>OX451735.1:313149580-313749580 GCA_948472305.1 Vicia faba
AAAGATCACTAATAATTGAGGAAGATTACAAGTCTCCTTGAAAGGCCTTTGAATTCTAGGGTTTGACTTCAAATGATCATAACTTTGTCAATTTTTATCTCCTTGAGCCCATTATTTTTCCACAACAACATTTGTCATGTCTACTACAACTTTGTTTTGATATGCAAGACTCAACGATGCTTGAAAGTGGTTGAAAATCTGAAAAGATTATAGGTCTTTTGTGAACTTCCCCAAATTTTTTCATCATCTTCTAAAGACCATAACTCTTTCAATTGTTATGATTTTTGAGTGATCTAAATTCCACACTTCAATTCAAGAAGTTTACTGCATGTCATCTTCAGATATTAAGATCAAATTTTGAGTCAAAATTCATGTAATTTTGAAGAACATTATAGGTCATTTTGAGGTTCAACACATAAAAATTTTCTAAGTACAAAATATCTGTGTGGTTTTCACAAATTCAATTGGACATAACTTTTTACTCAAGCATCCAAATGAAATCTTTCTTGGAAAATTGTAAAGATTGTGACATGGTCTTTCAAATTCAAGACATGTGTCGTAAAGCCTATTGAGTTGGGTTCACCACGGATTCAAATTTGGCACCTTGAAACTAATTTTGTCAAAATAGTCAAATTTTGATTTTCATAATGTGGCTTCTAAACACAAAATTTATGCGTGCTTTCCACTTAAACATGTTTGACTAAGTTGCTAAGGCCAGATTAAGGATTGAAACTCAAGAAATAGTTGAATTTTTACAACTTGTAAGTCACACTTTTGTCATGATCAAGGTGTTCACGATTTCACTTGATTGCTTATCATTCACCCTCTCTCAGCATTGCATCGCATTCTCCTATAAATATAGACCCTCTCTACATCAATTGAACAAGTTTGGACAGCCAAAATTACCCTTCCAAACTCTCTCCATAACTCATAATTTTGTAACTTAGAATTTGGTTCTACAACCCTTTTTAATCCAATTTCTTTGTTGATTTTTCATTCTTGAACTTCACTGAAGCTAACAGAAGAATAACCAAGCCTTGAAGTGTCATAAATCGTGCTAGCCAAGTCAAGTTTCAGAGCTCTGAATTTGAACTTTAACAGGTAGATTTCTCCATCAATTCTCTCAAAATTTGTTATTATATTGAAACTCTCATCACTCTGATACTCATCGCATCATTTGTTTTTAACTAGATGTAAGTTTCGACCATGAATTTTCAAAACCCCCATTCGACTTTTTTCTTTTGATTTTCTTCAAATCGACTGAGCTACAGTTTATATAAATTTTTCGCGAGGGTACCATTGATATCGTCTTGAAGAGATGAAGCGATTGGAACTGGTACGAGCTCCTGATTTTACAGTTTATTAGACTTGCAATTCACGTGGCTAGAGGTTGAAGATGACCAATGTGTCATCTCCCAGCCAATGATAAGGTGCCACTTGTTTTTTGAAAATATGTTTTTAATTAATGATCCCGTAGTTTATTCACTATGGTCCATGATATGCACAGTGCACTAGATTCCTTGGATTTTATTGCTAACGTGTTTTGACATTGACCCAATGGTCTACATCATTTTGTTTTATTTTTATTTTTTGATTTTATATTTTAATTGTTTTAAACTTCCAAAATTCATAATAATTCATTTCAACTTCTAAAATTCTAAAAAAATTCTTAAAATTACTTTTGATTTTTCTCTTTCTAATTTTTATTTTTTTCACAATTTTATTTTGTGATTTGATATTTTTTTTATAATTTTTCACTTTATTTAACTTGTTTTAATTGGTTAAAAATACTTTTCTTGATTTGTAAATTATGAAAAAATTATGGAAGGATCCAATGACCTCTTAACAAATATTGGTGACCTCATTTTATTTTTATTTTTGATTTTACTATTTTTTTTACAATTTTTGGTTTATTTTTCTTATTTCTTTAAGTTTTAAAAATAGTTTGACTATAAAAAATTCCAAATAAAATTGTCAACACTTATTTAATCATGTTTGACTTATGACTATTTTTTTAGATTTTTATTTGGTGTTTTAGTATACTTTATGTATTTTTACCAATTATTTCCCTTTTATTAATCTCTTAAATATTGTTTTATTAAATATTAGTTTTGTTTGGTCCGATTTGGATGTTATTTTTGGGACAAATTCCTCAACCTCATTGAATCTTGGGTGTTGATAGGTTGAAAAACCAAATCCACCAAAATTAATGAATGATGTTGATGATATTTGAAACCCTAATTTTATCTAATACATCATTCCCCTCTTCATATTATCCCTTTCTTACTTGTGCTACATGTTGTTGGAGAATAATCTATATATCATTTATCTAAGATGTGGTACATAGATTGCTATTGATTAAACTCAGAATAGGTGTGACTTCTACATAAGTCCACTTGCGATTGCTTAACATAGCGCTAAATTTGTCCTGATTCAAGAAATGATCATTTGTGGCCCAAACCTATGTTTGCAAGCCCAAGCAAGTTTAATTTGAATCCTTTAATCCAATAACCTTAAGGTTCATTGTTAGGAGGCTTTGATCTTATCAATCCTCTAATGAACCTTCACAAACTTTGGTCTAAAAGAATCATTTGAACATCGTTTGTCATATGAGATCGTCTTGAGCATTTGAAATGAATGATATACTTGACAAAAAGCAAATGAGACTTGTTGTTGAGAAGATTTTATTTTTGTGCTTTTACTTTGTGCTTTTACTTTTTGCCTTTTATATTTATGCCTTTACTTTTATGTACCATTTATTTTAGCATTTACGTTTCATGTTATTTTCATCTTTGCTCACTTGAGCACTTATATTTATGTCCTTTTTATTTTTCTCACTTGAGCTTTAATTTTATTTTTTAAGATACTTAATAATCAACTTGGACGATAGAAAACTTTAAGGTTACATGGACTATTTGGTTGCTATCCTTGGCATTATGCAGATTGTGGACCTTTTTGACTTATGATTAGAAGCCTTGATTACCCTTGGGACCATGTGAATTTGTTATTATTTTGTCTGGAGTTTTTGGGATTTACCCCAAGACATTGGGTTGATTTTCTTTGTGTGCAGGTTATTCTGATTATATGCTTTATCCGTGATTGAGAAATCCTCTGTATACAACTGTTACTCTGTCTAATTTTTTAGAAGACTTAATTCATCTGAAGCTTGGCATTCTTAAGAGGTTTAGTATCTTTGCTTGCTTGGTTTCAATCCAAAGGATGGTAATTCTATATTGACTATTTATGTCAAGTGTTAGCTTATTGTTGGTTAGACGGTTCTTTTCCTTAACTTTTATTTTATGCTTTAGGATAGTCCCTCCATCTCCTCCCATCTTCATTTAATTTCAAAAATCTTCTCCCTCTTTTTCAAAACTCTTCTTGTTTTCTAACTTGAACCGCTTTCATAATAAACTTGGACTTAGGTCCATGCATTTTCAAAAATATTTTCTTAGTCAAACTTTAACCAACTTAATCATACTTTGACATTTTTGTGAGAATACTAAAAGTCAATTAACCTCATTCAAACCATTTTTCCACTTTGGCTTTTTATTTTAAAACTTTTCTCAAAATATTAGACTCTTGTCGATTCTTATAGTGATGTGAGCTACTATACTTCTACGATATAGTGAAGTTAGATATTTTCCACTTGGATGTCGAGTGAGGCTTTGCTGAGTTTAAAATCCAATCCATATCCTTCACTTTGAGATGATGCAAATTCTCCTTTCTTATGACCTTGTATAGTAAGTAAGTTCTTCCATTCGGATATGACGATGATGTCTCGTCTCTTAAAATTAACCAACACACTTGTATTTTAAAATTTTTAAAGGTGAACTACAAGTACCCAGGTCTCCTATTACCAGAAATTCCCCAGTGGCTTGGAAGAATATTTTTGCCTCTAAAAACAAAGGAGGTCTTAACATCGTCTCTCTATATGAGTGAAACAAATCTAGCTTATTGAAAAATATTTGGAACATGTATGATAAGGTTGATAGCCTTTGGATTCGATGGATCCATAGTTACTATACCAAAGGGTATGACATTATGGTTGTCCCTATAAAGAAATCTAGTTCTTGGATCATGAAAATCATTCTTAAAATTAGAGATGAAGTGGCTAATTTGCAAGAATTGGAGAACATGATGCAGTAAGGTAAATTCCAAACCAGGAACATGTAATATGCTCTTACTGAAAATGATTAAGATGTGCCTTAGAGGAAGGTCTTGTTTGGTAATGTTGTTAGGGAAAGAGCCATCCACACTTTATGGATGACATGTCACACGAGCTTAGCAACAAAAGAGAGGTTACTAAGATTTGGTTTTCTTAATCATGCAACTTGTTGTTTCTGCAAGGAGATTGAGACCCATGACCATCTATTCTTTGCTTGTTCTAGTATAAAACCCATTTGGGATCAAGTGCTAAAGTGGTTGGATATTCATCATTGTCCTGTCGAGTGGAAAGATGAAATCCAGTGGATCATAAGAATGTGTTGCAAGAAATAATGGAAAACAAAAGTTCTGCAGTATTGCCTTCACTGAAAAAATTTATGAAAGTTGGAATTATAGGAACAATACCTGCTTTGGAGACAAGATAAGTCAAAACACCATTATTCTAAGGATAATTGATGCGGTTGTTTACAGATGTTTGGAAAAGCCCAAATTTAGGCACTGTATTAGTAGGAATCTTATGCCATAGCTTGTGTGTTTTTATTAGTGTCATCTAGTTTTTATTGTCGTTGGATCGTTAGATCACTTGCACTGCATTGAATTTTTTTGGGTATATCAATAAAGTTATACTTGATTCCTTTTTTTTTTTTGATAAAATAATAGTTATGTAAAATAGTATAGTAAATATTAATATTATGAAATAAAAATAATCAATCGCATTTGAAATATATGGAATAGAAAGAAAAACAATTTAATTTAACTAACAAGTATTATTAAAAACTAATAAATAATTGATTAATAAAATATATAATATTTTATTAGATAAAAATATAATATGTGTGACAATTCCTAACGAATAAGACCAATCCTTAGAGACTTTCATGTTGTTGGGGTATTGTGAGGTTGCTCACGTGAAATGTGGTAAAAAAAACTATTGTATATGTGTATTTTTTTAGTATTATCGGTTGTCTTATCTAAATATCATAATACTGATGTATTTATAGTCCTCAGGGGTCTTGAATCGAGTGACACAAATCTCCTTAGAATATAACAACTTTCACAAAAGAGGGTTGTTGAATTCCAAAAATCCAGGAGATATAGTTATCCCACGACTTCCAAGTAGCAATTGTTGACCCACTATGTGTCCCACTCCTGAGTGTGCGTTGTGGATGGAGAAACGGGAAGTTCGTGTGATGTATCCAGACAAGCGGAGATAGAACTAAGCGAAGGGATAACGAACTAATAAAGGGGCAACTCGAAAAGGACGAAGTGTATGCCTCTCACCCTCGCCCCAAAGTGTGTGTTGTGGATGGAGAAACAGGTTTGTGTGATATATCCAGACAGGCGACGATAGAACTAAGCAACTCGAAACGAACTAATTTTAGATATTTTTTCTAAAACTAAATCGAAACATATGTATATATATGCGTAGATTCAATTTTAGAAAAAATATCTAAAATTCTATCGTATTGAAATCATTTTTACAAAATACATTCAATAATATTTTATTTTTCATTTTCAATATTTTAAAACGGATTGCTATTTATTTATAAAAGAGTAATTATTTGTGCCATTTTCAGTTTCCATAGACACATTTCTGATACTATTTTATAAAAAATTTCATTTACTGCGATCTTCATAAGGAAAATACTTACATGAATACAGACATAACAAGTGGATTTAGAAACAACCAATCATAATTTTTTTATTAATTAAAAAATAAAATAATTTGTTCTCTCTTCTTCCTTATCACAATCATTCTAATGATCCCAATTAAAAATTAAATTAAATTTTAAATAAATTTAAAATTTCCTCTCTCTTTATTAGGTGTTCTGAAAAATATGGATTTATGTATGTTTTCATACAAGTATTTCTCTCTTCCTAATATTTTTTCTTATGTATATAAAATATGGAGAATTCTTAGGTAGATAAAACCATAAGAAATAATTTTACACATATCTAATCACAAATTTTTAATTAATTAAAAATAAATATAAAATTATCTTTTTTCTTCGTAATCACAACCACCCCATGAATATCTTTGTTCTTATTGAATGTTTCTATAAATATGAATTTAGGTGTGTTTCCATGCAAGAATTTCTCATAAAATATATAATTTCTTATCTCTGAAAAATAAGTACGAGACTTTTTTGGTTCATAGGAAAATGGAGCTCTATTAATCTAGAACTTGTGAACTGGGGTATGAACACTGATGTCGTCCTTTGCAAGAGCTCCTTTACCACTGGAGCCCAAATGCTTGGTTAAAATAAATATGAGACTTGTCCTAAGAACATAACTGACAAAGTAACTAACAATAAATAATTTATGTGTTTGATTTGAATAATCTTTTGAGAATTTCTCTTAAAACCTAGTAGTGGTGATTTTCACCACTGAAAATTCAAAAATATCCTTTTGATATGCACATCCAAACGCACCTTGTGAATTTGAGATATTGGTTTATTTCGGATATGCATATCCAAAGGAACCCTTATTTTTCATTTCAGGGAGATTTAAGATATGCATATCCGAAATAACCCAACATCCCAAATTTATTTTCATTTTATTTTGAAAATATATTTATTTATAATATAGTTATAATATAATTAAATTGAATTATCATTAATAAAGAATAACTTAAATTTATAATTGAAAACTAAATATTAAAGTAAATTTATGATATGAAATAAAATAATGAATGCAATAATTAAATTTCTAATTATAATGGTGAAATGTAATAATTGATATATTTTATAAAAAAATAAAACATAACTAAATATTCTCGTAAAAAATGAGGTGTATTCGGATATGCATATCCGAACGCACCTCATTTTTTTGTAAAATTCGGATATGCATATCCGAAACCACTTTTTCGTAAAAAATGAGGTGTATTCGGATATACATTTCTGAAACCACTTTTTTCGTAAAAAATGAGGTGCGTTCTGATATGCTTATACGATTTCTGGGTTTTTCGTCAGAGGTCTGGAAGAAGAGTACTAGGTGTCAAAAGAAATTCTCTAACCTTTATCTTCATCTTGTTAGTGCGTGATGCTCTTTTAGTAAGGAGAGAAAGAGAGAATAATAAAGGAAATAAGGATTCTATTATTCACTTAATGTATTATACAAAATAAGGATATATAATATGACTATTTATAAACAACCCTAATTGGGATTGGGCTAACACAACTTGGATTATATTTAAATTTTAAATCTAATCAAATCTAATCAAATCTATTTTAATATTTCAACACACTCCCATAATCCAAGTTGTCGAACTTATGCCAGTCATAGTCGATTTGAACTATTCCCAATTTCTTTCTCAATTTCATGAATCTCTCAATCTTCAATCCTTTGGTGAAAATGTCAGTCAACTGTGCTTCACTTGAGCAATGCTTAACTTCAAGTTCACCTCAATTTACCTTTTCCATCAAGAAGTGAAACCTAGATTCGATATGTTTACTTCTTCCATGTAGAACTGGATTCTTCGCCAGATTTATGGATGACTTGTTGCCGATTTGCAACACTAGAGGTTTCTTCACTTTGACCTTCATTTCTTCAAGTGCTGATCTGATCCAAATTTCTTCACAAGCAACATAGGATCCTGCTATATATTCATCTTTACACGATGCCAATGCCACCACATGTTGCTTCTTCGAAAACCGTGAGATTGGGGCACCAAATACTTAAAAGAAACATCTAGTTGTGCTTCTTCGATCATCCTTATCTCCACACCAATCATCATCTGAAAAGCAATTAACTATTGCTTCTTTGTTATCATAATCTCGTCGAAATAGTATTCCAAAGTTGATCGAACCCTTCAAATATCACATTATTGTTCTTGTAGCCTTCATATGTGACACTATTGGTTCACTCATGAATCTGCTCACTAATCCGACTGCAAAACCTATATCAGGTCGACTGATGCACACATATCTCAAAGATCCCACGATTTGCTTGAACAAAGTTACATCGACTTTTTCTTCCTCTCCATTCTTCTCTAACCTCACATTTGGTTAGACAGGTGAAGATGAAAGATTCGAATCATCCATTCTAAATCTCTTGAGTATCTCTTTAACATACTTTCTTTTATGTATCACCATACCTTGCTTCGACATTTGAAATTCCATGCCTAGGAAATACAACAATTCTCCCATATCTGACGTTTCAAATTCCTTCATCACCAGCTCTTTGAATTTTGACAAGTTCTCCAAACCGTTTCCAGTTACTAGAAAGTCATCGACATATAAGCATATTTTCATTTCACAAATCCCAATTCGACTAAGTGTGAGTCGATCTTCTTGTTCCATGCCCTAGGTTCCTGCTTAAGGCTATAAAGTGCTTTGTGCAACTTATATACTTTAACATTTCCTTATGAATCCCAAACCCTGGAGGTTGTGTGACCTACACCTATTCATCTAAAGGACAACTCAGAAATGTTGATTTCACATCTAAGTGAAATGTCGACCAGCTTTGATTGCATGTCAATGTTATCACTAGTCGAACAGTCTCCAATCTTGCTACTGGAGCAAATACTTTAGATTAGTCGATTCCTTCTCGTTGAAGAAACCCTCAAGATACTAATCTTGCTTTATGTCTTGCTATCGAATCATCAGTATTATGTTTCAACTTGAACACACACTTCACTTCGATAACTTTTGTATATGCTGGAAATTCGACTAACTCCAATGTATTGTTTCTTTCAATTGCATGTAACTCTTTGACCATAGCTAACTTCCACTGTTTAATCTTCAAAGCTTCGTTATGGTTTATTGGTTCAGCACATGTAACTATAGCAAAATGAATTAATTCTCCATCTGGTGTGACTTCATCATCACCTACTATCTTATAATCATGAAGTCTTATTGGAAGAACTCTATTTCTTTGATGTCTTTGGCTTGTTTCAGCCACAGTCTCTTCAACTTCGACTATTTCTGGAATGTCAGCAACTGCTTCTACTTCTACTTTGACTGGATTCTCAATAATTCCTTTGACTCGGACTTCATCAGTTTCTTCGTCAAAATCGGATCTCATTAATGGCTTGTTAATTGAATTACTAAAATTCCAATCCCAGGAAAAATTTTCATCAATCACAATATCTCGACTTAACACAATCTTCTCATTAATTGCATTGAATAACCTGTATGCACCAGTCTTGTGATATCTTACCAGAATCATAGGTTCACTCTTGTCATCAAGCTTCCTTCTTCTCGTATCAAGAACATGCTTGTAACACATAGATCCAAACACCTTCAAATGACTCACTGATGGTCGTTTGTCACTCCATACTTCTTCAGGAAGCTTATTCTTCAATATCTTGGTAGGGCACCTGTTCAAAATATAAACTGCAGTTGAAACAACCTCTCCCCATAAGGATTTTGGAAAATTCTTCTATTTTAGTATGCATCTCGCCATATTCAATATGGTTATGTTTCTTTCTTCTGCAATTCCATTATGTTGAGGCGTATAAGGAGCAATTACCTCATGATCAACACCATGTTCTACATAGAATTTTTCAAACATCTTCGAAGTGTATTCTCCATCTCCATCTGTTCGCAGAACTTTGATCCTCTTCTCACTCTGGTTTTCGACAAGTGTCTTGAATCTCTTAAATATTTCGAATAATTCGTCCTTTCTCTGGATCACATAGATCCACAACTTTTAACTAAACTCATCGACAAACGAAACAAAATATATGTTTCCACCAATTGTATGTTCTTCGAATGGACCACATACATCTAAATATACCACTTAGAGTATGCATGATGATCTTATTGGCATTGTCGAAACAAAAGAGTTTCTAGATTGCTTTCCGACTAAAAACCCTTCACAAAGTTTTTCGGGTATCTCAAGACTTAGGATACCAGATACCATATCTTGAGTAATCAACTGATTGAGTGATCGAAAATTCAAATGTCCAAACCTTAAATGCCACAACCAACTATCCTTGTGGTCGACAACAGTTTTTAGATATTGTACTTCAGTCGAACTGATCATGGTCTTAAACGTATTATTCTTTGACATAGGATATTTTAAGACCAAATTGTTCTTGGTGTCAAACAATTTTAAGACTTCATCTTTCATGACAACTGAGAAACCTCTTTCGACTAGTTGTCCAACAATTAGCAAGTTGCACTTTATTCCAGGTACATAGAGGACATCTTTGATCATAGTTTTTCCTCTATTACTCATTTGAAAGACTATGTTGCCAGTACCTTCTTCTTGCAACAAACTATTATCAGCAAGTTTTACCTTGCTCTTCTTCGACCTGTTAAAATCTTCCAACCATTCCTTTCAACCAGTCATGTGGTTCGAGCAACCTAAGTCGAGAAACCAAATCTTGGATTCAACATGGTTATCTGTAACTGCAGCCATAACCACCATACCACCTTCAGAATCCTCTGAATCTTGGTGTGCAAGGTTCGCTCCTTCGTCCTTGTCTGTCGATCCCTTGTCTTTTATGTACCAACAATTCTTGGCTACATGACCCCACTTTTCACAGTTATAGCACTGCACACCTTTTTTATCTTCTTTGTCCTTTCGATAATTTCCCCATCCTCTTTTCGAGGATTTAGAAGTTCTGTCTTTGACCTAATGCTTGTGACGGTTCGACCAAGATTTCTTTCCCCGAGTCTTGTCGACATTGCCTTTGAACTTGTTGGTACCACCATTCCTTTTCGACGATTGTGCTTGCAGTGCCTATATCGAGTCCTAAACCTTTTTCTTTCGACAATCTTCATCTCATGCGCCTCAAACAAACCAACCAAATCTTCCACTTTTAGGGTTTCAAGTTTGTTGGATTCTTGAATAGCTACAATAACGTGATCAAAGTGAGAGGTTAACATTCTCATTACCTTCTCAACTATCATCTTATCAGTTATGATTTCACCACAACTCTTCATGAGATAGACGAGTTTCTGAACCTTCGACACATATTCTGCAACTCTTTTGTCTTCTCTCATCGACAACAACTCATATTGTCGATGCAAGGTTTGTAACTTGACAACTTTGACCTTCTCACCTCCTTCGTAATACTTCACCAGAATATCTCATGCCTCCTTCGGTGTTTTAGCATGAGAAATCATGTCGAAGTTAGCAGTATCGGCAGTCGTCTGAATGCAATAAGAAGCCTTGCAATCTTTCTTCTTGACTTTGTTGTGGGCTTTTTTCTGTTCATCGGTTGCATTTATAGCTAACACGGGAATGTCGTTGGTAACCACTTATAAGGTTTCATGGAATTCAAACAACGATTGCATCTATTTTTTTCATCAGATCTAATTTTTTTCGCCAAGCATTGGAAAAGAATTCGGAATACCCTTATTACTAGCCATCTTCGCAGCGGTTGATTCACTTGCCCTGGAAACACAATCTCTGACGTGAAGTTCTTGAAAACTCGATCAAGAACAATAACCGGAAGCTCTGGATACCAATTTGTTAGTGCGTGAGACATTTTTAGTGAGGAAAGAAAGAAAAAATAATAAAGGAAATAATGATTCTATTATTCACTTAAAGAATTGTACAAAATAAAAATACATATTATAATTATTTATATATAATCCTAATTAAACTTAGTCTAACAGAACTTAAATTATATTTAAATATTAAATCTAATCAAATCTATTTTAATATTTCAAAAACATATCTTGACTATATCCCAGTCAATTTCTTAACCAAGGTCTTCAGTCAATTTCTTAACCAAGGTCTTCATACTTGTTTTTTTAACTATGTGCATATTCCAAGTTGTTGAAACCTTTAAATTTTGCAATTGATGATTTTATCATCACTCTTCTTAGATTCTAGTTAAAGGAATGCCCGGTCAGAAATGGAACGTCCTAGACCACACACTAATAAGGACACCTTAATATCATAAACTTTCATAATATCTAATGCAGCTGCCAAAACTTGTTTGAATTGATGTGTTGACTTGCAATGACCTGTATGGGCTGGCATGGAGTACTTTTCAAAGAAGAAAATACTTTTAACAAACTTTCCTCTACCTTAAACCAATTTCAATTCAATAAAAGTTTCTCTCATCATCAATGCCTCAACCTAAGCTTCTTATCACTCTTTTTCAATCAGTAACCATGATTCTATGTTGTGTTTCCACTACTGAATTTGTCTATAATACAAACTTCAACTCCTCAAACATCAACTTATATGGAAATGCAACCATTAACAGATCCATTCTCACTCTCACTAATGGAAGTTTCTTCTCAATAGGTCGTGCTTTTTACCCGAAAAAACTACCTACCAAACTTCCCAACTCTTCCATTCTTCTCCCCTTTGCTACTTCCTTCATTTTCTCTGTTGCCCCTATCAAAAACTATATTGCAGGACATGGCCTTGCCTTCATATTCACACCTTCAAGAGGTCTAAATGGCACGACATCAGCCGAGTATAATGGTCTTTTCAATCTCACCAATGAAGGTAATCCTAATAACCATGTTCTTGGAATTGAATTTGATATAGTCAAAAACGAAGAAGAATTCAACGATATAAATGACAATCATGTTGGTCTTGACATAAACTCGCTTAGATCCTTACCTTCACATGAGGCTGGATACTGGGGTGGAAAAGATGACAATGAGTTTAAGGTGTTGAAGATAAAAAGTGGAGAAAATTATCAAGTATGGATTGAATTTATGCATTCTCGGATAAATGTTACCATGGCTCGTGCAGGACAAAAGAGGCCACGAGTTCCTCTCATCAGTGTGAATGTTAATCTTTCTGGGGTTCTTATGGACGAAACCTACGTCGGATTCTGCGCTGCCACAGGGCTATTAATTGACAGTAGTAGGATTCTTGCTTGGAGCTTTAGCAATAAAAATTTTTCAATCGGTGATGCGTTAGTGACAGACAACTTGCCTTCATTTGTCCCTTATAAGAGATGGTTTTCTCGAGCAAAAGTTATAGCTGTAGGAGTCACCAGTGTTGTCTGTGTGTTGATCATCTGTTGCGGTTGTGTAGTGTTTTTCATTCTATATAGGAGGGGAAAGGAAGATGCAGAAATTGAAGAGTGGGAACTAGAATATTGGCCACATAGAATTAGTTTCCAAGAGATTCATGAAGCAACAAGAGGGTTCTCTGAAGAGAATGTGGTTGCTGTAGGAGGAAATGGAAAGGTGTATAAAGGAATTTTGCAAGGAGTTGAAGTGGCAGTCAAGAGAATCCCTCAAGAAAGAGAAGATGGAATGAGAGAGTTTTTGGCAGAGGTTTCAAGCATAGGAAGAATGAAACACAGAAATTTAGTAGGATTGAGAGGTTGGTGCAAAGAAGAAAAGGGAAGCTTGATTCTAGTTTATGACTTCATGAATAATGGAAGTTTAGACAAATGGATCTTTGAGTGTGAAGAAGGAAAGATGCTAACATGGGAAGAAAGGATTCAGGTTTTGAAAAATGTAGCTGCAGGGATTCTATACCTACATGAAGGTTGGGAAGTTAAGGTCTTGCATAGAGATATCAAAGCGAGCAATGTTTTACTTGACAAGGACATGAATGCAAGATTGGGAGATTTTGGTTTGGCTCTTATGCATGAGCATCATGGGCAAGTGGCCAGCACAACAAAAGTACTAGGGACATTAGGATACATTGCTCCGGAAGTGATTCGAACGGGAAGGGCGTCGACTATGTCTGATGTGTTCGGCTTTGGTATATTGTTGTTAGAAGTAATTTGCGGGCGAAGACCGATTGAAGAACTTAAGCCAGGACTAATTGAATGGGTGAGGTCTCTAATGTTGGTTAGCCAATTGCACAATGCTGTTGATGAAAGGTTGAAGGCCAGAGGAGGATACCCTATTGAGGAAGCTGAAAGATTGCTTCATTTGGGTTTGATGTGTTCAAATTCAGACCCTAGTGTTAGACCAACAATGAGACAGATTGTGAAAAGTCTGGAGGGAGAAATGAACAACATTGATTGTGATGAAGAAAATATGGAGATTAGTTTGATTGGAAAACTAAAATCAGTTGAAATATGGTCTAAAACAATAAGTACAGTTCCATATAGAGATCACCCTACTTTTGAAGAAGTTATAAGTTATAATTCAAAAGCATCTACAAGTGGCTCAAGTGTTATTCAAGCATCAGATTCAGATATCATTTGGGAAGGCAGATAATATTATAAGTTTTTTTAGAGTTTAAGTATATTATAGGAAGAGTCGTCTCAAGTTTTTGAAATTCATGTGATGAGGTTAGTCGTAGTTTAATTATGACAAAATAAATATAGGCTTTATTTAATTACGATTTAACAGTGACAAGATTTTATGAGGATCTATTTAGCAACGGTTTAACCGTATTAAATTTTGGACGTGTGTGGTAGTCCGCCTTGCACACCCTCAAAGACGGTCCTATCAACTAGAAAATTATTTAACTTTTGTTCATTAGAAATTTAAGTTTAGCTATCATATTGTGTATAATGAAAATGATTATTCGAGGTCTTAGCTTATAATTTGTAGTTTCTGTACACTGTCCAAACATAGAAGTTGTTGTTTTATGGAACTTTTCAATTCCTGTGTGCTTATGAAACGTCCAAAGAAGGATGCATGTCGTGCCGTGTATGTCAAGGTATCTTTGGGAAAGATTTTATTAGAGTTGTGTTGGAGCTATTATGAATATGATAGCAACACAAGTTCATTATTTTTGGTTCATGTGTATGCAACACAACTTTTGTTCACAAGTCACTTTTCAACCCCTTCATGGATTCGGATCAGAATTATATCCCTGCAGTTATTATCCAATGAGTTAATATAGTTTTTGTTTCTACTATCAATTGGAACTGATTGTAATTAGCATAACTACTTTTAGTTAGGTTGTTAGGAGTTAGTTATTCATCCCTAACCAATTATAATTGATATAAGTAGTAGGTTGCTCTATTCACTTAGTAGATTTGTGTAATATTTTTCATCATCAGTGCAATAGTGGTTGTTCTTTCTTCTTCAATAGAGTTTTAGTTTCTCCTTTCACATAAACTCCTAATCACGCCATTAATCCTCAAGATAAAAAAATGGAAGGTGTTGGGAGATAAGTATTTTAGTCCAATCTAAAGAAGTAAGAAGGATTGGAATTTTGAACGAAAAAGTGAGTTTGTACGCAAGAATAAGGTACACTTTGCAACGATGAGTGGGGTGTTGACATAGGAGGATGCAATAGAGAACTCCATGAAAATGGAAGAGATAGCCATGGAAATGGAAGAGATAGCCAAGGAAGATGAAAGGAGAATGCAAAAAGTTTGTTACTGGTATATTCAGTATGTACGGTGTGTATTATCCAAAAGTACATTCAAGGGTATATATATTTATACAAGTCATGCTATGACCAATTAATAATAAACTAACTATTGATCCTTAATAGTAAAAATAATATGAGCTAATATGCCCTCTCAAGTTGGACTATGTATACTACAAAGTCCTAACTTGCCCAGAATAGAAGAAAGATCAGATGAATGGAGAGGTTTTGTGAACATGTCTGCGAGTTGTGCAGTAGTGGAAATAGACAGCAAATGAATGAGATTAGAGCTAATCTTCTCACGAATAACGTGGCAATCGAGCTCAATATGTTTGCTGCGTTCATGAAATGTGGGATTGTGGGCTAAGTATATTGCGGATCTACTGTCACAGAAAACAAATGCTGGCTTGGAGAAGTTAACTTGTAAGTCACGAAACAAGTATTGTAGCCATTGTAATTCACAAGTGAGTGAGGCTAAGGTACGATACTCAGCTTCAGTTGATGAGCGTGATACAACATTTTGCTTCTTGGATTTCCAGCAGATGAGGGAAGATCCAAGAATGATGCAAAAACCGGTAACGGGTCTTCTAGTATCAGGGCACCTTGCCCAGTCTGAATCTGCAAAAGCAGACAGCTTCAAGTCACTAGAAGAAGAGAAAAGGATACCTTTTGCAGGAAATGCTTTTAGATAGCGCATAATTCTTGTGGCAGCTTGATAATGGGGTAGTAAGGGGTTAGACACGAATTGGCTAAGATGTTGAACGGCAAAGGAGATATCAGGTCTTGAGTTTTTCAAATAAATCAACTTGCCAATGAGTCTGCGGTAGCTTGAAGGGTCCTCCAGGGGTTGTCCTTCATGAGTGGTTAACTTGATATTTGGATCAAAGGCCACAGCAGATGGTTTGGAGGCTAAAAAACCACTGTCAGCTAGGAGTTCCAAAGTATACTTTCTTTGGTTCAAAAAAATGCTAGTTGTAAATCTTGCTATCTCAAACCCAAGGAAATATTTAAGTTGACCAAGATCTTTGATATGAAACTGATGATCCAGGAGCTGTTTGACTCTTTGGATTTCTATGATGGAAGTATCTGCCAACACTATATCATCCACATAGACCAAAAGAGCAGTAAACTCATCATGGTTGTATTTTGTGTAAAGTGAGTGATCAGCCTGTGATTGAGAATAACCAATGGAGAAAAGGAAGATAATTTTGAGTACCATTGCTTACTCGCTTGTTTAAGGCCATACAAGGATTTTTGCAGTTTGCACACCTGAGTAGGGTTTGAAGTATGAAAACCAGGTGGAAGAGTCATGTAGACCTCTTCCTGTAGGTCCCCATGAAGAAAAGCATTGTTGACATCAAGCTGCTCCAAGTGCCAACCCTTGATAGCTGCTAGTGACAGAAGAACTCTTACAGTGGTAAGCTTGGCAACAGGGGAAAAGGTGTCAAAATAATCAATGCCTTCCATTTGTGTATACTCTTTGGCTACCAACCTAGCCTTATACCTTTCAATAGAACCATCTGCTTTATATTTCACTTTGTATACCCATCTGCATCCAATAGGTTGCTTACCAGGAGGTAAGTCAACTACATCCCAAGTGTGATTCTCAGCAAGAGCATGTAGTTCAGCATCCATAGCATTTTTCCAATAGTCAAACTTAATGGCTTGATTATATGTTTTGGGTTCAGTGATGGAAGAAATTGAACAACAGAAATGTTTATAGGATGGTGAACAATTTTGATAAGAGATGATAGATGAAAGAGTTTTTGCAACATTGGATGTAGTAGGATGTGATGCAAATGAGTTATGTGATGCAGCATAACAACGATAGTCATTAAGGTAATTGGGAGGGTGGGAGTTTCTGGTGGAATGCCTTAAGGGGATGGATTGTATGATTGCATTAGAATGAGATATGGGTGCATTAGGCTGAGATACCAAAGGTGATTCAGAGGGAGAGGGTGAGGTAGGATTAAAATTAGAGATAGGAGGTGAAGGTTGGGAAGTTAAGGGTATTTGGTCAAAAGAATTGGTACTGGTGTTAGGAGTACTAGAAGAGGTTTGAGGAGAGGCAATAGGTAAGGATCTGGTGGATAAAGGGTTGGGTTGGATAGGACATGACTGCTGATTTTAAGCAGTAGGAAGAGGGGAAGATGTGACAGATGCAAGTCTGGTTGTATTAAGATTGTCATTGGGGGAAATGGTGCCAATAGGTGAGTTGGCAGAAGTACTAGGTTCAGAAGAGAGAGAAATATCAGTGGTGCTGGTAGGTGTTTGTTCAAGAGGTATATCCTCCAGTATAAGCAAGGGACTGATGGTTTTAAGAGGATTTTGTTGTTGAGACAAATTTGGCTTGAAAGGAAAGAAGTTTTCATAAAATATAACATTTCTTGATACAAAGATGTCGTGGTTCTGCAAATCATAAAGTATGTAGCCTTTTGTCCCATCTTTGTATCCTAAGAAAACAGCTTTCCTAGATCTAGGGTCAAACTTTGTCCTATGAGCATGTAAGGTGGTAGCAAAGCTCAAACACCCAAAAACATTCAGATGTATTAAGTATGGAGGCTGAGAAAACAGCATTTCATGAGGACACTTAGATTTTAATAGAGGAGATGGTAATCTATTTATGATATGAATGGCATGTTGAATAGAAAATTTCCACAAATTTAAAGGAATGTTAGAGTGAAAGTATAAGGATCTAGCTACATTAAGAATATGCTGATGTTTTCTTCCTACCACCCCATTTTGTTAGGGTGTCTCAACACAAGATTTTTGGTGAATGATACCTTTTGACAAAAGAAAGTCAGACAAAGCTAAGAATTCAGTACCATTATCACTTCTAAGACATTTGAGTGTGGTATGAAATTGGTTTTCCAAATAGGCTATAAAATGTATTAAGTTATTTTTGGTTTGATCTTTTGTTTTAAGAAATATCACCCAAGTGTACCTACTATAATCGTCAACAAGGGTTAAGAAATACTTTTGACCTAAAACAGAAATTGTAGAAAAAGGGCCCCATACATCAGCATGAAGTAATTCAAAAGGAGCAGAAGAAAAATAAGTGTTATTAGGAAAGGGTAATTTTCTTTGCTTGCCAAGATGGCAAGATTCACAAGGTGTATTATTATTGTTACATGGTATTAAAGGAAAAACTGTAGAAATGGCTTTCATGCCTACATCAGATATATGGCCTAATCTTAAGTGCCAAAGATTACATTTATTATTGACATTAGAGGTGTAAGATGAAGACTTGCTGGTAATGTCAAGAACATAGAGACCTCTGTGCAATTTAGTTGTACCAATCATTTCCTTAGAATGATTCTGCAGGATATGGCATGTATCAGCACTAAATTGTACAAAGCAGGTATTTTGGCTAGTAAGTTTAGCAATGGATATTAGGTTAACATGGAAGGTGGGTATATAGAGGACATTGTGGAAAGTTAAATTGGGTGATATAGCTACACTACCAGTCATGGATGCAGTAGTATGAGAACCATCAGGCAAGTTAACATGCAAAGGAATGATATGCTTAAGATTTGTAAAAAAAGAACTGTCAAAGGAGATATGGTCTGTGGCACCAGTATCCAGTATCCAAAGGGGAGGATTCTTACCATTGGTGGTGGATGAATTCATATCATAAGGTGATGTTGAGATGGAATTGGCTTGGGAATTAAGCTTTGACTATTGAATCAATGCAAGGATGCTATTGTACTGCTCTTGAGTGAATCCAGAAGGAGATGGAGATGACGTTGAGAAGAGTCGGATGCAGTATTGGCTGAGGCATTGTGTGGAGAATTATGAATCTTGCCCTTTTGTTTGAAACATGGTGGATAGCCATGTTTGAGGAAACATGTCTCCACAGTGTGATTGGTTCTCCCACAATGTGTACAGATACGTTTTTGACTCTTAGAACCAGCTTGACCTTGATTCCTGTTCTTGAAGTCATTGTATCTAGGTTTATCAGACGAATTACCTGACTGGGTGTTGACTTGAAGTGTAGTAGTAGTGAGCTCTTCAATAGGAGCATATGGAAGAGCTAACATAGATGCAGCACTATTCAATTCGCGTTCTTGCTAAATAATGAGAGAAAAGGCTTTGTCAATATCTGGAAAAGGACTCATCATCATGATCTGTGATTTGGAGTATGTAAACTTCTCATTTAGGCCTTTTAGAAATCGAATAACCTGGTCTTTCTCACGATACTTCTTTGCATATGTAACGGCGCCACAAGAACACGCAAGAATCGAACGGTAATTATCAAATTCATCCCAAAGAACTTTCAATTGTGTGAAGTAGTTAGAAACATCTAAGGTACCTTGGCGAAGTTTGTAGATATGCTCCTGAATATCCGAAATGTGGAAGATGTCACTATGCGAAAAACGAATCTGCAAATTCTTCCAAACTCCAGCGGCACTATCAATTCAAAGAATCGATTTGGCGATTAATTCAGAGATCGATCAATGAATCCAGGCAAGAACCATAGTGTTGCAACGTATCCAAGGAGCATATAGAGGGTCAGATACATGTGGTTTTGCAAGAGATCCATCAATGAATTTTTCCTTGTTCTTCGAAATCAACGCTATATGCATTGACCTAGCCCAAGTATGGTAATTCTTGTCATCAAGAAGTTGAGATACAAGGACAATCGCAGGGTTTTCGCTTGGATGAAGATAATAAGGATTCGTAGCATTCAAGGAGAAATCAGCAAAGGTCTGGTAAGCCATTTATGAAGGGATTGAGGAAGGAAAGAAGAAAGGGAAAGCACAAATCGAAAACAAGATTCGCAGAAGGATCTGCAACAAAAAAAACAGAGACGCTACGCTAGTTGCAGAGAAAGGGAGGATAGTGAAAAAATGGCTACCAGAGCTTGTATAGCTCTGGTACCATGTTGACATAGGAGGATGCAATAGAGAACTCCATGGAAATGGAAGAGATAGCAATGGAAATGGAAGAGATAGCCAAGGAAGATGAAAGGAGAATGCAAAAAGTTTTTTACTGGTATATTCAATATGTACAGTGTGTATTATCCAAAAGTACATCCAAGGGTATATATATTTATACAAGCCATGCTTTGACCAATTAATAATAAACTAACTATTGGTCTTTAATAGTAAAAATAATATGAGCTAATATGGGGTCTTTCTTAAACCTAGAACACTGAGGTTGAAGCGTATAACATCTAAACTTTATGTTTAATACTTCTTGTGTTTTTATCTTGTATGATTAATCATAGTAACTATACTCTCAACAATATAATTCAACAATATTTGAAATTTCCGTGTTTCATACTCAATAAGAAAGTTTGAGAAGTGATAATGGTTGTGAGTATTTTCCAAATCAATTTAAATATTTTATGACTTCTAATAGTATTCTTCACGAAATACCATGACTTTGTACACCTCAACAAAATAGGGTAGATGAATTCATAAATCAACATCTCATTGAAACCACTCGAACCTTACTTATTCATGGTAATATTATAGTCTATTTTGGAGAGATATTGTCCTAACGACACATTACCTTATAAATTGCATGCCTTATTTTGTGCATGATAAGAATATCCCTCATTTGATTATTTTCCTTGTTCCCATCTTCACACAGTTGTTCCTCATGTTTTGTGTCCAAATGCTTTGTTCATATTTCTTACTTGATCTTGATAAGTTGTCAACTCCGTCACTCAAATGTGTCTTCGTAAATTATCATCAGTCTCAAAAGGATTATTGTTTCTATTCTCCTATAGTACAATGATATGAGTAGTGATGGTATTTAATTTTGAGGCTCTAACAAGCAAAATAATGGCATTTCCCAACAAGGAGCGACACAATTCCTGTGATACCAAAGTTCCAAGTCAGCAAATTTCAAAATATCAGCGTAATTAGAGTCAATAAATTAACACTTGTTTTACCTATGTTCAGTATTTTAATCAGATATGGAGTTTCGTAAGTTCAATGGAGGTGAAAGTAGCAGGGGAAAAAAACTTACTTCCATGAATATAACTTTTTTTTGAAGAACTCATAGTCTAACTCAGACTTTAAAAAGGATGGAAAATAGAGATTAGAAATTTGACATTTTTACAATGATGATTGGTAAAGTTGTGTTCTCTAAACAATAAGAGTCCATTACAATGTCTATTTAATTAGAAGAATAGAATGGGTTTCAATTGCTTAAGATTCACTACTATAAAAAGTATATACTACGATATTTGTTTTACCATGGTTATTTGAAAGAATTTGATGACATCTCTAAAATCAGGCGCCATCATTTTAAATTATTTTTAATTAAAATTATTTAGCACATTACAACGGCTGATCATAGTAACCGTTGTGACATTTCGTAAAATTCTCCGATTTGAATCTCAGCGCCAACAAATTTGTAAATTTCAGCGCATTTATTTTTTATTTATTTTTAAAATTTAAACATGTCAAGGTCCTCATAAATCACGACTACGACAAAACTATTTAACAACGGTTGGTAAATACATATAATCACACAGGACCAGGCATTGTTGTGTAGAGTGTTATTGTAAATCCGCTACTAACAATCACGGTCCTGGGACCGTTGTAGTATACAGGTAAGTTCACGTGATATCACAACGGGTTATTTTTATTAACCGTTGTGATATATAAGTTACTGGGTTTGAAACCCACTCGCAAATAAATTACACTAGATCACGGTTAATATAAAAACTGTTGTAAAACGTACCTATAGTTTATTATATACAAATGCATATTTCTTGTTTTACCATACACCTTATTAAAGAAATACAACCATTAAAATTGGTAAAGAATTATATAATCTGAAAATTAAACTATTCTTGAAAACAAACTTAAACACACCATTGTATTCAGAATTGCATGCGTCTCATTCAACATATTTTATATTATTTAACACATATATAGTTCAATTGTCGGATTTATTCAATGCATAGATATCTTTTATTATTGTTTACCTCATCATCGTTGTTTATCATCATGATAATTATGATGACTTATCATCATAACAATCATGATCTTAACAATCACGATGAAAAGCGACTACAACAAGGTAAAGTAGATTAATAGATATCAATGTATTATAGGAGTCCGACCATTGAACCATATATTATGTGTTAAAGAACATAAAATGAGATGAATGAGACACATGCATGTCGGAATATAATGATTGATATAGGTTGGTTTTTAAATACATCTTAATATTCAGATTATAAGTTTTTATGTCAATTTAAATGATTGCATTTTCATTAAAAGGTTAGTGAAACAAACAATATACATAGTATAAAATAAACTAGACTTCATCTTGACATGTCAATTTGTATAAGAATTTAAAGAACAAAACATTGTTAAGTCACAAGAAGTATTTTTCTTATGAGTTAGCAATGTTTTGTTCTTGTTTTGAGAACATTGTTCAGCAAAAACATCATACAAAAACACAACGAATACATGTAACACAATAAAAACAACATACATTTTAGCAACAAAATACTAACAACATATAATATCACAAAATATATTAAGTTGTTTATAGAATGCACATTTTATTAAAAATAATCGTGGAACTATGAAGTTCATCTAGTTTGTGAAGCAATGAAAAAAATACAAGGTGGATGAAGTTTCTACAATGACTTTATACTTCTTGTATTTTTTCCATTGCTACACAAACCATACGTACCTTATCAACTCATACTATACGCTTGCTACTACCATCATTGTCACCATATGAAGTTCAGCTAGTTTGTGAAGCCATGAGAAAGAAATATAAGATGAATGAAGTTTATACAATAACTTCATACTTCTTATATTTCTTCTCACAGCTTCTCAAATAGATGAAGTTTGCTGTTGTTGTTGTTTCTTGAGTCATACAAACACCATGAATATTATCAACATGTGAAACCACAGGTTTATTTATCAACAACACAACATGAAATAACAAGATAGAACAACATACAACCATAAAATAACCATAAACTATCTAACAAGAAGAATATTATAGGAAAACCATGTGAAACATAACAACAACATACACGAAAACGAGAGAATAAAGAAAAAGAAGAATACATTTATGAAAGAAGAACAAGATTGGTGGTTATACTGTAGAATAGGAATGCTAATGATGAAGAAGAAGAGAGAAATGGGTTCTAGGGTTTCGATGTGAAAGATACGGGGTTACTGCCAAAGAGCGAGTGTTATTTCGCTTATATATAAATATACTCGCAACGGTTTACAATACCAACCGCGGTGATATATATAAATCTGTCACAATAATGGAACAAACCAACCGTAGTTGTCGTACCCCAAATTTGCCCTATCTCTTTTATTCTTGTCTGGCTTTGAACTCTGCATTCCATTTGCATCATTTCATCATTCAGTCATTTGCATATCCCGCATCTCAGGGAATCGGGCACTTTGGTTTGAAGTATTAGGGCTACGCCCTCTTTTGGTCTAATCTTGTTTTGGGGTTTTTCTTATCAGGTAAAAAGGAAGCACATCTGGTTCTTGATTAGCGGGTTGTGGAATGAATTTTGTCATCATGTTACAAGGGTGGTTCAAAGCTCAGGGCATTAGGCATTTCTCACAAGAATTCTCAGGGTTTAAGTCTGCCCAAGTACAATTGGATCATATTGGATTTTCAAGCATCAAGTCAAAGAGGAAACTATTGAAAGAGCAAAACAGATAAAATATGATTTTGACAAGTTTGGAGGAAAACAGGTCTCCTTCGATTCAGTACCCTTCGACTGACTCTTGGCCTCTTTTGAATCTGGACAAGTGCTGCCTGCAAGCCTGCTTTCGATTGGACAAAGTTTACTGCCTGTAAGCCTGTTTCGATTGGACAAATTTGTTGCCTGCAAGCCTGCTTTCAATTGGACAAGTTTGCTGCCTGCAAGCATGTTTCGATTGGGCAATAGCCTCCCTTCGATCCACAAGCTTCGATGGGAAATGCAGTCTCCCTTCGATCCACCAGCTTCGATGGGCAATATAGTCTCCTTCGATTCATAAGCTTCGATGGGCAATACAGTCTCCTTCGGTTCACAAGTTGGACCACTGTACTGCCATGCAACAAACACTACTGAGCCTGCTACAACAGTCCTGCACCAACCTGCCACTACGCTCCAAAGCACTGCTGAGCCTGCTACAACAGTCCTGTACTTGCCCAAAATGAAAAAACACAAAAGCAACATAAGAAAGGATCGAAACAGCATTCCCAAACTGTTCAAATTATTTTGTTTTCCCCCCAAATGCTTCAGCCAATCTGCCTATAAATAAGACTCCAATGCATGTTTGAGAGGGGGACTTAAGGGCCAGACGAATCTCTGCAACAAAATTTCTCAAACCATAAAACTCTCAAGTTCATTCAAAACACATCCAGAAATTCAAACACATCCAGAAATTCAAATACTTGAGAAACTCAAACACATCCAGAAATTCAAACACATCCAGAATCAAACACTTATCCAGAATCCAAACCCAGAATCACATTCATCCCCTTCGAACCAAAAGCAAACCCCCTGTACCTTGTTACCATTCGAATCCAGCAGGAAAGACTTCACGCTTGTCATCCCCTTTCGAATACAGCCTCAAAGGTCAACCCCTGGTCCCTCCCTTCGAATCCAGAAGCGCTCCAGGCAACCACCTTACTGCCCAGTACACGTTACAGCCCCAAGCAAGGTAAGCCATCCTTAACCTCGAACCCCTTTCATTTCTAGCATAACATGTACATAACACTTTGGCTCTTTTCGTTTCCACCTACTTAATATGTTTTCAGATCTAACCCCTTTCGTTTTGCTGTTTATTTATTTAAATATGCATTAAGTGTTAACTGATTGTAAGGCAATATTAGCATGGCCTTATGCCATGTTACTGTTCAAAAAGTTCAAACGAAAGAAACAGGGAACAGGCAATAGGACGAAGCTTCTGGCCTCTACCTTCTTTCTCCAGGTCGAACGAAAGAGAACCAGAAGGCTTCGCCATGTTGACTTCTGGACCCAAACGAAAAGCTTGCCTTCACTGACTTCCAGGCTCAGTCGAAAGGCATTCCCTCGCTGTTTTCAGTCTCCAGTCGAAGGAGGCAGAAAGGCAGATGGCACGCTTGCACTAAGTCCAGACTCAATCGAAGGACACTCTCATGCTGGTGTCATCCCCCAATCGAAGCACAGGACCTTGCTGCTGCCTTTGCCCAATCGAAGTACAGGACCTTGCTGCTGCCTTTTCCCAATCGAAGTACAGGACCTTGTTGCTGCGTTTGCCCAATCGAAGTACAGGACCTTGCTGCTGCCTTTGCCCAATCGAAGTACAGGACCTTGCTGCTGCCTTTGCCCAATCGAAGGACAGGACTTCGCCTCTGCCAGGGCCCAATCGAAAGACGTGACTTTGCTGTTGCCAGCCCCAATTGAAGGAGGCCAACAGAAGGCAAATCGAAGGCTGATTTCCCCCCAATCGAAAGACACTTATTTTTTCTTGCTTTTGTATTTTTTTTCATTTTTTTATGCTGTTTGATACGGTTGTAATAGCGTAGGATCTTATCTTTCTTCATTTTATTTACTTTATACCAATGCTAGTAATTAGGCAAGATAAAAATCAACAAGTAGACAAACCAATCAAAAAAATCCAAAAACACTCTTTAATCATTACTTGAATATATCTTAAAACCCACAAAAACACTCAACAAATCAAAACTTCCCCAAAGGGCATGTTATCTCCGTTCTACCGCGATACCGGCCGTGCCTATTGCTGGAACGCGTGCGTTAACATCGCCCACTAAAAAACACAAACAAACCAACCATTTTCTAGGAGGAACTACGGTGTTCTGATTCCTTCATTGGATACGTAGGCAAAGGGTCGCGAAACCCTCACGAACGCAATAATCAAAAACCATACATTTCCCTTTAGCAAGCATAGTTGTAGATAAACACACCCTTTAAGACAAACAAACAAAACGGATCCCGTTGAGTATAACGGATGTGAGAGGTGCTAATACCTTCCCCTCGCATAACCGACTCCCTTACCCTTTCTCTTGGTCGCAAGACCATCTTATCCATTCCCTCGTGGTTTTATCGATATTTCCCCTTCCTTCGGGATAAATAAAGTTCGGTGGCGGCTCTGTGTTTTCTGCCGGTGGTTTCAGCTGGGGACTTTTTAGCGAGTCTCTCCTAGTTTTGTTTACTTGTCTTTTTGGGTATTTATTTATTTGCTTTATCTTGCTTTACTGTTTTATTTCTTTATTTATTCTTTTGTATATATTGCATATTTGTTGCTACTCACATATTCTGGATATATTATGTTGTTGGGTTTGATGTTTACTTTTGATAAGTCCTCTACCCGGACTTGGGTTACACATAGGATTAGGACGGGCGGTATAGTCATGTTAACTTTGAGGGAGTAATCCCGAAGAAGGAGGCATGAGAATCCCCCACTCAGTGGAGGTCCCCTTGAAAGTAATTATGTTTACCGAGTAATCAGGAAGACGTCGTTGCTTTTGACCTGGGAGCTCGAGAAGCTGAGGGCCGTAGAACCATTAACCCATCTTGGCCTTTTAGGTGCAATGCGGAGACTATAACGGAGTAATCCGGAAGTAGTTGTCACGCGATATTACGCTCGGACGAGTTTTTCCTGCGAATATTATCGATTACCAAGTAATTGGGACGTCAGTAATATCCAAAGGAAGAATGTAGACTTCGGGAACTATTTAGAACCTTGTTCGGCAGGTGATAAACCCCTAGTACATACCTCATGGGGGGTTACTCTGACTCCATGCATGTGACGTCAGACTTTTGATCCTGTTACTTTCAACCTATGAAACGGACTACGCAATGGTTATCCAGAATATGTGGAGCTGAGACTTCATGCCATAGCATACCATAACATCATATCATCATGTATATATATATCTCATATCTAGAGAAATCCAAAGACAAGTCTTGTTGATATAACTTTTCAAAAAAAAAAAGGAAATTTTAAAAAAAAAGGAGATAGATGAGTCTTTGGGTCTCATTAGAAATGAAGATACAACATTCATCCATATTACCATGCATTCATTTTTCACAGTAAAAACTCATTGGGGTCCCCTTTCACAGAATCCAGTAAACAGCAAAGACGACTCATCCACATCCTTACCATACCAGAGGTAACCAGCAAAGGCTAATGGATCTTTTTGAAGAGAATCAGAATGCACTCCATCGGGATATGGACACTATGGGTACCCGCATGGATCAACTCATGGAAACTCTGCATGCCGTGATTAAGGGTCAAGAAGAACTACACCAGAGTGTTTCCAAGCTTACTACTTCCGCTCCTTCCACTTCTGCTAATGGGAGAAATGACAATGCTAATGTTGAGACTCCTACCGGTGCTCCTAGGAATGATGTCGACGATCATCATGATGTTATTGATCTCGATGAACCCCAAGTGAATCTTGCTGCCGGGGTTGCCGAAACTGCGAAGATGTATCATGCCCTTGAAGAGCGACTTAGAGCCATGGAAGGAATCAAGGCGTCCGGATTCAACACTGCTGCAATGTGCCTCGTGCATGGGGTAGTCATTCCTCCTAAGTTCAAAGTCCCAGAGTTTGACAAGTACAAAGGCACTTCTTGCCCAAACACACATCTCCGTTCCTATTGTCACAAAATGGCGGCCTATGCTGGAAATGAACCTTTGCTCATGCATTTCTTTCAGGACAGTTTGATCGGGGCATCCTTGGATTGGTATATGCAATTGGAGAGATCCCATGTCGGTACTTGGGGAGAGCTTGACGATGCTTTTCTGAAACATTACCATTACAATACTGTTATGGCTCCAAGCCGTATTCAGCTCTAGGGGATGGTACAAAAGTCTGAAGAATCTTTCAAAGAATACGCTCAGAGATGGCGTGAACTAGCTGCAAGGGTCCAACCTCCTCTTTTGGACCGTGAGTTGATTGATCTGTTTATGGGTACTCTACGAGGCCCTTATCTCCAGCATATGCTCAGTAGCACTTCTACTTCATTTTCTGATATGGTCATCATTGGTGAACGTGTTGAGACATGTATTAAGGCCGGAATGATTCAAGGTGTTCCTAATAATGCTAACAACAATGCAGGCGTTAATAGGAAACCATTTTCCAGTTTTGTCAAGAAGAAAGAGGGCGAGACCAGTGCCATCATCGTCAACCAAGGAAGAGCTCCCATATTTCCTCAAGTCCGATTCCCTTATTTTCCTACACCCGCTTTTGTTCCCAACCAGTTTGTTCCGCAAGTATACGCTGCTACAACTCCAGCACCTTGGATGGCCCAAAAACGGCCTTTCTCTCCGCAACCACATTATGTTCCGCAACAACAGTTCGTACCTCCTACAACTTATCAAGGACAAAGAGCTCCTCCAAGACAGAGAGCCCCTGAAAGAAGGTTTGATCTCATTCCCATGTCCTATGCTCAGCTTCTCTCACAGTTACTTTCTAGCCAAATGGTTCAATTGCGCGAGCTCGGTCCACCGCCTAATCCTCTCCCTTGGGGATATGATACTAATGCTCATTACAAATTCCATTCTGGTTCCCCAGGCCATACCATTGAGAATTGCAGGGCTTTCAAGTGCAAAGTTCAAGATCTCATCGATGCGAAAGCCATCAACTTCAACCTTGTTGGTCCAAATATCCAAAATAATCCCATGCCTCCTCATCAAGGGGGAGCAGTCCATGCTATTGGAGAAGTTAATGAACAGGTTTAGGTGTCAAGACTGCAAGAGCGTCTCCTCAATTGAGCCAGGGCTGAAGGAGTCTCCCGAGCATGGAAATTTCTAATTTCATTTTGCATTATCATTTGTAACCTTTCTTGTTTTATTCAGTGCCCATTGTATGCAAAATTGTTTGTCTTTTTATATTGAATCACCATGCATTGACTGTGTTTGTCTTGAACTAATCCATTTGTATTCACTCATTTACGTTTTGTTATTGTACTTGCTTTTGATGCTTAACTCTTTTTAATTTAAAGAAGAAAAAAAAACAACTCTTGAGGGAGGATGACGAAACAATGCCATAATCTCATACAGTATGCTTTTTGACAGACCTTATTGACGATGTACAAGCGTTTCTTTCAAATCCTAAACACTGGAGTTATAAGGAAGATAGACCCTTGTCAACCCTTTCGAGCTTTGAAGTAGGAGTTTTCTGTTTCAAACACAAACTGAAACCTTTAATTTAAACCTGGGGCAGGGTAGTCTCTTAGTTAATTCAAAAGATGCACATTGAAGTCGCAAAACTCTCAGTTCATAATAAAACGAACGACATCAAAAGCATTCCTCTGGAATCAAAAGACAGTGGTGGTTCCTTATCTCATAGGCAGTCAATCTCTCAAAAGAAAAAAAAGCCCACTGAGCCAAAACCTATAAAGGAGGCTTAAGAAAGCTGGGGCATCCCGCTGACTGTAATCTCGAAAATAGAAACAGTCAGGCAAAAATTAGGGATAATAAATCAAAAGAACGAGGTCATTACAAATCCTCGACAACATGAAAAATGTTGCAAAAAAAAATGATGACTGCCTTCCAAAAAATCCTTGGAGATGTACTAAAATTTGATTTGGTAACACGTCACTTATTCATAAAAAATAAAATAAAAAAATAAAAAATTGATGCTTCGACATCTTTTCAATAAAAGTTTTTCAAACTTCAAGACAAGCATAGAATTTGCATTAGAATCATCATTCTTAGACAAACATTCGTTGCATATAAATAAGTTTTTGAACATCAAGTAAGCTTGCGTAATGAGCATCATTTGAAAACATGGTCATCTCGAAGGACGATTACTGCAGAAACTTGTCAAAAAACAAAGATGGATCTTATTCTGGGGCATTCCCTCAAGCTGCCAATCAGAGGCTATCACGTCAATGAATCTCTTCCATATTTTGCCAGTCAATCAGAAGCAATCATGTCGATAAATCTCTTTAAACTTCAAACTGGGGGAATCAGGCTGAGTAACTATTCAAAATTTGTGCAACCTGGGGCAGTTACGTCGAGATTCGACAAATCTCTACAAGAATCCATGATCAGAGGCAGATATTGGGGCATGCCACTTTGCACCGTATTATGACACGAATCTCCCATTATTCCACTCGAAGAGATCCTTCTAGACAGGGGCATTCCTCCTCCCCTCTTATGGAGCTACTTAAGCAAATTCCTGTCATCCGTACAAATGCAATCAAGCTAAGAGAGTCATGACGTTCACTTTGGTTCAGTTAACGTCCTTGGAATCATCATCATTCCCTGCAGATATTTAAACATGCAACTCCCCAGTAATGAAGTGAACTCGGGGCATATGAAGACACTAATGTCCATTTCCTAATCCCCAAGTGATTCGTGAAGTAAGGAAAGTCAGACGGGGCCCTTTCCTCCCTGGCAATAGAGAAAAATTGGGGCATTTGGTGAGATCCATGTCTCTATTCAGTCATTCACAAGCAGTCCAGCAGGTGAAGGAAGTCAAATCAAGCTACTTCTCCTTAGCAAGATTTTATTCCCCAGTGAACTCGACAAGGCTAACTCTTTTCTCTCAGTTTCAAGCACTAGTCCATATTAGTATCTCAAGATGACGGGCAACAGATCCCAATGAGTTTTTGATATTTTGTATACAATAATCATCACGACATACTGCATTGCATCCTAAAGCGCATAGCATATCCATGGATCATCATGTCACACTTCAAATGCATATGAAGCATGAGCCAGATCAATCCCAAATCAACAAAACATCCCCACAAAGAATTTCATCCTCATAATTCCCAGTTAACATCTGTTATTACATTACCAACTGAAATAAACCATGGTGCCAGTACGTTGTACTTCTCCCCAACTCTCAATGTTCACTTTATCTTTCATAGGGTCGTAGGTCGCTCGTAGGTCTTACCCTCATTTTATCTTTCATAGGGTCGTAGGTCGCTCGTAGGTCTTACCCTCACGTTATCTTTCATAGGGTCGTAGGTCGCTCGTAGGTCTTACCCTTTTTTTATCTTTCATAGGGTCGTAGGTCGCTCGTAGGTCTTACCCTCACGTTATCTTTCATAGGGTCGTAGGTCGCTCGTAGGTCTTACCCTCACGTTATCTTTCATAGGGTCGTAGGTCGCTCGTAGGTCTTACCCTCATTTTATCTTTCATAGGGTCGTAGGTCGCTCGTAGGTCTTACCCTCATTTTATCTTTCATAGGGTCGTAGGTCGCTCGTAGGTCTTACCATCACGTTATCTTTCATAGGGTCGTAGGTCGCTCGTAGGTCTTACCCTCATTTTATCTTTCATAGGGTCGTAGGTCGCTCGTAGGTCTTACCCTCACGTTATCTTTCATAGGGTCGTAGGTCGCTCGTAGGTCTTACCCTCATTTTATCTTTCATAGGGTCGTAGGTCGCTCGTAGGTCTTACCCTCATTTTATCTTTCATAGGGTCGTAGGTCGCTCGTAGGTCTTACCCTCATTTTATCTTTCATAGGGTCGTAGGTCGCTCGTAGGTCTTACCCGCACGTTATCTTTTATAGGGTCGTAGTTCGCTCGTAGGTCTTACCCTCATTTTATCTTTCATAGGGTCGTAGGTCACTCGTAGGTCTTACCCTCATTTTATCTTTCATAGGGTCGTAGGTCGCTCATAGGTCTTACCCTCATTTTATCTTTCATAGGGTCGTAGGTCGCTCGTAGGTCTTACCCTCACGTTATCTTTCATAGGGTCGTAGGTCTTACCCTCACGTTATCTTTGCTAGGGTCGTAGGTCGCTCGTAGGTCTTACCCTCACGTTATCTTTCATAGGGTCGTAGGTCGCTCGTAGGTCTTACCCTCACGTTATCTTTTTAGGGCCGTAGGTCGCCCGTAGGTCTTACCCTCACTTTACCTTTTCTCTTGGGTCATAGATCGTATGTCTATCTTTACTCGTTGTCTTTACCTTTCTTTGTGGGTCGTGAAATACCGCTTGATAGGTTCTCTGTCATCATCAAGTTCTACTCATTGCATTTAAGTTATCATTTTGTCAAGTAATTCTACTTTCAGTCATCACAACATCGTCAACCATATCTTTTCAGTCGCTTTACTACTAAAAAAAAACCCTGGTATTGGCACCGTTACCCCAGTATGAGCTACCCTTTTTCAACCATGTTTTATCCATCTGGACCAGTCCACCAGAAGACCAGTTTGTCTTTCCCCAAGAAGACATTCACACCAGTGAATAACACTCACACCATATCTCCAGGGCAAATTTCGGGTCCTGGTATTTAATCATCTTCCACCTTGAACTTCCGAAAGGCTGACGCCAATCTCACATTCATGTTTAAGACGATTAAATAGGGGCAGCTGTCGTACCCCAAATTTGCCCTATCTCTTTTATTCTTGTCTGGCTTTGAACTCTGCATTCCATTTGCATCATTTCATCATTCAATCATTTGCATATCCCGCATCTCAGGGAATCAGGCACTTTGGTTTGAAGTATTAGGGCTACGCCCTCTTTTGGTCTAATCTTGTTTTGGGGTTTTTCTTATCAGGTAAAAAGGAAGCACATCTGGTTCTTGATTAGCGGGTTATGGAATGAATTTTGTCATCATGTTACAAGGGTGGTTCAAAGCTCAGGGCATTTGGCCTTTTTCACAAGAATTCTCAGGGTTTAAGTCTGTCCAAGTACAATTGGATCATATTGGATTTTCAAGCATCAAGTCAAAGAGGAAACTATTGAAAGAGCAAGACAGATAAAATATGATTTTGACAAGTTTTGAGGAAAACAAGTGTGATACGGTGGGAGAACTGACTATGGTTTTGCGTTTGTTTTCGCAAATATTTCGGTTGAGCAAGAGTCGCCACCGACTTTTTATTTTATCCTAAGGAAAGGTTTAAAAAAGCACAGCAAAAACCTTTGAGATGTTTTCTTGGGTTCGGGGAGTAGATTATAGAAAGGGAAGGTATTAGCACCCTTTCTATCCATGGTTATCCATGGGCTCTTAGTTACTTGCTTAGATCAACTTGCCTTAATTTTCAATTGTTTGAAATGGTGCTTTGTGTGTGTGGGTTTGAAAATGTTTTGAAAAGAAGCCAATGTGGTGGCAACCTTTGTAATGATCCATGTTGGGATGTATACAAATATGTATGTCTTTTGAAAAGGTTTTCATTTGTTTTTGAAAATTTGTTTTGAAAGTGTTGTGAGGTGTGGTTTTAGAAAATAGGCAAGTGTTTTGTTTTTGCAAGTTTGATTCAAGTAACTAAGAGTTTATCTACTCCTAAATTTCTCAAATTTTATTGCTAGGTTTTAACCCTTTTAACAAGTTTGTTCCACCATTGTATTTGGTGGACAATCTCATGTTAGGATGTGAAAGGGACGGGCGCGGGTCATCGTTTAGGCCATAATTGCAATGGTGTCAAGTATCTTTGGGCAATTTTCTTTAAGGGACTTGATCATTTGTTTAGGCAACTTTTTGAAAGCGTCATCGATGGACTATGATCATTTGATTTGTGTTTGTTTTGCCCAAGGAGACCTAACATGCAATATGGCCCATTTATTGAAGGCAACAAGTGGAATACCCTAGGGGGTGCAAGTGTGATTTGTGTGTCCATTTTCATGCTTGTTTATTTTGAAATTAGGTCAAACTATTTTCGTTGTTTTTTCGCATACAAACCCTAATTCTAACATGGTATAATTAGAAAGCAATAAAGTGCGAAAAATAAATTTACTAAGCTATTACAACACCATATATGGGAAGGGGGTACAAATGTTCAAATGGGGATTTTGACAAGGAATTTAAACCTAAACTATTACATCAATATTGAATTATTTACAAGATATTTAATTGCACAAATTAAATGAAATAAGAATAAATATGTAAGATGCAAAAATGGTTTTTGTATGTATGGAAAAAAGTATTTTTACATGTCAAAATAAACAAAATAAAAAGTATTATTTTTTGGAGTTTTTTATGTTTAGGGCAAAACCCTAATTTTATTAAATAAGATGTATTATTTATTTATTATGTATAATATTTATTTATTATATACAAAAATAAAATAAAAATGAAGTATATTTGTCAAAAGGTATTTTTTATATTAAATATTAATAAGAAAAATAAAAGTGTGTATATTTTGTAATTTAACCTAAATATATTAATAAATATATATATATATATATATATATATATATATATATATATATATATATATATATATATATATATATATATATATATATATATATATATATATATATATATATATATATATATATATATATATATATATATATATATATATATATATATATATATATATATATATATATATATATATATATATATATATATATATATATATATATATATATATATATATATATATATATATATATATATATATATATATATATATATATATATATATATATATATATATATATATATATATATATATTATTTTCTAAATATGTATTATATATACAAAATAATAATATTTAATATTTATAAAAAAAGTATTTTTTATATAAAATATTTTCAGAAGATAAAATGAAAATAAAAATGTATTTGCACTATTTTAACATTTTTTTAAATAAAAGTATATCTATTTATTTATTTATGTTCAAAAAAACTAATCTAAACAAATAAATACCTAATAAATAGGAAAATGGTGAGAAAAATATTTTTTATATTTTTAATATCATAAGAAAAAATAAATAAGTCAAACCAAAAAAGAAAAAGTCAAAAAATCACTAAAATAAACAAAATGGGCTAAGGGGGTGCAGAAGTAAAAATATGGTGCAAAAAGAAAAGTCAAACAGGCCCAGCCCAGAACCAGGTCATCTTCAACCTCAGAACATCTCTTGTTCAAGCAAACACGTGTTTCCTATCTCCCAATTCCTGGACTTTTAAGCAAAACTTACAACATGAAAAGTGTAGAGCATGAGAAGACGAATCCAGGGATATAAAGAACTTGACTTAACTCTCTAAGATGAGGGAGAATTTCTTCTCCCCCAATTCCTGACCTAGTTTTTCATCAATGTTCAGACTCAAAATTCTCTAAGCATACATAATATAAATGAAATCTAATCACATGGGCATGTTCAGGGCTATGATTGTGACATGTTTCCTTCACAAACCTAAAGCTAACAATACCTATACTGAGAGATAGAACTTCATGAATATACCTGTTCAGTTGGAATCGTGCCTTGCAATGGAGGAGCTTTTAGGGCAAGATGATGATTTGTACAACTTCCTTGAAGTGTGAGGATGTTATTCCAAGCTTTACTTTGCCTTGAAACCTTTTGAATCGTGCTATAGAACTTCAACTGCAAAACAAGAAAATGAAAATGGTGATGATGCCTGGGAGTGTTACAGGTCGTGTCTTAGGTTTTGGTTAGCTTGCATTGATGGTAGGGAAGGTGTTTCAACTGGTTTGGGCAAGAATGTATGAAAGGATTGAGCTAAGGAACTCAATCTGCAGCAAGCCCTGTTTTTGTGCAGTTCAAAGGTGATTCTGAGTTTGTGAAGGTATTGGGGGTCTTAGGGTCATGCTTCAGCTTAGGGTGAATGTTTAGAATGTGTTTGATAAGTTTGTTTCAAGGTTCTCTTGCTGATATGAAAGTTGGTAACTATTATGCAATGTTTCTTACTTCTTAAGTCAAAATGCCAAGTCCTTTTTTACAAGCTTATGCAGGCCCCCTAAACATGCTGCAAAGCCTTGTCTTGATCAGTGGGATATGTCTAACAACTTGTGCCTCAGAGATTTCTTTGTACTTCAAACATATGTGAACTTGACATAAAGCAATCTTTTCAAAAATGGCTAAAATGCTTTTTCCATTTTAAGGTTAATCTCTTGTGTAATGGTTGGATGAACAAGATAATGCTAGGACACAAAGGTTTTGCATTAAATTATTGAGTGCAAATGGGATTAGAGGCCTGTAATGTAGCATAAACCAAGCTGACTTGAAAATGGCAATGTGTATGAACATGTCTTGGTCAAGAACAAAAGTGACTTTTGCCCAACTTGCCAAATTCGATTCTCCCTAACCATGAGGTTGTTTGATGAGTTCTTGGACATTTAGGAAAGCTTGGAATGTGTACTACAATCCATCTTTGAAATGCAAATTGAAATTCCAAGTGGAAGTGTATGAAAAATGGTCTTGAAGTTAGGTAAAAACCTTGCCTAAAAAGGTCAAAATTTCACTAAGTTAAGAATGGTTTGGTACCCTTGTTCCAAAAATTATAACTTGAGATACAAGCCTCTTTTGGGAAAACTTTGTGAATCAAAGTTGTAGATTATGCAATAGGCTACAACTTTCATGTTTTGACTTTTGCTTGAATCCAAATGAATCTTGGTGAGAAAGTGGGGCAAAGTTAGGAAAAAATTAGGGTTTTTTCATAACTTAGAAAAATTCTAAGTTATGAAAAATCTTCATTTCAAACCCTAATTTGCATTTCTTGATTTCTTGATGAACAAGTTTCATGATTTGGCATGTTTTGATGAAAAATGAATCTTGACTCTTGATTTTGACCAAAAAGTCAAAGTTTGACTTTTCAGTATACAGTCAAAATTGATCAATTGACTGGGAAATTCAATTGTCAATCTTGTGTATTTGGGATCTTTTGAACTTGTTGAGCATGTCAAGATAATTCCATGGTGTCCTTGAGTCCATATGTGAGCTTGGTTTGCCATTGGCTAGGTCAAACAGTCAAAAATTGCCTTTGTGCAGTCAAAACCCTAAAAATGACCATTTTGCCCTTTTGATGATCTGATCAAATTTCTTGTGGAATTGTGATCCAAAAACTTGATCAAATGGTCCATGTGAGTTCATAATGTTGATGTGGGTCAATTTTCATGAGATTTGACTGTCAGTTGGCCACAGTTGACTTTTTCCCCAATACAGTTCATTTATAGGTCAACTGTCCAATTGACTGGGCAAAATTTGGAATCAAGACTTGAAACTTGGTATGGATAAACTTGGGGGTCCAACATGAAGCATGAGAGTCATCTTAGGCATTTTAGGTCAAAATATCTTTGTGAAAACACAAACCCTAATTTGGGTCAACAGTGCAAGGAGAAGTCTTGAGCAGAGGAAACCCTAACTGGGTCTTGATCTTCAAGGGTCTTGTGATGAGAAAATGTTGAGGAAATGGGAGGGAAAATTTTGGAGTACAACAGTTGCCCCTGTTCAATCTTCTTGAACCTGAAGAGTTAGATTGGCAAGTTTGCCTTTCGTGACTCGAGGGTAAAAGGAGATTGGACACTAGAGTGCCCGGAAATTTGCACTCGCATGTTGGAGTATCAGCGATGTGATGTCGGGAATGGGCTTATAGATTCCATTTGGAGATGTGACAGAACCTTATCGGGATTGGGCTTATAGATGCCATTTGGAAGTGTTGATCGCATAAGAGATTCCTTAGCGAGAACTTGTGTATTTGAGAAAGACAGATGTTTTCCTGGCTTATTACAGGTGTTTGATCTTCACTCTCCTCATGCAGATATGCCCTGGCTAGATACAGGAATCGAATCCGGAAATAGTCGTCAACAGATATGCCCTGGCTGGATACAGGAATCGAATCTGGAAATCTTCAGATGTGCCCTGGCTAGATACAGGAACCGAGTCTGGAAATGTAGTCAACAGATATGCCCTGGCTGGATACAGGAATCGGATCTGGAATTGTTGTAGTTGATAGATATGCCCTGGCTAGATACAGGAATCGAATCTTCGAACTCTTCAGACGTGCCCTGGCTAGATACAGGAATCGAATCCGGAAATAGTCGTCAACAGATATGCCCTGGCTGGATACAGGAATCGAATCTGGAATTGTGATAGTTGATAGATATGCCCTGGCTGGATACAGGAATTGAATCTTCGAACTCTTCAGACGTGCCCTGTCTAGATACAGGAATCGAGTCTGGAAACTGATCACTCACAGATGTGCCCTGGCTAGATACAGGTATCGAATCTGGAATTGTGACAGTTGAAGGTAGTTGTCTTTGGGATTGTCCTTTTCCCTGAAAAGGCAAAAACATCAGTTGTATGCAATGTCATGATGCATGAAATGCATGATGTCATGATGTTCAACATGAGATAATGCTGCATGCATTTTATTATGTATGTAAGCAAGATGTATGAAAATGTGAAATGTTTATGAATGTATTTTCGTCTAGGAAAATAAATCCTTGACGACCGGCCGGGGAAATAAATCCTGGGCTGACGTTGAAGAGTAGAGCTCTTTGCTTCCGCTGGGGACGATGGTTGCAAGAATACACTGGTAGGAGAAGATGACTCCGTTGGGGAATTGATCTGTGGAAGAGATACTTTGCTGAAGTTTGACGAGGGCTTCACTGAGGATTTCAATGATGGACTCCGCCGGGGATAATGATGATAAGTTATGTTGGGGATAGGAAGAACTTTGCCGAGGGCGGTCTCCCGTGGCAATTAGCTGAGGATAACCCAGTTATAAGCCTTTGTGAGGAATAACTTTGAATAAAGCTCGGGAGAGACGTCCGTACTCTGCAGGGAACAAGCTTCCAGAATCTACTGGGGATAAGCTTTAAGACCTGCTGGGGACGCTTGCTAATGAATGCCCACACTCCGCTGGGGAATGTTGTGCCTTTTCAGGATTGACAGGGAACCAACTCTGCTTTGGGAAAATATTGTTGAATCTTGTCTTACTCTGCGGGGAGTTGAGATGACTTGGTCACATTCTTCAGTTAGAATCTACCTTGGTACCTCGGCGGACAAAGCAACCAGACTACATTAAACAATTCTACATTGCCCCTGTTTCTGATGTCACCTGTAATTAGTCTTTTGTTTCATATGCAAATATTTATGAATCAGCAATTTAATGTCAAATGCATATATCAAAAATGAACATTGGACGTTCTTCGCGAGACAAAATAGAAAAAGGAAAAACAATGGCAATTTGTATGGACAAGTGAATTTGTATTGATTTGAATTTTGCCTGTGAATAGGCGTTTTTGTACAAGAGGCTGACATCCTAGTAAGAGAATGCCACCGAATAACATAGAATTTACAATTTTGAAAAGGAAACAAAACAGCTATGTGAACAATCCCACTGGGTTCCAACTCTGCTATCGCCTTTATGTCTTCAAGTGTCTCATCACTTTGGTTCTTGGTTGAAGATGAAGCTGATTGATCGATGCCGAGATCTGAGCCAGATGGTTGATGCCGAATTCTGGATGCAAGGTGATCCAATGAGACATAGTGTTACGCTTTATCCCTAAATTTTGCCTGGACCGCCCTTTCGGGTTTTTAGTCTAACGGGATACCCATTTTTGCCCAAGCCGCCTTTTCAGGTTTTCGACTGGCCGGGTGTACAGATTTTTTATTTCATCCCTTATTTTTGCCCGAACCCTTTTGGTTCGCCGGAAAGCCCTTATTTTTGCCTAGGTATGTCAACCTAGCGGGTCTTTTATTCATGCGTAGTATCTTTTTACTATGTCTGCATTGGCGGGGTGAGGAAGGTCGCCACCATCCATGGTGGTCAGAATCATGGCTCCTCTTGAGAACACATGTTTAACCATAAATGGCCCTTCGTACGTAGGGGTCCATTTGCCCCGGGGATCACTTTGAGGAAGGATGATGCGTTTGATTACCAGGTCCCCAACTTGATACTCTTGTGGTCTGACTTTCTTGTTAAATGCCCTGATCATCCGTTTTTGGTACGTCTGACCATGACAGATAGCGGTGAGTCTCTTTTCGTCAATCAGGTTTAATTGATCAAGTCGAGTCTGGATCCAGTCATCTTCACTCAAGTCTGCATCCTTCATTATCCGGAGAGAGGGTATCTGGACTTCAATCGGCAAGACTGCCTCCATGCCATAGACCAAGGAAAATGGTGTTGCCCCGGTTGACGTCCTTGCTGAGGTACGGTACCCATGAAGAGAAAACGGTAACATCTCGTGCCAATCTTTATAGGTCACTGTCATCTTCTGCACAATTTTCTTGATATTCTTATTAGCTGCCTCTACAGCCCCATTCATCTTCGGCCGGTAAGGAGAAGTGTTATGGTGTTGTATTTTGGATTGTTCGCAGAGTTCAGTGATCATTTTGTTATTGAGATTGGTACCATTGTCCGTAATGATTCTTTCCGGGACGTCGTACCGACAGATCAGGTTATGCCGGATGAAACGTGCCACGACGCTCTTGGTTACCGTGGCGTAGGAAGCTGCCTCAACCCACTTTGTGAAATAATCGATCGCTACCAAGATGAAGCGATGCCCGTTGGATGCCGTCGGTCGGATCTCGCCGATCATATCAATGCCCCACATTGCAAAAGGCCAAGGTGCCTTCAGGACGTTCAGAGGAACCGGAGGGATGTGCACCTTGTCAGCATAGATCTGGCATTTATGACAAGTTCGAGAATGTTGGTAACAATCGGCTTCCATTGTGGACCAAAAATACCCTGCCCGAAGGATTTTCTTTGCCATGGTGTGTCCACTGGAATGCGTTCCGAATGTTCCTTCATGCAGTTCTATCATGATCTTCTCTGCTTCAGCCTTATCCACACAACGCAGTAGAGTTGAATCATGATTCCGTTTGTAGAGAATGTCGTTACTGAGGAAGAATTTTTCCGCAAACCTTCTCATGAATTTCTTGTCATTGACAGATGCACCTTCAGGGTATTCCTGAGCTTCCAAGTACCTCTTCACCTCATGATACCAGGGTTTTTTAGTCACCTTTTCAGCCTCAAGATCACAGCAGTATGCCGGTTCTTCCAACTTCCAGATAATGATCCGGGGAGCCTCATTGTCCCATTTAACTTTGAACATTGAAGACATCGTAGCTAGTGCGTCCGCTAGCTGATTCTCCTCTCTTGGGAAGTGCTCAAAAGTTATCTCTTCAAAGTGGGGAAGCAAGGTCAACACATACTCCCTGTAAGGAATAAGATTTGGGTGTTTCATATCCCACTCGCCTTTGATCTGATTGATCACGAGAGAGGAATCTTCGAAGACACTCAGAAATTTGATCCTTAAGTCGATTGCAGCTTGTAGACCCATGATACATGCCTCATATTCTGCCATGTTGTTGGTGCAGTTGAAACATAACTGGGCGGTGAGTGGAGTATGAGTTCCTTTGGGAGATATGATTACAGCGCCGACGCTGTTACCCAAAGCATTGGAGGCTCAATCAAAATGCATAGACCATCGGGATCCTTCCTCAGGTCCTTCATCCGGTCCAGGTACTTCACAGTCAGTTACCACCATGATATCTTCGTCCGGAAAATCAAAGTTCAATGATTGGTAATCATCCACAGGTTGGTGTGCCAAATGATCTGCCAGTACACTTCCTTTGATTGCCTTCTGGGTTGTATACTGGATATCATATTCTGTCAAGATCATTTGCCATCTTGCTATTCTTCCAGACAGAGCAGGCTTTTCAAATATGTACTTGATGGGATCCATCTTTGAAATCAACAAAGTGGTGTGAGTCAGCATATACTGTCTCAGCCGGTGAGCAGCCCATACCAGAGCGCAACAAGTTTTCTCAAGCAGTGAGTAACGAGACTCACAGTCGGTAAACTTTTTGCTCAGGTAATAAATAGCGTGCTCTTTTCGGCCAGACTCGTCATGCTGCCCCAGCACACACCCCATTGAATTGTCAAGTACTGTCAAGTATAGTATCAGAGGTCTTCCTTCCACTGGTGGCATAAGAATGGGTGGCTCTTGGAGATACTCTTTTATCTTTTCAAAGGCAGCCTGACATTCATCGTTCCAGCGTACTACTTGATCTTTCTTCAGTAATTTGAAGATTGGCTCACAAGTAGCAGTCAGATGTGAGATGAATCAGGCAATGTAATTCAGTCGTCCCAGGAAGCCTATGACTTCTTTCTCTGTCTTTGGAGTTGGCATCTCTTGTATGGCTTTTACCTTGGCAGGATCCATCTGAATACCTTTATCGCTTACAATGAAACCTAGCAATTTTCCGGACCTCACCCCAAAGGTGCATTTGTTGGGATTCAACCTCAGCTTGTATAACTTTAGTCGGTCAAACAACTTCCTCAGATGATCAAGGTGTTCTTCCTCAGTTTGGGACCTTGCAATCATGTCATCAACATATACTTCAATCTCATGATGGATCATATCATGAAATAAAGCAACCATGGCACGTTGGTAGGTTGCCCCAGCATTTTTCAACCCGAATGGCATGACCTTGTAGCAGAAGGTCCCCCACTGAGTCACAAAGGTAGTCTTTTCCATATCTTCCGGAGCCATCTTGATCTGATTATACCCTGAAAAACCATCCATGAAGGAGAACACCTTGTGTTGAGCAGTATTGTCAACAAGAACGTCTATGTGAGGTAGAGGAAAATCATCTTTGGGACTGGCCCTGTTCAAATCCATGTAGTCGACACACATTCTGACTTTACCGTCCTTCTTCGGCACTGGCACCATGTTGGCGACCCACTGAGGGTAAGAAGTCACTGCTAGAAACCCGGCATCGAATTGCTTCATAACCTCAGCCTTGATCTTTTCGGACATCTCTGGGCGCATACGGCGGACCTTTTGCTTTACTGGAGGGCAGTCTTCCTTGGTTGGCAGGTGATGAACTACAATGTCGGCATCCAAACCAGGCATATCTTTGTATGACCAAGCAAAGATCTCCATGTAATCATGTAGCATCTGGATCAATTGTTGATTCACGCTGAGCACTAGATTGGCACCAATCTTAACCTCTTTCCTATCTGTCTCAGTACCCAGGTTAACTGTCTCCACCGGCTCTTCATGTGGTTGAATAGCCCTCTGTTCCTGGAGTAGCAGTCTTGCAAGTTCACCAGGCACTTCGCAATCATCTTCACCTTCGTCTTCGGCCAAGTTGATCGGATTCTCGAAGTCATAACTGGTGGTAGCAGAGCTGTTACCAGTGAGATCCAGAGTGGATTGACACCTGTATAAGTGAGTGTGTGTAAATATAGCTGTTTTGCAATATATAACACAGAAAGAAAAAGAGCGCAAGATTTGAAATGCAACAAACGTCCAATGTTTTGATTGATGATATATGGAAATGTCATACAAAAAGCCCTCACAAATGGAGCTACGATGCCCCGGGTAGGACACCGAGCCAATCAAAGTTTTAACATATTGTTTGTTACAAATTGAAAATCAAAAGAGTTAATTACTGCGTGACAAATGTGATAGGTGTAAAATCTTTTACCATCCAGTTGCTTGGTCCGTTGCTGGTGGTTGGATAGATCCAACTGTCAAACTCTGCTTCCTCTACATCCTCCTCGATAGCATTCACCCTTGGACTGGTGATAAACACTGGAGCCTTTCTGATCCTTTCCTTGCGCACAGCCCTCTGAGCCTCTGCAGTAAAGCCCAACCCAAACTTGTCGTTCTTTTGAGTGAAGTCAGGAAGCTGACCCCAATTTGCACAATTACCTTTCTCGATTACAGCCCGGGCATCCTTCAAGGATGCCATCTTCAACGGAAAGTCTTCTTCAACCACTGTTTCAGCTGATGCCAAAGTCGGAGGTACTTCCTCAAAATGCTGAAAGGGGGTTTCAATAAACCCCCCGTCCATCTCGATATACCAGAATGAATTCAAGTGACTAACCATGTATTCCTCCTCACCCTGCACAGTAACAATCTTCCCTTTGACAGGGTATTTGAGCTTTTGGTGTATAGTGGATGTTACTGCCCCAGCCTTGTGAATCCAGGGTCGACCCAACAAGCAGGATTAAGATGGACGAATATCTATTACATAGAACGTTGAGTCGAAAACCTGGGAACCCACACGAATAGGAATGTCTACTTCACCGTGCACCATCCTCTTAGAACCGTCGAAGGCTCTAACAATGATGTTACTAGGCTTCAATTCCAGACCCTCACAATCCAAGCGATCCAATGCCTTCTTGGGCAAAGTATTCAGGGAAGAACCGGTATCCACCAACACGTGTGCGAGAGTAGTGCTCCTGCATTCTATAGAGACATGCAGGGCATCATTGTGATTTTTCCCTTTGGCGGTAAGGTCAGCATCCGAGAACCCCAAGCCATTGTCAGCTGTCAAATTAGCTACACAGTCAGTGAATTAATCTACAGAGGTCTCTTGCGGCACATGGGCCGTTTTCAGAAATGAAATCAGGGCTTTTGCATGGGCCTCTGAGCATAGCAGCAATGATAGCATAGAGATTTTGGAGGGGGTATGCCCCAACTGTTCAATCAACATTGAAGTCACTCTTTTTAATGATTTTAAGGATTTCCTCCATTTCTTGTTGGGAGGCTTCAACAGCAGTCTTTTTCGGTGCCTCCGTCCTGGCAGGCAAATTGGTAGCAACTTCTTTGCCCCGAGCATCAGAGGACTCGGCGGCAGTAGTGGACACAGGAACTTGATTCGGAACATGCACACTTGCGGGTGTGATGGTAAGAGGTTTTCGGATAACTGGTGGTGCAATGTCAGGCGAGAAGAGCCTGCCACTACGGGTAATCTTGGCGGGACCAGTGATGTTACTGATACTGGTATTGGTGTTGAACTCCTGCTTCACCCCAAGCACATATACGTCGGCCCCATAATGCCATGGGACAGCTTTATCGGACTCATAGGGGAGAGGCCCTGGAACAGTAATAGTAACGGGTGCAACAGACATAATTTGGACTGGCTTCCTCGGGGGAGCTTTGGTAGGATTGTAAATTGTGACAACAGATATTTCTTCAGCGGAAACAAACGGAACAGCAGTTTTCTTGAACAGAATTTATTTGCTATCCATCAGGCTTTGGATGCCTGATTTCAGCAGCGGACAACCGGTAGGGATAACAACACACAGGAGGCAACCCTTGCTACAACCCAGAAATAAACCGGCTAGTAGTAAGTTCCTCTTAACAGTCAATAGAGGGGTAGCAACATCATTCACCGAAACAGCATATAAATCTTCCTCAATGGCATTTACTCTATGCTGGGGCATAGGAGCAGTTACAACATTTGGCCTCTCAGGCGCCTCAAACTGAATTTCCTTCGCGTCGATAAGGTCTTGCACCTTGTTTCTCAAGGCCCAGCAATCATCAGTAGTATGCCCGGGGCTATCGGAATGATAAGCACAACGGGCATTTGGGTTGTACTTAGGGGATGCAGTATTCACAACCTTTGGCACTTCTTTGATGGTCACCAAGTTGGTTGATAATAGTTGCGGTAAGATTTGTGACAAGGTCATACTCAGCCTAGTATATTGCCTCTTGGGCCTTTCACCTCTTTGTTGATTGTACTGCTGAGGAGCAGCAACAGGCTTTGAAATGACCAAGGCATTGATGGCTTGGCGACTTTCTGGCTTGACTTGTCTTCTAGGACCATAGACGGCACTTGCTTCTTTCTTGAAAGGCCTTTTCTCAGTACTTGGGGAGGCAGCTTTTTGTATCTTTCCTGACCTGATGCCAGCTTCAATTCTTTCTCCTGTCAGAATCAAATCCGTAAACCCAGCAGAGGAGTTACCAACCAAATGATTGAAAAATGGACCAGACAAAGTCCCTAGAAACATATCAACCAGCTCACGATCAGTCAATGGAGGTTGCACCCTGCCAGCCAAGTCTCTCCATTTTTGTGCATATTCTTTGAACCCTTCGCCCGTTCCTAGAGACATACCCTGAAGTTGGGTACGCGTAGGAGCGAGATCAGAATTGTATTGATATTGTCTGTAGAATGCGGTTGCCAAATCTTCCTAGTGTCGGATGCTAGTTCCATCTAGTTGGTAGAACCACTCAAGCTGTGACCCCGAAAGGCTATCTTAGAAGAAGTGAATCCAAATGTTTTTATCTGCCGTGTAAGGTTGGATCTTCCTTACGTACGACCTTAGATGCAGCTTTGGACAAGAAGCCCCGTCATATTTGGCAAAGGCAGGCGCCTTAAACTTGTGTGGGATTACTACCCCAGAAGATAACCCCAAATCTCCGAAATCCAGCCCCGGCACATTCTGAATCTCCATGGCGCTCAAGCGGTCCTCCAATTGCTTGTATCTGTCAGCAGCAGGTGGGTATTGTTCGTCATTGTAGTCTGTCTCGTTGTCAGAGACTGCAGGACTAGGAGCTCCTCCCCCTTGGGGACTATCTTTCTCAGCAGAAGAAGTAGCTGGATCAGCTTCATTGTGGAGTGTGTTCCCAAATCTGCGTCCAGTGTTGAATAACGCAGTCCTCTTTTTCTTCTTCTTCTTCAGGAGTAGAGTCTTCAACTCTTGCTGACCTTGGGCCAGGCTCAGGACCATTTCTTGAAACTGGGCACTTTGGGCCTGAAGGGCCTTGATTGCTTGCTCACTGGATGAGTCTGGATTCATGATGACAGTTCAAATAAACAGCAAAGAAGATTAAGCAACCTATGAAATAGGGTACCTGCTATGCATATGGTGCAATGAGATGCGTATGTTTTATGTTTTCAAAGACAAACAAGATTCAACTTTGTAGACAAAAGGGAAACACACTTCATTAGATTTCAAATTTTAAATTGTTTAACAACTTGCCCTTAGGCATTACAGGAATGAAAAATATTGAAAAGGAAATAAAAGCTATAAAAGGAAATATCCAAAGCCCATCAGTGCTCCCATGGCCTCCTTTTCTCAGTGTTGATGTAGTTATTCAGGACCCGCTCCTCCTCCAATTGCTTAGTCATCCTTTGGATCTTCCGCTCCTGTTCATTGAATTTTTCCCGATAAAAATCCAGTTCTTCCTTTAGCTGCGCCCAAGACCTCTTCATTGTGTCAAAATCAGTGGGTATCTGAGGAGGGAGGACAGTTGGAGGAACCCCGTCTTCATCAGGAGATTCAGAAATGATAGGTCTGACAGCTTCGTACGACATACCTAACTTCTGAGCACGGATGCGGACCCATCTGCAATAAGGTCCCATTGGTAGAGAAGTCTTTGGTCCTAACTCATGTGGGTCAGCTTTATGAATTCTGTCCCAAGCCTTAATGAATCCTTGGCGTAGTTTGTCATTGTCTGCCTGAAATTCAAAATGGAAGTGAGGAACTAACATTTCATGAGGCCCTACTCTTCTGGCTCTTCCAAACTGGCGGAGAGGCAAACATGGATTATAAGAGATTCCTCCTTGGATACCAATCAACGGAACATTAGGGTATTCTCCGCAACGATCAATAATATCTACCTCATCCAAACCTCTGAGAGTCCAAGTGATGTCATTATCAGTGAGAGACATTAACCTCTAAGCCCAACCCTTTCCTTCTTCATTCTTCAGCACGAACTTAGGAAGGTGTGAAATAAACCACCTCACTAGCAAAGGAGCACAACACCACGGAGTTCCCCATTTTCGAGCGGTACGAGCATAGAGTTGTTGCAGGATATCACCCAAAAGAGTGGGTACAGGATTCCGAGACATGAAGATCCTTATGGCATAGATACTGATAAAGTTGTCAGGATTTGGGAACAATACCATACCATAGATCAAAAGAGCCAGGATGTCTTCGTACGCCTTGAAGTCCAAGTCATTCCAGAAATCATTAGCCTTGCCAACCAGAAATTTGACCAAAAAGCCTTTAACTCCACTTCTAGTTTCCCAGTTAGCCAATACTTCCTCTTTGGTCAAGGGGAGAACTGCAGCAACCTCTTCAGGCCTAGGAGTCTTTTCCCAACCAGTGAATGGATTTTGCTCCAAGACAGGGATCCCAAGCAAATAAGAGAGCTCTTCCAGGGTAGGAACCAGCTGGAAGTCTTGAAAGGTGAAACAATGATACAGGGGGTCATAAAACTGGGTCAGAACACTTATTATCTGTTGGTCCCACTTTGCAGTGATCAAGCCAAGGAGAGAACCATGCCTGTTGATGAAGGAAGTAGTGTTTGGAATCCTACCAACCAAATCCTTGAGCAAAGTTGGTGGTTGAACAAAGTTGAGCCGGACAGTATTCCTACGCACGGGCATCATGATGTCCTACAAAACAGAGCAAAGATGAAACCTTTTTGTCTTTGAAATGGGTTAGTCCTTTATACAGGATGCATGTAATGGTATGATGGCATGATGCTATGATGAAGCACACCACAAGTATTCACACAGGCAAGCATGATAAGGCACACAAGTCACACAAGACAACCCTTAGGTTTCAGGCCAGCATGAAGTTTAGGTATTACCCTCTTTTAGTTTCGTCGGTTAAAACCTGTCCTATCAAGAGTAACCGGGTTCTAGAGGATCTCAAATCATTGACTACCCTCAATCGGTCATAACTCCAGCATCGCAATCTTTTCTTGCATCCAGAACCATCGCGAGAGTTTAGCCTCAATGAGTGTAGTATACTGCTACTGTTCTATGGCCAAGTTTGGTCAATTTAGGGTTCTAAGGTCGGTTGGTGTTTAATGACTCCTTAGAAGACCTATATTCTCCTTGTTGCAACACAAGGGATATAGGTACAGACCAAGGTGCCACACTAACGTAGCCACTACTTCACCCATGTCGGTCTACGCCGGACAGGTCCCTCACAGATTATGCTACCTAAAAAAGGGTATTCCCCAGATCCGGGTTAGGATCTATGAAACTCCAATGCAAAGCCCACAATTATAAAAGCAAACAAGGCAAACAATTGAAAACAAGGGTGATCTAAGCCCTAAGGTTACTCCACTTTTAATTCATGTCCCCAGCAGAGTCGCCAGTTCTGTGATACGGTGGGAGAACTGACTATGGTTTTGCGTTTGTTTTCGTAAATATTTCGGTTGAGCAAGAGTCGCCACCGACTTTTTATTTTATCCTAAGGAAAGGTTTAAAAAAGCACATCAAAAACCTTTGAGATGTTTTCTTGGGTTCGGGGAGTAGATTATAGAAATGGAAGGTATTAGCACCCTTTCTATCCATGGTTATCCACGGGCTCTTAGTTACTTGCTTAGATCAACTTGCCTTAATTTTCAATTGTTTGAAATGGTGCTTTGTGTGTGTGGGTTTGAAAATGTTTTGAAAAGAAGCCAATGTGTTGGCAACCTCTGTAATGATCCATGTTGGGATGTATACAAAGATGTATGTCTTTTGAAAAGGTTTTCATTTGTTTTTGAAAATTTGTTTTGAAAGTGTTGTGAGGTGTGGTTTTAGAAAATAGGCAAGTGTTTTGTTTTTGCAAGTTTGATTCAAGTAACTAAGAGTTTATCTACTCCTAAATTTCTCAAAGTTTATTGCTAGGTTTTAACCCTTTTAACAAGTTTGTTCCACCATTGTATTTGGTGGACAATCTCATGTTAGGATGTGAAAGGGACGGGCGCGGGTCATCGTTTAGGCCATAATTGCAATGGTGTCAAGTATCTTTGGGCAATTTTCTTTAAGGGACTTGATCATTTGTTTAGGCAACTTTTTGAAAGCGTCATCGAGGGACTATGATCATTTGATTTGTGTTTGTTTTGCCCAAGGAGACCTAACAGGCAATACGGCCCATTTATTGAAGGCAACAAGTGGAATACCCTAGGGGGTGCAAGTGTGATTTGTGTGTCCATTTTCATGCTTGTTTATCTTGAAATTAGGTCAAACTATTTTCGTTGTTTTTTCGCATACAAACCCTAATTCTAACATGGTATAATTAGAAAGCAATAAAGTGCGAAAAATAAATTTACTAAGCTATTACAACACCATATATGGGAAGGGGGGTACAAATGTTCAAATGGGGATTTTGACAAGGAATTTAAACCTAATCTATTACATCAATATTGAATTATTTACAAGATATTTAATTGCACAAATTAAATGAAATAAGAATAAATATGTAAGATGCAAAAATGGTTTTTGTATGTATGGAAAAAAGTATTTTTACATGTCAAAATAAACAAAATAAAAAGTATTATTTTTTGTTGTTTTTTATGTTTAGGGCAAAACCCTAATTTTATTAAATAAGATGTATTATTTATTTATTATGTATAATATTTATTTATTATATACAAAAATAAAATAAAAATGAAGTATATTTGTCAAAAGGTATTTTTTATATTAAATATTAATAAGAAAAATAAAAGTGTGTATATTTTGTAATTTAACCTATATATATATATATATATATATATATATATATATATATATATATATATATATATATATATATATATATATATATATATATATATATATATATATATATATATATATATATATATATATATATATATATATATATATATATATATATATATATATATATATATATTATTTTCTAAATATGTATTATATATACAAAATAATAATATTTAATATTTATAAAAAAAGTATTTTTTATATAAAATATTTTCAGAAGATAAAATGAAATAAAATGAAAAATAAAAATGTATTTGCACTATTTTAACATTTTTTTAAATAAAAGTATATCTATTTATTTATTTATGTTCAAAAAAACTAATCTAAACAAATAAATACCTAATAAATAGGAAAATGGTGAGAAAAATATTTTTTATATTTTTAATATCATAAGAAAAAATAAATAAGTCAAACCAAAAAAGAAAAAGTCAAAAAATCACTAAAATAAACAAAATGGGCTCAGGGGGTACAGAAGTAAAAATATGGTGCAAAAAGAAAAGTCAAACAGGCCCAGCCCAGAACCAGGTCATCTTCAACCTCAGAACATCTCTTGTTCAAGCAAACACGCGTTTCCTATCTCCCAATTCCTGGACTTTTAAGCAAAACTTACAACATGAAAAGTGTAGAGCATGAGAAGACGAATCCAGGGATATAAAGAACTTGACTTAACTCTCTAAGATGAGGGAGAATTTCTTCTCCCCCAATTCCTGACCTAGTTTTTCATCAATGTTCAGACTCAAAATTCTCTAAGCATACATAATATAAATGAAATCTAATCACATGGGCATGTTCAGGGCTATGATTGTGACATGTTTCCTTCACAAACCTAAAGCTAACAATGCCTATACTGAGAGATAGAACTTCATGAATATACCTGTTCAGTTGGACTCGTGCCTTGCAATGGAGGAGCTTTTAGGGCAAGATGATTATTTGTACATATTCCTTGAAGTGTGAGGATGCTATTCCAAGCTTTACTTTGCCTTGAAACCTTTTGAATCGTGCTATAGAACTTCAACTGCAAAACAAGAAAATGAAAATGGTGATGATGCCTGGGAGTGTTACAGGTCGTGTCTTAGGTTTTGGTTAGCTTGCATTGATGGTAGGGAAGGTGTTTCAACTGGTTTGGGCAAGAATGTATGAAAGGATTGAGCTAAGGAACTCAATCTGCAGCAAGCCCTGTTTTTGTGCAGTTCAAAGGTGATTCTGAGTTTGTGAAGGTATTGGGGGTCTTAGGGTCGTGCTTCAGCTTAGGGTGAATGTTTAGAATGTGTTTGATAAGTTTGTTTCAAGGTTCTCTTGCTGATATGAAAGTTGGTAACTGTTATGCAATGTTTCTTACTTCTTAAGTCAAAATGCCAAGTCCTTTTTTACAAGCTTATGCAGGCCCCCTAAACATGCTGCAAAGCCTTGTCTTGATCAGTGGGATATGTCTAACAACTTGTGCCTCAGAGATTTCTTTGTACTTCAAACATATGTGAACTTGACATAAAGCAATCTTTTCAAAAATGGCTAAAATGCTTTTTCCATTTTAAGGTTAATCTCTTGTGTAATGGTTGGATGAACAAGATAATGCTAGGACACAAAGTTTTTGCATTAAATTATTGAGTGAAAATGGGATTAGAGGCCTGTAATGTAGCATAAACCAAGCTGACTTGAAAATGGCAATGTGTATGAACATGTCTTGGTCAAGAACAAAAGTGACTTTTGCCCAACTTGCCAAATTTGATTCTCCCTAACCATGAGGTTGTTTGATGAGTTCTTGGACATTTTGAAAAGCTTGGAATGTGTACTACAATACTTCTTTGAAATGCAAATTGAAATTCCAAGTGGAAGTGTATGAAAAATGGTCTTGAAGTTAGGTAAAAACCTTGCCTAAAAAGGTCAAAATTTCACTAAGTTAAGAATGGTTTGGTACCCTTGTTCCAAAAATTATAACTTGAGATACAAGCCTCTTTTGGGAAAACTTTGTGAATCAAAGTTGTAGATTATGCAATAGGCTAAAACTTTCATGTTTTGACTTTTGCTTGAATCCAAATGAATCTTGGTGAGAAAGTGGGGCAAAGTTAGGAAAAAATTAGGGTTTTTTCATAACTTAGAAAAATTCTAAGTTATGAAAAATCTTCATTTCAAACCCTAATTTGCATTTCTTGATTTCTTGATGAACAAGTTTCATGATTTGGCATGTTTTGATGAAAAATTAATCTTGACTCTTGATTTTGACCAAAAAGTCAAAGTTTGACTTTTCAGTATACAGTCAAAATTGATCAATTGACTGGGAAATTCAACTGTCAATCTTGTGTATTTGGGATCTTTTGAACTTGTTGAGCATGTCAAGATAATTCCATGGTGTCCTTGAGTCCATATGTGAGCTTGGTTTGCCATTGGCTAGGTCAAACAGTCAAAAATTGCCTTTGTGCAGTCAAAACCCTAAAAATGACCATTTTGCCCTTTTGATGATCTGATCAAATTTCTTGTGGAATTGTGATCCAAACTTGATCAAATGGTCCATGTGAGTTCATAATGTTGATGTGGGTCAATTTTCATGAGATTTGAGTGTCAGTTGGCCACAGTTGACTTTTTCCCCCAATACAGTTGATTTCTAGGTCAACTGTCCAATTGACTGGGCAAAATTTGGAATCAAGACTTGAAACTTGGTATGGATAAACTTGGGGGTCCAACATGAAGCATGAGAGTCATCTTAGGCATTTTAGGTCAAAATATCTTTGTGCAAACACAAACCCTAATTTGGGTCAACAGTGCAAGGAGAAGTCTTGAGCAGAGGAAACCCTAACTGGGTCTTGATCTTCAAGGGTCTTGTGATGAGAAAATGTTGAGGAAATGGGAGGGAAAATTTTGGGGTACAACAACAGGTCTCCTTCGATTCAGTACCCTTCGACTGACTCTTGGCCTCTTTCGAATCTGGACAAGTGCTGCCTGCAAGCCTGCTTTCGATTGGACAAAGTTTACTGCTTGTAAGCCTGTTTCGATTGGATAGATTTGTTGCCTGCAAGCCTGCTTTCGATTGGACAAGTTTGCTGCCTGCAAGCATGTTTTGATTGGGCAATAGCCTCCCTTCGATCCACAAGCTTCGATGGGCAATGCAGTCTCCCTTCGATCCACCAGCTTCGATGGGCAATACAGTCTCCTTCGATTCACAAGCTTCGATGGGCAATACAGTCTCCTTCGATTCACAAGTTAGACCGTTGTACTGCCATGCAACAAACACTACTGAGCCTGCTACAACAGTCCTGCACCAACCTGCCACTACGCTCCAAAGCACTGTTGAGCCTGCTACAACAGTCCTGTACTTGCCCAAAATGGAAAAACACAAAAGCAACATAAGAAAGGATCGAAACAGCATTCCCAAACTGTTCAAATTATTTTGTTTTCCCCACAAATGCTTCAGCCAATCTGCCTATAAATAAGACTCCAATGCATGTTTGATAGGGGGACTTGAGGGCCAGACGAATCTCCGCAAGAAAATTTCTCAAACCATAAAACTCTCAAGTTTATTCAAAACACATCCAGAAATTCAAACACATCCAGAAATTCAAACACTTGAGAAATTCAAACACATCCAGAAATTCAAACACATCCAGAATCAAACACTTATCCAGAATCCAAACCCAGAATCACATTCATCCCCTTCGAACCAAAAGCAAACCCCCTGTACCTTGTTACCATTCGAATCCAGCAGGAAAGACTTCACGCTTGTCATCCCCTTTCGAATACAGCCTCAAAGGTCAACCCCTGGTCCCTCCCTTCGAATCCAGAAGCGCTCCAGGCAACCACCTTACTGCCCAGTACACGTTACAGCCCCAAGCAAGGTAAGCCATCCTTAACCTCGAACCCCTTTCATTTCTAGCATAACATGTACATAACACTTTGGCTCTTTTCGCTTCCACCTACTTAATATGTTTTCATAGCTAACCCCTTTCGTTTTGCTGTTTGTTTATTTAAATATGCATTAAGTGTTAACTGATTGTAAGGCAATATTAGCATGGCCTTATGCCATGTTACTGCTCAAAAAGTTCAAACGAAAGAAACAGGGAACAGGCAATAGGACGAAGCTTCTGGCCTCTACCTTCTTTCTCTAGGTCGAACGAAAGAGAACCAGAAGGCTTCGCCATGTTGACTTCTAGACCCAAACAAAAAGCTTGCCTTCACTGATTTCCAGGTTCAGTCGAAAGGCATTCCCTCACTGTTTTCAGTCTCCAGTCGAAGGAGGCAGAAAGGCAGATGGCACGCTTGCACTAAGTCCAGACTCAATCGAAGGACACTCTCATGCTGGTGTCATCCCCCAATCGAAGCACAGGACCTTGCTTCTGCCTTTGCCCAATCGAAGTACAGGACCTTGCTGTTGCCTTTGCCCAATCGAAGTACAGGACCTTGCTGCTGCCTTTGCCCAATCGAAGTACAGGACCTTGCTGTTGCCTTTGCCCAATCGAAGTACAGGACCTTGCTGCTGCCTTTGCCCAATCGAAGGACATGACTTCGCCTCTGCCAGGGCCCAATCGAAAGACGTGACTTTGATGTTGCCAGTCCCAATCGAAGGAGGCCAACAAAAGGCAAATCGAAGGTTGCTTTCCCCCCAATCGAAAGACACTTATTTTTTCTTGCTTTTGTCTTTTTTTTCCATTTTTTTATGTTGTTTGATACGGTTGTAATAGCGTAGGATCTTATCTTTTTGCATTTTATTTACTTTATACCAATGCTAGTAATTAGGCAAGATAAAAATCAACAAGTAGACAAACCAATCAAAAAAATCCAAAAACACTCTTTAATCATTACTTGAATATATCTTAAAACCCACAAAAACACTCAACAAATCAAAACTTCCCCAAAGGGCATGTTATCTCCGTTCTACCGTGATATCGGCCGTGCCTATTACTAGAACGCGTGCTTTAACGTCGCCCACTAAAAAACACAAACAAACCAACCATTTTCTAGGAGGAACTACAGTGTTCTGATTCCTTCATTGGATACGTAGGAAAAGGGTCGCGAAACCCTCACGAACGCAATAATCAAAAACCATACATTTCACTTTAGCAAGCATAGTTGTAGATAAACACACCCTTTAAGACAAACAAACAAAACGGATCCCGTTGAGTACAACGGATGTGAGGGGTGCTAATACCTTCCCCTCGCATAACCGACTCCCTTACCCTTTCTCTTGGTCGCAAGACCATCTTATCCATTCCCTCGTGGTTTTATCGATATCTCCCCTTCCTTCGGGATAAATAAAGTTCGGTGGCGGCTCTGTGTTTTCTGCCGGTGGTTTCAGTAGTCATAACCCTTTAAGATTTTTATTTATAAATAAATAAAATAAAAAGCGTGCCTTAGCATTAAAGGAATAATATATATGAGCACGTTGAGGTTCGAACCCATGAAAGCTTGATGGCATCACCATAGTTGGCTCCTCAACCGTTGTTATATACTAATACTTTTTAATCAGAAAACAAAAATAATATGGTAGTGTCTTAGTTTAGAGATGTCACCACAGTGTAGGGAAGAACCGTGGTGACCATGGCGTTGTTGTTTACACGTTTTGTAGTAGTAAATATTTCAACATTCAATTTTAGTCCCTATAAAAATTTCCTTCGAATATGGTTCTTCTAAAGTTTTTCATTCACACTTTATGTTCTTGTCATCTACTTCCTCTAACGAAAGTTGGCGTTGCAAGCCACATCAATTAAAGTCAACAGCCAACTTAACTACAAAAAATTTCAAACAGATAGTTTTTGCGTTATGAAAAATTTTCATGGTATTTTGGTGATACTGAAGGTAGAGAAAACACAAGAAAGAGGAGGATTTGAATTGGATTTTTAGAAAACATTCCCCTTTAGAAATTCTGAGCACTCAAATGATAATAGTGATAAAGACAATAAAGAATAAAGGCCACAAGGATTTATCTAGGTTCACCTTAAACAAGGTTAATCCTGTCCACCCCCTCAAGGATGATTTCGCCTTCAACAAGGACTTACGCCACTATAACCAAACTAACTACAAATGCATGGGAAACGACCGGTGACTAACACACAATGACACGTTTAGGGATCCAACTGGATATAATGTTCATTAACCCAATAGAATCAGATTCCTCAATATCATCTACCAGGATTTCATAATGACCAGCAGCCACTATCATCTTGAGATCAGACCTTCACTCAGTAACTCAAGGAACCTTCAATGATATGTTCAGTGATCCTATTTAAAGAATATAACAATCATTAACCCAATAGAATCAAATCCCTCAAGATCATCAATTAGGATTTCCTACAATGACCAACCAACATTGTCTTCTTGAGATCATACCTTCACTCAGTCACTCAAGGAACCTTCAATGATATGTTCAGTGATTCGATTTAACGAATATAACAATCATTGACTCAATAGAATCAACTCCCTCAAGATCATCTATTAGGATTTCCTACAATAACTGTTGTACCAAAAAATTTACCCTCTCATGTTTCCCAAAGTCTTCCCCCTGCATGGTTGATCATAAACTCTCGCCTAAGGAAAAGGAAAATTTTTTAGTGATGTTTTAAGTACATTTCGATTGGCATTCTGAAAGACCCTTCGATTGGCTTTCTGAAGGAGCACTTCGATTGGCATTCTGAAGGAGCATTTCGATTGGCATTCTGAAGGAGCACTTCGATTGGCATTCTGGACAGGCGCTTCGATTTGCATTCTGAAAGATCCTTCGATTGGTGTTCTGAAGGAGCCTTTTGATAGGCATTCTGGATAAGCCTTTCGATTGGCATTCTGGACAAGCCTTTCGATTGGCATTATGGACAAGTACTTCGATTGGAATTATAACAGTGTCCTTCGATTGGAATTCAAAAAAGGTCCATTCGAAGAAGCATTCAAAGGGTCCATTCGAATAAGCTTTCGAAGAGAATTCGAAGGAGGCCATCAGCCCATTCGAAAGGGAGCATTCTAAGGAGACCATCAGCCCGTTTGAAGGGGAGCATTCGAAGGCCAGATGCAGGTCATTCAAAATTCAAAAAGGGACATGATCCCATATGTTTAGCCAACGTTACAAACTCTTATTCATGGCTTTCAAACACATAATTAACGTTACAAATCCTCCTTCATGGCTGTCAAAACACATAATCAAGGTCATTTAAACCTTTGTCTTCCTGTCCCCTCCACCCCCTCTATATAAAGAGATCACAAATGCTGCAAAAGGACACGAAAATATATAAAGAAAAATAGAAAACTTAGAGAGACGCTGCCCAGAATTTTCCAAGCCAAAGCTGCCACCCAGTGAACACCTCCATCCTTAGAACTACAGATCGAAGAACTTCTGTTTGGTAAAAGAAAAATCTAATCTCAAACTCATTTTTTAAATTCATTTTGATTGCATATTCATATTACTACTGTTGTTTGTGAATGATTTAATGTGCTACATATAAGCTACAGCGCAGAGTTGAGATTGTGCCATTGCTTGGGCACAATCTGAGTTCTCCTTCGAATCCTAGGATAAACCAAACCCAAACCCAGATTCAGCAGGTGCGAATAAGGGGGAGATTCGAACCAGGGGGGTAAAACCCCCCCTGGACCTTTAACATGTGTTTCATTTTGCAGGAACCATATTCTCAGATTCCTATTCAGAGTTTCGAAGCTCAGCAGTCTGGCTTCGAACTGGACCCAGGACTTCCAGATCGAAGGATGACATGCCCAAATCGAACACCTTCAGAGTGCAGCCCCTCATGCACCTTCGATCCAGCCCATTCACTGGGTCGAAAGACATCCTGTACCTCTTTCGACCCAGGCCTCCAGAATTATATTTTTTTCTAATTTTCTGCCTGGCCCCTTTGTACTTTGTTTGCTTTGTTTGTTTTTTTTTTGTTTATTTCTTTTAGTTTGTTTTTTAATCAACATAAAAAAATCATAAAAATAAATAACTTAGAATTAGGATTTAATTTAGTTAATTATTTTAACTTATTTTCTCCAATTTTAAAATCAATAGACTTAGGATTTATTTAAATTCAATTCTTTTCATAAACAAAAAAAGATGCAAAAAATATTAAGTATGTTTTAGAGTTATTTTTAATCAATTTTTTTTAATTAATTAAATTTGACTTAATTGAACATCTAGCATTTTACCAATAAATAAAATAAAAACAACAAAAAAAAGAGTTCTTATTCTTAGGATGTTCTAGATTCACGCGCGTTTATTTTATTGTAACTACTTACTGGTTTGTGGTAGCTTAAATTAAGACTTTTACTTTACTGCTATTATTCCCCCAATTTTGGACATGTAAATAATCCCCCTCCCCGAAGCCTTGTAATAGCGTAGTATTTACAGTTTTCTGCACTTTAAATTCCTGTATATATATTAACTGCTTAGATGTATGCTAACTAGGATTGTATGACAAGATCTAAAAACAAACAGTAGCTCACCATAACATGTACAAAGATGACATAAACTGAAAAACGACACACTTGCACATACCACTCCTAGGGTACACCTCACTTGGTTGCCTCAATTGTGGTCATTAAGTATAGGATGTTTTAGAGGTCATCCTTCTGTCCAAAGATCAAAGTTGCCTCGAAATGGTTGCCTCGATAAAAATGATCTATGACATTAGGATTACCACTAAAACGTCCTAACGTTGCTTTAGTGACCACACGTCCCTAAAATCGAATTGACCCGAAAACTCCAACGACGGTGCTACCTACTCCTCAATAGTGGGATAGCATTGTCTAAAGGACGTTTGCATAATTTAATTCCTTTTTGAGTAGGTAGATGTTCTTAAGTACTTGCTCCTTTTAAAAACAAAACAAAAACTTTTCGCACTTACACTTTCTAAACAAAACTGTTTTTTCAAAACCCACAATCACAAAGAAAAGCAAACCTTTTGAAAACATAGTGAGCAAGTACCTAAGAGCCCGTGGATAACCACTGATAGAAAGGGTGCTAACACCTTCCCTTTCTATAATCTATCTCCCGAACCCGAGAACAATCTCAAAAAGGAATTTTTTCTGTGCTTTTGTCCTTTCCCTTGTTGGATAAAATAAAAGACGGTGGCGACTCTTGCTTACTGCGATACTTTGCGAAAACAAACGCAAATGCGAACCAGCATTCCAAAATAGTCAGTTCTCGTTCCCACCGATCACAGAACTGGCGACTCTGCTGGGGAAAATCTTTAAGTGAGGTGTACCTTAGGACTAGATCACTTGTGTTTTCATTTGTATTGCTTTGTATGCTTTTAATCTTGTGGGCTTGTATCGGAGTTCTATAAATCCTCCACCCGGATTTTGGGAAACATTCATAGATAGCAATACGTTATGGAAACTGTGTGGGGTATATCGACACGGTTGAAGCAATAGCTATATTAGTGCGACATATTTGTGAGTACCGGTAGCCTTTGAGTCAATCAAAGAGAATACGGGGCCGCTGAGTGATGTCACTAAGCACTAATGACCTAGAACCTTACTTGACCATCTTGGCCTTTTTAGGGGTAGTGAGATGACCGACTTTGGTGCAGTCCGAAGTTGGTAGATACTCGATACTACACTCATTGAGGATTGTTTTCTTGGAATATTTTGGTCGCCAGTTAAGTGGCTAAACTGAAACGATGAACATAGAAAACAATCCAATGATATTGAGCTCCTTAGAAACCGGTTACTATTTATAGGACAGGTTTTGAGCCAACTAAATTCAAGAGGGTACTTACCTATGAAACCTCCTGCAAGCCTGAAACTAGGGTTTTTGTGTGACTTGCTTGTACATGTGTTTCTGCATACATCATAAAGCATCATATGCATCTACTAACCATTTCAAGGGTATAGATCTTCATCTTTGTTCTTGTTTTACAGGACATGCAGTCTCTCCGCAGGAAAACAATTCAAGTCAACCTTGTAAGGGTCCCTCTTCAACTCAAAGAGCTTACATCCAGGATTCCTGAGAATTCTCTCTTCAGTGAAAGACGTGGTAGACTCCTTAGGAGGAATTTTCTCAACTCCTGAGAATTCCTATTCTTAGTCAACTACCCTACAACGGTACGGAAAAGGAACCAAAGCTTGAAGATGTTGCTCAAGCATTACGCTTACAACCATCCGACATCAAGGGGCATTGGGAAACCAAAAGTGGTATCAAAGGATTCTTGGCAAAGTTTGTTTGAGAAGGCACGAGAATGCTGGAATTCTCTTGATCTACAAGCCTTTGAAGAGATTGTGGAACTCCTTATCTATGGTTTGGTTTTGTTCCCAAATCCTGATCAACTTATAGATGTAAATGCTGTCAAGATTTTCATATCCAGGAATCCCATACCAACATTTCTTGGGGACATTCTCCACTCATTTTACACACGAACAATGAGGAAAAGAGGTGTTCTCATATGCTGTACTCCTGTCCTGGCAAGGTGGTTTATTTCTCACCTTCCACAATCAGTTTTGAAGAATGAGCAGGGTTTAAGGTGGTCACAACGATTGATGACTATTGTACCCCAAAATTTGCCCTCCCATATTCCTCAAGATTTGTCAAGAATAATCTTCAAATTACTCAAGATGGCTCAAGAGGTAGACAGTCCAAATCACCTCCTAAGACAGCTGAAATTAGGGTTTTGGTTCTTTCAAGGAATTTGGGGTTTCCAATGTTTCAATCAAGTCTCATAGGCCTCTATACATTCTCTAACACCTACATGCCAAGTTTCAAGACTCACAGTGCCAATTTGCACAGTCAAAAGCCCCATTTGATCTACAGTCAATTGCAAGGGCAAAATGGTCATTTTGCAGTCAAAAGTCAGAATTTTTGGTCAACATCTTATTTTGAGTTCATAATCATCATTTGATCAAGTCTTGATCATGATTCCCCAAGAATAGCTCAAAAATCATCAAGGTGCAAAAGTTACTATTTTTGGACAGTAGAAAAGTCAATTGTATCTTGACCAGGGCATAACTTTTTCATGGTTTATCAGAAAAATCCCATCCAATGCTCATTTTGAAGAGGATGAAATGTCCTATAATCCATCTTCACACTCCAAGTTCAAGAAATTCTCTCACTAAAAGTTACCAATTTTTACATTATAGGTCAATTTCAAAAGTCAACAAAAATACACTTTGAGTCAAAGGCCATAACTTGAGATTGGTAAATCCAAATGACATGGGACCAAAGGAATTGGTTATAGAACTTCAAGAGCTTTCCAAAATGTCCAAGAACGTGGACATATGATAAAAGTTGAGTAAGTTGTGCATTGGAGAAGTTGGGAAATTTTCATGAATTTGCAAAAGTCAACTTTGCTCAAAACACATTCTTTTTGCTAATGGGCCTCAAATCTCTTCTTGAAACTTCATCCATGACCTATGCAAGACCCATCAAGCTTAATTGAATTTATTTTCTTATTTTTATTGATTAATTGGATTTTTAATTAATATTAATTCATTTAATTAATTTAAATTGTAGGAAAATAGAAGATTTGTTTTTTAAATCTTTCTGTGAACCAAATATGACCTAAACATGCTGGCAAATTCGTGCACAAGTCAAAGATACAAAAAAAATCCAAAATTGGCAACATTGTTCAATCATGAAAATCAAGAATATTTGATTTTTCCAATCAAGGATTCAATCATCAATGCATATGGATTTTTCCCAGCTTTTGACCTAATTCAATTGCCTTATATGTATGCAAGCTAACCCTGATCAGAGGGACATGAAAAAGCTGCAGAAACCACCCTGTCCAATTTCAAGAAATTCCAAGAAAACTCAAAACTGATGTTGGCATCCTAGGCTAATTCAAGGTGTTTTGACCATTCAAACACATTACAGGAAGTGTCAGGGACGTTTTGCAATTGAATTCACGCACCAAAGCTCAAAGAATCGTTGCACACAGTTTCACGGTTTGGATTTTTTATTCAAAATCGTATTGATTAATTCATGCATAGTTAACATGTTTTTGTGATTGATTTGTGTTGCTAGGAACCATACGAAGCTAATGGCATCATTTAATCGAACTATAACGCCCTGAATCAAAAGATGCCATGATCAAAATTCTAGGGTTCTTGAGCTTTCAATTAGGGCTTTCTGAACCAGGCAAAATTAGGACTCATGAGATAGATGACTGAACTCGTGTGGCCAAGACGAACAAGCCCAATACTTCGCGAAATATTTATATGCATTGTGCTTCTAATCGCTATTTTTTGTGCAGATGAATAGTGGGGGTTAAAAACCCCCGCTATCTGATTCTAAATTGTACAGAAGAACGAAGAAGATGATGAGGTGTTAGCATCTGAGTGGTTAATTTGAAAAAGCGCGCGTTTGTTTTTGTTTTACAACATATGGATTAATTTCCCAATATAATAATTGCTCCTTATTTTACTAACAATTGAGGCAGGTTGGTGGAGTGGTTGAGTGAACGTCCAATGAGCGCTGGGACCTGGGTTCGAATCCCAGGTCCCCCAAAACGCTTATTCTATTTTTCACTATATGTTCACATGAAGCTTTCCAAAAGTTGTCCACCATACACCTCAAAAATCAGAGCGCCAAATGGCTTCAAACTCAAATCCAATGGCCATAGTGGAATCCTCACCATAGTCCCTGGTCAACACATGCATGGATAATCTCAAAAGTCAAACAGGCTTGAGCATTATTGGGCTTCAGAATTGCTGATACACCTCCTAACTTGGGCCAACACCCCCCTGGGTTTATTCCTTTTTCCTCTTTTTATATTTTCCATTTAATTGTTTTATTATTAATAATTATTATTATTATTTAATTAACCAAATTAATTTTTCATAATAAAATCAGAAAACTAAAATATAATATTTTTATTATTAGTTATTAATTTCACCCTTAATTTATTATTTTTGTAAATAAATACTAACATAATTAATTTAGTTTTTTAATTAGGTTAATTTCAATATTTTCACAATAAATAAAATCAATGTAGAATTAGGGTTTTTGATGACTTTTAATCATGTTATTTTTTATTTATTTCCTTAAAAAACATAAAAAAGTCAAAAAAAAATCTTTCTTTTTATTTAATTAATTAATTAGTCTAGGTTTAATTTAATTAAATGCAAAACGATAAAAAATATTTTTCTTTCTCAAAAAGGGTCAAAACCCTAGAAAACTCCCCGATTCAATTTTTTTTCTCGCGCGTGTTTATTTTTTCATAATTTTTTATCATATAATTGTATCTGCTCCGAGGATGTAATAACTTTAATTAGGACCCTTTTTATCGCTTTCATTTAATTTCCCGCAATTTACTTTTTCAAGGGTTTGTTTTTGGCGATGTAAATACCCGACGCCTTGTAATAGCTTAGTTTTATTTTCCGCTACTATTAACTGCTAGATGTATGTTAACTAGGCTATGCATGACAAGACTTATCTTAAAATAAAATCAACCGTAGCTCACCATAACCTGTACAAAGATAACATAACTGAAATTTGACACACTCGCACATGCCACTCCTAGGGTACGCCTCACTTGGTTGCCTCGACGTGGTCATTGAGTATAGGGTGTTTTAGAGGTCACCCTCCTGTCTAAAGATCAAGTTGCCTCGAAACGGTTGCCTCGATAAAAAACGATCTAAGACATTAGGGTTACCGCTAAGGCGTCCTACCATTGCTTTAGTGACCACATGTCCCTATAATCGAATTGACCCGAAAACTCCAACGACGGTGCTACCTACTTCTCAATAGTGGGATAGTACTGTCTAAGGGACATTTACACAGCTTAATTCCTTTTGAGTAGGTAGAGGTTCTCAGGTACTTGCTCTTTCAAAATAAAAACAACTTTTTGCACTTACACTTTTTCAAACAAAAGTTTTCAAACAACACTTCATACACTCTTGAGGACTGATACAAGAGTTAAATCGAAGTTTTCAAACAAAACTTTTTCAAAACCCACAAACACAAGAAAAGCAAAAACTTTTGAAAACATAGTGAGCAAGTACCTAAGAGCCCGTGGATAACCACGGATAGAAAGGGTGCTAACACCTTCCCTTTCTATAATCTACCTCCCGAACCCGAGAAACATCTCGAAAAGGAATTTTGTTGTGCTTTTGTCCTTTCCTTGTTGGAGAAAATAAAAGACGGTGGCGACTCTTGCTTACCGCGACATTTCGCGAACCAGCATTCCAAAACAGTCAGTTCTCATTCCCACCGATCACAGAACTGGCGACTCTGCTGGGGATTCAGATTTATAAGTGAGGTGTACCTTAGGACTAGATCACTTGTGTTTTCAATTGCTTGACTCGTATGCTTTAATTTTGTGGGCTTGTATCGGAGTTTTATAGATCCTAACCCGGATCTGGGGATACCCTTTAGAAGTAGCAACAAACTGTGAGGGAACTGTGCGGGGTATACTGACATGGTTGAAGCAGTAGCTACGTTGATGTGGCACTTTGGTGAGTACCGGTAACCCTTGAGTCAAGTCAAGGAGAGTACGGGGCCGCCGCATGGTGTCGTGAAGCATCAACTGACCTTAGAACCTTACTTGACCATCCTGGCCTCTTTTAGGGGTAGTGAGATGACCGACTTTGGTGTAATCCGAAGTTGGTAGATACTCGATACTACACTCATTAAGGGTTGTTTTCTTGGAATATTTTGGTGTCCAGTCAAGTGGCTAAATCAAAACAATGAACATAGAAAACAATCCAATGATATTGAGCTCCTTAGAACCCGGTTACTATTTATAGGACAGGTTTTGAGCCAACTAACTTCAAGAGGGTACTGACCTACGAACTCCATGCCAACCTAAACTTAAGGCTATATGTGTGACTTGTGTGCCTTCAAAATTGAACTACTTGCACATTCTTGTTATCTGACAGCATGAGTTCCTTTCAGGTTTTGTTTACAGTCCTTATCCAACAATTTGGATTTATTGCAGGGGCTTATTTACATCACCTCACACACATAGCATACACATCATAACATCATAACATTGCATACATCCTGCATAAAGACTAACCCATTTCAAGGACCTCAAGGGTTTGTGATGTAGGTCATGATGAACCAACTGTCTAGCAAGGGGCAAAGGGGATTTATTTTCCTCTAGCCAAGGTTGTTTGGAGATCAAAACATGATAACTTGAGTCAGGGGCTATGACCCACTCGATATGGCGAGCTTGACTCTTGAAGAAGGACTCTCAGCAGCATGAAGTTCCTTCAATCAAGCTACCAGATTCAAATTCTAACAAGTTTCTTTGTTTACCCCACGAGATCCTTGAAAACATAAATCATACGCATTTCATTTCATCATATGCATAACAGGTACCCCTTTTACAGGTCATTTATCTTCTTCGCTGTTTATTTCAGCAATCATCATGTCTACTGAACCTTCCACTGAACAAGCTATCAAGGCCCTCCAGGCCCAGAACGCCCAGTTCCAAGAGTTGGTTATGAGCCTCACCCAGGGTCAACAGGATTTGAAGACTCTGATTCTGAAAGAGAGGAAGAAGAAGAAGAGGACCGTCTTGTTCAACATTGGACGCAGATTTGGGAATGGACTGCAGAATGAGGTTGATCTGACTACCTCATCTGTAGAGAAAGACAGTCCACAAGAGGGAAGGGTTCCTAGTCCCGTAGTCTCCGACAACGAGACGGATTATGATGAAGAATAGTATCCTCCTGCTGAGGATAGGTATAAACAGTTGGAGGACCGCTTAAGTGCCATGGAGATACAGAATGTGCCCGGGTTGGACTTTGGAGACTTAGGCTTATCCTCTGGGGTGGTGATTCCCCATAAATTCAAGGCGCCTGCCTTTGCCAAATATGACGGAGCCTCCTGCCCAAAGCTGCACCTTCGGTCGTATGTAAGGAAGATCCAGCCTTACACGGCTGATAAGAATTTGTGGATCCATTTCTTTCAGGACAGTCTTTCAGGGACTAAACTTGAGTGGTTCTATCAGCTGGATGGAGCCAGTTTTCGTAACTGGGAGGATTTGGCTACTGCGTTCTATAAGCAGTATCAGTATAATTCCGACCTCGCTCCTACGCGTACCAAACTCCAGGGTATGTCAATAGGGACGGGTGAAGGATTTAAAGAGTACGCTCAAAAGTGGAGAGACCTTGCTGGAATGGTGCAGCCACCTTTAACCGATCGTGAACTTGTGGATATGTTCTTGGGGACCCTGTCTGGTCCATTCTTTAACCATTTGATTGGAAATTCTTCGGCCGGGTTTACAGACCTTATCTTGACTAGTGAAAGGATTGAAGCTGGCATCAAAAGTGGGAAGATTCAAGAAGCTACACCTTCCGATGGTCAGAAAAAGCCCTACAATGGGAAGAAAGAGTCCAATGCTGTGTATGGTCAAAAGAGTCGTCATGACCAACACGTAGGAGAAATCTTGAGCTCTAATCTTACGCCTGCTCAACAAAGACAGGGGCATCAACGTAAGGAGGTCACACCTAAAAGACAGTTCACCAAGATCAACATGTCACTGACTCAAGCGCTACAACAAATGTTGAAGGCATGGCTGGTTACATTAAGGGCTCCTCTCCGGAACCCAAACACTTCTGCTCCCACCTATCATCCCAATGAAAGGTGTGCCTACCACTCTGACAGTCCGGGACATGACACAAACAACTGTTGGGCTCTGAAGAACAAGGTCCAAGACATGATTGATGCCAAAGAGATCCAGTTTGACCCTCCAGAGACTCCAAACATAATCACTGCTCCTATGCCAAATCATTGAAGACTTTTGTTCATTAGGATTTTCAAGTTGTAATTTTATTTAGATTGTTCAAACAATTATTCATGTCAAACTTTATTACCTTATCAATGCATTGCATATGTCTGTTTTGAATCAATCCATTCGCATCCACGATATTCAAATTGCTTTCATTTTTTGTGATATTCAACTCTCGATTAAAAAATTCTAAACCTTTTGAGGGAGGATGACGAAAATGATACCATGATCTTTACAGTATGCTTTTGAATAGACCCCGCTGATGAGGTACATGAATTGTTTCAAATCCTAAACAGTGGAGTTCTAAGGAAGATAATCCCTAGTCAGCCCCTTTGAGCCAAAGAAGTTGGAGTTTTTCTTTTCACAAAAATTAAAACCCTTAATTATAACCTGGGGCAGGGTAGTTTTCTCAGCTGATCCAGGTGCACAATGAATGGCATCAAAAGAGTCCTTCCGAAACAAAAGACAGTGATGGTTCCCTATAATCGTCAAGACAGACAGTCATTATCTCTCAAAATGAAAGCCCAATAAGTCAAAACCTATGAAGGAGACTTACAAAACTGGGGCATCCCGCTGACTGTAATCACAAAAGAAACAGTTCAGGCAAAAGACAGGGATAATAAAATCAAAAAGAAAGAGGTCGCTACAAATCCTAAACAACATGAAAAATGTTACAAAAAATGACTTCCTGTTCAAAATAAAATGTCAGTATCTGAACCATCACTGGTATATCAGAGCAAAGACTCAAAAAATATCTGATGCACGATTAACTGAGTTTAGGATCGAAGAACATCACGAAGAACGGGTGGGTACAAATAAAATTTGAGCCTTTACCCTTTGTTTCTTAAACCGTGAACCAGGCTACGTTATAACCCTTAAAAGTCCTAGCTGAAGCATGGGTTAGTTCGAAAGCATACTGTTACAACAGGTATCCTGACTCCTGTAGGGCTTGCTGTAAAATCCTGAGTTGACGTCACATTTTACAAAAAAAAATTCACTTGTTTTACTGAAAATGCATTTTCAAAAACTTCAAAACAGACATAAGCTTTGCATTCTTAAAATAACATTGTTTGCATATGACTATTTGTTCAAACAACAGAGAAATTCGCACGACGAATATCTAGTGAACAAAAACCTTCTCAACAAAAAGAGTCACCTCAAGTGGAAAAAATACTTCCAACCAAGGGGCAGACGTGATCATTTTCCATCATCTGGGGCAGTCAAGTCAAGATTCAAGGAATCTCTCAAAATGCCAAATAGCCAGGGGCAAATCTCCATCTGAATCAATTAGGGCATTGGACATGAATTCCAGCAACGAATCTTGCATGATCAAACATCTTCTGGTGGTATGGCAACACAACACTACCGACAGTGACAACTCCCTGCACTCTAAGAACGTGGACATAGTCGAAAAAATACTACGCATAATCAAAGACCCGCTAGGTCGACTGGCATAGGCAAAAATAAGGGCTTCCCGGCGAACCAAAAGGGTTCGGGCAAAAATAAGGGATGAAAATGAAAATTTGTACACCCGGCAAGTCGAAAACCTGAAAAGGCGGCTTGGGCAAAAAAGGGTATCCCGATGGACTGAAAACCCGAAAGGACGATCCAGGCAAAAATTAGGGATCAAAGCGTACGACTATGTCCCGTCATCTCGTCACTTGCCTACCAGAAGAAGATTTATCAATCAGCAGTTATCAAGCGCCTCATAGGCCTTCTCCTCCCACAGAAACTGGGGCAATAAGAATTGACTGAACTGTACAAGCTGCTCTGTCCTCCAGGTACAAGGTAGATTCAGTTGAAGAGTATGACCAGGATACCTTCACTCCCCACAGAATAAGACAATAATGATAGCTCTCCCAGTTGAGACTTGCAACTATGAATGATTCAGCAATACTCTCCCCAAGCAGAGTTGGCCTATCATCAGCCCTAAAGAAGTTGGGTATCCCCAGTGGATCTTAATATTCCCCAGCGGAGTATACAGATATTCCTCAGCAAGCATCCCCGGCAGTCTTAATATTCCTCAACGAAATATAAGAATGTTCCCCGGCGGAATACAAGATACCCCCAGCGGAGTCAATTTTCCCAGTGCAGACTAAAAAGCTTCCCCACCAGAGTTAAATCATCTCCCCAGTAGATTTTGGAAGCTTGTACCCTGCAGAGTTCAAAGGATCATTCCCAGCCAAATTCAGAGGTTATCCCTACAAGAGTCTAACTGGGTTATCCTCAGCAAGTTGCAACGGAAAGATCATCCCCAGCGAAGTTCTTTCTACCCCATCGAAGTTCATCATCAAAATCCCCAACAGAGCTTATCAACGGAATCCCCAGCGGAGTTATCATTAAACCTCAGCAAAGCACCTCTTCCCACAGAGTAATTCCCTGCAGAGTAATCTCTTTCATCAAGTTTATTCCCCAACGGAGTTCTTTTCTCCTGCAGGTTTATTCTCACAATCATCTTCGTTCACCATCCCCAGCGGAAACGAAGAACTCAGCTCTATTCTCCAGCAGCTCCTGGATTTATTTCCCCAGCTAAAAACATCACATCTTCATACATCATGATACATGCATACACGCATAATATCATACGATCTCATTTATGTTGAGAACATCATTGCTTGATCTATCTCATGCATTGCATATGATTGACCTTTACTTTTCAGGAAAGATGCAGTTAAAATCTCAGCTTAGTCGAAGATCTGACCAGTTCTTAGATCTCAACCAGATTATCCTCAGTTGAAGTTCAGATAAGGTTCTCAATCTCGACAGTTCCTCCGTCATAGTACGGACCAATTCTATAACCTCAGCGGTTTACTCCATTGAGCAAGAGATAGTTCAGATGTGACCCAGATTTGGCGACATTCCGATACTTATTCCAGATTTCCTTCTAGAGATAGTTCAGATGTGACCCAGATTTGGCGACATTCCGATACTTATTCCAGATTTCCTTCTAGAGATAGTTCAGATGTGACCCAGATATGGCTGACATTCTGATACTTATTCTAGATTCCTTCTAGAGATAGTTCAGATGCGACCCCGATATGGCTGACGTTCTGATACTTATTCCAGATTCCTTCTAGAGATAATTCAGATGCGACCCAGATATGGCTGACATTCTGATACTTATTCCAGATTCCGTCTAGAGACAGTTCAGATGCGATCCAGATATGGCTGACATTCTGATACTTATTCCAGATTCCTTATAAATACAGTCTAGATACGATCTAGATTCAGATGTCATTCTGTCACTCATTCAGATACAGTAGGGATACACCCCAGACGCGGCGGTCATTCTACTACTCTTTCAGACTTCAGCAATTAGATACAGACTAGATACACTCCAGACACGGAAGACATTCTATTTCTCATTCAGATTCAACTATCAACTTCAAGTTCAGATACACTCCAGACACGAAAGTCATCTGCTACTCATACAGATCTCAATTTCAAATGTAGTTCAGATACGATCCAGATTCGGATGTCATTCTGTCACTCTTTCAAATAAAGTCCAGATACGATCCAGATTCGGATGTCATTCTGTCACTCATGTTTCAGATACGCTCCAGATGCAGACACAATTCTGACAATCATCCAGTTCCAGCTAAACTACCAACCAACAACCTCCAGGTGGCATCTATAAGCCCATCCTCCTATCCATCATCTCTCCAAATGGCATCTGTAAGCCCATTCCCTACGTCACCATGTTGATACTACACCATGCGAGTGCAAATTTCTGGGCACTTTAGTGTTCAATCATCTTCCACCTTTGGATCACGAAAGGCACGCAAGCCAATCTACATCCTCAGGTTTAAGAAGATTGAACAGGGGCAAATGTTGTACCCCAAAATTTACCCTCCCATATTCCTCAAGATTTGTTAAGAATAATCTTCAAATTACTCAAGATGGCTCAAGAGGTAGACAGTCCAAATCACCTCCTAAGACAGCTGAAATTAGGGTTTTGGTTCTTTCAAGGAATTTGGGGTTTCCAATGTTTCAATCAAGTCTCATAGGCCTCTATACATTCTCTAGCACCTACATGCCAAGTTTCAAGACTCACAGTGCCAATTTGCACAGTCAAAAGCCCCATTTGATCTACAGTTAATTGCAAGGGCAAAATGGTCATTTTGCAGTCAAAAGTCAGAATTTTTGGTCAACATATTATTTTGAGTTCATAATCATCATTTGATCAAGTCTCGATCATGATTCCCCAGCTCAAAAATCATCAAGGTGCAAAAGTTACTATTTTTGGACAGCAGAAAAGTCAACTGTATCTTGACCAGGGCATAACTTTTTCATGGTTTATCAGAAAAATCCCATCCAATGCTCATTTTGAAGAGGATGCAATGTCCTATAATCCATCTTCACACTCCAAGTTCAAGAAATTCTTTCACCAAAAGTTACCAATTTTTACATTATAGGTCAATTTCAAAAGTCAACAAAAATACACTTTGAGTCAAAGGCCATAACTTGAGATTGGTAAATCCAAATGACATGGGACCAAAGGCATTGGTTAGAGGACTTCAAGAGCTTTCCAAAATGTCCAAGAACGTGGACATATGATAAAAGTTGAGTAAGTTGTGCATTGGAGAAGTTGGGAAATTTTCATGAATTTGCAAAAGTCAACTTTGCTCAAAACACCTTCTTTTTGCTAATGGGCCTCAAATCTCTTCTTGAAACTTCATCCATGACCTATGCAAGACCCATCAAGCTTAATTGAATTTATTTTCTTATTTTTATTGATTAATTGGATTTTTAATTAATATTAATTCATTTAATTAATTTAAATTGTAGGAAAATAGAAGATTTGTTTTTTAAATCTTTCTGTGAACCAAATATGACCTAAACATGCTGGCAAATTCGTGCACAAGTCAAAGATACAAAAAAAATCCAAAATTGGCAACATTGTTCAATCATGAAAATCAAGAATATTTGATTTTTCCAATCAAGGATTCAATCATCAATGCATATGGATTTTTCCCAGCTTTTGACCTAATTCAATTGCCTTATATGTATGCAAGCTAACCCTGATCAGAGGGACATGAAAAAGCTGCAGAAACCACCCTGTCCAATTTCAAGAAATTCCAAGAAAACTCAAAACTGATGTTGGCATCCTAGGCTAATTCAAGGTGTTTTGACCATTCAAACACATTACAGGAAGTGTCAGGGACGTTTTGCAATTGAATTCACGCACCAAAGCTCAAAGAATCGTTGCACACAGTTTCACGGTTTGGATTTTTTATTCAAAATCGTATTGATTAATTCATGCATAGTTAACATGTTTTTGTGATTGATTTGTGTTGCTAGGAACCATACGAAGCTAATGGCATCATTTAATCGAACTATAACGCCCTGAATCAAAAGATGCCATGATCAAAATTCTAGGGTTCTTGAGCTTTCAATTAGGGCTTTCTGAACCAGGCAAAATTAGGACTCATGAGATAGATGACTGAACTCGTGTGGCCAAGACGAACAAGCCCAATACTTCGCGAAATATTTATATGCATTGTGCTTCTAATCTCTATTTTTCGTGCAGATGAATAGTGGGGGTTAAAAACCCCCGCTATCTGATTCTAAATTATACAGAAGAACGAAGAAGATGATGAGGTGTTAGCATCTGAGTGGTTAATTTGAAAAAGCGCGCGTTTGTTTTTATTTTACAGCATATGGATTAATTTCCCAATATAATAATTGCTCCTTATTTTACTAACAATTGAGGCAGGTTGGTGGAGTGGTTGAGTGAACGTCCAATGAGCGCTGGGACCTGGGTTCGAATCCCAGGTCCCCCAAAACGCTTATTCTATTTTTCTCTATATGTTCACATGCAGCTTTCCAAAAGTTGTCCACCATACACCTCAAAAATCAGAGCGCCAAATGGCTTCAAACTCAAATCCAATGGCCAGAGTGGAATCCTCACCATAGTCCCTGGTCAACACATGCATGGATAATCTCAAAAGTCAAACAGGCTTGAGCATTATTGGGCTTCAGAATTGCTGATACACCTCCTAACTTGGGCCAACACCCCCCTGGGTTTATTCCTTTTTCCTCTTTTTATATTTTCCATTTAATTGTTTTATTATTAATAATTATTATTATTTAATTAACCAAATTAATTTTTCATAATAAAATCAGAAAACTAAAATATAATATTTTTATTATTAGTTATTAATTTCACCCTTAATTTATTATTTTTGTAAATAAATACTAACATAATTAATTTAGTTTTTTAATTAGGTTAATTTCAATATTTTCACAATAAATAAAATCAATGTAGAATTAGGGTTTTTGATGACTTTTAATCATGTTATTTTTTATTTATTTCCTTAAAAAACATAAAAAACTCAAAAAAATATTTTTCTTTTTATTTAATTAATTAATTAGTCTAGGTTTAATTTAATTAAATGCAAAACGATAAAAAATCTTTTTCTTTCTCAAAAAGGGTCAAAACCCTAGAAAACTCCCCGATTCAATTTTTTTTCTCGCGCGTGTTTCTTTTTTCATAATTTTTTATCATATAATTGTATCTGCTCCGAGGATGTAATAACTTTAATTAGGACCTTTTTTATCGCTTTCATTTAATTTCCCGCAATTTACTTTTTCAAGGGTTTGTTTTTGGCGATGTAAATACCCGACGCCTTGTAATAGCTTAGTTTTGTTTTCCGCTACTATTAACTGCTAGATGTATGTTAACTAGGCTATGCATGACAAGACTTATCTTAAAATAAAATCAATCGTAGCTCACCATAACCTATACAAAGATAACATAACTGAAATTTGACACACTCGCACATGCCACTCCCAGGGTACACCTCACTTGGCTGCCTCGACGTGGTCATTGAGTATAGGGTGTTTTAGAGGTCGCCCTCCTGTCTAAAGATCAAGTTGCCTCGAAACGGTTGCCTCGATAAAAAACGATCTAAGACATTAGGGTTACCGCTAAGGCGTCCTACCATTGCTTTAGTGACCACATGTCCCTATAATCGAATTGACCCGAAAACTCCAACGACGGTGCTACCTACTTCTCAATAGTGGGATAGTACTGTCTAAGGGACATTTACACAGCTTAATTCCTTTTGAGTAGGTAGAGGTTCTCAGGTACTTGCTCTTTCAAAATAAAAACAACTTTTTGCACTTACACTTTTTCAAACAAAAGTTTTCAAACAACACTTCATACACTCTTGAGGACTGATACAAGAGTTAAATCGAAGTTTTCAAACAAAATTTTTTCAAAACCCACAAACACAAGAAAAGCAAAACCTTTTGAAAACATAGTGAGCAAGTACCTAAGAGCCCGTGGATAACCACGGATAGAAAGGCTGCTAACACCTTCCCTTTCTATAATCTACCTCCTGAACCCGAGAAACATCTCGAAAAGGAATTTTGTTGTGCTTTTGTCCTTTCCTTGTTGGAGAAAATAAAAGATGGTGGCGACTCTTGCTTACCGCGACATTTCGCGAACCATCATTCCAAAACAGTCAGTTCTCATTCCCACCGATCACAATGACCCTCACACATTCTGATGTACATTGGTGTTCTTGGTCCAGAGAAAATGTCACCATCATTGATCGTTGTGGAGAATTTCCTAATGTTCCATTACTTGGAATTAGGGGAGGCATTACCTACAACCCCTGTCTAGCTTTGAGACAATTTGGATATGCTCTGAGGGATGGCCCTCATGACATGCTGATTCCTGACCTAGTTTTTGACTTCGACAATGATATGCAAGGACTTCGACAAAGGTTCATCAGAGCTTGGAGGATGCCTAATAAGTTGGATAGTAAGACACTGGGGCACAAGAATTATATCCCCCTTGAGCCTTACCTCAAGTGGGTACGAACCCGCTCCCAGAATCTTACGATGCCATATCCCCACATTCTCCCCTTGATCAAAGAGCCTGTTATGGAAGGAGAGGTTCCATACGCCATCCTACATCTTGACATGCCAACATCATGGGAAGAAATGCAAAAGAGTTGGATCCAACTCAAGGAAGAGCGGAATACTTTTGAAGCCAACTTCTATGCCAGTGAAAAGAAGGTTTTGGAGCTTACCCGCCGACTTCACGAGGAGGAGACCCTCAACACTTACATCGCTCCAAAGAGGATGCGCAATGTCTTTCTACATTAAGAATTTTGTAATATTTCTCCCATGGGGCACTTATGTACTAACAAATTTCTTCTTAGTATGACGTGTGTTCTCTTTTGTCTGCAACAAATTTGAATTTTTGAACCCTTGAATGCATTACATAAATAGCATACCATTCATCATATGCATAACAGGTACCCTTTTACAGGTCTCTTATCTTCTTCGCTATTTATTTCAGCAATCATCATGTCTGCTGAAACTTCCACTGAGCAAGCTATCAAGGCCCTCCAGGCCCAGAACGCCCAATTTCAAGAGTTGGTCTGAACCTAGCTAAGGGTCAGCAGGACCTGAAGACCCTGATTCTGAAAGAGAAGAAGAAGAAGAAGAGGACCACCATGTTTAACACCGGACGCAGGTTTGGAAACGGGCTGCAAAATGAAATTGATCTGGCCACCCCGTCTGGAGAGAGAGACAGTCCCCAAGAAAGGAGGGCTCCTAGCCCTATGGTCTCCGACAACGAGACGGACTATGATGAATAATAGTATCCTCCTGCTGAGGATAAGTACAAACAGCTGGAAGACCGTTTGAACGCTATGGAAGTACAGAAGGTGCCCAGTTTGGACTTCGGAGATCTGGGTTTATCATCTGGGGTGGTGATTCCCCATAAGTTCAAGGCACCTGCCTTTGCCAAATATGACAGAGCTTCCTGTCCAAAGTTGCACCTTCGGTCATATGTGAGGAAGATCCAACCTTACACTACTGACAAGAACTTATGGATCCATTTCTTTCAAGACAGTCTCTCAGGAACTCAGCTTGAGTGGTTCTATCAGTTGGATGGAGCCAGTATCCGCAGCTGGGAGGATTTGGTTGCTGCATTCTTTAAGCATTATCAGTATAATTCCAACCTCGCTCCTACGCGTACCCAACTCCAGGGTATGTCAATAGGGACGGGCGAAGGATTTAAAGAGTATGCTCAAAAATGGAGAGACCTTGCCGGAAGGGTGCAACCACCTTTGGTTGATCGTGAACTGGTTGATATGTTTCTGGGGACCCTGTCTGGTCCATTCTTTAACCATTTGATTAGAAGCTCCTCAGCCGGATTTACAGACCTCATCTTAACTGGTGAGAGGATTGAAGCGGGTATTAAAGCTGGGAAAGTACAGAAGGGTGCCTCATCGAGCACTGAGAAGAGACCGTTTAAGAAAGAGTCCAGTGCGGTCTACAGTTCGAGAAGAAAGAATAGACCTGAACACCGCCAAGTTGTCAATGCGGTTGTTATTTCAAAACCTGCCGGTGCTCCTCAATATTACAACCAACAAAGGAACGAGAAACCTCGAAGGTAATTCACTCGTCTCAGCATGACTTTGTCTCATATTCTGCCACAATTGCTGAAGACCAATCTGGTGACCCTGAAAGAAGCTCCAAAGAATCCAAATACAATGTCACCAAGGTATAACCCTAATGCCCGCTGCGCTTTTCACTCTGATAGCCCGGGGCATAATACAGACGATTGTTGGGTGTTGAAGAACACGGTGCAAGACTTAATTGATGCAAAGGAGATTGAGTTTGAGGCACACGAGAGGCCTAATGTGGTAATTGCTCCCATGCCCAGACATGGAATGAATGCTGTAGAGGAAGACTTGTTTGTAGTGTCTGTGGATGATGTTGTTACCCCTCTAATGACTATCAAGAAGAACCTATTGCTAGTCGGTTTATTTCCGGGCTGTGGTGAAGGTTGTCCTATGTGTTCTGCTTTACCTACTAGTTGCCCATCTTTGAAGTCAGGTATCCAAAACCTGATGGATAGTAAAGAGATTCTTTTTGAGAAGGTTGCTGTTCCACCCGTTCATTCTGAAGAAGTTTCAATCATTACCATTTTCGACAATTCTTCCAAGGCTCCCTCGAGGACACCTGTTAGGATTACATCTGTTCCGAAGACCGGACCTATAATTATCACTGTTCCGGGGCCCATCCCCTATACATCTGACAAAGCTGTCCCTTGGCACTATGGGGCAGATGTTTATGTTCTTGGAGTTAAGCAAGAGTTCGGTGTTGATACCGGCGTCAACAACATTACTGGGCTTGCTAAAGTCACCCGCAGCGGTAGACTTTTCTCACCTGATATTACTCCACCAACCATCCGAAGACCTGTTGTCATTAAGCCTGCAAGTGTACCTACTGTTGTTCCTGAGAAAATTCCTATCCTTCCCCCTGTCGCCGAGTCTTCTGACGCTCGGGGCAAAGGGATCGCTACTGATGTGCCTGCCCAGACGGAGGCGCCAAAGACAATCAATGTTGAAGCTTCCAAACAGGAGATGGAAGAGATTCTGAAGATTATTAAGAAGAGTGATTTTAATGTAGTTGAGAACCTGGGGCAAACCCCATCCAAGATTTCTATGTTATCACTGTTGTTGTGTTCAGAGGCCCATGCCAAGGCTCTGATTACCTTCCTGAAGACGGCCCACGTGCCACAAGAGACATCAGCTGATCAATTTACCGATTGTGTGGCCAATTTAACTGCTGATAATGGTTTGGGTTTCTCCGACGCTGATCTGACTGCTAAAGGGAAGAACCATAATGATGCCCTGCATGTCTCCATTGAATGCAGGGGCACTACTCTTGCACATGTGTTGGTTGACACTGGTTCCTCGTTGAACGTCTTGCCCAAGAAAGCTCTAGACAGGCTGAATTGCGAAGGTTTGGAACTAAAGCCGAGTAACATTGTTGTCTGGGCCTTTGATGGGTCTAAAAGGATGGTGCACGGTGAGGTTGATATTCCAATCAAAGTTGGTTCTCAGGTCTTCAACTCTACATTTTACGTGATGGACATTCGGCCGTCCTATTCTTGTTTGCTGGGCCATCCATGGATCCACAAAGCGGGAGCCGTAACCTCAACGCTCCACCAGAAGTTGAAGTACCTGATTAAAGGCAAGATTGTGACAGTTCAAGGGAAGGAGGAGTACATGGTCAGCCACCTCAACTCATTCCGGTACGTAGAGATGGATGGGGAGTTCATTGAAACCCCATTTCAGCACTTTGAAGAGGTTCCTCAGACACTGGCATCAGCTGAGACTGTGATTGAAAATTCTCCTATGAATATGGCTTCCTTAAAGGATGCCCGGGCTATTATTGAGAAGGGTGAGTATGCAAACTGGGGCCGACTTCCTGATTTCACTCAGAAGACTAACAAGTTCGGTTTGGGTTCCACTGCAGAAGCTCAGAGGGTTGTTCGAAGTGCAAGGATTGGAAGACCTCTTGTGTTCATAAGCAACTCGGGAGTAAATGCCATCGAAAATGACGTGGAGGAGTCTGAATTCGACAGCTGGATCTATCCTACGACCAACGGTGGACCAAACAAATGGACAACAAAGGATTTCATCCCTATTAATTTTATTACTCAGTAATGAGCTCTTTGTTTCGAATTTGTAACAAATAATGTCTTGAAACTTTATGGCCCGGTGTCTTACCCGGGGCACCGTGGCTTCATTTGTGAGGGCTTTTGTATGCAATTTTCATATATCATTACTGAAAGCATTGGACGTTTTCGCGTTTCAAATTTTGTGCTCCTTGTCTTTCTTTATTACATATTGCAAAACAGCTATTTTACACACACTCACATATACAGGTCCCAATCCACTCTGGATCTCACTGGTAACGACTCTGCTACTGCCAGTTATGACTTCGAAAATCTGATCAACTTAGCCGAAGACGAAGGTGGAGATGGTTGCGAAGTGCCTGGTGAGTTTGCAAGACTACTACTCCAGGAAGAGAGGGCCATTCAACCACATGAAGAGCCAGTGGAAATGGTGAATCTGGGTACTGAGACAGACAAAAAGGAAGTCAAGATCGGTGCCAATCTGGAGCTTAGTGTGAAACAACGGTTGATTCAGATGCTGCATGACTACGTGGAAATCTTTGCCTGGTCTTATGAATATATGCCTGGGTTGGATACCGACATTGTGGTTCATCGCCTGCCTACCAAGGAAGACTGTCCTCCGGTAAAACAGAAGGTTCGCCGTATGCGTCCAGAGATGTCTGAGAAAATCAAAGTCGAAGTCATGAAACAGTTTGACGCCGGTTTCCTAGCAGTAACTTCTTACCCTCAGTGGGTCGCCAATGTGGTTCCAGTGCCGAAGAAAGATGGTAAGGTCAGAATGTGTATTGACTACAGGGATTTGAACAGGGCAAGCCCTAAGGATGACTTCCCTCTACCTCACATCGACGTTCTGGTTGACAATACTGCTCAGCACAAGGTATTCTCCTTTATGGACGGTTTCTCTGGTTATAATCAGATAAAAATGGCTCCCGAAGACATGGAGAAGACCCCCTTTGTTACTCAGTGGGGCACCTTTTGTTACAAGGTCATGCCTTTTGGACTGAAGAATGTTGGGGAAACATATCAGCGTGCCATGGTTGCTTTGTTTCATGACATGATCCATCATGAGATTGAAGTATATGTCGACGATATGATTGCGAGGTCCCAAACTAAGGAGGAACACCTTGACCATCTACAGAAGCTGTTTGACAGGTTGAAGTTATACAAGCTGAGGTTAAACCCGAACAAGTGCACCTTCGGGGTGAGGTCTGGCAAACTGCTAGGTTTCGTCGTGAGCGACAAAGGTATTCAAGTGGACCCTGCCAAGGTGAAAGCCATACAAGAGATGCCAGCTCCCAAGACAGAGAAAGAGGTCAGAGGCTTTCTAGGACGTCTGAACTACATTGCCCGATTCATCTCGCACCTAACTGCTACTTGTGAGCCAATCTTCAAACTGCTGAAGAAAGATCAAGTGGTACGTTGGAACGATGAATGCCAGGCCGCTTTCGAAATAATTAAAGAGTAACTCCAAGAACCACCCATCCTGATGCCACCAGTTGAAGGGAGACCTTTGATTTTATACTTGACGGTGCTCGATAACTCAATGGGGTGTGTGCTGGGGCAGCATGACGAGTCTGGCCGAAAAGAGCATGCTATTTATTACCTTAGCAAAAAGTTTACCGACTGTGAGACCCGATACTCACTGCTCGAGAAAACTTGTTGCGCTTTGGCATGGGCTGCTCGCCGGCTGAGACATTATATGTTGACTCACAGTACTCTGTTGATTTCAAAGATGGATCCGATCAAGTATATCTTCGAAAAGCCCGCCTTGTCCGGAAGAATAGCAAAATGGCAGATGATCCTGACTGAGTATGACATCCAATACATAACTCAAAAAGCAATCAAGGGAAGTGTATTGGCAGACCATTTAGCACATCAGGCAGTGGATGATTACCAGTCTATGAACTTTGAATTCCCGGACGAGAATATCATGTTCATAACTGATTGTGAAACACCTGGACCGGATGAAGGACCTGAGGAAGGATCCCGATGGTCTATGCACTTTGATGGAGCTTCAAACGCTTTGGGTAACGGCATTGGCGCTGTGATCATATCCCCTAAAGGCTCTCATACTCCATTTACCGCCCGACTGTGTTTCAACTGCACCAACAACATGACAGAGTATGAAGCATGCATTATGGGTCTTCGAGCTGCAATTGACTTAAGGATTAAATTTCTAAGTGTCTTCGAAGATTCCGCTCTCCTGATCAGTCAGATCAAAGGAGAGTGGGATATGAAACACCCAAATCTTATTCCTTACAAAGAGTATGTATTGACGTTGCTTCCCTATTTCGAGGAAATAACCTTTGAACACTTCCCAAGAGAGGAGAATCAGTTGGCGGATGCGCTGGCTACGATGTCTTCTATGTTCAAAGTCAAATGGGACAACGAGGCCCCCCGGATCATTATTTGGAAATTGGATGAACCTGCACATTATTGTGATCTTGAGACTGAAGAGGTAACAGAAAAACCGTGGTATCATGAAGTGAAGAGATACCTTGAAACTCAAGAATACCCCGAGGGTGCATCTGTTAATGACAAGAAGTTTCTGAGAAGGTTCGCGGCAAAGGTCTTCATCAGCAATGGCATTCTTTACAAACGTAACCATGATTCAACCTTACTGTGTTGCATGGATAAAATTGAAGCAAAAATAATCATGGCAGAGCTACATGAAGGTACTTTCGGAACTCATTCCAGTGGACATACCATGGCAAAGAAAATCCTTTGGGAAGGATATTACTGGTCCACAATGGAAGCCGACTGTTATCAGCATTCTCGGACATGTCACAAGTGCCAGGTCTATGCTGATAAGGTGCATATTCCTCCAGTTCCTATGAATGTTTTGACGGCACCTTGGCCTTTTGCAATGTGGGGCATTGATATGATCGGCGAGATCAGACCTACGGCATCCAATGGGCATCGTTTCATCCTGGTAGCAATTGATTACTTTACGAAGTGGGTTGAAGCAGCTTCCTTTGCTACCGTAACCAAGAACGTCGTGGCACGGTTCATTCGGTACAACTTGATCTGTCGATACGGTGTACCAGAGAGGATCATTATGGATAATGGTACCAATCTTAATAACAAGATGATCACTGAGCTCTGCGAGAAATTCAAGATACAACATCATAACTCTTCTCCCTACCGGCCGAAGATGAATGGGGCTGTTGAAGCAGCAAATAAGAACATTAAGAAGATTGTGCAGAAGATGACAGTGACATACAAAGACTGGCATGAGATGTTACCATTTGCTCTTCATGGGTACCGTACCTCAGCACGGACGTCAACAGGGGCAACACCCTATTCCTTGGTTTATGGCATGGAGGTAGTCTTGCCCATTGAAGTTCAGATACCTTCTCTTTGGATCATGAAGGATGCAGGTTTGAGCGAAGACGAATGGATCCAGACCCGACTTGATCAATTGAATCTAATCGACGAAAAGAGACTTACTGCTATTTGTCACGGTCAGACATACCAAAAATGGATGATCAAGGCATTTAACAAGAAGGTTAGACGACAAGAGTATCAAGTTGGGGATCTGGTAATCAAGCACATTATTCTACCTCAAGGTGATCCCAGGGGCAAATGGGCCCCTACTTACGAAGGGCCATTTGTGGTTAAGAACATCTTCTCAGGAGGAGCGATGATTTTAACCACCATGGATGGTGACGACCTTCCTCACCCCGTCAATGCATACATAGTAAAAAGATACTACGCATAATCAAAGACCCGCTAGGTTGACTGGCCTAGGCAAAAATAAGGGCTTCCCGGAGAACCAAAAGGGTTCGGGCAAAAATAAGGGATGAAAATAAAAAAATCTGTACACCCGACAAGTCGAAAACCTGAAAAGGCGGCTTGGGCAAAAATGGGTATCCAGGTGGACTGAAAACCCGAAAGGGTGGTCCAGGAAAAAGTTAGGGATTAAAGCGTAACACTATGTCTCATTGGATCACCTCGCATCCGAACTTCGGTATCAACTATCAGGCTCAGACGACACCAGTCAATCAGATTCACCTTCAACTAAGCAGCAAAGTGATGAGATGCTTGAAGATATAAAGGAAATAACAGAGTTGGAACCCAGTGGGACTATTCACATAGCTGTCTTGTTTTCTTTTCACAAATTGTATACATCCTATTTGTTTGGCGGTGTTCTCTTACTAGGACGTCAGCCTCTTGTACAAAACGCCTATTTACAGGCCAAACTTCAAATTCAATACAAATTCATTTTCAAACAAATTTCAAATTGTTTTTCCTTTATCTGTTTTGTTTTGCAAAGAACGTCCAATGTTCATTTTTGATATATGCATTTGACATTAATTGCTGCTCATAAATATTTACATGCGAAACAAAAGACAAATTATGGGTGATATCAGAAGTAGGGGCAATAAGAATTGTCTGAGCGGTCTAATTGCTTTGTCCACCAGGTACCAAGGTATATATCCAGCTGAAGAATATGGCTAAGATACCTTCACTCCCCGCAGGTTAAGACAGTAATGATAGCTCTCTCAGCTAAAACTTGCAACTACGGACGAGTTGGCAATACTCTCCCCAAGCAGAGTTGGTCTACCATCAGCCCTGAAAAGGTCGGGTATCCCCAGAAGGTCTTAATATTCCCCAACGGAGTATAAAGACATTCTCCAGCAAACTTAAGAGCGTCCCCGGCAGTCTTAATATTCCTAAAAAGAGTATAAGAATGTTTCCTGGAGGAATACAAGATACCTCCAGTGGAGCCAGTTCCCCAGCACAGTCTAAAAAAAGCTTCCCCAGCGGAGTTGAGTCATCTCACCCAGTAGATTCTGGAAGCTTGTCCCCTGCAGAATACAAATGCATCTCCTCATCCAAATTCAGAAGGTTATCCTCACCAGAGTCTAACTGGGTTAGCCTCAGCAAGTTGCAACTGAAAGATCATCCCCAGCGAAGTTCTTTCTTTCCCCAAGCAGGACTTATATCCTCAACGGACTCAATATCACCAGCAATGATAATCAATCCCCAGCGGAGTTCATCATCAAAATCCCCAACAGAGCTTATCAACGGAATCCCCAATGGAGTTTATCGTTAAAATCTCAGCAAAGTATCTCTTCCCCACAGAGTATTTTCCCCCAGAGTAATCTCTTTATCAAGTTTATTCCCCAACGGAGTTCTTTTCTCCAACAGGTTTATTCTCACAATCAACTTCGTTCATCATCCCCAGCAGAAACGAAGAACTCAACTCTATTCGCCAGCAGCTCCGAGATTTATTTTCCCCAGCTAAAACATAACATTCCCATACATCATGATACATGCATATACGCATCATACGAATACAATCTCATTCATTTTGAGAACATCATTGCCTGATCCATATCATGCATTGCATATGACTGACCTTTACCTTTCAGGAAAAACGCAGTTAAATTCTCAGCTTAGTCGAAGATCTGACCAGTTCTTAAATCTCAATTGAATTATCATTGGTTGAATTTCAGATAAGGTTCTCAATCTCGACAGTTCCTCCGTCATAGTGTGGACAAGTTCTATAACCTCAACGGTATACTCCATTGAGCACGAGACAGTTCCTAGATCTTGATGAAGATATTTCCCTACGTCATAGTGTGGACGAGTACTATAACCTCAACGGTATACTCCATTGAGCACGAGTCAGTTCCTAGATCTTGATGTTTTCCTCCATCATAGTGTGGACAAGTTCTATAACCTCAACAATATACTCCATTGAGCACGAGACAGTTCCTAGATCTTGATGATGATGTTTCCCTACGTCATAGTGTGGACGAGTACTATAACCTCAACGGTTTACTCCATTGGGCACGAATCAGTTCCTAGATCTTGATGTTCTCCTCCGTCATAGTGTGGACAAGTTCTATAACCTCAGCGGTTTACTCCATTGAGCACGAGACATTTCCTAGATCTTGATGAAGATGTTTCCCTACGTCATAGTGTGGACGAGTACTATAACCTCAACGGTGTACTCCATTGAGCACGAGTCAGTTCCTAGATCTTGATGTTTTCCTCCGTCATAGTGTGGACGAGTTCTATAACCTCAACGGTATACTTCATTGAGCACGAGACAGTTCCTAGATCTTGATGAAGATGTTTCCCTATGTCATAGTGTGGACGAGTACTATAACCTCAACGGTTTACTCCATTGAGCACGAGTCAGTTCCTAGATCTTGATGTTCTCCTCCGTCATAGTGTGGACAAGTTCTATAACCTCAGCGGTTTACTCCATTAAGCACGAGACAGTTCCTAGATCTTGATGAATATGTTTCCCTACGTCATAGTGTGGACGAGTACTATAACCTCAACGGTATACTCCATTGAGCACGAGTCAGTTCCTAGATCTTGATGTTTTCCTCCGTCATAGTGTGGACGAGTTCTATAACCTCAACGGTATACTCCATTGAGCACGAGACAGTTCCTAGATCTTGATGAAGATGTTTCCCTACGTCATAGTGTGGACGAGTACTATAACCTCAACGGTATACTCCATTGAGCACGAGTCAGTTCCTAGATCTTGATGTTTTCCTCCGTCATAGTGTGGACGAGTTCTATAACCTCAACGGTATACTCCATTAAGCACGAGACAGTTCCTAGATCTTGATGAAGATGTTTCCCTACGTCATAGTGTGGACGAGTACTATAACCTCAACGGTATACTCCATTGAGCACGAGTCAGTTCCTAGATCTTGATGTTTTCCTCCGTCATAGTGTGGACAAGTTCTATAACCTCAACGGTATACTCCATTAAACACGAGACAGTTCCTAGATCTTGATGAAGATTTTTCCCTACGTCATAGTGTGGACGAGTACTATAACATCAACGGTATACTCCATTGAGCACGAGACAGTTCCTAGATCTTGATGAAGATGCTTCCCCCCAATTGAATTATGGACAGATTCTTAAAACTCAGCTGAAGCATTCTCTCAGTTGAAGTACAGGCAGGTTCCTAAATCTCAACAAAGTTAGATTTCCCCAGTGGAATCTTCTACAACAACAGGTACGCAAGTTCTCGCTAAGGAATCTCTTATGCGATCAACACCCCTGCAGATGGCATCTATAAGCCCATCCTCCTACCAACAATCTCCAAATGGCATCTGTAAGCTCATTCCTGACATCACAATGCTGATACTACACCATGCGAGTGCAAATTTCTGGGCACTCTAGTGTTCAATCATCTTCCACCTTCGGATCACGAAAGGCACGCAAGCCAATCTACATCCTCAGGTTTAAGAAGATTGAACAGGGGCAACTGTTGTACCCCAAAATTTTCCCTCTCATGTTTCCCAAAGTCTCCCCCCTGCATGGTTGATCACAAACTCTCGCCTAAGGAAAAGGAAAATTTTTGAGTGATGCTTTAAGTACATTTCGATTGGCATTCTGAAAGACCCTTCGTTTGGCTTTCTGAAGGAGCACTTCGATTGGCATTCTGAAGGAGCATTTCAATTGGCATTCTAAAGGAGCACTTCGATTGGCATTCTGGACAGGTGCTTCGATTTGCATTCTGAAAGATCCTTCGATTGGTGTTCTGAAGGAGCCTTTCGATTGGCATTCTGGACAAGCCTTTCGATTGGAATTCTGGACAAGCCTTTCGATTGGCATTATGGACAAGTACTTCGATTGGCATTATAACAGTGTCCTTCGATTGGAATTCAAAAAAGGTCCATTCGAAGAAGCATTCAAAGGGTCCATTCGAAGAAGCTTTCGAAGAGCATTCGAAGGAGGCCATCAGCCCATTCGAAAGGGAGCATTCGAAGGAGACCATTAGCCCGTTCGAAGGGGAGCATTCGAAGGCCAGCTGCAGGTCATTCAAAATTCAAAAAGGGACAGGATCCCATGTGTTTAGACAAAGTTACAAACTCTTATTCATGGCTTTCAAACACATAATTAACGTTACAAATCCTCCTTCATGGCTGTCAAAACACATAATCAAGGTCATTTAAACCTTTGTCTTCCTGTCCCCTCCACCCCCTCTATATAAAGAGATCACAAATGCTGCAAAAGGACACGAAAATATATACAGAAAAATAGAAAACTTGGAGAGACGCTGCCCAGATTTTTCCAAGCCAAAGCTGCCACCCAGTGAACACCTCCATCCTCAGAACTACAGATCGAAGCACTTCTGTTTGGTAAAAGAAAAATCTAATCTCAAACTCATTTTTTAAATTCATTTTGATTGCATATTCATATTACTACTACTGTTTGTGAATGATTTAATGTGCTACATATAAGCTACAGCGCAGAGTTGAGATTGTGGCATTGCTTGGGCACAATCTGAGTTCTCCTTCGAATCCCAGGATAAAACAAACCTAGACCCAGATTCAGCAGGTGCGAATAAGGGGGAGATTCGAACCAGGGGGTAAAACCCCCCCTGGACCTTTAACATGTGTTTCATTTTGCAGGAACCATATTCTCAGATTCCTATTCAGAGTTTCGAAGCTCAGCAGTTTGGCTTCGAACTGGACCCAGGACTTCCAGATCGAAGGATGACATGCCCAGATCGAACACCTTCAGAGTGCAGCCCCTCATGCACTTTCAATCCAGCCCATTCACTGGGTCGAAAGACAGCCTGCACCTCTTTCGACCCAGGCCTCCAAAATTATATTTTTTCTAATTTGCTGTCTGGCCCCTTTGTACTTTGTTTGCTTTGTTTGTTTTTTTTGTTTATTTCTTTTAGTTTGTTTTTTAATCAACATAAAAAAATCATAAAAATAAATAACTTAGAATTAGGATTTAATTTAGTTAATTATTTTAACTTATTTTCTCCAATTTTAAAATCAATAGACTTAGTATTTATTTAAATTCAATCCTTTTCATAAACAAAAAAAGATGCAAAAAATATTAAGTATGTTTTGGAGTTATTTTTAATCAGTTTTTTTTTAATTAATTAAATTTGACTTAATTGAACATCTAGCATTTTCCCAATAAATAAAATAAAAACAACAAAAAAAAGAGTTCTTATTCTTAGGATGTTCTAGATTCACGCGCGTTTATTTTATTGTAACTACTTACTGGTTTGTGGTAGCTTAAATTAAGACTTTTACTTTATTGCTATTATTCCCCCAATTTTGGACATGTAAATAATCCCCCTCCCCGAAGCCTTGTAATAGCGTAGTATTTACAGTTTTCTGCACTTTAAATTCCTGTATATATATTAACTGCTTAGATGTATGCTAACTAGGATTGTATGACAAGATCTAAAAACAAACAGTAGCTCACCATAACATGTACAAAGATGACATAAACTGAAAAACGACACACTTGCACATATCACTCCTAGGGTACACCTCACTTGGTTTCCTCAATTGTGGTCATTAAGTATAGGATGTTTTAGAGGTCGTCCTTCTGTCCAAAGATCAAAGTTGCCTCGAAATGGTTGCCTCGATAAAAATGATCTAAGACATTAGGATTACCACTAAAACGTCCTAACGTTGCTTTAGTGACCACACGTCCCTAAAATCGAATTGACCCGAAAACTCCAACGATGGTGCTACCTACTCCTCAATAGTGTGATAGCATTGTCTAAAGGATGTTTGCACAATTTAATTCCTTTTTGAGTAGGTAGATGTTCTTAAGTACTTGCTCCTTTTAAAAACAAAACAAAAACTTTTCGCACTTACACTTTCTAAACAAAACTTTTTTTTCAAAACCCACAATCACGAAGAAAAGCAAACCTTTTGAAAACATAGTGAGCAAGTACCTAAGAGCCCGTGGATAACCACGGATAGAAAGGGTGCTAACACCTTCCCTTTCTATAATCTACCTCCCGAACCCGAGAACAATCTCGAAAAGGAATTTTTTCTGTGCTTTTGTCCTTTCCCTTGTTGGATAAAATAAAAGACGGTGGCGACTCTTGCTTACCGCGACACTTTGCAAAAACAAACGCAAACGCGAACCAGCATTCCAAAATAGTTAGTTCTCGTTCCCACCGATCACAATGACCAACAACCATTATCTTTTTGAGATCAGACCTTCAATCAGTCTCTCAAGGAAACAATCAACAACAGTTGATAAGGTTCTTGTGTTTATATGATTGATTCTTTTAAGCATATTACACAAGTGTTTTAAGCACATATTGTTTAACACATTTTCGAGCAATAACTCTAGTGTTAAAACAATTTACAGGAAGAGATTCGAATTGAAACAAAATACGAGAAGAATCTTGTAGTGTTCTTCTTCTTCATCTTCTTGTTGAGCAAGTTACAAGAAACAACTCATTGTAGTCTTCTTCTTTATATTTCTTTCTTTTCACTTATTTATGTATAGTGGTCTTCAGAATGTTTAGCATTGCAGCTTTGACATCTTCATCATCCACAACATTTAATCTTGATGTCCAATGACACTTGGCTTTGAATCTTTGATCTTATTTTATAGCCTTTAGAGAGAGATGTTGTGAGGATAGAAAAGTCTTTTCATGCACCAACAGTTAGTTTAAACGGATAGAATAAGGTGTAAGAGTTAGACAATATAAAATAATGGTTTATGTATCATGTCACTGTTCAATGATAACTTTCCACTTTTTCTATGAATAATGTTTTTATAATAAGCTTGTAATTAGAGATTCGTTGAGTAAAGAAAGATAGCTGGGAATCCAGCTGTTTGTTCCCAACGGTCACAATGAAAGTGGTTGACAATACAATATGAAAGGACTGTCCTTACATCACCCTAGAGGGTAGAGGTCAAAGACACTTTATGTACCTTTTGTACACCATCACACGTTAATCATTTTGAAATTCTTCTTATCTCCAGAGGCTTCAGATAATTCAAATGTTGAAGCTGGTTGTAGAAGAATCAATCTTTAAGTCTTAGAACTTAAGTCATAGAGTCTTCAGAACTTGTCTTATCAGAACCTTGTCTTCAGAGTCTTCAGGACTTAGTCGTAAGAACTTGCTTGTCTTCAGATCATCAGAACTTGTTCAACAAAACCTCGTCTTCACAATCTTCAGAACTTTGTAACACAATGAAGTAAAGCTTTATAAGGCCTCCAAAGCTTAACCATAAAGTCACGATCAGAACCTCTTGTACTAACATTCCTAAGACACATTACAGAAGACGTATTCAAAATCTTGAATTCAATTGTAACATGTAACCACATGTTTTCTTCCAGTAGTGTATATTCATAATCTGATGATGTCACACGCCTTGATACCAGAGTCAGAACATTACAATAACAAATATACACTAGAACAAACTATTAGAGTATACAATTATTCTTAAAGATAACATGTAAACTTATCATCAAAATCTTAAGGTCATATGTAGAAACACTTTATGTTCTTACAGATACATGTTTCTGCAAGGACCTTAAATTAATCACGTGTCAATAAAAAAATTAAATATGCTACTGATAATCAAACAAAAGTTATTGTGCCGCTCATTAATTATACCAACAGGGAGTTTACGGCAGGGACCAAAATTCTTGGCAGAAAATTTTAGGAGGACCATTATTCGTAAGAAATATTTATATAGACTAAAATTGAAACATAGATTATTTATAGGGGAAAAAGTATATTTAACTCTACTTTTAAATTCAACATAATCAGTATTTCACTACAGTTGGATATTCCAATTTTGGTGATATGTTTTACCTCTTTTTTTTTTTTATAGGGGGTCTTTCTTTTTGATTTTTTTTAATCTAAAATTTATCCTGATTTCACTATGGTTATTTAAACTAATCGTGGTGATACATTTTCCTTTTTTTAAATTTTTAAATAGTTAAAAACTGACGCTTTTTATAAAATTAAATTAAATAATTGTGATATCACCATGGTTGGCTTAAGCAATTATGGTGCAATGTTTTATTCTTATTCAAGAAACTCATATTAGCTTGTGATGTCTATTCATTTGTCATTATCTTACGAAATGAAACCCGCACTCAATACTGAGATACCATTTGGACCCTAATAGTTTTTCATCTCCATTAACGAAAAAGAACCATCATATTGTTTCATCCTCGACTTATTCAACTTTATTTATTTACCATCAAAATCGTTCTTTAGTGAACATGGAAAAAATGCCACCATTATCGTTTTGACTAAACGTTTCTAGTACACAGAAAATAGGAAAAATGAAGGAGGAACACAAAGCAACTTGCAAGAAGGAAGGACAAAACTCACACTATTTAGCTCGTTGACTTCTTCGTCACATTTCTAGTACGTAAAATTCATCTATCATGGATGTACAGTAAAATATCGTTCTTGAATGTTGTTGTTTATGTAGTTTTTGTTGAATGTTTATGTTGTGGTTGTTCAATGTTTATGTTGTTGATATTGTTGTTTAAGTTGTTGTATTTGTTGTTAAGGAACAAACCAATGAACATAGACCTAGGTAAGAAAATGGTGGTATAGGGTTAGAGAAAGAGTTGGATTCCTTTGATTTTTACTGAGTTTGGATTTGATCAAAGGGGTTCTACAATTGAAGATAGTAAGTCCTTGACATGTCTTCAAACATACCTTGTTAGAAGAGACTTGGATATTATCTTATAGAATGCTAATGAATATCCAATTCCTATGTTATTGTTGATGATGATGTTTAGTGGCTAAACCCTAGAGGTTTATTTGTTATTGTTGGTGATAATGTTTAGTTATGTTATTGCATGAATGTTTGAGGATAATATATATTGTTGTATGTTGTTGTAAAGAGTGGTTTAATGTTATGGTGTTGTTTTATTTTGTTATTATTTTAAACATAGATTGACTATTCATCTAGCTAAGAAACTCATACAAATTAAACTAATACAAATGAAACTAATACAAATGAATTTCAAATTATAGAGGGAAAAATAAAAGAAAACAAAGAGGTGTTACAATGATGGCTAGATTAACAAAATTTCACAACTCGGGTGATAGATTGCTGGTTGAGATTAATGATAAAACTTGGGCTTGTTATGGTGTGAATTAATCCTATTTTAGGTGTTATATTGCATTCATTGGATGTATCAAAGTGAGTATTTTAATGGATGATTGGACCCATGTAACACAAAAATTTAAAGAAAGCATATGAACAAACGTTAAGAATTTTTTTACATGATTCAATGATATTTTGTTACATGCATGATTTGATAGTATTTTTTATAATTACTAATACATAATTATTGATGTAATTGTAGTCGACTTTTGAGTTTACTGATGATGATAAGTTGAAATAAAAGTGGATCTCTAATGCCAGTGACCGTTGGAGGGGCTTTAACTCACAACTCACGTGTGATTACATTATGAAACCTAACCCTATTCATGAGCATCCAACTGTGAAACAAAATTTTATTGACAAGAAGGTTTGGGAGAAGTTTGTCAAGTTTTGTAGTTCTGCTGATTTCTTGGTTAGTAGTAATCTTGTTAATGCGTGAGGCGCTTTTAGTGAGGAGAGAAAGAGAGAATAATAAAGGAAATAAGAATTCTATTATTCACTTAATGAATTGTACAAAATAAGGATACATACTATGACTATTTATATAAAACCCTAATTGGGCTTGGAATAAGACAACTTGGATTATATTTAAATACTAAATCTAATCAAATATAATATAATATATTTTAATATTTCAACACACCCCCATAATCCAAGTTGTCGAACCTACGCTAGTCACAGTCGATCTAAACTATTCCTAATTTCTTTCTCAAATCCAGGAATCTGTCAATCTTCAATCCTTTGGTGAAAATGTCGGGCAACTGTGCTTCACTTGAGAAATGCCTAACTTCAAGTTCACCTTGATTTACCTTTTCCCTCAAGAACTGAAACCTAGCTTTGATATGTTTACTTCTTCCATGCATAACTGGATTCTTCGTCATATTTATGGGTGACTTATTGTCAATTTGAAACACTAGAGGTTTCTTCACTTCGACCTACATTTCTTCAAGTACATATCTGACCCAAATTGCTTGACATATAGCACATGATCCTGCTATATATTCATCTTCATACGTTGAAAATTCCACCACAGGTTGCTTCTTTGAACACCATGACATTGAGGCACCAATTACTTGAAATAAATAGCCAGTTGTGCTTCTTCAATCTTCCTTATCTCCACACTAATCAGCATCTGAAAAGCAATTAACTATTTCTTCTTTGTCTTCAGAATCTCGTCGAAATAGTATTCCACAGTTTATCGAACCCTTCAAATATCTCAGGATTCTTCTTGCAGTCTTCATATGTGACACTCTTGGTTCACTCATATATCTGCTTACTAATCCGAGAGTGAAACTTATATCGGGTCGACTGTTGCACACATATCTCAGAGATCCCACGATTTGCTTGAACAAAGTTACATCGACTTTGTCTTTCTCTCCATTCTTCTCCAACTTCATATTTGGTTCGATAGATGAGGATGCATGATTTGAATCATTCATTATGAATCTCTTGAGTATCTGTTTGACATAATTTCTTTGATGTAGCATCATACCTTGCTTGAACATTTGAAATTCCATGCCTAGGAAGTAAGACAATTTTCCCAGATCCGAGATTTCAAATTCCTTCATCATCAGCTCTTTGAATTTCAAAAAGTTCTCCAAACGGTTTCCAGTTACTAGCAAGTCATCGACATATAAGCAGATGATTGTTATATCTTATTCTACAACCTAATCATAGACACCATAATCATATTTGCATTTGACAAATCCCAATTCGACTAAGTATGAGTCAATCTTCTTGTTCCATGCCCTAGGTACCTGCTTGAGGCCATAGAGCGCTTTGTGCAACTTATATACTTTAGTTGCTTCCTTCTGAATAAAAAATTATATAGGTTGTGTAACATAAACCTCTTCATCTAAAGAACAATTTAGAAATGCTGATTTCACATCTAAATGAAATGTCGACCAACCTTGATTACATGCCAATGCTACCACTAGACGAACAGTCTCCAATCTTTCTACTGGAGCAAATACTTTAGAGTAGTTGAGTCCTTCTCGTTGAAGAAACCCTCCAGCTACTAATATTTCTTTATGTCTTGCTATCGAACCATCAACATTGTATTTCAACTTGAACACCCACTTCACTTTGATAGCTTTTATATATGTTAGCAATTTTACTAACTCCCATATATTGTTTCTTTCGATTGCCTGTAACTTTTAGACCATAGGTAACTTCCACTGTTTAATCTTCAAAGCTTCGTTATGGTTTATTGGTTCAACACCTTCAAGTAAAGCAAAATAAACTAATTATCCATCTGGTGTGACTTCATCATCACCTACTACCTCATAAACATGAAGTCTTATTGGAAGAACTTTATTTCTTTGAGGTCTTTGGCTTATTTCAACCACAGCCTCTAAAATGTCAGCAACTTCTTTTACTTCGACTTCGACTGGATTCTTAACACTTCCTTCGACTTTGACTTCATCAGTTTCTTCGTTAAAATCGGAGCTCATTAATGGCTTGTTAATTGAATTACTAGAATTCCAATCCCTGGTAGAATTTTCATCAATCACAATATCTCGACTTAACACAATCTTCTCATTAATTGGATTGAATAGCTTGTATGCACCATTCTTGTGATATCCTACAAGAATCATAGGTTCACTCTTGTCATCGAGCTTCCTTCTTCTTGCATCAGGAACATGCTTGTAACACATAGAGCCAAACACCTTAAAATGACTCACTAATGGTCATTTTCCACTCCATACTTCTTCAGGAACCTTTTTCTTCAATATCTTTGTAGGACACCTATTCAGTATATAAACTGCAGTCAAAACAATTTCACCCCATAAAGATTTTGGCAAATTCTTTTACTTCAGCATGCATCTCGCCATATCCAATATGGTTCTGTTTATTATTTCTTTAATTCCATTCTGTTGAGGTGTATAAGGAGCAGTTACCTCATGATCACCACCATGTTCTACATAGAATTTTTCAAACATCTTTGAAGTGTATTCTCCATATCCATCTGTTCTCAAAACTTTGATCCTCTTCTCACTCTGGTTTTCGACAAGCCTCTTAAATCTCTTAAGGATTTCAAATACTTCGTCTTTTCTCTTGATCATATAGATCAATAACTTTCGACTAAACTCATCGACAAACGAAACAAAATATTTGTCTCCACCAATGGTATTTTCTTCGAACGGACCACATACATTTGAATGTACAACTTTGAGTATGCATGATGATCTCATTGGCATAGTTGAAATAAAAGAGTTTTTGGATTGCTTTCTGACTAAACAACCTTCACAAATTTTTCCAGGTATCTCAAGACTTGGGATATTAGATATCATATCTTGAGTAATCAGTTGATTGAGTGATAAAAAATTCAAATGTCCAAACCTCAAATGCCAAAACCAACTATCCTTTTGGTCAACAACAATTTTTAGGCATTGTACTTCAGTCTAACTGATCATGGTCTTAAACATCCCGTTCTTCGATAGAGGATATTTTAATACCAAATTGTTCTTGGTGTCGGACAATTTTAAAACTCAATCTTTCATGACAACTGAGAAACCTTTTTCGACTAGTTGTCCAACACTTAGCAAGTTGCACTTCATTCTAGGTGCATATAGAACATATTTGATCATAGCTTTCCCTCCATTACTCATTTGAAAGACTATATTGTCAGTACCTTCTGCTTGCAATGAACTATTATCAGTATGTTTTTCCTTGCTCTTCTTCAACTCGTCAAAATCTGCCAACCACTCCTTTCAACCAGTAATATGGTTCGAGCAGCCTGAGTCGAGAAACCAGATCTTGAATTTGATATGGTTATCTACAATCGCAACCATAACCACCATACCATCTTGAGAATCATCTAAACCTTGGCGTGCAAGGTTCGCTCCTTCGTCCTTCCTTGTTGATCCCTTGTCTTTTTTGTACCAATAATTATTAGCTACGTGACCTGACTTTTCACAGTTATAGCACTGCACACCTTTTTTATCTTCTTTCTCCTTTCGATAATTTCCTCCTCCTCTTTTCGAGGATTCAGAAGTTCTGTCTTCGACCTGATGCCTGTGAGGGTTCAACCAAGACTTCTTTCCCCGAGTATTGTCGACATTGCCTTTGAATTTGTTGGAACTACCATTCATTTTCCATAACTGGGCTTGTAGTGCCTGTATCGAGTTCTGAACTCCTTTTATTTTGACAATCTTCATCTCATGCGCCTCCAATAAACTAACCAAATCTTCCCCTTTTAGGGTTTCAAGTTTATTGGATTCTTGAATAGCTACGATAACATGATCAAAGTGATAGATTAACATTCTAATTACCTTCTCAACTATCATCTTATTAGTTATGGTTTCACCATAACTCTTCATGAGATGGATGAGTTTCTGAACCTTCGACACATATTATGCAACTCTTTCTTGGTTAGTAGTAATCTTAGTTTCTGATGATTTTATTTTTGTGCTTTATAGATATAGCCATGCAAATTAATTTTTCACTATGTTTATAACAGGTTAAGGTGAATCATGAAAGATAAAGTATGAAAAAAATTAAATATCCCCATAGATTGTATAGTCGGGGTTACAGGAAACTTGAGGATATATTGAATGAAGAAAAAAAACAAATGGGAAATTGGACTTCATGAGTTGTGATCACAACCTATCTCTACCATCACGACATGATAAGTGGAAGAGCGCTCGATAATGACCAACTGGAGAGTTCAATTTAGATGTCTGATGAGCAGTCGCTGAGAAAATTGTAAGTAGACTTTTTTTCCAATTAAAATTAAATTTAGGAATTTTTGTACATATAACTTGTTATGTGTACTTTAAATCGATTTGGTAATAATATCTTATTCATGTTGTTTAGGATTCATTGATTGATATGGTCACTCAAGGTTCCTTTCACAACCACGACATGCTATATTAGTAGAAGAAATGAGAATAAAGGAGCATGGTGGAAGTGTATGTGGTGTTGAATAATGCATCAACCTGAGATTATTCTTTGGTACATCGATAAAGATCAAAGAATTGAGAACGAAAGAGATGGAAGAGCTCGTTGGTAAGAAGTTAGCAAATAAACGTGAATTGTAAAAGAAAGAGTTGGAAGATAAATTAACATATAATTGTGAATCCCAAAAGAAATATTTTGAGGAGATACACAATAATAAGTTAGGAGATGCATTAGCACAGGATCAGGAAATTCGCATGAAAGAGGTGGACGAGCTTTATGTGGTATGTGAAAATAGTGTTTTTTTCTGGATAAATAGGATTTTAGTGTTTATGCTGAAATGTAGGATATGTAGGATAAGTAGGGTTTAGTGTTGAATATCTTGTGTTATTGTAGGATATATAGTGTTGAATATGTTTTATGTTGTTATTTTTATGATGCAAAAATAGGTTGTATTCGTCCAACCGTGAATAAAGGAAGATGATGAATTGTCTGAAAGAGTTATTTTAGGTGGTGCGAGCATAAAAGGTAGTTGTTCATCTGCCCATACCCAAAATGAAATAATGGTTCCTTCTGACAATTCAATTAGAAAACTGGCATGTTACATTATGGATGTTAAAGAATTAATCCATCTTCATTTAGAGCATAATCGAGAGCTAAAGGTTTTCTATGTCGATCCTAAATATATAAGGGATTTGATTTTTGGAAATGAGTGGTTGGACATAGGGATACTACAATTGTGGTGAACGTAAGTACATTTTTTATTCTAATAAATTTCAATTTTAAATTTGTGCATCATCAACCGTTTTAATTTAATACTCGCTTTTTTTTTGTTTAACAATTTAGGTACATTCATCGTGTTTGTATAGAATTAAATAAATTAGATATTTATGGATTCTTGCATCCATTTAGTATTCGATATACAAATATTTCTCCAAAAGTGACTGAATCATTCATATCATCACGGTTAAGAGAGGAGAATAAAGACTGTTACTTAGCTCCATTTATCAATTCGTGAGTAATTTTAAAATTATGATTTCTCTATTGAAATTATGGCACTTGCAATAAAGATGTCAAGACCGGTGTCCTAACACCAACACAATGTGAAGACATATGTTATGACATCATCAGCTGACAAAAAACACTTGCTAAATTAGAGATTGTTCAGAAATTAAATTGCAGAAAATAAACAACACAATCAATTGTTAACCCAATTTAGTGCAATGTCATTTACTTTGGGGGCTACCAAGCCAGGAAGGAAATCCACTATGATAGTATTAGTTCAAAGCCTAAACATTCCTAGTTTACAACTTATCGCCTAATCACTACCTTGTGCAACGTCTATCTAGAATCCTCTAGATATGAGATTCCCCTCTCCCTTCCTACCAATCACCTCAGTGATAAATACAGTCACAAACTAGTGACTAGAACAAAAGAACCAAATATAATATTACACTTGATCGCCTTTTATTCCGTTTCTGCTAACCCCATAGATCATTTAAGCCAGCTTGCTTTTATCTATGTTTCTAGCTAGAAATTTTTGAAAGTCGTGATCATATTTTTTATGATGGTATCAAAACTATTTGAAACTTCTGGAACAGATTCTTTCTGAGATTTTTGTAATTCATTTTTAAGTTTATAATTAATTTCTTTTAGCCCAGAGTTTTTTGTTTTTTGTTTCCTAGTTTCTTCAGTTTCAGATACAAGAACGCATTTCTGGTTCTTGTATTTGACTCGAAGTTGTTGATATCTTTCAAGAATTTCATATAGACTTTCTTCTAATTGAGATCTAGAGAATTTTGAAAATACCTCTTATGAATCTGATTTAGATTCTGATGTATATGTGTCTTCTGATATATTGTCCATTAAATCTATATTGGCTCGTTCATCTTCTAATTTTGTTTCAGCTTCAGAAGATTCTGAGTCATCCGACATTGCCATAAGACTTTTCTTATTTTCTTTTGAGAACTTCTTCTTAGGCTTTTCTTTATGAATATTTGGGCAGTCGCTTTTGTAGTGACCTGACTCTTTTCATTTGTAGCATACAACATCTTTTTTGCTAGATTTTCTATATCCAGCGGATGATTCAGAGTGATTGCATGTTCTTCTGGGGTTTCTGAATTTCCTCTGTATGTGCTACCATAGCTGATGGACTCTTCTGGAGAGAAGAGATGGTCCGTATTCTTCTGATGAGGACCAACCAGAGTTTTCTTCTTCTTCTTGAAAAGCTTTAATTTCATATATTTTTATTAGATTTAAGAGCAAGAGACTTACCTTTCTTCTGGGGCTCATCTTCTTCTAGTTCTATGTTGTGACTTTCTCAAAGAGTTGATAAGTTCTTCGAGAGATATTTTGTTCAGATCTTTAGCTAGTTTTAAGGTTGTGACCATGGGTCTCCATTTCTTGAGTAAGCTTCTGATGATTTTATTTACAAGATCTACTGATGAGTACCCTTTGTCCAGAACTTTTTAGCCCAACAACCAGAATTCGAAACCTTGAGTACATTGTCTCAATTGTTTCATTTTCTTCCATTTTGAAGGCCTCATACTTCTATATGAGAGCAAAAGCTTTGGTCTCTTTGACTCGTGTGTTACCTTCATGCGTCATTCTCAGAGAGTCAAACATTTTCTTATGTGAATCTTTGTTCGTAATATTCTCATATTCGGTGTACGAGATAGCACTCAAGAGGATTGTTCTGGCTTTTTGATGATTTCTGAATTCTTTCTTTTGTTGATCTGTCATTTTTTTCTGTCGATCTTTTGACCGCTTTCTTCAACTGGATGAATGTAGCCATCAATTACTATATCTTAGATATCAGCGTCATGAGCTAGAAAAAAACTTTCGATTCGGTCTTTCCAAAAATCAAAGTTCTCACCATCAAAGATTGGAGGTTTGTCGCTATTCTGTCTTTCTCATCATAGTTATAATTGTTGTTGATCTGACTTGGTCCCACCATAGTGTTTTTCTTGCTAGGATCTTTTTCTGACACAATTAAGTGTTAGCACCCATAACCAGGAGCTCTAGTGCCAATTGAAGGATAGAAAAACACAATAAAGGGGGTTTGAAAGGGGTTAAAAAATAATAAAGACTACTGTCAATGTCTTCTTGAGACTAAACCACAACTTGGTTTCTTAAGGAATTACAAACTATGAATAAAAAATATGTACAATAGTGTTTCTAGAAAAACTATATCACAACTGTTATTTATACACAAGGTTAAAGCACAATGAATGGATAAGAGAGAGCTTGTGAGAATATTTCTTTGTATGCGCAAGTGTGTTTGATCACTCTTCAAGACTCCTTTATGTAAGCGAAGCATATGAGACATGAGAATATGATTTTGGAAGGTTGGTAAAGAGTTGTTAATGTACTTTCCAAAAATAAAGATCTTGTCTGGTACCAGTCGTTACTCTTTGATTTGTAATGATTGAATTGTAATGCATCAGAACTTTCTTCTTTAATAACTGATCAGAATAAGAATGTTAACGTTGAGACTTTAGATCATCAAAGTATTACTTCATCATAGTTTTAGCGTGCAACGTTGGTGCTTCAGAAGTTTTAGCATTTAGAACTTCTTTGAGTGTGATATATCAATAGTTGTACAGAAATTCTTATCAGATCTTCTTAGCGTAATTTTGTTCACCAACTTCTATTCTTTTTTATCATAACTTCTCTGCATATTCAAATAAATTATTAGAGAGCATATTTGTTCATATATATATATATATATATATATATATATATATATATATATCACGTATTTGTTATCATCAAAACTATTACTAAGATGGAGAACCAAACTATGTTCTAACAGAGACATCAGATATGAGGATAGAAGATAGAAAAGTGAAGAAACTCTTAGGTAAAGAGATCGCCTTAGTGAAAGTGGTTTGGGGAGGACCGGAAGATGGTAATGTAACTTGGGAGCTTAAGAGTCAGATGAAGGATTTGTATCTTGAGTTGTTCGTTTGAGGTAATTTTTTAGGACGAAAATTCTTTTAAGTGGGGGAGAGTTGTAACATCCCGGTTTTTATTAGCTATTTTATTATTTATTTATTTATTTAATTATTATGTGGTAAGATAATTCTTTAATTATTTGAATATATGTGTTATTTGAATAATTGTGTTTATGAGTAAGAATAAAAACTAATTAGGATTGGGCTTTATGTCACAATAGAATGAGTAAATGAGTTAGGCCCATTAGTAAAATAGAGTAGTAAGAAGAGGAATTAGAGAATTAGAGTTAGTATTGGAAAATATAATAAGAGAAGAGAAGAAAAGAGGAAAAGAGGAGAAAAGAAGAGAAGAAGGAGGAAGATCCCTAAGGTGGCTACAATTAAGATAAGGGGGAGAATCCTTGTTATTGTGGGTTTGTATATGATTAGGTGATAATTAGTAACATGAACTAGGATTGGGTATTTCAATTTCTAGGTTTTTGATTCACTTAATTTGAAATTAGAATCCCAAATTGATGTTTGGAAATTATTTTTATGTTATAAATAGTTTCTATATGATTGATACATGCTAGAATACATTTATTTGGTGAGAATGGAAACCAGAACATGGTCTAAGTTGGATTTTTCGTGATTGGACAGAAGTTGTTCGCAGCATATTTTTCTGCATAACACAAAGGCCCCTTAGCACAGATGGGGCGCTTAGAGGGGGTGCTTGGGATCAAAATTTATGATTTTGCATGAATGGCTTAGGGGTTTTCATGCTTATTATTTATCATTAGTTTACATAAATTTTAATAATTTATTTGATATATTTTGAATTGGTTTTGAATGAGTTTTGATGAGGAGCATGATACTTGATTTTAGTATATGTATGTTTTGTTTTGGTGGTGACTGAAAATAATATTGGTTGGCTTATATGATATATGTTAATTGTGAGTTGTAATGATGATTAATGCTATGGAAAAACATTATTAATGATGATTATATGGTACATGATGTTTCGTGCAATTGTTGGTGGATAACTCAATGTGTCGAATTATTGTGATATGCTTTGATAATTAAGATTGTGAGATGGTATTAATTACATATGTTTGTTAGTAATTGCACATGCGTTTATGGGGAGATTGTACTTCTGTTTTGTGGCTTTGTTCCTTGTGTGGATCGGAAGCGGTGGACTATATGTTCATATTTGAGCTTTGATCCTAGTCCGAATCGGAAGCGTCGCTCTGATTTTAGATATGGAATCAAGAGCGAGGTGAGCTAGATGTTCACGTTGGTACCATATGCATGAGTCACATTGAGTGTGTTGGAGTCTCATGAGTCATTATATGATGCTTGTTGTGATTTGCAATATGTGATAATTGGTTAATTGTTACACGGATGTTACATTTGTGGTAATTGTACTATATGGGATAAACGTGTGTATTGTTGTACTTGTAATGCTTGTATAATAATTACTTTGGTACTTGAATTGTCGAGTTATTCTATATGGATAATTATATGAAGTATGAGGAATTCTTTTGATGAATGTTCACTATGCATTACTTCTTATTATACATATCCATAATGATATGAATTCTCACCCTTCTGTTGGAATGATGTTCTATGCGACATCGCTCGGGTACCGAAGATAGTGGCGCTTCACACGAGGATAGTTGAAGAGCTTAGTTTGGTTTATCTACTCGATTAGGTAGTGAGTTGATGCTCTAGTCATGTAACAATGAGGGGATATTTTGAACTCGTGTTTGTTGTTGAGAGATATTGTTATACTCTTGTATTTGTTATTTGTATGTTGAGTGGCGTTGGTTCCTAATGCTTGAATTATATACCTATTTTAATATGAGATTTGGTATGTGGATATATGATTATAGTATGGGATATAATCATTAATAATATTTGAGAAAAGAATTATTCCGCTGTTATATGCATAGTTTGATGAAACATGAAGTTTAAATATGTGTTATAATTATAACCAGGTGTATGTTGGTATTGTTTTGTTGTTTTTATAAACACATGTGACGCCCTTTTGATGTTATGCATGCTATCTTACTCTGATTATGTTTTAAATTGTTTGGGGTTAGAAAAGAGTGTTACATCTGGAGCTCAAATTTAATTGAGTCCCTTAGGCGAGACTTTAAGTTGATTTTGTCTGATGAGACCCTAAGTCCCTCAGCAAGACGTTTGGAGTTTATCCCCTCGTATATAGCCCATTCGTATTGCCTTTAAGGGCGTCAAGAATCATTCCGCAGAAGTCCATCATGCTTTTATTGCCTTAAGAGGCGCTAAGGATCTTCCTGTGGAAGTTCAACATACTTTTATTTCCTTAAGAGGCGGCAAAGATCTTCCTGTAGAAGTCCAATGTATTTTTATTGCCTTAAGAGGAGGCAATGGAATTTCTGTGGAAGTCCAACATACTTTTATTGCCTTAAAAGGCAGTAATGACCTTCCTGTGGAAGTCCAATGTACATAACATAAAAACCCAAATATTCTTCTTGCTCATAAATATTCAAAAATTCATTAATAACTTAACTATAATAACATTTTAAACAGATGGAGTTCTGAGTCTTATGGGCGAGTTTCCCATCAAATTCTTCCATCTTATATGCTCCATGTGGTAGCTTCTTGAATATGTGATATGGTCCTTCCCAATTAGGCTGCAATTTTTCCAGTTGAGCAGGCAGAACCACTTGTCTTAACATCAAGTCGTCGTCCTGTATTTTCCTTGGCATTACCTTAGAGTTGTATCTTCTTGTCACTTTTTGCTTGGCGGAAAACTCCCGAATGTGGGAGACATATCTTACTTCATCAATTAAATCGGAGGTGAATCTTAGTCCTGACTCATTCACTTCTTGTTTGAACTGAGAACACCTCCATGAAGGTGTGTAAATCTTTACGTATAATATATCATATTCCCCATATACCATGGTGTTTACCTTGGGTTTTGGTAAACAACCGCTGATCCTCCAAATGGTTACTTATTTGGTTACTCGCAGGATCGATCAGATTGATCCTATGGACATAGGTTGATTTTGAAGTTTGATTAAGTTGGATAAGGCTTTAAGTAAATGGTTTCAAGTAAATTGCATAAAGGAAAGGCTTGGTAAAATAAACAAGGCTTTAAAGTAAAGGTTCGACAGGAAATGTAAAGAGAAAAGCAAGTAAAATTCTGGGAAAGTAAATGACTTTAATTGATAAAATTGGTGTTTCACACATACATTTCTCAACAATTCTTTCTCACACGCTGGGTACTTGAATCTAAATGAGTGACTATGTATAGAATTGTGAACACACGCGAGAAACTACATGTCTACTCCTATTTATACTAAAACATCCCAAGTAACCGTCGGGCAGTTACACTGCCTCGAGATCAATCCACTTGGCACGTTCTCCATGCTCGACGCTCCAGATCCTTGCACGTTTGCACGTAGTAACTGCTGGAAACCGTTTTCCCTCCAAAGCTTTGAATTTCAAACTGCTCCACTCTGGACCATCGAACACCTTCATCAAGAGACGTCTTCGACGAAAACTCCTTCGACGTCGAAGGCAACCAGCCTTCTTCCTTGGAAGAAATCTTCTAAGTATTTTGCCATCTTTCGACGGGCACTTCGACAGACTTAGCCAGTCGAAAGCATCTTTCAGCTTTTAATGGCTGACATCAATCAAAACAAAGGTGTCGAATTTAGGAGCCAACAAATTGCCCCGCAAGAATGCCTTATTTCGACTCTGAAAGAAAAAGGCATTCTTTGAAAACGCCATTCGACACCTGTCTTTCCACGCTTAGTCACAAGTCAACTTGTGTACTTTTTGTTGCTTTTTACCAACTATTGGCAATCCCAAGAAACCATCATTGATTTGATCCTAGGACGTCACTTTCAGTACGGCGTGCAGTACCAAACGTCATTTCAGAATTTGTCATTATGACAAATCCCAAAAACGAGGACGCACGCTGCGTCTCTCTACTTCTGCAGAAACGGCCAAAACAACAGGAGGCTGCCACGCGTCCCACTAACTCCTGCAGCATTAAATGGCATTTAATGTCCTCGTTATTGGGGACTTTTCCCACTACTATAAATAGCAGTGAACATCCCATTGTGGGACTTTTTACGCCAACTAGCCTTCAAACTTCCTTGTTTTCGTACAAGCTTACTCTCTTTGCAGAAAACTCTTCCTCTTTCACTCCATCTTCAACCTCAACAATGGCCTCTGCTTCTACTGCTCCCAGTGCTAAAACACCAACTGAACAAGTTAAACCCAAGGTCTTCGTCACTGCCCCGGTAGTAAACTCTACCGGCAAACGAAGGGTTCCTGAACCTTCTGACATCTCCGTTCGCGATGCTTACTCGCGCCACTTGATGATCCCGGTTGGATACTCCAACCAGATCTTCGCAATGTCTGGCCCCATGAATCCAAGCATCTCTGAAGCTCTGAAGATCAAGAGCTATTTCCCAATCGTCGAGAAACTCAAACCAGTAGCCTGTGCCAAGAAAGACGCAGAAGACAACGAAGACCCTACTCGTGAAAAAATCGACCTCCGCTTCTTCAACAGAGGGGTTAGGGTCTTCAGGTCTTGCCCTAATCTGACCTCCGATTATGTTGCTTGGCTAACGAAGTTGGAGAAGCATCAAACTCCAATCTGGAAGGAAATGGGAATCTTCGACCTAGTGATGCTGTCGAAGACAGGCTTAAACTACTCCCCAGAGATGCTTATAGCTTCGCTGTTGTTCTGGGACTACTCCCATTTTACTTTTCACCTTCCATGTGGGATGCTAACCCCCACACTCTTCGACGTGGCCGCTATTACTGGCCTTCGACCAACCGGAGATTACTTCGATCCGGAGGAGATGTCGGAGGACCAAATTGGCTTCTCTGAGACCAAGCCAACATACACCACTTTTATCAACCATTTTCATGACAGGTCGACGGATACAGTGTCGGATGTCGAACACATAGCGTTTCTAGCCTTATGGCTAACTCGCTTTGTGTTTTGCTCGAAGTCTCTGCAGGTGACCAAAAAGATGGTCACTCTTGCTACCCAATTGCATCACCGCCAAAACATCTGTTTGGCAGAACTGATTCTGGCCAGTCTTTATGACTCAATCAGCAATGGGGCCACTCTTCTGAAACATATCGAGGACAGGGCCAGTTTGCTACTCGCTGGGCCCTTTTGGCTACTTCAACTGTGGCTCAATGCCACTTTTGAATCTTTCTTACCCAAGAGGATTCAGATAAATGAACAAGCTCCGGCGATAGCGAATAGACGAATCGAAGGAATCAGGCTGGCTCTGCTGACACCTGTGGAAGATGGGCTGGAGTTTCAACAAACCTTCACTAACTTCGTTCTGATGTTCGCTCGAAGGAAGGAATTTGTTTCAACTATGGCTCCATTTGCTCAACGGAGGGTGGGGCCAGCATGGTTCACAAGGCCACATCCAAAGGAGTCGAGTGGCCCCAATGTCGATGAGCATTCAGTACTTTGGGAGGCGTTCCTTACACCAAGGATCATGCCTCTTCGATTTAAGAGTTCTAAGACTCATTTGAGTCTGCTTGCCTATCAACCAAATCTGGTATCTCGCCAGTTTGGTATTATCCAAACCCTGCCTTCTCCGATTTTTCAAAGAGAGAAGTCAATGTTGTACTTCTGCAACGATTATACAGAAGAAGCTGCCATCAAGCATATCGGAAGATATGCTGGTCGAACAATCCTCTCGCTGTTTGACTACCAGCTTAATTTCCTTTGCTCACCATCCTTCGAGGAGTGGTGGAGAAGCTATTATGCTGAGTACTTCTTCGACGAGAAGGACTTCATGGCTGAGTTGCAGAAGTCTTTTGTCCTTGTGTTGGACAAAGTAAAGAAATGTAAGTTCATGCCCTCACATTACTTTTTGTCTTTCTCTTCGACTGCTAGCCTGTTAACTTTTCCTTTGCTTTTAGTTGTTCGAAAGCCTGTAGCTAAAAAGGCTACAGAAGGTCAACAGGGAGGAGTCCCTTCAACAAAACCTCCACCGCCGGCGAAGACTGTAGCTCCGGCGAAAACCTCAGGCAACCAACAGGGGGAAGGCTCTTCGAAGAGGCCTCCTATATCGGTAACCAGACTTTCTTCAAATTTCTTCCGGCTTTCGATTTTTTATTTTCGATGCAATTATTCAATCGAATTCCTATTGGTTTTCCAGGCACCTTCGCCCAAGAAACGATCAACTCTGGTGATCGAATCTGGGAGTGATGAGGAAAGTGATTCCCCTCCTGCCCCCTTGAAAAGGCGAAAGTTGACGAAGGATGCTTCTGTTCCTACTCCTGCTCCTGAAGGTCGAACCGTCAGAATAAAGGTTGTTGTGAGAAAGCCTAGGCCACCTCCAGTGATCATCGAGGAGCCAACTGAGGAGGAACTGAACGCTCTTCTTACCAAGCCTGTCGAAAGTGACAATTCCAGCCCTGGGGCTGAAGTTAATCCACAGGTAACTCCTTAGACCTTTGTTATAACTTAGGCATAGATACCCGTATTCGATTGTGTCTCTTTCGACATCTGAAAATTTGTCTTCTTTTCCTTTTTCAGGACACTACTGAGAGTTCTCAACCAAGGACCTCAGAAACACTGGAATCTGCTGAACTTAGCAGGCCTCAGGAAAAAGACTTGGGCAATGACGAAGCCCATACTGAGAATGAGGCCAATGCTGAAACAGTGGAGAAAACAACAGAGGAACCTATGGTGGAGGAACAACAGCCAGTGGAGGAACAACAACCACAAACGGTTCAGGTGGTGGATTTGTCAGAAGAGAACCAAGAAGAAAGGGACCAGGGCAATGGCGAAGAGAATCAAGATGCTGTTGACGAAGAGAACCAAGGTGGTACCGGCGAAGGACACCAAGGTGACGCTAGCGAAGAGCCACAAAATGACGCTGGCGAAGGACCCCAGGGTGATGCTAACGAAGAACCACAAGTCGATGCTGGTACTGCCTCAGTCAGAGTCGAAGAGCAACCAGTCGAGGCACTTAGCATTCAAGAACCTCAAACCCAAGATAATACTATTGCAAGGGTTACCTCCTCGAAGCACAGGTCAAAAGAGGACTTGGAACTCTTGAAACAGACTGATCCTGTCAGCTACCTCAATGCAATCATCGAGAGTAAGAGTTCGTCTGACACTAGTCAGGAAATTCCTACCCTGTCGGGGAAGTCTACTGAAACTTCTCCTCTTGATGATGCATTGGCGAAGGTTAAGGCCCAGTTCTTCAAGAGGGACTTGATGAAGACTCTAGAGGGGGACCCCACTGCTCCATCATGCTTAAAAGAGGTCTTGAATGCTGTCGACTTCGAAGCTGTAGCCCCAGAAATCTCAGACTTGATCATGGAGTTACACTCTATGATTGATCAAGTCTCAGCGGATTACAGGCGCCAAAGAGGTTTTAACAGTCAGCTCGAGGTGTTGTATGGCAGAAGCTCCTCTGCATGGACTGCTGTCTCAGATTCGACTTCTCGAATTGCTGAGTTGTCGAAACAAAAAGCGTCTGCACAGGAAAGAGTCGATGCCATTGATCGAGAGAATGTTTCCTTTCGAGCACAAATCGCAGAAATAGAGGCGAAGATAAACGCCAACACTGTACTCAAGGAGGAAATTCTTTCGACCATCTCAGACACTGAGAGCCAGACTGAGATCAAGCAAGGCCTGGAATTCGCTGAGAAGGCCCAAAGCCTCGACGCTTAAATTGCCAAACTAGTGCAAGAAAACTCCTGGTGCAAGAAGAGGTTGGAGCTGCAGTACGCCAAGTATCTTCGACTCAAGAATTCTCTTACTTTTTGATTGATTCTCTTTTGTAACCATCTTCTGTAATCGTTATTCGACAACAATTGCCATCTTGGCTGAAATTAATAAAATTTCCATTTTGGCATTTTTTATGGTTACTTTAGACTTGCTCTTTTATTATTTTATTTTTATCTCTTGAAGTATAGGTTTGTATTTTTTCAAATATTTACCATTTACTCTCAAGAGCCTTTTATCTCCACCTAACTCTTCGACTTCATAGGCTCCACCAGAAAAAGTTTGGATAACTCTGAAGGGTCCTTCCCACTTGGGTGACCATTTCCCCATGCTTCGATCCCTTCGATCCATGGGAAGAATTACCTTCCAAACTAAATCTTCAGGCAAAAATACCTTAGGTTTTACCTTTCTATTATAAGAGTCTTCTACTCTTTTCTTCTGAAGCCTGAGTAGGTCGAGAGCGTGTAATCTCTCTTCGTCTAAATCCACCAGTTCATCTAACATCATGTTCCAATAAACCTCAGAAGGAATGTCATAATGCCTCTGAACCCTTGCAGATTGAAGACAAATTTCTGCTGGCAACACTGCATCATGGCCAAAAGTTAGCCTATAAGGTGTTGTCCCAGTGGCTTCTTTTGGGGACGTTCGACAAGCCCATAAAATCTGGTCTAACGTCTTATGCCAATTCTTTGGTTTCTTCCCAACATGTTTCTTTATCAAGCCAATCACCACTTTGTTAGCTGCTTCGACTTGACCATTCGCCTGTGCATAATAAGGCGTGGAGGTTAGGAGTTTGAAACCTGTTTCCTGAGCAAATTCCTGCATCTTTCGACCAGTGAAAACTGACCCTTGATCAGTTGTTATTGTCTCAGGAATTCCATATCTAAAGATAATGTTCTTTTGAATAAATTCAATGACATTTTCTTGGTCCACATTGACTAAAGGGATAGCTTCGATCCACTTAGTAAAATAATCAATGCCTACCAATATGTATTTCTGACTCTTTGACGATGCTGGTCGAATCTCTCCAATAAGATCCAACGCCCATCCTCTAAAGGGCCAAGGCTTCACTATCGAGTGAAGTTCGCTTGCTGGTACATGTTGGATGCCTGTATGAACTTGACACTCTTGGCAACCTTTGGCGAACTCAACACAATCTTTCAGCATAGTGGGCCAATATAGTCCTTGTCGAAACAACAACCATTTCATCTTATGGCCTGCTTGGTGAGCCCCACATGCCCCAGCATGCGTAGTCGAAAGGGCTATGTATGCTTCAGTTTCACTTAAACATTTCAGCAACACCCCTTCAGGCGTCTTCTTGAATAACTCATTACCCATGAGTACAAAACTCAACGCCCTGTATTTTGTTTTTCGTTCTGTCGAAGCTCCTGGATTTTGAAGATAGTCCACAATGGGTTTCCTCCAATCTTGCTCTGACAAATTATCAATGAACGAAATCTCGAAGTTTGAGTGATCAGCATATCCTAGCCTCGTCGATTCCAAGTCTGATGGTGATAGACAAGTTGCTTTTATCTTCTCTCGAACTTCGATTGCTCTTTGTAGTTTCGTTTTTGAAATCCTATACCCAGATGCAATTTGCGCCAAGTCATTGGCTATTTGATTTTCGACTCTGGGTATGTGTCGAATATTGACACTTTCAAATTGTTTCAATAAACGATTTGCTATCACAAAGTACATAATGAGATTTTCTCTTATGCATTTATATTCCTTTGTGACTTGCTTGATGACTAACTCTGAGTCTCCCATTATTTCGACTCGAGTTGCCCCCAATTCCAACAATATCTCAAGGCCAGTAATTAGAGCTTCATACTCAGCCTCATTGTTCGAACAAGAACCTGCTATTTTGTACTTGAATGTTGTTGGAATTTTATCTGGAGAAATAATCAAGACTCCTACTCCTGTTCCATCTTTATGGCTGGAACCATCGAAGTAGAATTTCCAAGGTTCTATCTCCACATAATTAATATCCTCAACTTGAATTGAGTGGTCGACTATGAAATCTGCAACCACTTGTCCTTTTACTGCCTTAAGAGGCATAAAGGTCAAGGAGTATTCAGTTAATGCTAATGCCCACTTGCCAATTCGACTATGCAAGATAGGTTTCGACAACATATATTTGAAAACATCAAAATGAGACGAAACATAAACATCAACTGGTTTTATATATTGCTTGAGTTTTGTACAAGAAAAATACAGACATAGACACAATTTTTCAACTTCGCTATATCTAGTTTCTGCATCATTCAAAACTCGACTGAGATAGTAAATGGGTCTTTCGACTCCATTCTCATCCTCTTGGGCTAACATACTTCCCAGAGTTTTGTCAGATGCAGCTATGTACAATCTCATACTCCTATTGCTACAAGGAGGCACCAAAATAGGTGGCTTAGTGAGGTACCCTTTGATTTTGTCGAAGGCTTCTTGTTGCTCTTGCCCCCATTCGAACCCCTCTTTATTCAGTCGAAGTAAGGGTGAAAAGGCTTGAGCTTTCCCACTTAGATTAGATATAAACCTCCTTAAGAAATTTATCTTGCCTAAGAGAGATTGCAATTCCTTCTTATTCGATGGCGCTTTCGCTTCCAGAATTGCCTTCGTCTTGTTCTGATTGATTTCGATTCCTTTCTTGTGGACAACGAAGCCCAAGAAATCTCCAGCTTTCACACAGAACGCACACTTCAAAGGGTTCATCTTCAGACCATGTTCTCTCATTCTTTCGAATGATTGTCGAAGGTGGTCAATGTGACTCTTCCTGGAAACAGATTTTATAACAATATCATCAATATAAACTTGCATAAAAGTGTTAATAAAATCATGGAAGATAGTATTCATTGCTCGCTGGTACGTTGCCCCAGCGTTCTTTAGGCCAAAAGGCATCACTACCCATTCGTAAGTGCCTAAGGCCCCAGGGCATCGAAAAGCTGTTTTCGACACATCCTCTTCAGCAATGAATATTTGATTATATCCTGAATAGCCATCGAGCATACTCAGGTATTCATAGCCAGCGGCAGAATCGACTAGCATTTCCGCCACAGGCATATGATATTCATCTTTGGGGGTGGCAGCATTCAAATCTCTGAAATCTATGCACACCCTTAATGTGCCATTTTTCTTAATTACTGGCACAATATTTGCAATCCATTCGACATACCTTGTAACACGGATGAATTTGCATTTCAGAAGTCTTTCGACCTCCGTTTTGATCTTCGACAATATTTCTGGAGCGAAGCGCCTTGGATTTTGCTTGATAGGCTTCTTTCCAGGTTTGATTGGCAACTGAAGTTCTACCAATCCTCTGTCGAGACCAGGCATTTCGTCATAATCCCATGCAAAACAGTCTTTAAACTCTTTCAGCAATTGGATTACTTCCAACCTAAGTTCTGGATCAATTTTGGCGCTGATGTAAGTTGGCCTTTTCTCTGATCCTTCGCCTAAGTTGATTTCTTCTAAAGGGTCTTGTGCTAACATCTTAATATTGTTCGCCAAGGGATCCTTTTCGAAGCCCAAAGGCTCATCGTCATATATGGCGTCGAGTCTCTGTTCCTGCATTTCTTCTGGCATGATATCAGGAGGTTTTGGATCGAAATCCTTTCCTGGGCCAACAGCTGATCATTGGCCTGTGTGGCCATGTACTTTACTTCGGCTTCGAGAGCCGTTATCATCTTGGTTTCGGCTACATAAGCCGAAATTCGCTTCAAAGATTGTGACTCAGTCATTATCACTGAATTCACTTCCCCAACCAGTTGGTTGGATATCAGTTAACCCACTGAAGTCTATGTGGGACAAGTCTTCTCTGTCCCATTGGAAACCATGCTCAGGATGCAGGTATAGGGAACAAAAGGTGTTTGGCGCTGGCGCCATGTCGAAGTCAGGTGTTGGACATGGCCCTATGTGAGCCAAGTTTTTGTCGAAATCTGCCACACCCAAGTGATTCACTTTGCCAAGGTAGTAGCTTTGATCTGCCTCTATGTTTTCGACCATCCCATCTGGACGCCATAGCAGCAGTCTTTGGTGCATCGATGAAGGCACAGCGCCTACACCATGAATCCACTCACGGCCTAACAAAAGGTTGTAGTTAGGTTTGGCCGATATGACCATGAACATCGTTGGTCGAAGGATGGACCCAACTTTGATATCTAACTGGATCACTCCCATGGTGGTCCCAATGCCGCCCTCATAGTTCGACAGGACCATATTGTGAGGTTTAATTTCCTCATCTCTTTTGCCAATCTTCCTTAGCATAGAGTGAGGGATAATATTGATAGTTGCCCCACAGTCGACCAATATTTTATTCACAGTAGTCTCTTCGAGCTTGGCCCTTATGAACAAAGGCTTGAGGTGATTCTTCATCGCCTCTGTAGGTGGCTCGAAAAAGCCATTTTGTTCCTCTGTAGTGCCATTGTCCATGACAAAATAGCACACTGGCCTATGTTTGGCCATTTCTTGTTCCACTTCCCAGTCACTTGCTTCGACTTCTACCTGTCGATTGAATTCCCTGGGCAACACTGAAACAATATTCACCATTATATCCAAAGTATCGTCGGACTCAGCATCGTCTTCGTCTTCGACTTCACTCTGGTTAGGCCAAACTAGCCTGTTGGTAACTGGTTCTCTCTCTAGAGGCTTCCTTTGTTTCCTTTGAGGAACATTCGAACTAGTTTCTGCCTTAGGTTCGTTGGCAGCCTCCCTTTCAGCTTTTCGTCTCCTTTGATATCTCCTCCATTGGGATCGAGACATAGGATTTTTACCCTTGTAGTTGCTGGAAACTTGTGTAACCTTAGGTGCAGCAACTTGAGGCTCTTTCTTTTGAGTCAAAGAGGAACCTCTTGGCACATCGAAAGAATGCCATTTCTCCTCACTTGGCCTTTTTCGGCCAGAAGTTTTGTACCAAGTGTCTACTGGCACATTTGTTGGAGGCCTAAAAGTCAATGGCCTCTTGTCTTGGTGAGAACCCCTTCTGGGATCATGTCGAAGGTCAGCATTCTCCCTTCTCTTGTTCGCTGCTCTCACACCTTGAATGTGCTCAGCAGCTTTTTTATCAAAGATCGAACTGCATCTTGGACACAGCATCACCTCTGATTTCTTCTTCTGGCATCTTTGTAAAAAATCTGCCAAGTTTTCGTTTTCCCGTGGGAAAGCCGTCTTATTAGCCTGCTCTTGCCTTATGGCCTCTTCTGATGCTTTAGGGTCAGAAAGTTCAACCATATTGATATTCATTGTATCTTTAGTAGCAAGAGTTAACTGCTTCATTTGTGTCTCCAGATTCTCCGTCTGGCCTTGAACAGTGGCCAAGTGGGAACTGGGCTTTGATCCAGTTTTTTGTGCTTCAGCAGTCTTCGACTTCGGGTCTTCGACCGCTTTCTGGAAAGCTTCAATGGTCTTCCTGGATAAATTTCCAGAAAAACTGCCAAAGATTGGCATGTTGATGTGGTCCTTTGAGACTTCGACCATGGTAATTCCTGGCTTCTTCGACTGGATCCTGGTTGCCTCTATCATGTTCACCTCAGAGGGTTCTGCATAGTGGGCTTCAGCCTTCAGTGGATTGGAGTCGACAGCCATGGGGGATTTGTCTGCAAACTTTAATCTCCCTTCCTCAATAGCGTCTTGCACAAGATTCCTGAAAAGAAAACATTGAGAAGTTTTATGGCCCAAAAAATTATGATATTTGCAAAAACCTCTCTTCTTTCTTTGATCAAGAGGAGGCACTTTTACCCCAGGGGGTACTATCATTTGGCCATCTTTAACTAGCAAGTCGAATATTTCATCACATTTTGTGATGTCAAAACTATAAGTCTTTTTTGGGAACCTATCGTTGGTCCTGTCTGGACCAATGGGATTTTTCCCATTTGAGGGGACTAACTGCTTACAAGAGTATGGTGGCCCTTGTTTTAGTTCTGCTAAATCGACTTCTCCTTCTTCGACAACTAAAGTATCATCGAAGGATTCTAGATCTTCTTCATCCATCTCAACGTACGCTATTCTTTCTCTTTTGTGAGTTTTCGTTGCCTTAGCTTTTTCAGCTTTGAGGCGTTCGACCTGTCGAACTCTATCGGCCAGTTGGGCCATGTCTCTTAGGTACTGGGTGTCTAGCTTCTTCCTAATGGAATAATCTAAACCGCCTGCGGCTATTTCGACCAACTCATGTTCTGGCACTTGTGTAAAACATCTCGCCTTGAGCAACCTAAACCTATTCAGATATTCGTCTATAGGTTCAGTGAAACGTCTCTTCACACTGGCCAGTTCTTTTAGGCTTATCTTGGTTTGCCCCATGTAGAATTGTTCATGGAACAATCTTTCCAACTGGGTCCAATGATGGATCGAATTGGGGGGGAGAGTTGTAAACCAAGTAAAAGCGTTCTTGGTTAAAGAACTTGGGAAGTACTTGATCCTTAGGTTTTCGTTATTCGAAATGTCTCCTGCTTCGATCAAGTATCTCGCCACATGCTCGACAGTAGATTCTGTCGTGTCCCCAGAGAACTTAGTAAATTTGGGGACTTTGCATCTAGGAGGTAAATCCGTTTGTAACACGTATTCTGACAATGGAGATGTAAAGTTGGGCCTTCGAAAGCCCATGTTCATCCCATTCTGAGTCATGATCCTTTCGATCATGGTTGCCAGATTGTTTTCCAAACCCATGTTTTGGTATTGGATATGCTGAACCACTTCGTCAGCATTTTGGTTTCTGTTAACTAACCTTACCTCTGGGGCTATTACCCTAGGTTCTTCGACAGGTTGTTCGACAGGCTGTTGAGCCTGGTTAATGGTGGTTTCTTCCTCTACAAATATCCCCTGATTTCCCCTTATTTGCGCCCTTTGGGGCTGTCGAACAGGTGGGGGTACTCCAAAGAAATCAGCCAAACGCGTCATTTGCGCTGTAACTTGCTGATTCGATTGAGTAGTGTTTTGTATTAGAGGGTTTAGCACTGTACTCAAAGTTTGTGCCAACATCTGCACCATATCATGGTTGCTTTCGTCCATTTGTTGCCTCAAGACTGCTGTCGAGGCATTTGTAAGGCCATGGGCTACTTGGGACGTTCCTCCTAAGAGTTGGGTCCTATTTCTATTCGCCATGCCTACTCCAGAGCCTTGGAGTGGCGAAGAGGCACTCACGAAAGGATCTGAAAAAGTGGACGCAACATTCGTCAGGCTTGCCACTTCAGAAGTTGGCATGCCATAGAATGGAATAAATCCTGGGGGAACCACAGGCCTTGTGCCTATATTTCCCCTTGGTGGGGGAGTTCCCAAAGGTATTCTGGGGCCTGTTAACGAAGTTATTGGCCCCGTGGTTGTGACTGACACTGCTGGTGTCGAACCAACGTTTGTCGCTTCACTTACGGTCATATTAACCGTTGCTCCCACACTCGTCTGTGGGATTTCGTTATTGTTTGGCGGATTCGCCATCTCTTCCCTTCTTCTGGCAGTATTGTTATCGTTGGTGTATATTCTACCGCTCCTCAATAACATACAACTCGAAAAGATGAGATTATTTTCAACAATCAACACACAGTCCCACCGGGTGTGCCAATTTGTTTACCTTGGGTTTTGGTAAACAACCGCTGATCCTCCAAATGGTTACTTATTTGGTTACTCGCAGGATCGATCAGATTGATCCTATGGACATAGGTTGATTTTGAAGTTTGATTAAGTTGGATAAGGCTTTAAGTAAATGGTTTCAAGTAAATTGCATAAAGGAAAGGCTTGGTAAAATAAACAAGGCTTTAAAGTAAAGGTTCGACAGGAAATGTAAAGAGAAAAGCAAGTAAAATTCTGGGAAAGTAAATGACTTTAATTGATAAAATTGGTGTTTCACACATACATTTCTCAACAATTCTTTCTCACACGCTGGGTACTTGAATCTAAATGAGTGACTATGTATAGAATTGTGAACACACGCGAGAAACTACATGTCTACTCCTATTTATACTAAAACATCCCAAGTAACCGTCGGGCAGTTACACTGCCTCGAGATCAATCCACTTGGCACGTTCTCCATGCTCGACGCTCCAGATCCTTGCACGTTTGCACGTAGTAACTGCTGGAAACCGTTTTCCCTCCAAAGCTTTGAATTTCAAACTGCTCCACTCTGGACCATCGAACACCTTCATCAAGAGACGTCTTCGACGAAAACTCCTTCGACGTCGAAGGCAACCAGCCTTCTTCCTTGGAAGAAATCTTCTAAGTATTTTGCCATCTTTCGACGGGCACTTCGACAGACTTAGCCAGTCGAAAGCATCTTTCAGCTTTTAATGGCTGACATCAATCAAAACAAAGGTGTCGAATTTAGGAGCCAACACATGGTAAAGAGAGTCTCCTTATTAGTTGAATGATATCTCATGGAGTAATTTAGTTCATGGCACTTTGGCATCGTCAAACTTCTTCTTGATCCTTTTAAAGATTATCTTGTTTATTAATGTTGCTTGTTCATTGACGGGAATGGAGGACAGTGACAAAATTTATTTGTACTTCCAATTCATTTTAAAAGTCTATAATTATGGTACTGGCGAATTGTGTTTCATTTTCCGAGACAATGACGCCTGACATCCCAAACCTTCACATGATTTTTTCCCAGTAGAAGCGGCAAACTCTTTCTTCGATAATCTTAGCAAAAACATCTACTTATATCTATTTTGTGAAATAGTCGACTCCCACAATCAGGAACTTCAATTTCCCATACGCCAACGAGAATGTGCATACAATGTCCACTCCACTAGTAAAACGGCTAGCGTAATGTCTTGGAGTGAAGGAGTTCAGTTGAGGCGTGATACAAGTCAGTGTGTCTCTGACATTTGTCACACTTCTTGATGAAAGCCACGTTGTTTTTCCACAAGGTAGGTCAATAATAGCCTACCATAAGTAGTTTGTGGACGAGCACCCTACTGCCAATATGGTTGTTGCATACTCTCTTATGAACCTCAACAGGGACCTAGGAAGTTATGTGCTCCCCCAAACAATATATAATTGAGGAGGCATTTCCCATATTGTAAAGATTTCTCGCCAGAAGGGTATTTTTAGTAGCCTGCTTCCAGACCTTCTTTGCCTCCCCCTTTTTCCCAGGAAGCTCGTCCTCGTATAAATAGTGGAGTATGGGCGATATCCAACTAGATTTAGGGATAGCTTTCAGGGTGTAGATCTAGTCCACTTTAATGTTGGGGGAGGTGATAGATTCTTGTATCATTGTTTGATTGTATCCCACTGTTTTTGTGCGGGCGAGTTTAAACAAAAGGTTTGCTTTGAAATTTTGCTCCCTAGGTACATATTTTACTTCAAAAGACTTAAAGTGTGTTGTTAAATATCGTACCTTGTGGAGAAATCTTATGAGTTAAGCCTATTTCATCAGATACTCCCCGACGACTTGATTAACCAGTTGAGAATCGTTTTTCACCTTTAACCTTGGAGCACTCGTTTATAGGGTGAGGACCATACCAGTTATGTGAATTTCTTACTCTATCTAATTGTTATTAGCCCTGAATTCAAATTTCAATGATTGATCTATCAGTATGTTACATTGCCCTTCTAACAATATCCCGACGAAACTCCTTTGATGTTTGAAGCACCACCGATCGATAACATTCATTCTGAGAGTGCCGCTTCGTCTACAAGCGAGCTGAATTCTGCCAAACAATCTACCAGAACTTGAGACATGATGCTTCCTCTTAGGACGTATTATATGTCATACTCTAAAAGTTTTACCGCTCAAGACACCATTTTCCCTCTAGATTTGGCTTCTTAATGACCTGTCGTACATGGTAGTTAGTTTTTACAAGCACTTTATGGCCTTGAAAATAGGGTCGGAGCTTCCTCATTGTGATGACTACGACCAAAGCTAGTTTATCGATCTTCTGATAATGTGCCTCAACGGGTTTAAGCACTTTGCTTAAAAAATACATGGATTGTTGTGCCTTGTCTATCTCTTGGACGAGTACTGAACTCATCTTCTGATTTGTGACCGAAAGATATATGAGTAGTGGCGACTCCACTCTTAGACGAGTGAGGATAGACGATGATGTAAAGGAGACTTTTATTCTAGTGAAAGCATCCTTGAATTCCCCATTCCATTTGAACTTCTTCTTCTTCAAGGCGACAAAGAAAAGAAAAGCCTTGTCGCCCCCACAGGAGAGAAAACGAGATAAATTAGCGAGGCGACCTGTTTATTGTTAGACTTCTCTGACGTTGGTGGGGCTTCTCATGTCGATGATGGCTTGATACTTATCGAGATTTGCTTCAAGGCCCTTCTTTGTTAACATGAAGCCAAGAAAATTTTCCCCGAAGGAGCACTTGGCAGGGTTTAGGCGCATGTTATACTTCATGACTTATTTTAGGATGTCTTTCAAGTCCGCTGCATGACTATGCCCTTCAGAGGTCTTCACTATCATATGTTGCCGACATATACCTCCAAGTTTCGCCCTATCTGTTGGAGAATAATGTGTCCATCCATGAGTCGTTGGTATGTGGCGCCTCGTGCATACTTAAGGCCAAAGGACATTGACATTACAATAGTAGTTGACGTCGTTTGACATGAACACCATCTTAGACGCATCAAGAGAATCCATTTTAATCTAGTTGTATCCCAAATGGGCGTCCATAATACTCAATGTCTGATAGCTCAAGGATGCATAAGATGTTTGTATTGATCTTTGTAAATATGTTTAGAATATTTTATTCCTTCAATATTCCATAGTATATTCAAAATGTAATTTATTATATATAATAGGGTTGTTACAATTTTTGTCCCCTATCGTATAGGCCACTTTTGATTTACCATCTTCCCTGTAAAAAAAAAAATTGTAAAAGTAACTTTGCCATTTCAAAATACTAATATTTTAGTCCCTAAAATCAAAATCCGCAGGTTTCCTGCAAATTTTCTTTCGGATTTACCTGTGAATTTTGACTTTAGGGACTAAATTATTAGTTTTTTGAAATGGTAAGGTTATTTTTGAAAAAAAAATTTACTTGCAGAAGTAACCTATATAAGGTAAAATGGTAATAACCCTATATAATCAAACTTATGTAATGCTACACATGTTCTCTAAATATCTATATAATAAAACTTATGTAATGCTACACATGTTCTCTAAATGTCTCTCATCTCACATATTACTACAATGTTCAGTAAAACACCCTACTTTCTTTAATGTGATCTATTCTTTCTCTTTTCTGTGTGTTGGTTTTTTGTGTCGGTTCGGTTCTCAAGACTCAATGGTCACTACCAAAAAAAGCCTTTACTTACAAAAGGAGCGTGCATGAATGCACTCCCCATCCCTCTGTAATGTTGAGAGATAACAATAGTCATAAAAAATGTATCTTGTTGTACAAAAGAACTTAGCATGTACTTCACCAAAAAAAACTTTGTAATCGACTTCTAATCATCCTAATTTTTCTGCGCTCATACTTTCACCTTTAGACCTATTTAGCTCAGCATCATCTTGAATATTCTTGGGGCTTCCGATCACGCTCTTTGATCATCTGACGCATATTGTTTGATGGAAACTTCAATGGACCAATCATATAGAGATTGTTTTTGCTGGATGCATGCCGGTCCTGAAAAAGAGGTTACCATTTATATTCAGCACAAAGCCAGGATGAATAACAAATGTATACATAATTCGGCATTGTTGATGGCTAGCAAATGTTTTCATTGACAAATGCTGACAATTAGTAAAGCAAAAAGCAAAGGAAATCAATGAAACAGTACTAATAATGGAAGAAAAACTAAACAGAATTTATGTATGTTTCAATGGGGAGACATACCTTTCCATTTCCTGTTTTGCTGAGATCAGTTTTCTGAGAATGGCCTTTTTTATCATGCGGTCTTTTTGACTCTGATCCATTACTCAACCCTAAAGATTTTGGTACTTGAATTGTATCTCTTGGTCTCAAGGGAGCGGGATTTTCTTTTCGATTTCCAGAAAACAAAGTTGGAGATGGTTTTGAATATTTTGATCGGTTGACATTATTTGAAACAGGAAGTGGTTGCTCACCAGCTTCCTTTCCCACTCTGTGCCGGCCCAAACCTGGAACGAGTAAACCTGAATGCGAAGGTTTCTGATAAAGAGGCCCAGAGAAATAATTCACCGTTTCTATAATATCTGCTGACTGTTTCCGAGGGGAATCCAGTAATCCAGATACAGACTCTCTGGGGCGGCTGAACAGCCCATCCTGGCCTGTCATGTTTGGAAAGCGTTGCTCATGCTACACGGAAAGAAAATGGATATGCATGAGATTAAAAAGCAGACACCACCAAAATTATTTAACTGATATGGACGTTTGAATCGAAATACAGTGCAAAATACAAAACTTCGCAAATCGAACAGAGGAAGATCATATAAGTTGATTCTAACATGCTTGAATTACCTCCATAGATATGCGAGCATCAGCATTGCCTTTGGATAGGACAAATGACTTAGTTTCGTTCTCTTGTCTAACTCGTGGCCCAACTTTTTGCTCCTTTTCCCCAAGAGCTTTGTGCCTGATATGATAAAGAAAATTATATACTCGTTAATAATATTCTTTTGCTTTTGTTCATATCAAAGATCTCAGCAGTCAGCATTCAAATTAAAAATCAGTAGGAATTAATTCGAGAAAACAAGAAAATTGAAAATTGAAATTATGATCCTACAAAAGATACCTTCTTGTTGATTCTTCCCGCATTTTAGTGTGAATCTCTTTGCTAGGAGGATATTTTGGCAATTCTGATGGATCGCAAGCAACAGGTTCTAATGAAAAGAACTGTCAATAGAGAGAGAAATATCAAAATGGAGAATCAATCAAGTGCGTCCCAGAAAGATATAAAGAAAATGTTAACGAGTTTCACATTTGATTAGATATGGCCTGAATATGTGTTTATAAGCGAGAGTTGTCCTCATCTTACAGGTCGAAATTGTAACCATTTACCTCGTTATTCAGAGCTGTAGCTGCTGTTCCTCGAAGTATAGGATCTAAAGAGAGTAGGGTCTCTATAAGCTTCGTAGCAGCAGATGGAAATTCTTTAAATGTATCTGCAACACAATTCCTATAATGGTGTGGAGGCCTGAATACTGTAGAATGTGGCAGCCGCAGTTTACGCCAGTAGTCCACAGACGGTGATCCACAAAGTTTAAAAATTCTATGCAATTGCTCAACCTACAAGGAACAAAAAATAAATCAGGTACCTATCTCTATTCATTCACAATTTTAATTGGAGAAATTTTTTGGGTAAGCCAAAGTATCCCATGCGTGCAACTGCCGAGGCTAATTCTTTGAAACTGTGTATAGGCGATAAAAGTCATAGGCAACAAAGTCGACATGCTGAGTAAAGAACTAAAACTAAATTTTGATGCATCATATACCTCGGTTTTTCCAGGCAATATAGGTCTGCCATAGTATAGTTCACCAAGTATGCAACCAGTGCTCCACATATCCACTTCAACTCCATAATTTGATGATCCGAGTAAAAGTTCTGGTGGTCTATACCACAGAGTTACTACGCGGCTGGTCAATGGGGCACTATGATCGGGGCCAAAAAAATTTGCCAAACCAAAATCTGCAATCTTTAAAATGCCTTTATTGTCAATGAGAAGATTTGAGCCCTTTATATCACGATGGAGGACACCGCGACTATGGCAATGATCCAATCCATTAAGAAGCTGCTTCATGTAGCATTTAACCTGACATACAAGAAACATCATTTAGAGCAAAGATCCCAAAATTCCTAAAGCTTAAATTGTTAGGCGAAGTCTAATTAAAGGGTTTTACTACATCTTCGATAAGAAAAACCAAGACTCACTCAATCTAAAAAAAAAAGATTGAGAATAAAAAGATACCATCACTACCTGTGGTTCGGAAAACTTAACGCCAGGTGCTGTTGCAAGTCCGGTAAGATCATGTTCCATGTATTCAAAAACAAGATACATGCTACGAGACGTTGGTGATGTTATCAAACCCTCCAACTTAATTATATTTGGATGGTCAAGCCTACGCAGAAAAATGATTTCCCTTGCCATGAAATTGACACTCTCATGATCAAGATTATCAAAGCGCACCCGCTTCAATGCAACAATCTTTTGGGTAGTCAAATCACGCGCCTTAAAAACAGTACTGTAAGTTCCCTGGCCAATTTTATCATACTTCTCGAAAGTACTTGCACTCCGTGGTATCCATCCATGGATAACTTCACCAGCAACCGAAGAAAGCCAAGTTGGCCATCCCGCCGCAACTTGCTCTCCTTCTAAACCCTTCGGAACCCTTCCTCCAAAACTCGGATAATCAACAACAACAGCCAATTCAGTTTTCTCCATTTTCTTCTTCTTCTCATTCTTATCCCCATCCCCATACAACCGCGCCGAACCATCAGCTTCCTTGTCATCATTCAACGAAACCCTCGCGCAAACACCGCCCAATAACTCATCTTTCTTCAAAACTCCATCAACATTTTTCTTTGTATTCAATCTCGAAACATTCATATCAACATTCCTTTCCACATTCCTTTTGCTAGATGATGTTAAACCTTCCTTGCTGTCAACTACAGCTGATTTCTTGGAATGTACACAACCCATTTTCAACACCAAGCTACTAATCACCACCACCACCAACAACAACAACAACAACTATAACAACAAGCCTTCATGCAAGTCACAAACTAATACAATTCACACATAACTTCTCCACCAAAAAAACGGATAAAACAATAAAAATCCAATTTTTCCGTATCTATCTGAAAAACTGAAACTGACCCAATTCAAAAGTCAGCAACTTTAATCAAATACACCATTCAGCAACGAATAAAAATCAGAATTAATAAAAAAAATAAAAATTAATGGAAAATTCAAATATGAAAAAATCAACGCGTAATCAACTAATAATTAAGAATTAAACAGATAACTATGAAGAAAAACAACAAGAATGTGAACCTTACACGACGGCTTTTGCCGACTAAGTAAGCTCAGTCAAAACTTGGATGTTGTCTTCTATCACCTCACGTCCCTCACCTCAGGGAGCTTCTATGTCACAGTCGCATATGGCAACAAGAGTATTCATTTTTTTTCTTTTCTTTTTTTTAGAATAAAAAATTAACAAAATCTAATTTTTGTTTTATAAGATATTTTTAATGTCTATTTTAAGGTAAATTTAATTTATTTATGGAAAAACATCAATTTTTTTTTTAATTTTATACTTTTTCCTATTTAGTTTGTAAAGTATATCCAAATAAAACTTACCAGAAAAGGTTTTCCACGTCAGATACATTGTTTTCTCTTTTTTAAGTTAAATATTTTTAATAAATCAACTTTTTATATATATATATATATATATATATATATATATATACTCTATCAATATGAAAAAATTTACATAGACACGTCACAATTATTTATAAATAATAATTTAGATAGGATTAAAAAATAATAGTCAATTACTTATAAAAAATATAAAAGTAAATTATGTTTTATAAAAGTAAATTATTTCTTATAAAACGAATGTATTAATTATTTATGTGGTAAAATTAGTATGTTTAATAATCTTATGTGTATTAATATTAAATTATATGATATGTCTTATTGGCTTCTTTTATATTTATCAAGATATCATTTTTAAAATCTAATGATACACATTCTTCTTTATATAAATTACTCATTATAGATTGATTGTTTTAATATTGTTTCGATTTACATAGTGGAAACAACATATTCATTTTATAATCAACATTTAAATCAATTTAGATATTGGAAATTTGAAAGAGTTTTTTTTTTAGTTGGAATATAACTTTTTTTAAGTATATAAATTTTATGTAAACATAAAATTATTTACAAACATTATATATTGGTATATCTAGAACTAGACTCTAAAAACTTGTTTGATTTGATTTTTTTTTAAAAAAATTTTGGTTTTTAAAATCTTTTATTGAAAAAAAAATCTTATTTGAAAATACTTCTTTCTAGAAACAACTTTTCAAAACAAAATCCAATTTTAAAGTTTTAAAATCTAAAAACCAAAATAGTAGTAGAAAGGAGTTTTAATTTTCAATTTTACTTTTCACTTTATAAATATTTTGGAAATATAAAATTGAAAAATAATCATATTTCATTAATGATAATATTAAAATGATAAATAAAACAGTTTTTTTTAATCCGATTAAATTAAATTACTCTTTTGATTCTCTTATTTTGTCTAATTTATCAAATCAATTTTTTATTTGAGATAAAAGATAATATACTGACAATATAAAATAGTTTTATGCTGTATCTAATGAAAATTTATCATTTAATTATATTATATAATTTATTTAAAAATAATAGTATAATTTTAATATAGTTATAATTGATTGATTGTGTAAAATTATTTTATATATTAATATATTTTTTACTAATTTTTTTAAATAATTTGACTTTTATTTTGTCTAAGAAATAATGAGGTGTCATTTTTTAATACGTGATATTTGTTTTTGTAAATTTTTTTACACTTCATTTTTATATTATTAAAAACAAAGATAAAAATAAAAATAAATAAAAAGTTATTCAATTTTTCTAGACTCATTCTTTTCTTCTCAGACCCGTTTCTTCTTCTATCTCATTCTTCTTTTTTTTTTAGCATTTTACATCATCTTGAATTTTTTTCAAATCCATTTGTTCTTAAATCAAATTAAATTAAAAAAATTGTAATCCATTTATTCCTTTTCTATCATTTCTCTTATTTTATCTATAAAAAAACATTTTTTTTCATAAATCTCTAATTTCAAATAAGATACTATTATATTAAATCTTCAATTCTTAAATAAGGAACTAAGATGTTGTTTATCTTTTTTAAAGGTGTTCGAAATGGAATCAGTTCAATAAAAAATTACTAACTGAAATTAGAAAATTGTAAAAAAAATTATATTTAATTCAGATGTGTTTGAGTAATATTTTAACAAAATCATACAATTCAATTTACGGTTTATATTTTATAAACTGAATCAAACTTCATTATGTTATCATTCAAATTTCACTTAACTCACATTTATCCAAAACTTAAATCTATTATATTTTAGTCTTACAATTACGAACGTCTTAGCAGTATATCGCCTTCTTCTCCAAATACATTTTATTTCTTCTTCTCTAATTTCTCTCTTATATTCTTTCTTTTTCATCCTCTCATTTTTATATTAATATTCCCTCTTCAATTTCGTTTTTATCGCGCATTTTCTTCTCTAATCTCTCATCTCTTTTGCTCTTTTTCTTCATCTTGATTAATCTTTCATATCCTCTATTTTTTTCATTATAATGTTTTCAATATTGTTTTATGTTTATTATTTCACTTTTGTTCTAATATTATTTTTACATATTAAATGAGAAGTTGTGGTCTAAATATGATAAATTTTTATTATCATTTGATAATGTATGAATGACTAAATATAAAGTTATGTTGTCATCTATATGCGTGTGTATGATTGAATAAAATTTTTGAAAAAAACTGAACCAATCAAACCAAACTAAATCGCATTGATTTAATTTGATTTAGTTCGATTTTATTTCTAAAACTCAACAATCGAACCAAAACAAACCGCATATTTTTCTCTTACAGATTAAATGATTATTTACATTAAAATCGCTCAAACCGCATTGCAAATACCCTTAAACCCTTTTATCCTTATTCCTCTTTAAATCTTCTCATTCTTGTTCAATCCTTCTTATTTATTCTTGTTCAAACTCTAAAGTCATTTTTTTAAAGAAGAACATTCCAATTTTATACTTTGTATTAAGAAATGAAAATGTCCAAGCACTGAGTATTTGATTATTGCCCCTGATATATAGAAAATTCATATGGAAAATTAAACATTAGCACAGTCAAAGTAATTAACAAAAGCCACCTAAATTGATATGCTAATCTAAGATCCTCAAACTAAGATGAATCAACCAATTTCTATCTTCTTATTTTTTTCATAAATCCATATCTAAACCCATATATACGCTATTAAAAATTATTCATAGTAGATATAAACCCAATGCCCCTTCAAAATTATTTGTAGCAAAAATTAGGTTGGTAATAAAAAATAGAATGCGAGAGGAATTATGTGAGAAAGAAAGAAGTTGATTCAATTTAACATTGGAAATGACATTCAGGAGTGGTTAGCTTGGGACAATCTCTCAGTGTTCTTTCTTTACCAAAGATATTCAAGTCTGATTAGCAAAGGGATAATCTCTTAGAGCATGAACATGAGTTTAAATTATACCCATGCAACTTTTGTAGAATGGTTGTTTAAGGTCAATACAAATATTACTTAAATATATTATTGTAATATATTTTGAAAACTTAAATTTTATTAAAATAAATTAATGTTTTTCTTTCTCCAAATCTGAATCTCATTTACCATCAAGTAGTTTTAGAAGGTGGTGGTGCAACCAGAGCAGCTTTCTCCGCATCACCTCTTCACTTTGTCGGGGTCACATAACATGGTTCTCTCACATTAGATCATGCATTGCATCTTATGTATAATGTAATGTTCTGATTAATTTAATTAATTATTTATAATTATTTTTTATGATGTTATGTGTTATTAGGTGTTTTGGTGTGTTTGGAGACCTTTCAATGTAGGATGATATCTTTAGAAATTAGAATTAGAGATATTGGATGATGTGTGAGCAAATGTATAAAAACATAAAGGTGGTGGGAGAATGTTGTTAGTAGTATTATTTAAATTAGAATTTAAATAAATTAAATAATGTCAGTAATAATAATATTAAATAATTATTTAGTTTTGGTTTTATTTATTTTAATTAGTTGGAAATAATAATAGTAATAATAATAATAGGGATTAGTGACGTGTAACGCCCGTAATTTAATTAATTATTTAATTAAATTATTTTTGGAATATTTATGAAGGTGCGTTATAATTAAATCGGATTTATTTTATTAAGTGGAGAAATAATAATATTAGATGTATAATATTATTATGTGGTGAAATAATATTAGAAGTGTAATATTATCAAGGTGGGCTTAATTTGAGATAGTAGATGTAATAAGGGGGTGTAGGTTTGGAGCCCAATAAGAATAATATAATAATAGGGTTATATTATTATTTGTGAGAAGGAATAGAAGAAAGAACAGTAGAAGGAAAAATAAGGATTGTGAAGAACGTGAAGTTGCTGGAAAAAAAAGTGGAAAGACAGCGAGAACAAAGATTCAACCCGGAAATTATAGAGCGACCTTCAATCCAAGGTAAGGGTGGGGTTTTGACTTTATAATTGGGTTCATGATATTTGATATGTGGGGTTAGAGGTGATTGTTAATTGTTCTTGAATCGGATATGTATATGATGATGTATGATGAAAATTTGATGAATTTTAGATGCATAACGATGTCATGATGTTGTGTAATCGATGTAGTATTATAGGTTAATGTTGGGTGATGAATTACCATGATTACAATAAGGTTTGTAGGGCTGTAATATGAATTCCCGTAGTGAAAATACAGAGGAAAGCGCATAATTTATGCAGAAGGTAACAGGATACATCGACCTCAAATGCTATGTGTCGATACGAGGAGGTTGAGAGACTCAGGATGAGTAGACACGAAGAGATGATGCGTCGATACATGAGTGCTTTAGACTCGAGATGAGTCGATCGGTGAGATGCATGTGTCGATACATACTGTGTATGAGGCCAGGATGAGTCGATTCATAAGGAGGATGTGTCGACTCATGATGTACAAATAAAGCAGTACGCGTCGATCCATAGGGTTTTGCGTCGACCCTTAATGACTGATTTTTGACAGATTCAGTTTCAATTGCTGTAACTTGAGTTTTAGGATGCTGTATGAGGTGTCGTTCGAAGCGTTGATTAACTAACGCGATGAACTTTATTCTAGGTGATTAAAATGACGAATAAGAGGTGTAATCCTAGTAACTAATTCAGGATTTAGAATTAATTCCCGTGTTGGTCGTTGTGCTGGTTTTTGAATAGAATGATGAATAGGAGATGTTTAGAGGTTGCTGTTAGAATTATGACAGTAGGATTAGTGACAGTAACGATGTAAAATTTCAGAATACCAGTATAGATTACTGTAGTATTAATATACATTTGAGTTTTTTAGTGAGAAGTTACTCATGATGTTCTGTTTGATGATTTATAATAGATGAATGATGCGTAATGAATAATTTGATGATTTGAGATGTTGTTATTTTGAGATGTTAATTGAGATGTTAATTGAGATGTTTTGAGATGATTGAGATGTTGTTATTTTGAGATGTTAATTGAGATGTTTTGAGATGATTTGAGATGTTATTAATTTGAGTGTTGTTATTACATGCATGGTTGTGTCGCATACATTGCATTTTTTAAGATGGAGCTTATGCTCGTTGAGATGGCCTGGATTGGCAAATTTTGAGATGAAGGCTATGCCTTGTTGATGCCTCTATTAATTGGAAATTTTTTGAGATGGGAGTTCTTCTCCAATGGTACCACATGCATTTGCATAGTATTGGGTCGCATTATATGAGTGAATGATGAAGCGTATTTGATGATTGATGAACGTGTATATTATTGTTGAGATGGTTGTTGATTATGAGATGAGAAGTGGTGATGTTGTTGATCTAATCTAATATATTAATTATCATGCACTTTATTATATTGTTAGATATCTCACCCCTTCTGTTTGAATGTTGCCCCTATGCTGGTAACGTGCAGGTAATCGAGAGTGAAGGTCGTATACCTTCAATAGATCGAGTCTGTGTCATTGCTCTGATATGTAACACTCAGGGGGATGAACGTCTACTGATTTTTGATTGTTGATTTTCAGTTGCTGAGTTTTAAATTGATTATTATTAAATATGTGATGTTTCGAAGTTGCTGTTTTGCTTAAAGAAGTTTATTGAGAATTCTACTGCGTAGATGTTGAACTATTTATTAAAGATGTTATGATGGTTCGTCCGATGTTTTGAAAGTGTTATATATCCACGATGAATGCAATGAGTTTTGTTAGAAGAATTTGTGACGTCCCGATTCATTTGTATGATTGAAATTTTATAACTCTGATTTATTTTGCATAATTTGCTTGGGATAGAATTGGGGTGTTACAAAGTTGGTATCAGAGCAAAAGGTTGGTCCGACCTTGTCCTCGAGTCTTAGTTGTCTAACAATTGAGTATTGTTATTTTGAGTTCTAACTGTTGTTTGTGTTGTAGTGAGAAGTTGTGATGGCTGGAAGGAATGATGCTGCCTTTGCCGCTGCTTTAGAAGCAATGGCTCATGCGATGGAAAATCAGCCGAATGCTGACGGGAATGCTGGATCTCGTAGCTTGGTGACTTTCCAGAGAGAGAATCCACCTACGTTCAAGGGAAAGTATGATCCTGACGGGGCATTGGAGTGGTTGAAAGAGATTGAGAGAATCTTTCGCGTGATGGACTGCACTCCAGCGCAGAAAGTTTGTTATGGGACTCATATGCTAGCAGTCGAGGCTAATGACTGGTGGCTAGAGACTTGTTGGAAGTTGGAAGCTGCAGGTGAGAATGTCACTTGGGCTGTGTTCTGTAGGGAATTCCTGAGAAAGTATTTTCCTGAAGATGTTCGTGGTAAGAAGGAAATTGAGTTCCTTGAGCTGAAGCAAGGAAATATGTTTGTTGTTGAGTATGCTGCCAAGTTTGCTGAGTTGGCTAAGTTTTATCCGCATTACGCTGAGGAAAATGCTGAACTCTCAAAGTTTATTAAGTTTGAGAACAGGTTGCGACCGGAGATTAAGAAGGAGGTTGGATACCATAAAATTCGTGTCTTTGCTGATTTGGTTGATAGCTGCAGGATTTATGAGGAGGATAATAATGCTCATTACAAGATTATCAGTGAGAAGAGGGGTAAGCACCAACAGAATCGTGGTAAGCCTTATGATGCCCCAGCTGGTAAAGGTAAGCAGAAAGTTGCTCATGGATAGAGGACTGGTGGGGGAGATGCTCCTGCTGGTGTGATTTGCTTTAAGTGTGGGAAACCTGGGCACAAGAGTAATGTGTGCACTGCTGAAGTGAAAAGGTGTTACCGTTGTGGTAAGAACGGACATGTTGTATCTGAGTGTGAACACAAGAACGTGATTTGTTTCAACTGTAGAGAAGAAGGGCACATCGGTAGTCAGTGTCTGAAACCGAAGAGGGCTCAGTCAAGTGGTAAAGTGTTTTCTTTGGTTGAGGATCAGACAACTGCTGAGGACGGACTTATTAGAGGTACATGTTTCATTAATAGTACTCCTTTAATTACTATTATTGATACTGGTGCTACGCATTATTTTATTGTTGCTGATTGTGTTGAAAGATTGGGTCTTGTGTTGTCTTCTTTGAATGGAGAAATGGTCTTCGATACTCCATCCAAGGGGTCGGTGACTACTTCTTTGTATGTGCTAAGTGTCCATTGTCGATCTTCGACAGAGACTTTGTTGTTGATTTTGTTTGTTTTCCGTTAAGAGGTTTGGATGAAATTTTGGGTATGAACTGGTTAGAGCATAATTGTGTTCATATTAATTGTTATGACAAGTCAGTGAAGTTTTCTACTCCTGAGGAAGAGGAAGATGGTCTGTTGTCTGCTAGATAGTTGAGGAAGTTGATGCAAGAGGAAGCACATATGTTCTCATTGATGGCGTCGCTATTTGTAGAGACTCAAGCTTTAATTGAGGAATTGCAGGTGGTGTGTGAATTTCCTGAAGTTTTCCCTGATGAGATTCCTGATGTACCACCAGAGAGGGAAGTTGAATTTGCTATTGATCTTGTACCTGGTACCAGACCCGTGTCTATGGCACCATACAGGATGTCTGCATCTGAGTTGTAAGAAGCAACTGGAAGAGTTACTTGAGAAGAAGTTTGTGAGACCAAGTGCATCACCGTGGGAAACTCCAAAGTCAGCTACTGAGATTAGAAGCTTTTTGGGATTGGCTGGTTATTATAGAAGGTTTATCGAAGGGTTTTCTAAGTTGTCACTTCCGTTGACTAAGTTGACTTGTAAAGGTAGAGCATTTGTATGGGATGTTCACTGCGAAGAAAGTTTTACGGAATTGAAGAAGAGGTTGACGTCGACTCCGATTTTGACGTTGCCTAATCCAGGAGAGCCTTTTGTGGTGTATTGTGATGCTTCTAAGATGGGTTTAGGAGGTGTGCTTATGCAGAATGGTAAGGTAGTTGCTTATGCGTCGAGGCAATTAAGGACTCATGAGAAGAAACCCTACGCATGATTTAGAGCTTACTGCAGTTGTTTTTGTGTTGAAGATTTGGAGGCATTATCTTTATGGTTCTAGATTTGAAGTGTTTAGTGACCATAAGAGCTTAAAGTATTTGTTTGATCAAAAAGAGTTGAATATGAGGCAACGAAGATGGTTAGAATTGTTAAAGAATTATAATTTCGGTTTGAATTATCATCCAGGAAAGGCGAATGTGGTAGCTAATGCATTGAGTCGAAAGACTTTACATATGTCAGCAATGATGATCAAAGAGTTGGAATTAATTGAGAATTTCAGAGATATGAGCTTAGTTTGTGAGGTTACTCCGCAGAGTGTTATGTTGGGTATGTTGAAGATTAATAATGAATTTTTAGACAGTATCAGAGAAGCTCAAAAGTTGGATGTGAAACTAGTAGATTTGATGGTTGGGATTGATCAAGCTGAGAATTGTGATTTTAAGCTAGATGAGCAAGGTGTGTTGAGATTTCGTAACCGGATTTTTATTCCTGATGATGCTGAGATGAAGAAAGTGATACTTGAGGAGAGTCATAGAAGTAAGTTGAGTATTCACCCAGGAGCTACGAAGATGTATCAAGATTTGAAAGGTTTATTTTGGTGGCCTGGGATGAAGAGTGACGTGGCTCGGTTTGTGTACGCATGTTTGACTTGTCAGAAGTCGAAAGTTGAACATCAGAAGCCTGCAGGATTGATGCAACCGTTGGAAGTTCCAGAATGGAAATGGGATAGAATTTCAATGGACTTTGTGACTGGGTTGCCTAGTACTTCGAGAGGACATGATTCGATTTGTGTGATTATTGATAGGCTTACGAAGTCAGCTCATTTTATTCCTATTAACATCAGTTTTCCAGTGTCGAAGTTGGTTGAGATTTATATTAGTGTGATTGTGAAGCTGCATGGTGTTCCTTTGTGCATTGTGTCAGATAAAGATCCAAGATTTACTTTTGATTTTTGGAATAGTTTGCAAGAAGCGTTGGGTTCTAAGTTGAGGTTGAGTTCAGCGTATCATCCTCAGACAGATGGTCAGACTAAACGGACTATTCAATCGTTGGAAGATTTGCTAAGGGCATGTGTTCTTGAGCAGGGAGGTTCGTGGGATACTTATCTTCCGTTGATATAGTTCACTTATAATAATAGTTATCATTCCAGTATTGGGATGGCACCTTTTGAGGCGTTGTATGGTCGAAGATGTAGAACTCTGTTATGTTGGCATGAATCTGGTGAAAGTGTAGTGCTTGGACCTGAACTTGTTCGTGAGACTACTGAGAAGGTGAAGTTGATTCGAGAAAAGATGAAAGCTTCACAAAGTAGATAGAAGAGTTATCATGACAAGCGAAGGAAGGATTTAGAATTTCAAGCTGGTGATCATGTGTTTTTGAGAGTTACACCTATGACTGGTGTTGGGCGAGCGTTGAAGTCTAAGAAGCTCACTTCTTGTTTTATTGGACCGTATCAGATTTCAGAGAGAGAGTGGAACGTTGCTTATAGAGTGGCTTTACCGCCTAATCTTTCGAATTTGCATGATGTGTTTCATGTGTCGCAACTTCGGAAGTATGTTTCAAATCCATCTCATGTGATTCATATGGACGATGTGCAAGTACGAGATAATCTTACGGTGGAGACGATGCCTGTACGGATCACGGATCGTGAAAGGAAGACTTTGAGGGGCAAAGAGATTTCCTTGGTTAAAGTGGTTTGGCTAAGAGCTGTTGGTGAAAGCATGACTTGGGAATTGGAGAGCAAGATGCGAGACTCCTATCCTGAATTGTTTGATTGAGGTAAATTTTCGAGGACGAAAATATTCTAAGTGAGGGAGGGTTGTAACGCCCGTAATTTAATTAATTATTTAATTAAATTATTTTTGGAATATTTATAAAGGTTTGTTATAATTAAATCGGATTTATTTTATGAAGTGGATAAATAATAATATTAGAGGTATAATATTATTATGTGGTGAAATAATATTAGAAGTGTAATATTATCAAGGTGGGCTTAATTTGAGATAGTAGATGTAATAAGGGGGTGTAGGTTTGGAGCCCAATAAGAATAATATAATAATATAGTTATATTATTATTTGTGAGAAGGAATAGAAGAAAGAACAGTAGAAGGAAAAATAAGGATTGTGAAGAACGTGAAGCTGCTGGAAAAAAAAGTGGAAAGACGGCGAGAACAAAGATTCAACCCGGAAATTGTAGAGCGACCTTCAATCTAAAGTAAGGGTGGGGTTCTGACTTTATAATTGGGTTCATGATGTTTGATATGTGGGGTTAGAGGTGATTGATAATTGTTCTTGAATTGGATATGTATATGATGATGTATGATGAAAATTTGATGAATCTTAGATGCATAACGATGTCATGATGCTGTGTAATCGATGTAGTATTATAGGTTAATGTTGGGTGATGAATTACCATGATTACAATAAGGTTTATAGGGCTGTAATATGAATTCCCGTAGTGAAAATACAGAGGAAAGCGCAAAATTTATGCAGAAGGTAATAGGATGCATCGACCTCAAATGCTATGTGTCGATACGAGGAGGTTGAGAGACTCAAGATGAGTCGACACGAAGAGAGGATGCATCGATACATGAGTGCTTTAGACTCAGGATGAGTCGATCGGTGAGATGCATGTGTCGATACATGCTGTGTATGAGGCCAGGATGAGTCGATCCATAAGGAGGATGTGTCGACTCATGATGTACAGATAAAGCAGTACGCGTCGATCCATAGGGTTTTGCGTCGACCCTTAATGACTGATTTTTGATAGATTCAATTTCAATTGCTGTAACTTGAGTTTTAGGATGATGTATGAGGTGTCGTTCAAAGCGTTGATTAACTAACGCAATGAACTTTATTCTAGGTGATTAAAATGACGAATAAGAGGTGTAATCCTAGTAACTAATTCAGGATTTAGAATTAATTCCCGTGTTGGTCGTTGTGCTGGTTTTTGAACATAATGATGAATATAAGATGTTTAGAGGCTGCTGTTAGAATTATGACAGTAGGATTAGTGACAGTAACGATGTAAAATTTCAGAATACCAGTATGGATTACTGTAGTATTAATATACAACTGAGTTGTTTAGTGAGAAGTTACTCATGATGTTCTGTTTGATGATTTATAATAGATGAATGATGCGTAATGAATAATTTGATGATTTGAGATGTTGTTATTTTGAGATGTTAATTGAGATGTTTTGAGATGATTGAGATGTTGTTATTTTGAGATGTTAATTGATATGTTTTGAGATGATTTGAGATGTTATTAACTTGAGTGTTATTATTACATGCATGGTTGTGTCGCATACATTGCATTTTTTGAGATGGAACTTATGCTCGTTGAGATGGCCTGGATTGGCAAATTTTGAGATGAAGGCTATGCCTTGTTGATGCCTCTATTAATTGGCAAATTTTTGAGATGGGAGTTCTGCTCCAATGGTACCACATGCATTTGCATAGTATTGGGTCGCATTATATGAGTGAATGATGAAGCGTATTTGATGATTGATGAACGTGTATATTATTGTTGAGATGGTTGTTGATTATGAGATGAGAAGTGGTGATGTTGTTGATCTAATCTAATATATTAATTATCATGCGCTTTATTATATTGTTAGATATCTCACCCCTCCTGTTTAAATGTTGCCCCTATGCTGGTAACGTGCAGGTAATCGAGAGTGAAGGCTGTATACCTTCAATAGATCGAGTCAGTGTCATTGCTCTGATATGTAAAACTCAGGGGGATGAACGTCTGCTAATTTTTTATTGTTGATTTTCAGTTGCTGATTTTTAAATTGATTATTATTAAATTTGTGATGTTTCGAAGTTGTTGTTTTGCTTAAAGAAGTTTATTGAGAATTCCGTTGCGTAGATGTTGAACTATTTATTAAAGATGTTATGATGGTTCATCCGATGTTTTGAAAGTGTTATATATCTACGATGAATGCAATGAGTTTTGTTAGAAGAATTTGTGACGTCCCGATTCATTTGCATGATTGAAATTTTATAACTCTGATTTATTTTGCATAATTTGCTTGGTGTAGAATTGGGGTGTTACATGAGGTCAGAACTAACAGTACGTGAAAAGAGAAGAGAAAGTGAAAGAACAAGGTTATGGCTTGAGGAAGAAGAGGGAAGAACTCCATTGTTAGAGGTGAAGAGAACTTTTCTAGGAATTCCAAGATAAGGGTGGAGTTTCAATTCTATAACAGTTTTCATAATGATATATGGATTGGGTTTATGATTTCTCTTGTTGGAATTTTATATCTTTATATATAGTTGTGTTCATCTCTTTTTGATTTTGAATAAATTGATGTATGATGAGGTGATTGTATGTTGTATTGATGAATTAGATGTGTTAGAATATTGTGGTTGATGATTGAATGGTGAATTGTATAATATTGTTGTTGAAATAATGCATTTGAATGAATGGTTGATGATGGATATTGTGTTGTTGTGTGTGGTTGCGAGTCAGCGTCGAAATTAAGTTATGGGTGTTATTGGTGAAAAATATTTGGGGTTTGAAACTTTTAAAAAGTGGTTTTTTTCCTGTTAAAACATAATTTAAATGATTTGTAAGAAAAATGAGGTTTTAGGATGGCTTAAAATGACTTTCGTGTCAAAAATTGCAGAAACGTGCTACTGTCAGCAAAGTAACCGATTACTTGAAATGAAGTAACCCGTTACTCTGCTATTAAAACGTGTTCTGGGCATTTTTAGAATGAAGTAACGGGTTATTTGAAATGAGGTAACTGGTTACCTCAGAGAAAAACTGCATATTCTGTCTATGGGTTTGAAGTAACCGTTACTTGGATTGAAGTAACATGTTACATCATTGTGTCAAAAAATTTGTAAAAACTTCAAAAATTCATAACTTTAGTTTTAGATGTCTGATCGATGTGTCGTTTAAAGCTGTAGAAAATTGAGATAATGTTGTTTTATTTAAAAATAGTTTCATGTTTATGAAAATAATTTAAATGATGTGTAACGGTGTTGTATGGTGTGTAATTGTATGTTACAGTATGATATCGGTGTTTGAAATATGTGTGAATTCATTGTTGTTGCTTGCTATATTGTTAAGTGCTGTTGTAGAATATTTATAGCATGTGTTTGATGTATGGTGGCCAACATTGGCGTGGTACATTAATTAAAGTGAATTTCATTGTACTTGTTGTTGTTATTGCATGTCTATTATGTATCATGCATCATGGTGTTTGGACGGTGGTTTGTATTTGGTGAGCCTCAATCCCATTGTGTGGATTGGGTTTGAGTAGCTAATTCCTATGTGTAGCGGTAGAAATGTTGAGACTGAGCCATTGGATTGACTTAACTCGCACAGATCAAAATAAAAATTGTCACCGCGCTTTATTGTTTCCAAAGGAATGGGAAAATAGCGAATAACCCAAAAAAAGGGGGAGAGAATCTAAGTTCGGGGGTTGGTTATGCAAAGGGAAGGTATTAGCACTCTAAACATCTACGGTACTTCGTAGGAATCTCTTTGTAAATCTGTGTATTTTAGATATAAATGTTATATAAAATAATAGATGGCGGAGATGAGAAAATAAGTATTTTTTATAATTTTTGCACCCGCTGCGGTTGCGAACCTTTAGTGCCTACGTACCACCTTCCGTACAATAGGGGATCAGGGTACTCGTAGTTCATCTTTTAAAAAATTTAAAGCACATGTGTGTTGGTTAAATTTTAAGAGACGAGACGACATCGTCATTATCCGAGTGGAAAATATACTTACTACCCACAATTATGAGAAAGGAGAATTTACATCATCTCAAAGTGAAGGATATAGCTTGATTTTCAAATCAACAAAGCCTCACTCAACCCAAGTGAAAAATATCTCACTTCACTACATATCTTAGAAGTATAGTAGCTCGCATCACTACAAGGATTGATAAGAGTCTAATCTTTTGAGAAAATTTTAAAGTTAAAATCTAAAATGGAAAAATGGTTTGAATGAGATTGATTGACTTTTAGTCTTCTCACAAAAATGTCAAAGTTTTATTAAATTAATTAAAGTTTGATTAAGAAAATGTTTTGAAAATGCATTGACATAAGTCCAAATTTATTATGAAAGTGGTTCAAGTTTTGAAACAAGAAGAGTTTTCAAAAGGAGGGAGAAGATTTTTTAAATTAAATAAGATATGAAGAGAGGAAGGGAATATCCTAAAGCATAAGGTAAAAGCTAGGGAAAAGAACCATTTAATTAACGAGAAGCCAACACTTGACACAATGAGTCAATGTAGAAATCCCATCCTTTGAATTTGAAACCAAACAAGCAAAAACAATAAACCTTTTAAGAAAACCAAGCTTCAATTGCTTAAGTCTTCACAAAATTTGGGCAGAGTAATGGTTGTACACAGATGAATTCTCGATCAAAGACAAAGCATGTAATCAAAATAACCTGCACACAAAGCAAACAAACAAACAACCCAATATCTTGGGGTAAACCCCAAGAACTCCAGACAAAATAAGGATTGAGGTCACAAGGTCTCAAAGTAGGTCACAACTTCTAATCCTAAGTCCAAGAAGTCCACAATATCTATAATGCCAAGGATAGTAACCAAGTAGTCCAAGTAATATTAAAGTTTTTTATGATTCAAGTTGATTATTAGGTATCTTCAAAAAGAAAATGAAAGCTCAAATGAGCAAAATAAAAATGACATAAAGTAAATGCTCAAATGAGAAAAGATGAAAATAGCATGAAATGTAAAGGCCAAAATAAATGTGCTTAAAGTAAAAGCATAAAATAAAAGCATAAAATAAAGTTAATTGTTAATGAGTTAGAAATTAGAGATTAGTTGAATGACCATCTTGAAACTTGCATTTGAAAACTCATTAGAAGATTGATAGAGTCAAAGCCTCTCAACAACAAGTTTCATTTGATTTTTGTCAAGTATATCATTCATTTCAAAATCTAAAGGCAACAATAAATGATCAATGATGTTTAAGCGATCCAATTTTACCAAAGTTGATGAAAATTCATTAGAGGATTGGTAGAACCAAAGCCTCCTAACAGTGAATCTCAAGGTTATTGGATCAAAGGGTTCAAATTAACAAACGTGGGCTTACAAACATGGGTTTGGTCCACGAATGATCATTTTCTCAAATAGGGACAAAATTTAGCGTTATGTTAAGCAATCATAAGTGGACTTATATAGAAGTCGCACCTATTTTGAGGTCGGTCCATAGCAATCTATGTACCATATGTTTTGAGAAATGATATGGAAATCATTCTTCAATAACATTTAGTATAATAAGAAGGGGATAAGATGAAGAGGGATAGGGTAAGAATTAAGCCACATTTGAACCAAAAATTTAATCAAGCTATTATTAAAATCATTCATCCATTTTTTTTTGTGGAGTTAAACTCAACACCATGGATCCAATAATGTTAATAAAGCTCATGATCAAAATCTCATAGTCCAAGATCAGCCAGAATATATACAAGATAAAATATATTTAAAAAAATAAAGAAAAATATTTAAAAAAAAGGTTTAAAAATGGGAATAAAAGTAGAAAATAGCAACTATATTCAAAACGTCCAAAAAAAAATCAAACAAGGCCATAGAAAAATCATAAACGAGCTCAAATATCTATATAAAATTTTTGGTAATTTTTTAAAGTCAGAAACTATTTTTAAAATTAAAAGAAATAGGCAAAAAAAATCAAATATTGTGAAAAATAGTAAAGTCAGAAATAAAAAGAAAATGATGTCACCAATATTTGTCAAAAGGTCATTAGATCCTTCCATATTTTTTCAGAATTTAAAAATTAAGAAAAGTATTTTTAAAAATTTAAAACAATTCAAATAAAATGAAAAATTATAAAAAATATCAAAACACAAAATAAAATTATGAAAAAATAATAATCAGAAAGAGAAAAATCAAAAGTATTTTTCATAATTTTTTCAGATTTTTTGAAGTTAAAATGAATTTTCTATGATTTTTTGAAGTTTAAAACAATTTAAATATAAAAATCAGAAAATAAAATAAAGTCAAAAAAATGTGGACCAATGGATGAGAGTCAAAACGCGTTAGTAAGCTAATCCAATGGATCAGACGCGCTGTTCATATCATGGTCTTTACTAAATAATGCATGGAATCAACAATTAAATCAGATTTTGAAAAAATGCGTGGCACACCTTCATTGGTTGATAGATGATACGTTGGTCGTCTTCAACCTCCAGCCAACGAATATGCAAGTTCCAAAAACTGTAAAATTAGGACATGAGACCGGTACCATTCGCTTCGTCTCTTCAAGACGATTCCAATGGTACCTTCACGAAAAATTTATATAAACTATAGCTCAGTCGTTTTTGAAAAGAAGTTTTGAAATGCGATTTGAAATTTCATGGTCAAAACATACTTCCAGTTGAAAAAAGTGTTGCGACTAGAATCAGGATGATGAGAGCTTCATAATAGTATCAAAGTTTAAGAGAATTGGTGAAGGAATCTACCTATTGAAGTTAAGTTGCAGAGTTCTGAAACTGGACTTGGCTAGCACGATTTAGGAAGTCTTAGAGCTTAATTATTCTTCTGTTAGCTTCAGTGAGGTTCAGGGAAGGTGAATTGACAAAGAAAAATGATTAAGAAATGTTGTAAGAGCAAATTTGAAGTTGCAGAAAATTGAGTTCAAGAGGAAGTTTGGCAAGGTGATTCTGGCTCTCTAAGCTTGAGAAAATGAATGAGGTATGATCCTCTATTTATAGGGAAGTTGATTGAATGCTCAATCGTGTCAAATGATGAAGTTTGGAGGGAAATCGTGTGAAGTTGCAAACAAGAAAAGTGTGACTTCTAATTTGATCAAAACTAATCCAAACCTTGCGTTTTAATATGCTAATCACTTCTGGAGGTTCACTAGACGTGTTTAGAAGCAAAAGCACGCAGAAAAAATGTGTTTAGAAGCTAAATCAAGGATTTCAAATTCTGTCTTCTGAAGAAACTTCAGTTTCAAATTACCAAGTTCAAATCAATGGCATTCTCAGCTCAAAGAGTCTTAGGACATGATTCTTGAAGCTTTAGAAAGATGAGATCACAAGCTTTGCAATGTGCAAATAATGGAATCAAATGGATTCTTGAGCCGAAAATTGTGATGAGTCAAAGTTGAGAAAAAGAGATTGACTTTTGTACTTAGAAAAATTCTAAGTTTTTTCTTCAAAAATGATTTATAATGTCTTGCATCCAAACATGGCCTTCCATTTGAAATTTTCTCTTGACCAAAAAAGATGGAATAAAGTATATCTCTTGAATAAAATTTTGAGACTTGAACCATTTAAAATCTCTAAACAATGAGAAAGTTATGACTTGTTGAAATTGGCAAAAATTCATAAAATGACCTATAATCTTTTGCATCCTTATGGCATCTTCCATTCATTTTCACACTTTACACTTAAAAGAAGGGTTGAATTTCACATCTTTAAGATCATTATGGAAAAATAATGGGCTCAAGGTGATAAAAATTAACCAAGTTATGATCTTTTGAAGTCATATATGGGAATTTGATGGTTTGTTTAGAGGACTTGTAATCTTTCTTCATCATTAGGTATCTTCTCACAAAATTTCCTTGAAAATTATTAAGTTATTTGTTTATACCCCTTTGAAGAGAAGGATGTCTCTTGAATCACCCAAAATTACCAAAAGATGAGCAAGCTATACCCCTTTGAAGTTAAAAACCCTAACTCCTAGAGTAACAAAATGCCTTGGGAAACCTTTGCAATTTTGATCAACTTTCTTGCACAAATACTTTTGTCATGTAAATATAAGTTGTTGAGGATGATAATGAGAAGACATGGCAACCAAAACCACTTCCAAATCTTGAGAATTGATTGGGATATGCACTTGTGATCAATGAAACCAAAGACTTGTCCAACTAGGTCAAACTTCTTCAATCAACCCTTGTACCTTTGAACTATTGTTGACAACTTGAGGCATGATGAATCATAATAGAATTTTTCATGATATTATTTCAAAATATATTCAATAATGAAGCTTTAATATCAATGAAGCTTTGTTGAAGAAGGCATGGAAATAAACTCATGAACCTATGGATCAACTTGATGGAATGTATTGTGCTTTCACCTATGAGACCAATAATTAGAGCAAATATTCATTGTACTTATTAGTTAAAATTTAACCAATACAAAACATAGATGATCATAATATACAAGTCAAGGTGCTTGGTGATTCCCCATGAGCAAAGCTAAAGATAAGGATAAGAACCAAACCCTAGTGTATGATCTTGTTGCATTGTGATGGTATGAGATGATAGATGAATCTTATGGGAAAAAATTGGGGTACAACACTATGGTGATGGATTAGTGAAGTGTTACAGAGTAACGATTTTGGACAGGGTCCATTTGGTGAGCTTCAATCCTATGCAGGGATCAGAGCTGTGAAATCGAGTGTTCACATATTCATACCACATGCATTGAGTCATTGGTGTTAAGTCTCAATGCATTACATGATTGTTGTTATTGCATAATTGTTGTTATTGTATGAGTGTTGTTATTACATAATTGATGTGTAATTGGGTGTTGTTGATTGTATTGAAGTGTGATTGGTTGAATGGGTGACTACACATGAAATAATTTGTTATCTACTTATTATTATGCATTCCTTTATATTATTGTGATATCTCACCTCTTCTATTTGAATGTTGTCTCCACGTGGGTAATGTGCTGGTGATCCGCAGTGAAGGTGTAGATGTGAATAGAAGAGAATTCTCTTCTTTATTAGTTTCGTTGGTGTCGGTGTCTGCTCTGATATGTAACACTGGGGGTCAAACATTTGAGTGTTATGTGTAAGTATTTGAGTGCGTCTAAGAGAGGGGTGAATTAGGACTTTGAAAATTTATCCGGTTTTAGAATACTTGTTCTTATTTTTATAGTTTGGTGCAAGAATTTATAGATGTGTTTCTTTCTTTTCTGGTTTATGATTTGTGATGAAAGCGGTAAATGCAAAAAAGTAAAGAACACAAGGATGTATCCTGGTTCTCCCTACAGTCCGAGAGTACTGCTGTCCCCTTTCAACATGAAATATATTTCATTATTATTAGATCTCTAGATAAGACAATCTAGTCTTTCTATACAAGACTATAACCAATAAAACCACAAAGAATAATCCTCTTGGATCATCCAAATTGAAATGATAACAATCCTCTCACTTTCGACATCTTGCTTCCAACGATCATGGATAGCAAGGTACAACCAAACAAGTAGATCAAGAAAATAATCCTTTCCTTTCTACTCTCTTGGTTCCAATAATCCTGGACAATAAGGAATTTATAAACCAAATATGGAAATTATTTGAATAATAAAGTTGTAGTATAATTATCACTTTGAGTGATATATAAATATAATTGATCTTCCATTCCAATGATAATAATTCACAAGTACTAAGGTGTTAGATTTCTCAAGTATTTTCTGATTTGAATGATGTGAAAATATGCAGAAAATATCTTGAATAAAAGTTGAAAACTAGAATTGTGAATTATGAAAATTCTAAGAGTTTTTTTATTGGAAGATGTGATTTTTTAATATGAAAAATCATGTATTTTTATGTGCGTAACACCTCTATGAAACATGGTAAACTTATGCAAAAATATCATGAACAATTGTTGTAACACGGTGGAAGAACTGGCTTGGTTGTTTTGCGTTTGATCGCAAATGTTGCGGTTAGCAAGAGTCGCCACCGACTTTTCTTTTATCCAAAAGGAAAGGCCGAAAAGAATAGGAAAGACCTTTGAGATGTTTTCTTAAGTTCGGGGGATAGATTATGAAAAGGGAAGGTATTAGCACCCTTTGCATCCATGGTTTTCCATGGGCTCTTAGTTACTTGCTAGATCACTTACTTTCGTTTGAAAATCTACTTTGTGTGGTTTTTTGGAAGTATTTTGTAAAGATGCCATTGTTTTAGGCAAACTTTGTAATGATTCTCGTTCGTAAGAATGTATACAAAGTGTTTGATCTTTTGAAAATGTTTTCAAGTTTGAAAGATGTTTTTTTGAAAGTGTTGGTGTTTGTTTTGAAAATAGCAAGGATGTTTTTTTTGAAATTAAGCAAGTAACTAGGAACATTCTACCTACTCAAAAGTCTTTCATGTTCATTTCCTCTTTCCTTTGACATTGTTATTTTACTATTAATTTGGTAAGTAACCCTATCTTTGGATGTAAAAGGGACGGGCATGGGTCATCGTATAACCATGATCAACAATGTTGTAAGATATCCTAGTATTTTCTTTAAGGGACTAAGATTATTTTGAAAGGAAACATGGATAGCATCATCGATGGACTATGATCTTGTATTTGCTTGTTTTACTAAGATACCTCACATGCATAATATGGTCATTTTTGTAAGGAAACCTAGTGGATTTACCCTAAGGGTGTTTGTGTGCAAGTGTATTGATTTACATGTTTGATTTGTCTTGATTAGGGTTTTCTACTTGTTGGTTTTAATATTTCCATACAAAACCCTAATTACTAGCATTTGTATATAAAGGAATAAATTGCGGAAATTAAAATTACTACGCTATTACATCGTTTAGGGGAGGGGTGTACAAATTACAAATGGGGAATTGCAAGAAATTAAATCTAAATAAATTATTACAACCATATTGAATTTGAATAAAATGTACAAAAATAAAGATAAAATGCAAGAATATAAAATGTAAGGAGAAATGTGATTTTTGTTTGGTTTTTCCTGAAAAGGGTTTTTGACTTAATTAATTAAAATAAAATAATTAACTAAAAATAAGAAAATTAAGATTAAGTTAGTAAAATAAATTAATTTAAAGAAAACAAGTTTTTTAGGGTTTTTGTGAACTTAATTAAATTAGTAAAGAAAAATAATTAAATAAAAGTCCTAAATTCTAAATTGATTTTAATTTACAAGAAAATAATATAATAATAATGTATTATCTAAGTATTTAAAGAAAAAGGAAATTAATTTATTAAAGAAAATATTTTTGTTCTTTTGGTTTTTATGAAGAAAATAAACTAAATAAAAATAAGCAATAAAAATATAAATATTTTTGGGTTTCTATTTATTAGTAACAAAAAAATGGTATTGATAATAATAATAATAATAATAATAATAATAATAATAATAATAATAATAATAATAATAATAATAATAATGATAATAATAATAATAAAGAAAATGAAAATAAAAATAAAATAAAATATAAAGATAAGCCATGGGGGGTTTGGAAATGGTTTAGAGGGTAAAAAAAAAGAAAGGCCCAAACTGCTGGCCCAAGCACTGCAAAAACATAAAGATGTAAAAAAATATGAAAAAATGCAAAAGGCAGCGCGTTGAGGTTCGAACCCATGACCTCTTGATTACCAGTGCGCTGCCTTACCACTGGGGTGGTTATAAATCCGTTAATATAACTAAAATGATAAATATATAATGCAAAACAAGTTCTGAATACACTTCATCTTCAACCTCCAGCCAGACCACCTATAACTTCACCATTTCTCAACAAAAATGGAAAATGTAAACATGAAAGTTGCTCCATTTTCCATACGAATCCAACCATATAAATATCGTGAACTATAAATAAAATATGAATGAGAATTTTTGAAAGTACCAAATTCTGACCTAATTATTTTTAGAGGTTCAGATTCAAATTCTAACTACTCAGGCAATAATAATGAAATCTAAGGACATGGTTAGCTTCAGAACAATGATATCTACATTTCTTATTCATAAATAAACCATTAATGATGCTTGTATGAAGAGTTCAAAAGTCAGAAAACTCACCTTGCAAGAGGGTATCGTGTTTTGAGTTTGAGCAGCTTTTGATGAGTTCCAGTGAATGGATTAGCTTCCTCAAGTTCCCAGGAAGCTAATGTGATGCTTAGCTTGAGCTGAAAGTGGCTGAGGAGTTCTGGAGAAGTCAAGGTGCAAGGTGATGTTTTTTGAAAATGGTGGATGGTGATGGAGGTGTTACAGTCGTGTTGTAGGTGTTGGAATTGTTTGTATATGTTATTTAGAAGCTTTTGAAAGTAAAAGGCCAAGAAACGCACGAGTAATTATGGAGATTGGATTCAAAACTCAGAAATGGAAAGTTTTGAGATGTTTTTGGTGATTCTGTGTTTTAGAGGGTTTCAGGGCTTGAGCATGCGTCCCTTTTCTTGCATATGACTTGTGTTTATGTATGGAAAAGGTTGGAGAGCTATTGCACAAAGGATTTCTGAGTTATAGGGTTATGGCTCAATTGCTTGATTTTGAAGAAAAGTGAGAAATATGGTTTCAAGGAAGAAAGTACAAGCATGTAGAGTGGTTACCAACTTTAAACAAGCTTATCTGACTTTGTAGAGGAAGTTTGTGCAGAAGGAACAAGTGCAAAGCTCAATGCAAGTTGACTTTGCATAAAGCTTGCTTTATGTAAATGGCAATGGTGCCTTTGTGCCATTAATGGAAAATTAACTTGGATAAAGCTTGAATCAAGTGGATAATAGCTCAAAAGAAAGTGTAATCTTATGAATATGGAAAGATCTTGAGGTTTAGAGGCCTACAAAGCAAGATTGTGCAGCATATGTTTGAGATTTGAATTTTGTTCATCACAAAATTTGCCTTGTAAAACAACTTGAAACCCCAATTTCTGACCTTCGATTCTCCTTGCTCACAAATTATCTCAAGGAGTTCTTGGACATTTTTTAAAGCTTGTAATGTGCTCTACAACCCCTATTTGAATCACGTTTGAAAAATCCAAATGGAACTATGTGAAACTTGGGTCAGAAGTTAGGTCAAAATCTTGACCTAAAATGTTCAAAATTTCACTAAGTGTTTTAGTTTCATGACCATGACTTCATGGATTAATAACTTGAGATCCAATAATTTCTAGGAGAATTTGTTAAATCAATGTTGTAGATCTTATGGATATCTACAACTTTCATGTTGAAAGTTTTTTTTGAATCATCTTGCATCATAGTGAAAAATTGGCTCAAAGTTGTGAAAAAACATGAAGTTTTCAACACTTAGAAAAATTTCTAAGTTTGAAAACTTTGAATTTTGAAAAGGAAATCTTGACTTTTTATTTCTTGATGAAAAAGTTTCATATTTTAACATGTTTTGATGATTTGTGATCTTTGACACTTGATTTTGACCAAAAAGTCAAAGTTTGACTTTTCAGTGTACAGTTGACTTTTGATCAGTTGACTGAAAATAAACTATCAATCCAAGTGATCTTGAGCAATGTTTTGAGTCATGCCATTAGGTAAAAATGATGCAATTGAAATCTTGAGATCATGCCTCAAACCAATTAACCATTTGCTAGGTCAAAAATCAGAAATTGCCCTTTCTCAGTCAAAACCCTAATTTTAACTATTTTGCCCTTTTGATGATTTGATCAAATTTCTTGAGGAATTATGGTCCAAACTTGATCAAATGATACATGTGAGTTTATATTGTTGATTTGGATAAAAAATTATGAAGTTTGACTGTAAATTGGCCACAATTGACTTTTCCCCCAATACAACTGAGATTTAGGTCAACTGGTCAATTGACTGAGCAAAAAATGTGATCCAAGGCTTGAAATTTGATATGAGTAATCTTGGGGGTCCATAATGATCCATGAAAGTCATATGAGGCATTGAAATTTCAACTATCCCTGTGAAATCTCAAACCCTAATTTTAGTCATCAATGCTTAAGGAGGTGTCTTGAGCTGATCAAACCTTGTGCAATCTTGAACCAAAGGAGATATTGTGAGAAAATATTTGATAAATGAGAGGGATTTATTGTGAGATTTATCTTGAACCAAAGGAGATATTGTGAGAAAATATCTGAACCAGGAGAAGTCTTGTATGTTTTTTGACTAGAAAGAATTAGAATAAATCTTGGAGCGATTTATCTAAACCATAAGTGTTCCTTTGGAAAGTATTAGGATAAATCATTGAGGGGTTTAAACTGAACCAAAATAAAATTTGAATGTTCTTTAACTGGAAAGAATCAGAGTAAATCTTTGAGTGATTTACCTGAACTAGAGAAAGTGCCTGCGGGAAAGAATCATAATAAATTGTTGAGAGACTTATCTGAACCAGAAATGTTCTTTTGGAAAGTATCAGGATAAACCGTTGAGGGGCTTAAACTGAACCAAAAGAAAATTTGAGTGTTCTTTAACTGGAAAGAATCAGAGTAAATCTTTGAGTGATTTATATGAACCAGAGAAAGTGTCTGCGGGAAAGAATCAGAATAAATCGTTAAGAGATTTATCTGAACCGACAGGGATCTGGAGAAGAATCAGAACAAATCGTTGAGGGATTTATCTGAACTAGAGAAGACAGCTGTGGGAAAAGAATCAGAATAAATTTGTTGAGATATTTAAACTTAATCGATAGGAGTCTGAAAGAAACATTTGTTGTGTAGATGGTTGATCAATCCTTTCTTGGGAATTGATCTGTAATTGACTTGTTGAAATTTTGATCATAATTTTCTGTTGATTGATCTTTCCTGAAAAAGATGAAAAGTTAGTTGCATGCAATGTCATGATGTATGAAAATACATGATGTAATGATGTTCTTAAAATAAATGAGATTGTGTCGTATGCATTTGTGTTGTCAATGTTATGACGTATGGGAGCGATGTATGGACATGTTAATTGTTATGTCGTAGTGTTGCCGGAGTCGGGGAAAATAAATCCTGGAGTGTTGCTAGGTATGAGGAGTGCAAGTCTTCATGTTTTGAAGTGTAGATGAGATTCCATTTGTTAGAGAAATAAACTCTGTTGTGTAAAGGAAACGCCGTGTATTGCTTGTGAAATTCTGTTGGGGAATCCTGAGAAATTGGGCGACTTTTACTGGGGAGTGATAACTGGAAGTTTTGTTCCCTCGAGGATGTGAGAGAGCTTGATATCATTAAGCTGCACACTGTGGGGGATTTTATGGAATAGTCTAAAGATATTATCCTATTTCTTAAAGCGATTAGTGATTGTCTTTCTATTTTCTGTTCCTTTTTTTGTTCATTTGTAAACAGTAGTTACGTTCAAATACATATGTTCAAAAATAAATCATTGGACATTTTTGCAAATAAAACACGGAAAAAGAAAAACAGATAATTTTGTACTTTTAAAGGGATATTTTTGTATTAACTTGAATAAGTATTTTTGTACAATGAGACGAACATTCTAGTAAGAGAACGTCGTCGTAGAAAAATGAAAATTTGATACAAAGAAAAGATAGCTATGTGAAATAATCCCATGGGGTTCCCATTCTGCTATAGCCTTCGTGTCTTTGAGCGTCTTGTCTACTTGCTGCCTTGTCCGAAGTTGATTGGATTGATCAGAGCCGCTGAGTTTGTTAGTCGAAGCTAAAGGTTGTCTGTAAGGTGATCCAACGGGACATAGTCATACACTTTAATTCCCTAACTTTTGCCTGGACCGCCCTTTCGGGTTTTCAGTCCACTGGGATATCCTTTTTTTCCCAAGTCGCCCTTTCGGGTTTTCAACTTGCCGGGTGTACAGATTTTTCGTTTTATCCCTAATTTTTTCCCGAAAATTTGTGGTTCACCGGGATGCCCTTTTTTTGCCTAGGTGTGTCAACCTAGCGGGTCTCTTATGCATATTATCTTTTGACTATGTCTGCGTTCACAGGGTGTGGAAGGTCGTCCCCATCCATAGTGGTTAAGATCATTGCTCCACCAGAGAATATGCTTTTGATCACAAACGGTCCTTTGTATGTAGGAGTCCATTTTCCCATGGGATCACCTTGTGGTAATATGATACGCTTGATTACCAAGTCACCAACCTAATATACCCGACGTCTGACCTTCTTGTTAAAAGCTTTGATCATGCATTTTTGGTACATCTAGCCGTGACAGACAGCCATAAGCCTCTTCTCATTAATTAGGTTTAACTGGTCAAGTCGAGTTTGGATCCAATCGTATTCACTCAGCCCTGCATCCTTTATGATTCTTAGAGAAGGTATTTGGACTTTAATTGGTAGGACAACTTCCATGCCGTATACCAAGGAAAAAGGAGTTGCCCCTGTTGATGTGCGCGCCATGGTACGGTAACCGTGGAGAGTGAATGGTAGCATCTCATGCCAATCCTTGTAGGTTACTCTCATTTTTTGTATGATCTTCTTAATGTTTTTATTTGCGGCTTCAACAGTGCCATTCATCTTTGGCTGGTAAGGGGAAGAATTATGGTGCTGGATCTTGAATTGTGCGTATAGTGCGGTGATCATAGTATTGTTGAGATTTGTACCATTGTCTGTGATAATTCTCTCTGGGATATCGTATTGACAAATGAGATTATGTTTGATGAAATGGGCCACGACATTCTTGGTAACAGAAGCGAAAGACGCTGCCTCAACCCACTTCGTGAAATAGTCAATGGCCACTAAGATGAAGTGGTGTCCATTAGAAGCTGTAGGTTTGATTTATCCAATCATATCAATACCCCACATCGCGAATGGCCAGGGAGCAGTCAGGATGTTTAAAGGAACTAGAGGCACACGCACCTTGTCAGCATAGATCTGACACTTGTGACAGGTCCGTGAATGCTGATAGCAATCTGCTTCCATGGTAGACCAGTAATACCCTACCCGTAGGATCTTCTTAGCCATTGTATGCCCACTGAAATGGGTGCCAAAAGTGCCTTTGTGCAGATCAACCATGATCTTTTCTTCCTCAAACTTGTCTACGAAACGAAGCAAAACAGAGTCGTGGTTATGCTTGTAGAGAATGCCATTGCTGAGGAAGAATTTAGTAGAGAATCTCCTTAAAAACTTCTTATCATTGACTGAAGCTCCTTCGGGATACTCTTGAGCCTCGAGATACCTCTTAACTTCATGGAACTAAGGTTGGTCCACTACTTCTTCAGTATCGATCTCGTGATAATAAGCTGGTTCGTCCATCCATTCAATGGTGATCTGGGGAGCCTCGTTACCCCACTTGAATTTAAACACGAATGACATTGTGGCTAGTGCGTCCGCTAGTTGATTCTCCTCTCGTGGAAAATGCTCGAAGGTAATTTCCTCGAAATGTGGGATTAATGTCAACACATGTTCTTTGTAGGGGATGAGGTTAGGGTGCTTCGTATCCCATTCTCCTTTAATCTGGACGATGACTAAGGCTGAGTCTCCGAATACACTTAAGGACTTGATTCCCAAATCTATGGCAGCTTTGAGACCAAAAATACACGCTTCATATTATGCCATGTTATTTGTACAATTGAAGCAAAGTCTTGAAGTGAAGGGAGTATGACCTCCTTCAGGGGATATAATTATGACACCTATGCCATTGCTGAGTGCGTTAGAGGCTCCGTCAAAAACCAAGGTCCATCGGGATCTGTTGTACCCCAAAATTTGCCCTCCCATATTCTTCAAAGATTTGCAAAGAGCAAGCTTCAAAATCTCCCCAAGGGTTGCACAGTTCAAGGGCCTCCTAACAGTCAAAAACTAGGGTTTTGGTTCTGACAAAGAAATTGAAGTTTCCAAGGGTCCAATCAAGTCCCACATGCCTATAAACATGGTCAAGCATCCTCATACCAAGTTTCAAGACTTACAACACAAAATTGCACAATCAAAAACCCTAATTGTTCAACAGTCAACTGCAGGGGAAAAATGGTCATTTGACAGTCAAAAGTCCAAATTTTTGGTCAACATCTCATTGTGAAGCCACAAACATCATTTGATCAATTCTTGATCATGATTTTCAAGGCATGGCTCAAAAAGTCTCAAGATGCAAAAGTTTCCATATTTGGATAGTTGAAAAAGTCAACTGTAACTTGACTAAGGAATAACTTCCACATGGTTCATCAGAAAAATTCCATCCAAAGCTCATTTTGAAGAGAAAGACATTTCCTACAACTCCTCTTCACACTTCAAGTCCAATAAATGCTCTCACAAAAAGTTATCAATTTCAACATTATAGGTCATTTTCAAAAGTCAACAAAAAGGGACTTTAAGTCAAAGGCCATAACTTGAGATTGGTAAATCAAAATGACATGGGACCAAAGTAATTGGTTAGAGGACTTCAAGACCTTTCCAAAATGTCCACGAACATGATCAAAGCTTAAAAATTGAGCAAGATATGCCTTGTGGAAGTTGGGAAATTTTTGGGAATTTTGAAAAGTCAACTTTACTTCAAATGCCTCAAATTTGCTAATGGGCCACATTTTCTTCCAAGATTCACCATCCAAAGACTATGCACGACCATTTGGCCCAAAGGGGATTTATTTCATCATTTTTATTTATTTATTTCAATTTTTAATTACTATTAATTCATTTAATAAAATAAAATATGACAAAAATACTAAAATAAGGTTTTCAAATCTTTTTGTGCAGAATAAACTCTCCTTAAAGGCTCAAGATTCGTGCATACCCAAAATTGGAAGGTTTGGCCATGATTGACATCAAAATCACATGAAAAAAGATTTGAAAATATGCCATGAAAATCAAATATTTCTTTCATCAATGCAAGGATCTCTTGACTAAAATCTCAACCCTAATCCATCCCATACATATACTGATCAAAACCTAATGCACAAGGACCTGAAGGCTGCGCCTCTTCTCAAGAACAAAGTTTGTATTTTTTGTTCAAATTTTCAAAACTGAAAACACCATTCCAAGGCGTTTCAAGGCCAAAGAACCATCCCAAAAGCTTCCTAAGGCATCACTGAACCTGACTGAATACTTTTCCGCGCCCATAACATCAAGAAACGGTAGAACCATGTCACACTTTTCATGAAAATATGCATAATCGTGTTTAAGTTTCTGGGCATCTTTCATACATTTTAATTGTTGTTTTATGCTAATATGATCCTTCTAAAGCTAACCATACTGTTTAATTGAGTTTTTATTGCCTATATGCCAAATTACCATTGAAGCTTTCTAGGGTTTCAGAGTTGCAAAATTAGGGGTTTCCTCGTCCAGAAAAATTAGACCACGAGACCAAGGCTATTGGATTCAGAAGCTTCACGTGAATCGTTCCCATAGCTCGCGATCAATTTATGATCAACAGGGTGCTAATCGCTATTTTTATGCTTGCCATTTAGTGGGGGTTTAAAACCCCCGCTATTCAGTTTGTTTTTTTTCAGGTACAACAAACAATTGGAGAAGAAGGTGATGTGTAGGCCAACGAGTGGTGCGTTTGAATTTTGCGCGAAAATTACCCACTAACCCTTGTTTTGCATTATGTTATTTATTTTCTATATTATATCCAAAGCGCGTGAATGGCTCAGTGGCAAGGCATTTGGTTTGGTACACTCTGGGACCTGGGTTCGATTCCCAGGTCCCCTCCTCTCTCCATATTATTTTTCTGACCATGTTTGCATGTAGCGCTCTCTCCAAGCGTCCACCATACGTTCACAATCCAGGCACGCCACTTGTCCCATAATCCTAATCCAAAGGTCAAGGATTTGAAGAGTACCATGTGCGTTGGTCAACGAATCTACACGTGATTACCTGAAGTCAACAAGGCCAGGAATTCAACGGGCCTAATTACTGGGACCAAACCTCCAATTTGGGGACAACAAACCCCCCATGTTTGCATTTTTCTCTCTTTTTATTTTTCTCTTATTTATTTTAATTATATTATTTGTTCTATTTTAATTCTTTAAATTAATATTTTCATAATATAAAAATAATAAAAAAATCAGAAAGACAAAATAAAATATATTTTATTTAAATGTTATTTTTTGTAAATAAATGGTATCAATTAATTAGTCTTAATTCTAGATTAAATTTTAATATTTTTTTAATAAACTTAAAAATTGTAGAATTAGGGTTTTAAACACTTTTATCCTTTTTTTTTCCTTTTTTCACCATATTAATTATTAATTATTAATTACTATTTTTGTAAATAAAATTATATTAATTAATTAGGTTAATTTTAGGTTCAACTTTAACATGTTTGTTTTTTAATAAATTAAAAATAGCTAGAATTAGGTTTAAATTCCATAATCTTCTCACTAAAATTCCATAAATACCAAAAAACTCCAAAAAATCTTTTCTTTTTATCTTAATTTAATTAATTTGTTAATCGTATTTTAATTTCATTAAAAAATGGTCCAACGCCCTCGCATTTGATTATCAGTTCGTTTCGCGCATTTATTTCCTTTCTTATAATATTCATGTAATTCTCCCAAAGCCATGTAATAGCTTAATTAAGACATTTTTACTTTCCACTTTATTTTATTTCAAATCGGGTCCTGGTTTAATTTGGCGATGTGGACCCGCGCCTTTGTAATAGCGTAGGACCTTTATATTTCTCGCAACTTTTAAACTGTTAATTAAACTGCATGAAAGAATGAATGTCAAAATAAAAACAAAAGCGTAGATCACCAATACATGACAAGACAAAAATATCTGAAAACGACACACAAATCACACACCACCCCTAGGGTACGCCTCATTGTTGCCTTGCCCCTCGAATGGTGATCGTCGAGTAGAGGATGTTTTAGTAAGTCCTCATGATCCAGGAACCTGGCATGATGGTAGCTTCTAAGGTGTCTTTCTATTGCTCCGGTGATCACCACGTCCCGAACCCTCGAATTGACCCGAACACCTCCAACGGTGGTGCTACCTACCTCTCAATGGTGGGATGACACTACTTTAAGGACATTTACACAGACGAATTTCTTAGGGTAGGTAGAGAACTCATAGATACTTGCTGTAATTTCAAAACAAATCAAAAACTTCTTTTCACACCGACACTTTTCAAAAAAGGCTTTCGAAAGCAACTTTTCAAACACTCTTGAGGACTGATACAAGAGTCGAACTGAAATTTTCAAAGAAACCTTTTTAAAACCCACAGTTGAAAAGCAAACAAACAATTTTGAAAACACAAATGAGCAAGTATCTAAGAGCCCATGGATAACCATGGATAGAAAGGGTGCTAACACCTTCCCTTTCTATAATCTACCTCCCGAACCGAGAGCAATCTATATAAGTAATTTTTCTGTGCTTTTGTCCTTTCCATTTGGAGAAAATAAAAGACGGTGGCGACTCTTGCTTCCGCGAAATTTCGCGAACCAGCATTAAACAGTCAGTTCCAGATCCACCAATCACAGAACTGGCGACTCTATTGGGGAATTACTTAAAGTGAGGTGTACCTTAGGATTAAGATCACTGTGTTTTCAATTGCTTTGACTTGTTTGCTTTAAATTGTGGGACTGTCTTGGGAGTTCTATAGATCCTAACCTGGATCTGGGGGATACCTTCTTAGAAAGTAGCAACAAGGCTGTGAGGGAACTGTGTGGGGTATACCGACATGGTTGAAACAGTCTGCTACGTTGATGTGGCACTTTGGTGTGTACCGGTAACCCTTGAGTTCAGTCAAGGAGAGTACGGGGCCTCCGCGTGGTGTCGTGAAGCATCAACAGACCTTAGGAACCTTCATTGAACTATCTTGGCCTCTTTAGGGTAGTGAGATAACTGACTTTGGTGCAGTCCGAGGTTGGTTGATACTCGATACTACACTCAATTGAGGGTTGCTTTCCTGGGATATTTCGGTCGCCAGTTCAGTGGCTAAATCGAAACGATGAACAATGAAAGCAATCCGGTGATATTGGGACCCTTAGAACCCGGTTACTTCTAATAGGACAGGTTGAGCCCACCAACTTCAAGAGGGTAATACCCAGACCCCATGCTGGTCTAAACTCTAGGGGCTTGTCTTGTGTGACTTGTGTGCCTTACATGTTTGCCTTTGTAAATATTTGTGGTGTGTTTAATCATAGCATCATGACATCATCCAGCATCATATGCATTGACTAACCATTTCAGGGGTTCGAATCTTCATCTTTGTTCTTTGTTTTGTAGGACATGGAAACTGTTCGCAGAAAGACAATTCAAATCAGCCTTGTAAAGATCCCTCCTCAGCTTAAAGAGCTTATATCCAGGATTCCCGAGAGCTCTTCATTCAGTGAAAGACATGGAAGACTCATCAGCTTGGTCAATACCAACATTGAGGAAGATATGATAAAGGTCCTGTTCCAGTTCTTTGACCCTCTGCATCACTGTTTCACTTTCTTGGATTATCAGCTGGTACCTACATTGGAGGAGTTCTCCCGACTCCTGAAGATCCCTATCCTTGATCAACTACCCTACAACGGTACAGAAAAGGAACCCAGGCTTGAAGAGATTGCTAAAGCCTTGCACCTACAATCATCTGACCTCAAGGGACATTGGGAAGTCAGAAGTGGTATCAAAGGGTTCTTAGCCAGGTTTCTGTTTGAAAAGGCCTATGAATGTTGGAACTCCCTTGACTTACAAGCTTTTGAAGAAGTTGTGGCCCTCCTTGTCTATGGTTTGGTGTTGTTCCCTAACCCAGATCAACTTATAGATATCAGTGCTGTCCAGATCTTCATGTCTAGGAATCCTATACCTACATTGCTGGGGGACATCCTTCACTCATGTTACACTCGAACCATGAGAAAAAGAGGTGTCCTTATGTGTTGCACTCCTCTCCTGGGAAGGTGGTTTATTTCGCACCTTCCACAATCAGTTTTGAAAAATGAGCGGGGTTTGAGATGGTCACAACGGTTGATGACTCTTACACATGCAGATATACATTGGTGCCCTCGGTCCAGAGAGGATGTCACTATCATTGATCGTTGCGGGGAGTACCCTAATGTTCCTTTACTTGGAATCAGAGGAGGTATTACTTACAACCCATGCCTGGCTTGGAGACAGTTTGGTTATGCTCGGAGGGATGGTCCTCATGACATGTTAATTCCTGACATAGTTTTTGACTTCGACAACGATGCACAAGGACTTCGCCAGAGATTTATCAGAGCTTGGAGGATGCTCAGTAGGATAGACAGCAAGACACTGGGGCACAGGAATTCCATCCCATTGGAACCTTATCTCAAGTGGGTACGGGCCCGCTCCCAGAAGTTAGTGATGCCATATCCTCATGTGCTCCCTGTGATCAAAGAGCTAGTCTTGGAAGGAGAAGTGTCCTACACCATTCAGCATCCTGATATGCCCACATCCTGGGAAGAGATGCAGAAGAGCTGGATCCAGCTTAAGGAAGAACGGAATTCTCTTGAGACCAGTCTACATGCTAGTGAAAAGAAGGTCTTGGAGCTCACCCGCCTATTGCATGAGGAGAGGAATCTCAACACCTACATAGCCCCAAAGAGGATGCGTAGTGTCTTTTGGGATTGATTTGCTTTGTAATTTGTGCCCATGAGGCCTCGATGTACCCAAACATTTGTTTCCTTAATAATAACGTGTGTTCCTTTTTTGGCTACAACAAATTTGAACTTTCGAACCCTTGAATGCATTGCATAAACACATATCATTCATCATGTGCATAGCAGGTTTTCTTCTTTTCAGGTTGCTTACTGTTCTTCGCTGTTTATTTCAGCATCATGAATCCTGACTCATCATCAACTGAGATGTCCATCAAGGCTCTTCAGGCGCAGAATGCGCAATTTCAGGAACTAATCATGGGTTTGGCTCAGGGCCAAGAAGAGCTGAAGGCTCTGCTCCTAAAGAAGGAGAAGAAGAAGAAGAAGATAATTGTTCTTTTCAACTCGGGCCGAAGGTTTGGCAACACTCTGCAGAATGAAGAGGCTGGTTCTTCTATAGGCAAGAGCAGTCCCCAAGGGGGAAAAGGTCCTAGTCCGGTAGTCTCTGACAACGAGACTGATTTTGATGAGGAACAGTATCCTCCGTCTGAAGACAGATACAAGCAGTTGGAAGACAGACTGAATGCAATGGAGATCCAACAAGTGCCTGGGCTGGATTTCGGAGACTTGGGTTTGTCCACTGGTGTGATCATTCCTCATAAGTTCAAAGCACCATCTTTTACCAAGTATGACGGGGCGTCTTGTCCCAAGCTACATCTCAGATCCTACGTGCGGAAGATTCAACCGTACTCAGTGGACAAAAACTTGTGGATCCACTTCTTCCAGGAGAGTCTTTCAGGGACTCATCTCGAATGGTTCTATCAGCTAGATGGGACCAAGGTTCGTAACTGGGAGGAGTTGGCTACTGCTTTTTATAAGCAGTATCAATATGATGCCGACCTTGCCCCTACACGTACCCAACTCCATGGTATGTCGCTAGGGTCAAGCGAAGGTTTCAAAGAGTATGCACAGAAGTGGAGGGATCTGGCTGGCAGGGTGCAGCCTCCGTTAACTGACCGGGAGTTGGTAGATATGTTCTTGGGGACCCTATCTGGGCCATTTTTCAACCATCTTATTGGTAACTCATCTGCAGGGTTTACTGATCTTATTCTGACTGGAGAGAGAATAGAGGCTGGGATGAAGTCTGGTAAAATTCAGAAGGGTGCATCTGCAAGTTCTGAGAAGAAGCCCTTTAAGAAGGAGGCCAGTGCTGTATATGGGTCTAGAAGACAAGAGAAGCCTGAGCGCCGCCAATCTGTCAACGCGGTGATGATTGCTAAGCCTGCTGCCGCTCCTCGGCAAACCAATCCTCCAAGGGCTGAAAGACCCCGAAGAGAGTTTACCCGTCTAAGTATGACTCTATCACAAATCTTGCCGCAGTTGCTGTCCACCTAGTGACTGTCAGGGAGGCCCTGAAAGTTGTGAATACTGCCTCTCCGAAATACAATCCAAATGCCCGCTGTGCTTATCACTCCGATAGCCCGGGGCATTCCACTGATGACTGTTGGGCCTTAAGGAATAAGGTGCAAGACCTTATTGACGCAAAAGAGATACAGTTTGAAGCGCCTGAGAGGCCAAATGTGGTGACTGCTCCTATGCCCCAGCATGGAGTGAATTCCGTGGATGAAGATGTGTATGCCGTTTCTGTGAATGATGTAGCTACTCCTTTGAAGACTGTCAAGAGGAACCTACTGCTGGCCGGTTTATTTCCGGGTTATAGTGAAGGTTGCCTTTTCTGTGCTGTTTCCCTTTCTGGTTGTCCTTTGCTGAAGTTGGGCATCCAAAGCCTAATGGACAGCAAAGAGATTCTGTTCAAGAAGACTGCTGTTCAGTTTGTTCCGGTGGAAGAAGTTTCTGTTGTTACAATCTTTAATAATCCGATCAAAGCTCTCCCAAGGAAGCCAGTTCAAATCATGACTGTCGCACCCGTTGTTATTACTGTTCCGAGGCCTCTCCCCTACGAATCTGATAAGGCTGTCCCCTGGCACTATGGGGCAGATGTGTATGTACATGGAATCAAGCAAGAATTCAACACTGGCACCAGCATCGGCAATATCACTGGTCCAACCAAAGTTACCCGCAGTGGCAGGCTTTTCTCGCCCGACATTGCACCACCGACTATTCGAAGACCCCTCACTATAACACCTACAAGTGTACCTGTTCCCAGTTCTGATCAAGTTGTTTCCCCTGCTGCCAAGTCATCTAATGCTCGGGGCAAAGGGATTGAAGATGAGCCTTCCCGGACGGAGGCGCCAAAATCTGTGAATACTGAGGCCTCCCAACAGGAGATGGAGGAAATTATGAAAATAATCAAGAAGAGTGACTTTAATGTTGTCGAGCAGCTGGGGCATACCCCCTCCAAGATCTCAATGATCTCCTTACTACTGTGCTCAGAGGCCCATGCTAAGGCCTTGATTTCATTTCTCAAGACGGCCCATGTGCCACAGGAGACATCTGCTGTCCAGTTTACTGATTGTGTAGCTAATCTGACAGCCGACAATGGTCTGGGTTTCTCGGATGCTGACCTTACTGCTAAGGGAAAAGGTCACAATGACGCCCTGCATGTCTCTATTGAATGCAGGGGAACTACTCTTGCGCACGTGTTGGTAGACACTGGCTCCTCCCTGAATGTGCTACCCAAGAAGGCCTTAGACCGTTTGGATTGTGAAGGCCTGGAGCTGAAACCTAGCAATATCATCGTCAGGGCCTTTGACGGTTCTAAGAGGATGGTTCATGGAGAGGTAGACATTCCTATCCGGGTGGGTTCTCAAGTATTCGACTCTACTTTCTATGTGATGGATATTCGTCCATCGTATTCTTGTCTACTGGGTCGACCTTGGATCCACAAAGCTGGGGCAGTAACCTCTACCTTGCACCAGAAGCTCAAGTACCCCGTTAGAGGGAAGATTGTCACTGTGCAGGGAGAGGAGGAGTATATGGTGAGCCATTTGAATTCCTTCAGGTATATTGAGATGGACGGGGAGTTTATTGAAACCCCCTTTCAGCATTTCGAAGAGGTACCTCCAACATTGGCAGCAGCGGAAACAGTGGTCGAAGATGATGTTCCTTTGAAGATGGCTTCCTTGAAGGATGCCCGAGCTGTGATCAAGAAAGGTGAATGTGCTAACTGGGGCAGGCTCCCTGATTTTACACCTAAAACTGACAAGTTCGGACTGGGTTTTACTGCAGAGGGTCAGAATGCCATGCGCAAGGCGAATATCAAAAGACATCCTGTGCTCATTACCAATCCAGGAGTGAATGCTGTTGGGAACGAAGATGAAGTGGAAGAGTCGGAGTTCAATAGCTGGATCTACCCGACGACTGATGACGGATTGACCAATTGGATTGCTAAAGACCATACTCCTGTTACTTTTGTTACGCAGTAATAAACTTCTTTGTTTTGTTATTTGTAATAAACAATTAAAACTCTGTGGCCCGGTGCCTTACCCGGGGCACCGTTGGCTTCATTTGTGAGGGTATATTAATTGTCATTTCATATATCATGAATAAAGACCGTGGACGTTTTCTCGCATTTCAAATCTTATGCTCCTTTCCTTTCTTTCCTTTCTTTATATATTGCAAAACAGCTGTATTTACACACACTCACTCACACAGGTTTTAATCCACTCTGGATCTCACTGGTAACGACTCTGCTACTGCCGGTTATGACTTCGAAAATCCGATCAACTTAGCCGAAGACGAAGGTGAAGATGATTGCGAAGTGCCTGGCGAGCTTGCAAGACTGTTACTCCAGGAAGAGAGGGCAATTCAACCACATGAAGAGCCAGTGGAAACAATAAATCTGGGTACTGAGGCAGACAGAAAGGAGGTTAAGATTGGTGCCAACCTAGAGCTCAGCGTGAAGCAACGGTTGACTCAGATGCTACATGATTGTGTGGAGATCTTTGCCTGGTCCTACGAAGACATGCCCGGGTTGGATACTGATATTGTGGTCCATCATTTGCCTACTAAGGAAGATTGCCCTCCTGTCAAGCAAAAGGTCCGCCGTATGCGACTAGAGATGTCTGAGAAGATCAAAGCCGAGGTTATGAAGCAGTTTGACGCCGGTTTTCTTGCAGTGACTTCTTACCCTCAGTGGGTTGCTAATGTGGTACCAGTACCTAAGAAAGATGGGAAGGTCAAAATGTGTGTTGACTATAGGGATCTGAACAGGGCCAGCCCCAAAGATGACTTCCCTCTACCTCACATTGATGTTCTGGTTGACAATACAGCTCAGCATAAGGTGTTCTCCTTCATGGATGGCTTCTCAGGTTACAATCAGATCAAGATGGCACCTGAAGACATGGAAAAGACTACCTTCGTCACTCAGTGGGGCACCTTCTGCTACAAGGTCATGCCTTTCGGACTGAAGAACGCTGGGGCAACCTACCAACGTGCCATGGTTGCTTTATTTCATGATATGATCCATCATGAGATAGAAGTGTATGTTGACGACATGATCGCAAGGTCCCAAACTGAGGAAGAGCACTTAGATCATATACAGAAGTTGTTTGACCGTCTGAAGTTGTACAAGCTGAGGTTGAACCCGAACAAGTGCACCTTCGGGGTAAGATCTGGAAAGTTGCTAGGCTTCGTTGTAAGTGATAAGGGTATTCAAGTGGACCCTTCCAAGGTTAAAGCTATTCAAGAGATGCCAGTTCCTAAGACAGAGAAGGAGGTCAGAGGCTTTCTAGGACGCCTGAATTACATTGCTCGATTCATATCGCACCTAACTGCTACTTGTGAGCCAATCTTCAAGCTGCTGAAGAAAGATCAGGTAGTACGTTGGAATGATGAATGTCAGGCTGCTTTTGACAGAATCAAAGAGTATCTCCAAGAACCACCCATCCTTATGCCACCGGTTGAGGGGAGACCTCTGATACTATACCTGACAGTGCTTGACAACTCAATGGGGTGTGTGCTGGGGCAGCATGACGAGTCTGGCCGAAAAGAGCATGCCATTTATTACCTTAGCAAAAAGTTTACCGACTGTGAGACCCGATACTCACTGCTCGAGAAAACTTGCTGCGCTTTGGTATGAGCTTCTCGCCGGCTGAGACAGTATATGCTGACTCACACTACCTTGTTGATCTCAAAGATGGATCCTATAAAGTACATATTTGAAAAGCCCGCTCTGTCTGGGAGAATTGCAAGATGGCAAATGATCTTGACGGAATACGACATTCAGTACACGACTCAGAAAGCCATCAAGGGAAGTGTATTGGCAGACCACTTGGCACATCAGGCAGTAGACGACTATCAGTCAATGAACTTCGAGTTTCCAGACGAGAGCATCATGATAGTGACTGATTGTGAAATACCTGGACCAGATGAAGGACCTGAGGAAGGATCCCAATGGTCTATGCACTTTGACGGAGCCTCCAATGCCTTGGGTAACGGCATCGGCGCCGTGATCATATCCCCCCAAGGCACTCATACTCCATTCACTGCCCGGCTATGTTTCAACTATACCAACAACATGGCGAAGTATGAGGCGTGCATTATGGGTCTTCAAGCTGCGATCGACCTAAAGATCAAGTTTCTGAGTGTCTTCGGAGATTCCGCTCTCGTGATCAATCAGATCAAAGGCGAGTGGGATACGAAACATCCGAATCTTATTCCTTACAGAGAATGTGTGTTGACATTGATCCCTCACTTCACAGAGATAACCTTTGAACACTTTCCGAGAGAGAAGAATCAGTTGGCGGACGCGTTAGCTACAATGTCTTCTATGTTCAAGGTCAAATGGGACAATGAGGCTCCCCAGATCATTATCTGGAAACTGGACGAACCGGCATACTGTTGTGATCTCGAGACTGAATTGGTGACTGAGAAGCCTTGGTACCATGAGGTGAAGAGATATTTGGAAGCCCAGGAATACCCTGAAGGTGCATCTGTCAACGACAAGAAGTTTCTGAGAGGATTCGCAGCGAAGTTCTTCCTTAGCAACGACATCTTGTATAAGCGAAACCATGATTCGACCTTACTGCGTTGTGTAGACAAGACAGAAGCAGAAAGGATCATGGAAGAGCTACATGAAGGGACCTTCGGTACCCATTCCAGTGGACACACTATGGCGAAGAAAATCCTTCGGGCAGGGTATTTCTGGTCCACAATGGAAGCTGACTGCTATCAACATTCTCGGACATGCCATAAATGCCAGATATATGCAGACAAGGTGCACGTTCCTCCGGTTCCTCTGAACGTCCTGACGGCACCTTGGCCTTTTGCAATGTGGGGCATTGATATGATCGGTGAGATCCGACCGACGACATCCAATGGGCATCGCTTCATCCTGGTGGCGATTGATTATTTCACGAAGTGGGTTGAAGCAGCATCCTACGCTACGGTAACCAAGACTGTTGTGGCACGGTTCATTCGGCATAATCTGATCTGTCGATACGGCGTCCCTGAGAGGATCATTACAGACAACGGTACCAATCTCAATAACAAGATGATCACTGAGCTCTGCGAGCAGTTCAAGATACAACACCACAACTCTTCTCCTTACAGACCGAAGATGAATGGGGCTGTAGAAGCAGCAAATAAAAATATTAAGAAAATCGTGCAGAAGATGACAGTGACTTATAAAGATTGGCACGAGATGTTACCGTTCGCTCTACATGGGTACCGTACCTCATCCAGGACGTCAACCGGGGCAACTCCTTTCTCCTTGGTTTATGGTATGGAGGCAGTCTTACCGATTGAAGTGCAGATACCCTCTCTCCGGATAATGAAGGATGCAAATCTGAGTGAAGATGATTGGATCCAGACACGACTTGATCAGCTAAATTTAATTGACGAAAAGAGACTCGCTGCTATCTGTCATGGTCAGACGTACCAAAACGAATGATCAGGGCATTTAACAAAAAGGTCAGACCACAAGAGTATCAAGTTGGGGATCTGGTAATCAAGCGAATCATCCTTCCTTAGAGTGATCCAAGGGGCAAATGGACCCCTACGTATGAAGGGCCATTTGTGGTTAAACATGTGTTCTCAGGAGGAGCCATGATTCTAACCAACATGGATGGTGATGACCTTCCTCACCCCGCCAATGCAGACATAGTAAAAAGATACTACGCATAAAAAAAGACCCGCTAGGTTGACATACCTAGGCAAAAATTAGGGCTTCCCGGCGAACCAAAAGGGTTCGGGCAAAATGAAGGGATGAAATGGAAGAAATCTGTACACCCGGCAAGTCGAAAACCTGAAAAGGCGGCTTGGGCAAAAATGGGTATCCCGGTGGACTGAAAACCCGAAAGGGCGGTCCAGGCAAAAGTTAGGGATAAAGCGTAATACTATGTCTCATTGGATCACTTTGCATCCAGAATCCGGTATCTGCATCAAATTCAGACGGCATCAATCAGTCAGCTTCATCTTCAACTAAGGTCATCAAGTGATGAGACGCTCGGAGATATAAAGGCGATAGCAGAGATGAAGCCCAGTGGGATCATTCTATTTCACACAGCTGTTTTATTTTCCTTTGTACAGTTTGTATAAACTCTTTTGTTCGGCGGCGTTCTCTTACTAGGACGTCATCCTCTTGTACATAAAACGCCTATTTACAGGCAAATTCAAAAAATCAATACAAAAATCACTTTTCAGTTAAAATTGCCAATTGTTTTCCCTTTTCTATTTTGTTTTGCGAAGAACGTCCAAGGTTCAATTTGTGATATATGCATTGACAATAATTTGCTAACTCATGAATATTTGCATACGAAACAAAGGATTAATTACAGAAACAGGGGCAATAAAGAGTTGTCTAAGCGATCTAATTGTTCCACCCACCAAGGTACCAAGGTAGGTTCGGCTGAAGAACATAACCAGATATCTTAATCCCCCAGAGAGTGAGTTAGCAAGTCAATACACTCTCCCCAAGCAAAGCTATTATCAGCCTTAAGGAAGTTGGGTATCCCCCGCAGATCTCAACATTCCCCAGCAGTATACACGCATTCTTAACAAGCATCCCCGGCAGTCTTGGTCTAAAGATTGTTCCCCGGCGGTATATCGAACATTCGGTGGAGTTACTTACAATACATCTCAAAATTTCCCAAGGAGAGTCCAATCCGGTTTCCCCAGGAAAGTTGAGATCCATCTCCCCAAGCAGTAAGCTTATCCCCAGTAGATTCTGGAAGCTTATCCCCGCAGAGCACGAACGCATCTCCCGGCTTTATTCAAAGAGTTATTTCCCTACCAGGATATAACTGGGTTATCCTCAGCCAAAAGCCACGGAAAGAGCGTCCCCGACGAAGTCTTCTTATCCCCAGCGAAGTCTATTAAAACTTCCAACATAACAATGGTATCCCCAGCAAAGTTACCATCCACATTTCAGCAAGGTACCTCTTTCCCCACATAGTATTGTTCCCCAGCAAGATCACTAGAGTACTTTTCTCCATGCAGAGTAATCCATTCGCCAAGTTTATTTCCCAATGGAGTCATCTTCTCCTACCGGTATTCTTGCAACTATCATCCCTAGCGGAGGCAAAATCTATTTTCCAAACATCAGCCCAGGAGTGACTTCCCGGCACCCGTCAAGGATTTATTTTCCTAAAAGACGAAAAGATACATTCATAAACATCGCACTTCCATACATTATAGCATGCATATACGCATCATATCTTACAAATCTCATTTATGTTGAGAACATCATTGCTTGATCCATATCATGCATTGCATATGACTGACCTTTACCTTTCAGGGAAGACCCAGTTAAGTTCTCAGCTATGTCCAAGGCCTTCTCTGGTTCAGTCAGATCGACCCTAAGATCTCCCTGATTCTTATCCAGTTGAAGATTCCAAGACCTTGACCGGTTCAGTTAAATCGACCCTAAGATTTTCCTGTTTCTTATCCAGTCAAAGGCCTTCTCTGGTTCAGTCAGATCGACCCTAAGATCTCCCTGTTTCTTATCCAGTTGAAGACTTCAAGACCTAGACCGGTTCAGTTAAATCGACCCTAAGATTTTCCTGTTTCTTATCCAGTCAAAGGCCTTCTCTAGTCCAGTTAAATCGACCCCTAAAAGATTTTCCTGATAAAGACTCAGTAGAAGACATCCAAGATTCTCTCACCGTTACTGTTGAGGTAGTAATCGTCCAAGATTCTCTCAGCGTTACTGTTGAGGTAGTAATCGCCCAAGATTCTCTCAGCGTTACTGTTTAGGTAGTAATCGTCCCCAGATTCTCTCAGCGTTACTGTTGAGGTAGCAATCGTCCCCAGATTCTCTCAGCGTTACTGTTGAGGTAGCAATCGTCCCCAGATTCTCTCAGCGTTCCTGTTGAGGTAGTAATCATCCAAGGTTCTCTCACCGTTCCTGTTGAGGTAGTAACCATCCCTGGTTCATTCACCACCTTTTTGAAGCTCCAGATTCAGTTCCTGTAACCAGTCAGGGCGCATCTATACAAAGAGTTTGAAGACCAGCTCCTGTAACAGGTCAGGTAATCATTGTCTTTTGCAGGTACACAAGTTCTCGCCAAGGAATCTCTTATGCGATCGACATCCAGAGGGCATCTATAAGCCCATCGACCATCCATCATTTCTCAGCATGGCATCTATAAGCCCATCATCCTATCCATCAATCTCCAAATGGCATCTATAAGCCCATTCCCCACATCACACTACTATGCGAGCGCAAATTTCTGGGCACTCTAGTGTTCAATCATCTTCCACCTTCGGATTACGAAAGGCACGTCAGCCAATCTGCATCCTCAGGTTTAAGAAGATTGAACAGGGGCAACTGTTGTACCCCAAAATTTGCCCTCCCATATTCTTCAAAGATTTTCAAAGAGCAAGCTTCAAAATCTCCCCAAGGGTTGCACAGTTCAAGGGCCTCCTAACAGTCAAAAACTAGGGTTTTGGTTCTGACAAAGAAATTGAAGTTTCCAAGGGTCCAATCAAGTCCCACATGCCTATAAACATGGTCAAGCATCCTCATACCAAGTTTCAAGACTTACAGCACAAAATTGCACAATCAAAAACCCTAATTGCTCAACAGTCAACTGCAGGGGCAAAATGGTCATTTGACAGTCAAAAGTCCAAATTTTTGGTCAACATCTCATTTTGAAGCCACAAACATCAATTGACCAATTCTTGATCATGATTTTCAAGGCATGGCTCAAAAAGTCTCAAGATGCAAAAGTTTCCATATTTGGACAGTTGAAAAAGTCAACTGTAACTTGACTAAGGCATAACTTCCACATGGTTCATCAGAAAAATTCCATCCAAAGCTCATTTTGAAGATAAAGACATTTCCTACAACTCCTCTTCACACTTCAAGTCCAAGAAATGCTCTCACAAAAAGTTATCAATTTCAACATTATAGGTCATTTTCAAAAGTCAACAAAAAGGGACTTTAAGTCAAAGGCCATAACTTGAGATTGGTAAATCAAAATGACATGGGACCAAAGGCATTGGTTAGATGAATTCAAGACCTTTCCAAAATGTCCAAGAACATGATCAAAGCTTAAAAATTGAGCAAGATATGCCTTGTGGAAGTTGGGAAATTTTGGGAATTTTGAAAAGTCAACTTTACTTCAAATGCCTCAAATTTGCTAATGGGCCACATTTTCTTCCAAGATTCATCATCCAAAGACTATGCACGACCATTTGGCCCAAAGGGGATTTATTTCATCATTTTTATTTATTTATTTGAATTTTTAATTACTATTAATTCATTTAATAAAATAAAATATGACAAAAATACTAAAATAAGGTTTTCAAATCTTTTTGTGCAGAATAAACTCTCCTTAAAGGCTCAAGATTCGTGCATACCCAAAATTGGAAGGTTTGGCCATGATTGACATCAAAATCACATGAAAAAAGATTTGAAAATATGCCATGAAAATCAAATATTTCTTTCATCAATGCAAGGATCTCTTGACTAAAATCTTAACCCTAATCCATCCCATACATATACTGATCAAAACCTAATGCACAAGGACCTGAAGGCTGCGCCTCTTCTCAAGAACAAAGTTTGTATTTTTTGTTCAAATTTTCAAAACTGAAAACACCATTCCAAGGCGTTTCAAGGCCAAAGAACCATCCCAAAAGCTTCCTAAGGCATCACTGAACCTGACTGAATACTTTTCCGCGCCCATAACATCAAGAAACGGTAGAACCATGTCACACTTTTCATGAAAATATGCATAATCGTGTTTAAGTTTCTGGGCATCTTTCATACATTTTAATTATTGTTTTATGCTAATATGATCCTTCTAAAGCTAACCATACTGTTTAATTGAGTTTTTATTGCCTATATGCCAAATTACCATTGAAGCTTTCTAGGGTTTCAGAGTTGCAAAATTAGGGGTTTCCTCGTCCAGAAAAATTAGACCACGAGACCAAGGCTATTGGATTCAGAAGCTTCACGTGAATCGTTCCCATAGCTCGCGATCAATTTATGATCAACAGGGTGCTAATCGCTATTTTTATGCTTGCCATTTAGTGGGGGTTTAAAACCCCCGCTATTCAGTTTTTTTTTCCAGGTACAACAAACAATTGGAGAAGAAGGTGATGTGTAGGCCAACGAGTGGTGCGTTTGAATTTCGCGCGAAAATTACCCACTAACCCTTGTTTTGCATTATGTTATTTGTTTTCTATATTATATCCAAAGCGCGTGAATGGCTCAGTGGCAAGGCATTTGGTTTGGTACACTCTGGGACCTGGGTTCGATTCCCAGGTCCCCTCCTCTCTCCATATTATTTTTCTGACCATGTTTGCATGTAGCGCTCTCTCCAAGCGTCCACCATACGTTCACAATCCAGGCACGCCACTTGTCCCATAATCCTAATCCAAAGGTCAAGGATTTGAAGAGTACCATGTGCGTTGGTCAACGAATCTACACGTGATTACCTGAAGTCAACAAGGCCAGGAATTCAATGGGCCTAATTACTGGGACCAAACCTCCAATTTGGGGACAACAAACCCCCCATGTTTGCATTTTTCTCTCTTTTTATTTTTCTCTTATTTATTTTAATTATATTATTTGTTCTATTTTAATTCTTTAAATTAATATTTTCATAATATAAAAATAATAAAAAAAATCAGAAAGACAAAATAAAATATATTTTATTTAAATGTTATTTTTTGTAAATAAATGGTATCAATTAATTAGTCTTAATTCTAGATTAAATTTTAATATTTTTTTAATAAACTTAAAAATTGTAGAATTAGGGTTTTAAACACTTTTATCCTTTTTTTCCTTTTTTCACCATATTAATTATTAATTATTAATTACTATTTTTGTAAATAAAATTATATTAATTAATTAGGTTAATTTTAGGTTCAACTTTAACATGTTTGTTTTTTAATAAATTAAAAATAGCTAGAATTAGGTTTAAATTCCATAATCTTCTCACTAAAATTCCATAAATACCAAAAAACTCCAAAAAATCTTTTCTTTTTATCTTAATTTAATTAATTTGTTAATCGTACTTTAATTTCATTAAAAAAGGGTCCAACGCCCTCGCATTCGATTATCAGTTCGTTTCGCGCATTTATTTCCTTTCTTATAATATTCATGTAATTCTCCCAAAGCCATGTAATAGCTTAATTAGGACATTTTTACTTTCCACTTTATTTTATTTCAAATCGGGTCCTGGTTTAATTTGGCGATGTGGACCCGCGCCTTTGTAATAGCGTAGGACCTTTATATTTCTCGCAACTTTTAAACTGTTAATTAAACTGCATGAAAGAATGAATGTCAAAATAAAAACAAAAGCGTAGATCACCAATACATGACAAGACAAAAATATCTGAAAACGACACACAAATCACACACCACCCCTAGGGTACGCCTCATTGTTGCCTTGCCCCTCGAAAGGTGATCGTCGAGTAGAGGATGTTTTAGTAAGTCCTCATGATCCAGGAACCTGGCATGAGGGTAGCTTCTAAGGTGTCTTTCTATTGCTCCGGTGATCACCACGTCCCGAACCCTCGAATTGACCCGAACACCTCCAACGGTGGTGCTACCTACCTCTAAATGGTGGGATGGCACTACTTTAAGGACATTTACACAGACGAATTCCTTAGGGTAGGTAGAGAACTCATAGATACTTGCTCTAATTTCAAAACAAATCAAAAACTTCTTTTCACACCGACACTTTTCAAAAAAGGCTTTCGAAAGCAACTTTTCAAACACTCTTGAGGACTGATACAAGAGTCGAACTGAAATTTTCAAAGAAACCTTTTTAAAACCCACAGTTGAAAAGCAAACAAACAATTTTGAAAACACAAATGAGCAAGTATCTAAGAGCCCATGGATAACCATGGATAGAAAGGGTGATAACACCTTCCCTTTCTATAATCTACCTCCCGAACCGAGAGCAATCTCTATAAGGAATTTTTCTGTGCTTTTGTCCTTTCCATTTGGAGAAAATAAAAGACGACGGCGACTCTTGCTTCCGCGACATTTCGTGAACCAGCATTAAACAGTCAGTTCCAGATCCACCGATCACAGGATCCTTGTTCAGGTCTGTCATATGGTCTGAGTTCTTCACAGTTGTTTACCATCATGATGTCTTCATCTGGGAATTCGAATTTCATGGACTGATAGTTATCCACAGCTTGATGAGAAAGGTGATCGGCTAATACAATGCCCCTTATTTCTTTTTGGGCAGTGTACTGAATATCGTATTCTGTTAGGATCATACGCCATCTTGCTATTCTCCCAGAGAGGACAGGCTTCTCGAATATGTATTTTATTGGATCCATTTTGGATATCAGTAAGGTAGTATGGGTCAACATATACTGTCTTAGCCGGCGAGCAGCCCATGCCAGAGCGCAGTAAGTTTTCTCGAGCAGTGAATATCTTGTTTCACAGTCGGTAAACTTTTTGCTCAGGTAATAAATAGCACGCTCTTTTCGACCAGACTCGTCATGCTTCCCCAGCACACACCCCATTGAATTTTCCAAGACAGTTACATACATGATCAAGGGTCTTCCCTCGACTGGTGGCATCAAAACAGGAGGCTCTTATAGGTACTATTTGATCTTGTCGAAGGCATCTTGGCACTCATCATTCCGTTTGACTACTTGATCTTTCTTCAGTAATTTGAAGATTGGTTCACAAGTAGCGATCAAGTGAGAAATGAATCTGGAAATATAGTTTAGCCGTCCTATGAATCCTCTGACTTCCTTCTCGGTGTGAGGAGAAGACATTTCTTGTATTGCTTTCACCTTGGCATGGTCCACTTCGATACCTTTACCGCTGACGACGAAGCCTAGGAGTTTACCGGACCTCACCCCAAATGTGCATTTATTCGGGTTCAACCTCAACTTGTATTTATTTAGCCTTTCAAACAGTTTCTGCAAATGGTCAAGATGTTCCTCTTCAGTTTGAGATCTGGCTATCATGTAATCCATATAGACCTCTATTTCTTGATGGATCATATCGTGAAATAAAGCTACCATGGCACGCTGATAAGTTACCCCAGCATTCTTCAACCCGAATGGCATAACCTTGTAACAGAATGTGCCCCACTGTGTGACGAAGGTTGTTTTCTCCATGTCCTTAGGTTCCATTTTGATTTGCTTGTAGCCTGAGAAACCGTCCATAAATGATAACACTTTATGATGTGCGGTATTGTCAACCAAAATGTCAATATGGGGGAGTGGGAAATCATCCTTGGGGCCTGCCCTATTCAAATCTATGTAGTCCATGCACATTCGTACTTTGCCATCCTTTTTAGGCACTGGAACAACATTGGCAACCCATTGCGGATAAGAGGTAACGGCTAAGAATCCGACATTAAATTGTTTCATGACTTCGGTCTTGATCTTCTCTGACATGTCTGGCCGCATGCGACAGACTTTCTGTTTTACCAGAGGGAAGTCTTCTTTTGTCGGTAGACGATGGACCACGATATTAGCGTCAAGTCCTAGCATGTCTTCGTACGACCAGGCAAAGACCTCAACATAGTCATGCAGTAACTGAATTAAGCGCTTCTTGACACTGGGTTCCAGATTGGCTCCTACATTGACTTCTTTCTTGTCCTCTTCGGTACCTAGGTTAACTGTGTCCACTGGTTCTTCGTGGGGCTGTATGGTCCTTTCTTCTTATTGTAATAACCTGGATAGTTCCCCTGGCACTTCATAATCTTCCTCACCTTCGTCTTCGGCTTGGTAGATTAGATTTTCAAAGTCACAAAAGGCCATAGCAGAATCATTACGCATGGGATCTCGAATGGATGTAGATCTGCATTTTGAATGTGAGTGTATGTAAGAGTATAATTATATTTGAAAAAAATGTAGAAAAAGAAAGACAAAGAGCACAAAGTTTGTATGCAAAAACGTCCATGATTCATTGATGAAATATGAAAATGAGGTAACAACCCTTACAAATGGACCGTTGTGCCTCAAGTAAGACACAAGGTTTTAAAAGTCTGATTTTTTTAATTATTACAGGTCCGACAAAAATTTAAAGACAATTACTGTTGGATAAAAGTAATTGGGACAAAATATTTAGCTTCCCGGTTGCCGAGTCCTCTGTTGATGGTTGGGAAAATCCAGTCCTCTAGGTCACAACTGTCATCATTATCCTCCAATGCGTTGAATCCGTGGTTGCTGATCTTCAAAGGTGGTCCCCCGGCATGAGCATAACGTACAGCTTTCTGGGATCCTGAAGTGAAACCCAAACCAAATTTTTCAGATTTGTATGGGATATCCGGGAGTTGGCCCCAAAAAGTACACCCACCTTCTTCGATTACAGCCTTGGCATCTTTTAGTGAAGACATCTTTAGCGGAGGTCTTGTAATCTTTGGGACTTCGGAAACAGTCTTGGTAGCTGCCACTGTTTGTGGGACTTTCTCGAAGTGCTGAAACAGAGTTTCAATGAATTCACCTTCCAATTCCACGTATCTGAAGGAGTTCAAGTGACTGACCATATATTCCTCTTCTCCATAGACAGTAATGATTTTCCCCTTGGTTGGGTATTTCACCATTTGATGTAATGCAGAAGAGACGGCACCAACGATGTGAATCCATGGTCAGCCCAATAAACAGGAATAGGAAGGGCGAATGTCCATCACGTAAAAAGTTGAATCAAAGATTTGATTTCCAACTTTTATGGGGATGTCCACCTCCCCATGCACCATTCTCTTTGAACCGTCGAAGGCCCTTACCACTATGTTGCTGGGTTTTAAGGTCAAACCTTCACAATCGAGTCTATCAAGAGCCTTCTTAGGCAGTACATTCAAAGAGGAACCAGTATCAACCAAGACATGGGCCAAAGTTGTGCCCTTGCATTCGATAGAGACATGCAACGCCTCGTTGTGTTTCCTCCCTCTAGGTGTCAGGTTAGCATCAGAAAATCCTAAACCATTATCAGCAGTCAAGCTGGCCATGCAGTCTTGGAACTGATCAGTAGAGGTTTCTTATGGTACATGGGTAGTTTTAAGAAATTTCACCAAGGCTTTCATATAAGCCTCGGAGCACAACAGTAAAGCCAACATGGAAATCTTTGACAGAGTCTTCCCTAGCTGTTCGACTATGTTGTAGTCGCTTCGCTTTATAATTTTCAGGATTTCTTCCATCTCCTTTTGGGAGGCCTCTGGGATAGATAATGATTGCACCTTCATTCGGACAGGCTCAACCAGAATGCCTTTGCCCCGAGTCTCGGTCGACTCGGTGGTAGGGGTGTTAGTAAGAGTAACCATAGGAACTGTAGTAGTAGGAATAAAAGCAGGAATGGTCACAAGACCGATAACAATTTTAGGAGGAGAAATCTCGGGAGAGAATACTCTTCCACTTTGGGTTATCTTGCTGGTTCCCGCAATGTTGCCGATGTCAGAGTCAGCCTTCTAAAAAATCGAGTATTCATCAGCCAACCGATCCTATTTGACACCGTGATAGTAGACATCACCCCCATAATTCCAGGGGACAGTTTTATCTGATGAGTACAGGATTGGTCCAGGCATAGTAATTATCAGTGAAGTCACTTTAGGAACTGATGTAATCCTAACGGGTCTTTTGGTGGAGACCCTGGAAGGATTGACGAAAATGGTTACTATTGAAACATCATTGTAAGAAATGGTTGGAACAGGAGTCTTCTCAAACAAAATCTCTTTGTCATCCATTAGGCGTTGGACACCTACTTTCAATAAATGACAACCAGTTGGTAGGGATAAACAGAGGTGGCAGCCTTCGCCACAACCCGTAAATAACTGGCTTTCAACAAGTTACTCTTGACAGTCAGGAGAGGAGTAATAAGTTCATCAACAGCAGTAACAAACATATCATCTTCAACAGCATTAACATCACGACCATGCTTGGGCATAGGAGCGGTGATAACATTTGGGATCTTAGGAGAATCAAACTAAATTTCTTTTGCTTCAAGAAGGTCTTGCACCTTATTTTTCAAAGCCCAACAGTTGTTGGTATCACAGCTTGGACTTTCTGAATGGTAAGCACAACGAGCATTAGGGTGGTAATGAGGAGAGGTTGTGTTGGGATTCTTCGGGGCTTCTTTCAAGGTTACCAGATTAGATCTCAATAAATGTGGCAAGACTTGAGATAGTGTCATATTTATCTGGGTAAATTTTCTTACTGGTCTTTCTGTTCTCGGTTGGTTGCTCCTTTGTTGAGTAGGTGCAGGCTTTGGGATCATGACAACCCCCATCACTGGACAGTGTTCAGTTCTATCTTGATTCCTTTAAGGATATACATCACCAGCTTCTTTTTTCCCAATAAATGGTTTTCTCACGGCACTGGAGGATGTGTCCTTTTGGATCTTTCCACTCTTAATCCTGGCTTCCACTCTTTCCCCGACCAAGATTAATTCAGTGAAGCCTGCTGAGGAGCTTTCAATTAGATGATTAAAGAAAGGACCGGACAGGTTACCCAGAAACATGTCTAGTGCTCTCTTTCATACAGGGGAGGCTGGACTCTCCCTGCTAAGTCCCTCCATTTCTGAGTGTAGTCTTTGAAACCTTCACTGGAAACCATAGCCATACTCTGGAGTTGAGTACGGGTTGGAGCAAGATTTGTGTTGTACTGATACTGTTTATAAAAAGCGGAGGCAAGGTCTTCCCAGTTATGGATATTGGCCCTTTCCAGTTGATAGAACCGATCTAGCTGAGTCCCAGATAGAATTTCTTGAAAGAAGTGGACCCAAAAATCTCTGGCAGCAGTGTGAGGCTGTATCTTCCTCACATAAGATCAGAGATGCATCTTGGGACACGAAACCCCGTCGTACTTAGAAAATACTGGTGCTTGAATTTTGGTGGAATAACAATCCCAGACACCAAACCCAGCTCTTCAAAGTCTAGCCCGGGCACTTTCTGAATCTCTATTGCATTTAGACGTTCTTCCAGATGTTTGTATTTATCGTCGGTCGGGGTGTGATACGGTGGTAGAACCAACTGTTTAATACTGGTTTGCGTTTTACGTTTTTTGTTCGCAAAATGTCGCGGTAAGCAAGAGTCGCCACCGACTTTTATTTCATCCAATCATGGAAAAGGAAAAAGAACAAAAAAAACCTTTTTTCGAGATATTTATGAGTACGGAGGGTAGATTACAGAAAGGGAAGGTGTTAGCACCCTTTCTATCCATGGTTTTCCATGGGCTCTTAGGTACTTGCTCATCTTTTTAAAATTGCTTGTGTGTGTGCTTGCTTTGAAAATGTTTTACTTCGTGATAACCCTTGTATCAGTCCTCAAGGGTGTGACGAAGTTGTTTTGAAAACTGTTTTGAAAGGTGTTTGTGTGAAAAGTTTTTTTATTGAGCAAGTACTTAAGATTCTACCTACTCGAAAAAAGATTGTTCATTCTATTTCCTTTAGACAACGCTATCCCACTATTAAGGAGTAGGTAGCACCGTCGTTGGAGTTATAAGGGACGTTCGAAAGGGACGAATACAATCACTAAAGCAATAGTTAGAAAACCTTAGTAGTAACCCTAGAGTCTTAAGATCTTTTTGAGGCAATGTTTCCGAGGCAACATTTCCGAGGCAACATTTCCGAGGCAACATTTCCAAGGCAACATTCGAATTGGACATTTGATCTTTTAGACAGGAGGGCGACCACTAAAATTTCCTATGCTTAATGACTGTTTACCGAAGGCAACCATAGTGAGGAAAACCCTAGGAGTGAACATATGCACGTGAACTTTTTTCAGTTATTTAGTCTTTACACATAGGTGATCTACCGTTTTAATTTTCAAGACATTATTGCCATACAATCCTATTAGCCATGCATCTAAACAGTTAAAGATTGCGGGAATTTAAAGTGAAAAAAATAAACCTAGCTATTACAAGGCTTCGGGGAGGGGGATTAATTATATAACCAAAATCGAGGATTTAAAGCAAGAAATAAAACCCTAATTTAACTATTACAAACCCTGAGCAGTTACAAAAATAATGGAAAATAATTAACAAGCGCGCGGCGAATTAAATACGAGGGAAAATTGAAAACCCTAAAATCTAATTGAGAAATAATTTTGGTTATATTTTTGACAAAAGAATTGATTAAATTATGTACGCCTAAAACCATAATTCTAATCTTTTTAATTATGAAAAAGAGATTGAAATTAACCTAATCTAGCTAAATTAAATAATTTCATGAAAATAAAATATTTTACAAGGAAAACAAGATTTTGTGTATTTTTGGTTTTTTTTTTATTTGAGAAAAAGAAATTTAATTGTAAAATTAAAACTAGTTTCTATTTGATCTTAATTATAAAAGAAATTAACTTAACCTATATTTCTAATTAAATTAAATAAATATTTTATTTTTAAAAAAATGATTTTTTTTTTGGTATTTTGTGATTTATTAATTTTATGATTTTAAAAAAAGGTAATTAATTTGGTGAAAAAAAATAATTAAACAAAACAATTAAAATAAAAGAAAATAATAAAGAAAAGAAGAATATGGGCCTGTATACTAGCAATTCTAGGGGTGTGGAATTTAATTTTCAAGCCCATTAAGCTCCAAGCCCAGTCAACCACATTGGATCCTATGCAAGCGTTGACCTGAGGTGTACCAAGGACATTCAGGGGAGAAGCGTGAGATCTGGCCAGCAGTGCATCTAGTGGTCAGGAATTGCTAGCGCATGGTGGATGGTTGGGAATGTGGTACACCTGATTGCATAAGAAAAAATAATACAAAGCAATTGTTGGGACCTGAGATCGAACCCAGGTCCTTATACTTGCCTCCAATGATGCATTGCCAGTTGTTCTACCATGTTAAGTTGTTATTACAACAATAAGAATATATAATATATAAAACCAAATAATGGATTCAAAAAATGCACAAAATTCAAATCAACCAGTCATGGGCTGCCATGCATCATCTTCTTCGCTGCAACCGTCGTATTAGGTAAAAGACTTATACCTACGGACGTTTGCTATAACTACAGCCCGTGTGAGTTACAGTTGGTGTTTCTGGGTGCTTCAAGCCTTGCAACTGATCCAATTGGCTTCTGGGAAGGTCCAAGAATCGATTAGCAGCGTTGGAATGGTCTGAATTGATCTCTAAATGCAAAAATGATCCAACACTTTTTGTCACTTTTTTGGAATTTGGTTTGGTATTTTCACGACTGCCCAACCGTTGTTCTTGATCTGCAATTGTTGTATACATATAGTAGATAAAATTAGGTCAATAAAATTGTATCATATCTTTGAGAATTATGAAAATGTGATTTGATTTGATTCATGTATGGTATCTTTCTAAAACAAGCTTCAATCCAATCTTTTACAACCCTAATGAGTCCTGCACGAATTGTTCATCATGCTAGCTGTACATGGACTCCAAATGTGCACAAAAATCTCAAGATTTGATTTGTTTTCATTATTTTACCATTTAATTTGATTTATTTTGATTTAAATGAATAAAAAATCAAAATAAATGATAAAAGTAATAAAATAATAGGTGGAAAAGCTCAGGGGTCGTGGGTCCTATTAGAAATATGTTTCAAGCAAGAAAACATGAGCCCCTTTGGAAAAAATGTAAATTTGATCAATGTTGACTTTTGACAATTTTCCAAAAATTGTCAACTTTGACAATGCACAACTCTCTCAATTTTTACCCTAGAGATGTTTTCTTGGACTTTTTAGAAAGCTTAGGATGTCCCCTAAGCAACCCATTTGGTATCATCTCAATTTAGTCTTCCATGTTCATGTAAGAAGCTTTGAACCAAAAGGTGTTTTTGTTGACTTTTCAAAATGACCCATAATGTAGAAATTCATATCTTTTTGTGAGTGCATATTTTGAACTTGAGGGATGGAGATTAATTGTAGGGAATTGCACCCTCTTAAAAATGAGCCTTGGATGGAAATTTTATGATAAAGTATGAAGAAGTTATGCTTGGTCAAAGTTGGGTTAACTTTTCCTACAAAACCCTAATTTAGCAACCTTTGGGTTTTGATGAATTTGGAGCATTCCTTGAGGAATCATGATCAACCCTTTATCAAATGATGTAAGTAACTTCTAAATGTTGATGTTGACCAAAAATATTGAGGTTTGACTGTATGTGGGCCACAGTTGACTTTTGACCTAATACAGTCGATTCTCAAGTATTTGAGCAGTTGGCTGAGCAAACTTCTTATGCAAGGCCTGGAACTTGGCATGGATGATCTTGGGAACATATTAGGACCTTGGTAAGCATATGAGGCCTTTGTGGTTCACACATCTTGATGGAAAGGGAAACCCTAATTTGAGGTATACTGCCTTAGGAGAGAGTTTGTCTGGTCAACTCTTGGACTTCCTTGAGCAACTTGGGGACCTCACTTGACATTTATTGAGTAAAAATGAGAGGGAAAATTTTGGGGTACAACAGCTTCCCCTATTCAATCTTCTTAAACCCGAGGATGTAGATTGGCTGCTCTGCCTTTCGTGATCTGAAGGTGGAAGATGATTGAACACTAGAGGGCCCAGAAATTTGCACTCGCATGACGTGACACTTGATTTGTGATATCGGGAATGGGCTTACAGATGCCATTTAGAGGTCGATAATGGAAGATTTCCGGAGATGGGCTTAAAGATGCCATCCTGGATGTGACAGAATTATCGAAGATGGGCTTAAAAATGCCATCTAGAGAATGTGGATTTCCTGAGATATTCCTTTGACGAGAGTCCCTATTGCCGTTGTTGAGGAGGAATTTGCTGAGGAATGTTGGTATATGTCTTGGGAGAAATAGAATTTTAGGAGCTTCAGTTGTTCGTTACTCTATTGGGGAAATACGAAACCAATCGTGTTTGATCAGGTTCTAGTCTTACAGTGTTGTGGACTGCTGTTTGGAGATAAGAAAAAAGAAACCTGGATGGTAAGGTTATGAGAAGGAACCTGGATAGTAGGATTACTTTGATATGAAAACCTGGATAGTAGGGCTGTGAGAAGGAACCCGGATAGTAGGGTTGTGAGAAGGAACCTGGATAGTAGGGTTACTTCGATGTGAAAGCCTGGATAGTAGGGCTGTGAGAAGGGACCTGGATGGTAGGGTTACTTTGATATGAAAGCCTGGATAGTAGCGCTGTGAGAAGGGATCTAGATAGTAGGGTTGCTTCGAAATGAAAGTCTGGATAGTAGGGCTATGAGAAGGAACCTGGATAGTAGGTTACTTCAAAGCGATAATGTAGATTAGTTGACCTGTTTGATTTCGGGAACTGAGTTTACATTAGTCATCTGTAGATGTGATATGTATAACTGCTAAATTTGCTGAAGCTAATCCTCTTTTCCTGAAAAGATATCAGGGTTAGTTATATGCGATGCATGAAATGCAAGGTGAGATAATGTTCTCAAAATAAATGAGATTATGTTGTATATGTCATGTATGCGTATGTCATGATGTATGTTTATGAAATGCTATCAGGGTATGCTCGCGTCTGGGAAAATAAATCCTTGATTATTGTTGGAGAGTTGTAAATATTCTATCGGGAAGAGATGTGTGATACGGTAGGAAGAACTGACTGTTTTTGGAATGCTGGTTTGGGTTTTGCGTTTTTGTTCACAAAATATCGCGGTAAACAAGAGTCGCCACCGACTTTTATTTTATCCAACAAGGAAAGGAAAAAAGCACAGAAAAATTCCTTTTTCGAGATGTTTCTGAGTACGGGGGGTAGATTATAGAAAGGGAAGGTATTAGCACCCTTTCTATCCGTAGTTATCTACGGGATCTTAGGTACTTGCTCATCATTTTCAAATTTGCTTCTTTGTGTGCTTGTGTGTTTTGAAAAGTTTTTGTTTTGACTTCGATTTAACTCTTGCTTCTGTCTTCAAGAGTGTAATGAAGTGTTTTTGAAAACTTTGTTTGTAAAGGAGTGTAAGTGTGAAAAAGTTTGTTTGTATGAGCAAGTACTTAAGAACTAATCTACCTACTCGAAAAAAGAATTGTTCTATGTTCGTTTCCTTTAAACAATGCTATCCCACTATTAATGAGTAGGTAGCACCGTCGTTGGAGTTTAATGGGTCAATTCGAAAAGGGACATACGGTCACTAAAGCAATGTTAGGATGTCTTAGTGGTAACCCTAATGTCTTAGATCATTTATCCGAGGCAACAATATCCGAGGTAACTATGATCTTTTAGACAAGATGGCGACCTCTAAAACAACCTATACTCAATGACCGTTTACCGAAGGCAACCAAGTGGGAGTATACCCTAGGAGTGCGCATGTGCGAGTGATTCAATTTCAGATTAGTTATCTTTGCACATTTTTAGGGTTATCTAACCGTTTTAAAATTAAACATACATTCTTGTCATGCATCCTAAATCATACATCTAACAGTTAATATTTTGCGGAATTTAAAATGCGGAAATTAAACTAAGCTATTACAAGGCTTCGAGTATTTACATAGCCAAAAACAAAGCCTTTGAAATTAAAGCGATAAATATAGAATAAATGTCCTAATTAAACTATTACATCCCATGAGCAGTTACATTAAATATCGTAAAAAAATAAATAAAAGCGGTAAAGGTAAATAAACGTCCTAATTAAATTATTACAAACGGTGAGCAGATACAATAATTGGGCAAAATAATAATAAAGCGCGCGATTAAAAATTAGATCGACAAGAAATTAGGTTTTTGACCCTTCTATCCAAATTAAAAAAAGAAAATGTTTTTTTGTTGTTTTTAATATTTTTTTAAGAAAATAAATTAGATTTTTTAATTAAATCCAAAATTGATTGGTTATTAAATTAATTAATGAAAATAATTAAATGACATATTTTTGTTTTTATTTATTTATTTTAGGAAAGAAATAAAATAATTAAGTTAGTAATAAAACCTATTTATTCTAATTAATTTTAATTATGTAAAAAGCTAATAATTAATAACCTAATTAAATTAATTACTTTTTTTTAATAAAAATAAATATCTTGAATTTAATTGGATAGAAAAATGTTTTATGATTTTTTGATAAAAAAGAAAATAATTTGATGGGTTAGTAAAATAAATAAATGAAATAATATAAATATAAAAGAATTAGAGAAAAGCAAATTGGGCCTGCAATGTGGGGGTGCAATCATCAGAAATCTCTAGGCCCGAATCTTTGAAAGCTTCATGCTCTAACTATGGTGTTTTTTTTATTCTTGCGTGGAGCTTAAGATTCAAACATCCATAAATGTTCTATATAAACTCAAGCAAACGTTAGCATACCATAAAATGTGATTAAAATTAGAGATTCGAAATTTAAAATTTTATCAAACCGGTGTTGTCAAATAGGGGCGTGCTAGGCGTGTGATGGATTGCTCTTGGGCCTTGTAAGACTCTTGAGGACTTCAAGAGGATGGTTTGAGGCTTTATGTCAATTGAGAGAGACCGGAACCTCGAGATATGACTTGCACCAATTCTTTGATTTTTGGAGAGCTTTTTGAAGAGCTTTTAGAGAGCTTTTTGAAGAGCTTTTTGAGAGATTTTTAGAGAGGATTTTCGTCCCTTTAAAGATTGTATGTCTCTATATTTATATAGGAGAATGAGGAGACAAGAAAGCATGGAAAGAATCTCCCTCATAATGTTGTGTTTTAAGACCATGATCAAGATTTGAAAAAAATGCCATATTTGACGATTTTATGCCATTTTCACATGTGGATGAACCTGGACATATTTGAAAAGTTATTGCACGAAATCAATTGACATAAACGAGCATAAAACTTTCCCAAAATGGATTCACACCAAAATTTACATTATTTCCATTATTTATTTATTTAATTCTGAATTTTAATGAATAAAATATCAAAATAAACAACATAAATAGTAGAAAAATGTATGGGTGGGCTTAGAGGTCGTGGACCATGTTAGGAATGAGTTTCAAACTTGAAAAGATAGGCCCCTTTGGAAAAAATCCAAGTTTGGTCAAAATTTGCTTCATGCATTTTTTCAAAAATTGTCCAACTTTGACAGTGCATATCTCTCTCAATTTTAACCTTATGAGGGTGTTCTTGGACTTTTTAGAAAGCTTAGGATGTCCCCTAAGAGACCTATTTAGTTTAATCTCAATTGGATCTTCCATGTTCATGTAAGAAGCTTTGACCCAAAAGGTGTTTTTGTTGACTTTCCAAAATGACCTATAATGTCCAAATTCATAACTTCTTGTGAGTGCATATTATGAACTTGGGAGCTGAAGATGGATTATAGGGAATTGAATCCTCTTCAAAATGAGATTTGTATGGGTCATTTCTCATAAAGTATAAGAAAATTATGCTTGGTCAAAGTTGAGTTGACTTTTCCTACAAAACCCTAATTTAGCAACTTTTGAGTCTTGATGAATTATGAGAAATCCTTGATGAATCATGATCAACCCTTGATAAAATGATAAAATATACTTCAAAATGAGGATGTTGATAAAAAATCTTGAAGTTTGACTGTATGTGGGCCACAGTTGACTTTTGCCCTAGCATAGTCGATTTTTGGACCTTTGAGCAATTGACTGAGCAAACTTTCTCTGCAAGGCTTGAAACTTGACATGGATGCTCTTGAGAACATATTGTGACAATGTTGATCATTTGGGGTCACTTGGATTCAAGTATCTTGATGCAGCATGAAACCCTAATTTGGGGTAGACTGCCTTAAGAGAGAGCTTGTCTGGCCAACCCTTGGACTACCTTGAGCAACTTAATAATCTTTCTTGAAATGTTTTGAGAAATATGGGAGGGAAAATTTTGGGGTACAACAGCTTCCCCTGTTCAATCTTCTTAAACCTGAGGATGTTTATTGGCTCTCGTGCCTTTCGTAATCCGAAGGTGGAAGATGATTGAACACTAGAGTGCCCAGAAATTTGCACTCACATGACGTGGTACCCGTCTTGTGATGTCGGGAATGGACTTACAGATGCCATTTGGAAATTGCTGACGAGGGGATGGGCTTAAAGATGCCATCTGAAGGAGTGTCGATCGCATAAGGGATTCCTTAGTGAGAGCTTGTATACCTGTTGTTGAGGAAGATGCCGCTGGGGAAGGCTGATCTTTGTTGAGAGAAATAGAAATTTAGGAGCTTCGGCGTCCGTTATTCTGCGGGTGAGTCGTCTCTGTCGATATTTAGGAACTTTGGTCGTCCGTAATCAACGGAGGAAGCATCTCTGCTGATATTTAGGAACTTCGATCGTCCGTACTCAACTGAGGTAAAATATCTGCTGATATTTAGGAACTTCGATCGTCCGTACTCAACTGAGGAGTCATCTCTGCTAATATTTAGGAACTTCGATCGTACGTACTCAACGAAGGAATCATCTCTGCTGATATTTAGGAACTTCGATCGTCCGTAATCAACTGAGGAATCATCTATGCTGATATTTAGGAAGTTCGATCGTCCGTATTCAACTGAGGAATCATCTCTACTGATATTTAGGAAGTTCGATCGTCCGTACTCAACCGAGGAAAACATTGAGAGAGAGAAGGAACCTAGGTAAGGTTACTCCAGGATGAGTCTAGGTGAAACTACATTGGGAAAGAGAAGGAACCTAGGTAAGGTTGCTCCAGGATGAGTCTAGGTGAAACTACATCGGGAAAGAGAAGGAACCTAGGTAAGGTTGTTCCAGGATGAGTCTAGGTGAAACTGCATTGGGAAAGGGAAGGAACCTAGGTAAGGTTGCTCCAGGATGAGTCTAGGTGAAACGGCATCGGGAAAGAGAAGGAACCTAGGCAAGGTTGCTCCAGGATGAGTCAAGGTGAAACTGCATCGGGAAAGAGAAGGAACCTAGGTAAGGTTGCTCCAGGATGAGTCAAGGTGAAACTGCATCGGGAAAGGGAAGGAACCTAGGTAATGTTGCTCCAGGATGAGTCTAGGTGAAACTGCATCGGGAAAGATAAGGAACCTAGGTAAGGTTGCTCCAGGATGAGTCTAGGTGAAACTACATCGGGAAAGAGAAGGAACCTAGGTAAGGTTACTCCAGGATGAGTCTAGGTGAAACTGCATCGGGAAAGGGAAGGAACCTAGGTAAGGTTGCTCCAGGATGAGTCTAGGTGAAACTGCATCGGGAAAGAGAAGGAACCTAGGTAAGGTTGCTCCAGGATGAGTCTAGGTGAAACTGCATCGAAAAAGGGAAGGAACCTAGGTAAGGTTTCTCCAGGATGAGTCTAGGTGAAACTGCATCGGGAAAGAGAAGGAACCTAGGTAAGATTTCTCCAGGATGAGTCTAGGTGAAACTGCATCGGGAAAGGGAAGGAACCTAGGTAAGGTTGCTCCAGGATGAGTCTAGGTGAAACTTCATCGGGAAAGAGAAGGAACCTAAGTAAGGTTGCTCAAGGATGAGTCTAGGTGAAACTGCATCGGGAAAGGGAAGGAACCTAGGTAAGGTTGCCCCAGGATGAGTCTAGGTGAAACTGCATCGGCAAAGGGAAGGAACCTAGGTAAGGTTGCTTCATGTGGAATTTAGGTAAAATTGTATCTGAACCAGGAAGAAACCTAGGTAAGGCTGTTTCATGAGGAGTTTAGGTAAAACTGCATCTGAACCGGGAAGAAACCTAGGTAAGGCTGCTTCATGAGTAGTTTAGGTAAAACTGCGTCTGAACCGGGAAGAAACCTAGGTAAGGTTGCTTCATGAGGAGTTTAGGTAAAACTGCGTCTGCATCAGGAAGAAACCTAGGTAAGGCTGCTTTATGAGGAGTTTAGGTAAAACTGCGTCTGAACCGGGAAGAAACCTAGGTAAGGCTTCATAGCTTGAATTTTGTGAGAATTTGATTGCATCTTTCCTGAAAGGTAAAGGTTAGTTGTACGTAATGCATGATATGCTTCAGGCAATGATGTTCTCAAAATAAATGAGATTTGTGTTGTATGATGCGTATGCATGTCATGATGTATGAAGATGTGATGTTTTTAGCTGGGGAAAATAAATCCCGGATTGCTGTTGGAGAAAAGAGTTGAATTCTTCGTTTCCGCTGGGGATAGTGGATGAAGATGATTGTGAGAATAAACCTGCAGGAGAGGATAACTCTGTTGGGGAATAAACTAATGAGGCAATGACTCTGGGGAGGACATGCTCTGCTGAGGATTTCGCTGGGGATGAACTACCGTTGCTGGCGATACTGAATCCTGTTGGGGATTGAGTTTCTGTTTGTGAAAGGAATGAACTCCGTTGGGGATGATCTTTCAGTTGCGACTTCACTGGAGATAACCTTTTAGACTCTACTTGGGACAATCTTCCAGAGTCTACTGGGGATGATTCTCCAAACTCCATTGGGGAAGATTTTCCAGACTCCGCTGGGGATAATTGTCTAGTGCTAATGATGGATAAACTCTGCTTGGGGAGAATATTGCCGACTCATTCGTGGTTGTGAGCCTCAACTGGGGAGAGTTAACACTACTGTCCTTTTCTTACTCTGCGGGGAGTGGATGTTACTGGGATGCATGCCGAGGATATGACGATGGCTTTGCATCGAGACTTTTCTTCCCTTGTATCTGCGGGAGAAGGTGCCTGCGGAGGCCTTGTGGATCGAGTATTATCCAAACCTATGAGGTGCTTGGTATCTTTCGATTTTGAACTGATCAGTCTTCTTCTGGTAGGCAAGTGACAAGATGACGGGACATAGTCGTACGCTTTGATGCCTAATTTTTTCCTGGACTGTCTTTTCATATTTTCAGTCCAACGGGATACCCTTTTTTGCCTAACCCGCGTTTTCAGGTTTTCGACTTGCCGGGTGTACAAATCTTTTTCATTTTCATCCCTTATTTTTGCCCGAACCCTTTTGGTTCACCGAGAAGCCCTTATTTTTGCCTAGGCCAGTCGACCTAGAGGGTCTTTATTTATGCGCAGTATTTTCTGACTATGTCCACGCTCTCGAGGTGTAGGGAGTTGTCACTGTCGGTAGTGTTGTATTGCCATACTACCAGAAGATGTTCGTTTGATCATGCAAGATTCGTTGCGGGAATCCATGTCCAATGCCCCAAGTGATTCAGATGGGGATTTGCCCCTGGATATATGGCATCTTTGAGAGATTCCTTGAATCTTGACTTGACTGCCCCAGATGATAGACAAGGACCATGTCGTGCCCCTTGGTTGGAAGTGTTTTTCCACTTGAGGTGATCCTTTTTATTGAGAAGGTTTTTTGTTCACTAGACATTCATCGTACGAATTTCTCTGCTGTTTGGACAAATAGTCATATGCAAACAATGTTATTTTAAGAATGCAAAGCTTATGCCTGTCTTAAAATTTTTTTGAAAATGCATTTTTCAGTAAAACAGGTAAATTTTGTAAAATGTGATGTCAACTCAGGATTTACAGCAAGCCCTACAGGAGTCAGGATACCTTTTGTAACAATATGCTTTCAAACTAAGCCATGCCTCAACTAGGACTTTTAAGGGTTATAACGTGGTCTGGTTCACGGTTCAAGAAACAAAGGATAAAGGCTCAAATTTTATTTGTACCCACCCGTTCTTCGCGATGTTCTTCGATCATAAACTCAGATAATTGTGCATTTATACCCCGTTTTGAGTCTTTTCTATGATATTCTAGTGATGGTTCGGATACTGACAAATTATTTTGAACAGGCAGTCATTTTGTTGAGGGTTTGTAGGACCTCTTTCTTTTTTATTTTGTTATCCTTGTCTTTTTGCCTGAACTGTTTCTTTTGTGATTACAGTCAGCGAGAATGCCCCAGTTTTTTGTAAGTCTCCTTTATAGGTTTTGACTCAGTGGGCTTTTATTTCGAAAGATAATGACTGCCTGTCCTTACGATTATACGGAACCATCACTGTCTCTTGTTTTGGAAGGACGTCTTTGATGTCATTCATTGTGCACCTGAATTAACTGAGAAAACTACCCTGCCCCAGGTTGCGATTAAGGTTTTTAATTTATGTGAAAAGAAAAGAAAAAAAACTCCTACTTCTTTGGCTCAAAGGGGTTGACAAGGGATTATCTTCCTTATAACTCCGCTGTTTAGTATTCGAAACAATGCCTGTACATCATCAGCAGGGTATGTTCAAAAGCATACTGTAGAGATTGTGGTATCAATTTCGTCATCCTCCCTCTAAAGGGTTAGAATTTTTTAATCGAGAGTTGAACATCACAAAAAATGAAAGCAATTTGAATATAGTGAACACGAATGGACTGATTCAAAACAGACATATACAATGCATTGATAAAGTAACAAAGTTTGACATGAATAAATGTCTGAATGATCAAAAGAAAATTACAAATTGAAAATTCTAATGAACAAAATGTCTTCTCGTCTCAGGACTTGTCACTTCAAATGGTGAGCTTTGGAGGGATGGTAAAAGAACTCATCCTGACCATCTTATGTTAATTCTAATGCTCCTTTATTAATCAAGTCTTGAATTTTGTTTTTCAATGCCCAACAGGCATCAGTATCATGCCCCGGGCTGTTGGAATGGTATGCACACCTTGCATCAGGATTGTACCTTGGGGAGGTTATGTAGGGATTTTGAGGAGGGTCTCTTAACGTCACCAGATTCAATCTCAACAGGTGTTGTAAAGCTTGAGACAGCGGCATGTTGAGCTCGGTGAACTGCCTTTTGGGCGTATCTGGCTTACTCTGATTAACCCATTGCTTTTGGTGAGGTGGTTGTTGGACTTGTGAGATGGTAGCAACTTGCAGAGGTCCATTCTTTACCAACCCAAACCCTTGTCCTCTTCGAGGCTGATAAATGACTTGGTCCCCGGCCTCGACTGTATGCTTCATACTGTTGTATCTGTCTTGATGAAGCTGGTTGATAATGGTTCTCAGCTCTTCTTGTTCCCGAGCTAAGCCTTGGATAAGAGCCATCTGCCCCAGCATCTGGATTCTCATTGCATCTACCTCAGCTTGCAATTGTTCTAGTCGTTCATCCTTATTGTCTTCAAGACTTTTCTTTACCAAGTTCCCAACGAGGAGTGTTTCCAACTCTTCCTGTCCCTTGGATAGGTTTAGGAAGATTTCCCTGAACTGAGCTTCTCGAGTTTGAAGGTCTCTGTTGTCTTGTTTGAGAGCCATTGCTGAAATAAATAGCAAGAACATGGGAGACATGTATTGGAAGACCTGTTATGTAATGATATGTATGTATGCAATGTTTTCAAGGATCTCGCAGGGTAAACAAGAAATTGTTAGAATTTGAATTTTGCAGTTTGATTGAAGAAACTTCGTGTCGTCAAAAGTACTTCTTCAAGAGTCAAGCTCACCATATCGAGTGGGTCATAGCCCCTGACTCAATTCATCGTGTTTTAATTTATAGATGACATTGGCTAGAGGAAAATAAATCCTCTTTGCCCCTTGCTTGACGTTTGATTTACCATAACCTGCATTACAAACCCTTGAGGTCCTCGAAATGGTTAAGGAAATGTTAAGGCATGATGTTATGATGTGTATGCTATGCGTTTAATCAAAAGTGTGAGGTGATGTAAGTAAACCCTGCAATAAATCCAAATTATTGGATAAGGAATGTAAACAAAACCTGCAAGGAACTCATGTTATTAGATAACAAGAATGTGCAAGTAGTTCAAGTTTGAAGGCACACAAGTCACACAAACAGCCTTAAGTTTAGGCTTGCATGGGGTCTAGGTATTACCCTCTTGAAGTTCGGTTGGTTCAACCTGTCCTAGTAATAGTAACCGGGTTCTAGAGAATCTCAATATCACTGACCACCCTCGATCAGTCATAATTCCAGTTCAGCAACCTTTTCTTGCGGCCGGAATCATCGCGAGAGTTTGGTCTCAATGAGTGTAGCATACTTCTACTTTTCTATGGCCAAGTTGGTCAATTATAGGTTCTAAGGTCAGTTGGTGCTTAATGACCCCTTAGCAGCCCCATATTCTCCTTGTTCCTCCACAAGGGATATCGGTACAAACTAAAGTGTCACACAGACGTAGCTACTGCTTCAACCGTACCGGTCTACGCTGTACAGTTCCCTCACAGTCTATTGCTACTTACCTAAAAGGTGTCCCCAGATCCGGGTTAGGATCTATAGTAACTCCGATACAAAGCCCACAAATATAAAGCAAACAGATCAAACAATTGAAAACAATATGATGAACTAATCCTAAGTTACGCCCCACTTATTAATCATCCCCAATAGAGTCGCCAATTCTGTGATACGGTGGGAAGAACTGACTGTTTTTGGAATGCTGGTTTGCGTTTTGCATTTTTGTTCACAAAATGTCGCGGTAAGCAAGAGTCGCCACCGACTTTTATTTTATCCAACAAGGAAAGGAAAAAAGCACAGAAAAATTCCTTTTTCGAGATGTTTCTGAGTACGGGGGGTAGATTATAGAAAGGGAAGGTATTAGCACCCTTTCTATCTGTAGTTATCTACGGGCTCTTAGGTACTTGCTCATCATTTTCAAAATTGCTTCTTTGTGTGCTTGTGTGTTTTGAAAAGTTATTTTTTAACTTCGATTTAACTCTTGCTTCTGTCTTCAAGAGTGTAATGAAGGGTTTTTGAAAACTTTGTTTGTAAAGGAGTGTAAGTGTGAAAAAGTTTGTTTGTATGAGCAAGTACTTAAGAACTAATCTACCTACTCGAAAAAAGAATTGTTCTATGTTCGTTTCCTTTAAACAATGCTATCCCACTATTAGTGAGTAGGTAGCACCGTCGTTGGAGTTTAAGGGTCAATTCGAAAAGGGACGTACGGTCACTAAAGCAATGTTAAGATGTCTTAGTGGTAACCCTAATGTCTTAGATCATTTATCCGAGGCAACAATATCCGAGGCAACCATTTCGAGGCAACTATGATCTTTTAGACAAGAGGGAGACCTCTAAAACAACCTATAATCAATGATCGTTTACCGAAGGCAACCAAGTGGGAGTATACCCTAGGAGTGCGCATGTGCGAGTGATTCAATTTCAGATTAGTTATCTTTGCACATTTTTAGGGTTATCTAACCGTTTTAAAATTAAACATACATTCTTGTCATGCATCCTAAATCATACATCTAATAGTTAATATTTTGCGGAATTTAAAAAGCGGAAATTAAACTAAGCTATTACAAGGCTTCGGGTATTTACATAGCCAAAAACAAACCCTTCGAAATTAAAGCGATAAATGTAGAATAAACGTCCTAATTAAACTATTACATCCCATGAGCAGTTACATTAAATATCGTAAAAAAATAAATAAAAGCAGTAAAGGTAAATAAATTTCCTAATTAAATTATTACAAACTGTGAGCAGATACAATAATTAGGCAAAATAATAATAAAGCGCGCGATTAAAAATTATATCGACGAGAAATTAGGTTTTTGACCATTCTATCCTAATTAAAAAAAGAAAATGTTTTTTTGTTGTTTTTAATATTTTTTAAGAAAAGAAATTAGATTTTTAAATTAAATGCAAAATTGATTGGTTATTAAATTAATTAATGAAAATAATTAAATGACATATTTTTTGGGTTTTTGTTATTTTAGGAAAGAAATAAAATAATTAAGTTAGTAATAAAACTTATTTATTCTAATTAATTTTAATTATGTAAAAAGCTAATAATTAATAACCTAATTAAATTAATTACTTTTTTTAAAATAAAAATAAATATCTTTAATTTAATTGGATAGAAAATTTTTTTGTGATTTTTTGATAAAAAAGAAAATAATTTGATGGGTTAGTAAAATAAATAAATGAAATAATATAAATATAAAAGAATTAGAGAAAAGCAAATTGGGCCTGCAATGTGGGGGTGCAATCATCAGAAATCTCTAGGCCCGAACCTTTGAAAGCTTCATGCTCTAACTATGGTGTTTTTTTTATTCTTGCATGGAGCCTATGATTCAAACATCCATAACTGTTCTATATAAACTCAAGCAAACGTTAGCATACCATAAAATGTGATTAAAATTAGAGATTCGAAATTTAAAATTTTACCAAACCGGTGTTGTCTAATGGGGGCGTGCTAGGCGTGTGATGGATTGCTCCTGGGCCTTGTAAGACTCTTGAGGACTTCAAGAGGATGGTTTTAGGCTTGATGTCAATTGAGAGAGACCGGAACCTCGAGATATGACTTGCACTAATTCTTTGATTTCTGGAGAGCTTTTTGAAGAGCTTTTTGAGAGCTTTTTGAAGAGCTTTTTGAGAGATTTTTAGAGAGGATTTTCGTCCCTTTCAAGTTGTATGACTCTATATTTATAGAGGAGAATGATGAGACAAGAAATCATGGAAAGAATCTCCCTCATAATGTTGTGTTTTAAGACCATGATCAAGATTTGAAAAAAATGCCATATTTGATGATTTTATGCCATTTTCACATGTGGATGAACCTGGACATATTTGAAAAGTTATTGCACGAAATCAATTGACATAAACCAGCATAAAACTTTCCCAAAATGGATTCACACTAAAATTTACATTATTTCCATTATTTATTTATTTAATTCTGAATTTTAATGAATAAAATATCAAAATAAATAGCATAAATAGTATAAAAATGTGTGGGTGGGTTTAGAGGTCGTGGACCATGTTAGGAATGAGTTTCAAACTAGAAAGATAGGCCCCTTTGGAAAAAATCCAAGTTTGGTCAAAATTTGCTTCATGCATTTTTTCAAAAATTGTCCAACTTTGACAGTGCATATCTCTCTCAATTTTAACCTTATGAGGGTGTTCTTGGACTTTTTAGAAAGCTTAGGATGTCCCCTAAGAGACCTATTTGGTTTCATCTCAATTGGATCTTCCATGTTCATGTAAGAAGCTTTGATCAAAAATGTGTTTTTGTTGACTTTCCAAAATGACCTATAATGTCCAAATTCATAACTTCTTGTGAGTGCAATTTTTGAAATTGGGAGCTGGAGATGGATTGTATGGAATTGAATCATATTCAAAATGAGCTTTGGATGGGTCATTTCTCATAAAGTATGAGAAAGGTATGCTTGGTCAAAGTTGAGTTGACTTTTCCTACAAAAGCCTAATTTAACAACTTTTGAGTCTTGATGAATTATGAGAAATCCTTGATGAATCATGATCAAACCTTGATCAAATGATGAAATATAATTCAAAATGAGGATGTTGACAAAAAATCTTGAAGTTTGACTGTATGTGGGCCACAGTTGACTTTTGCCCTAACATAGTCGATTTTTGGACCTTTGAGCAATTGACTGAGCAAACTTTCTCGGCAAGGCTTGAAACTTGACATGGATGATCTTGAGAACATATTAGGACAATGTTGAGCATTTGGGGTCACTTGGAATCAAGTATCTTGATGCAGCATGAAACCCTAATTTGGGGTAGACTGCTTTAGGAGAGAGCTTGTCTGGCCAACCCTTGGACTACCTTGAGCAACTTGAGAATCTTTCTTGAAATGTTTTGAGAAATATGGGAGGGCAAATTTTTGGGTACAACAAGATGCTAGAGAGTAACTCTGCGGGGCCAAACCTTGGGGGAAGAGATACTCTGTTGATAGACCTGCTGATCTAGAGGAACAAATTTAGTTGGGTATGAAATTCTGTTGTTGGAAGTGATGAGCTCTGTTGGAGATTGAGCTTCTGTATCTGTAGAAGTAAACTCCACTTGGGTGATAAGATTTATTGACTCGCCTATGATTACGAACTTTGGCTGGGGATAGTTACGTCCTGTTTCGGGGAAACTGACATCAATGCCTTTGGATACTTTTACTTTGTGGGGAGTGTATGTACCAATAATCATGTTCCAAAGCTGACTCTATCCCGATACCTGCTGGGCAGAGGAACCATCGGGTTTGGTACTTCTTGTTTTTTTTCCTGTTTCTAGAATTACGAGTAATTGTCTTTTGTTTCTTATGTAAATCTTTATGAGCAACAATCATTTTCAAATGCATATATCAAAAAGTAAATCATTGGACGTTCTTGCGAAACAAAATAGAAAAAGAAAAACAGATTGAAGTTCCTTGTGAAAATGACTTGTATTGATTTTTGAAGTTGGCCCGTAATAGGCGTTTTTGTACAAAGAGGCTGACGCGCTAGTAAGAGAACGCCGCTGAAAGATAGAAATTATATAATTTGTGTAAAAGAAAGAAAAACAGTTATGTGAAATGATCCCATTGGGTTCCAACTCTGCTATTGCCTTTATATCTTCAAGCGTCTCATCACTTTGCTACTTGGGTGAAGGTTGATCAAATTGATTGGCACCGTCCAAGCTTGATAGTCGATATAGAAGTCTGGTCGCAAGATGCTCCAATGAGACATAGTGATACACTTCAATCCCTAACTTTTGCCTGGATTGCCCTTTCGGGTTTTCAATCCACCGGGATACCCTTTTTTGTCCAAGCCTCCCTTCCGGGTTTTCGACTTGCCGGGTGTACAGACTTTTTTTCATTTTCATCCCTTACTTTTGCCCAAACCCTTTTGGTTCGTCGGGAAGCCCTTATTTTTGCCTAGGCCAGTCGACCTAACGGGTCTTTGATTATGCATAGTATCTTTTCACTATGTCTGCATTGACGGGGTGAGGAAGTTCGTCACCATCCATGGTGGTTAGAATCATAGCTCCTCCTGAGAAAATATTCTTAACCACAAATGATGCATTTGATCACCAGATCCCCGACTTGATATTCTTGACACCTGACTTTCTTGTTAAAAGCCTTGATCATTCACTTTTGATACGCTTGACCATGGAAGATAGCAGTAAGCCTCTTTTCGTCGATTAGATTTAGATGGTCAAGTCGGGTTTGGATCTAGTCGTCTTCATTCAAACCCGGATCCTTCATAATCCTGAGAGAGGGTATCTGGACTTCGATGGGTAGGACTGCCTCCATGCCATATACCAGAAAGTAGGGTGTTGCCCATGTCGACGTCCGTGTTGAGGTACGGTACCCATGAAGAGAGAATGGTAACATCTCATGCCAGTCTTTATATGTCACCGTCATCTTCTGTACAATCTTCTTGATGTTCTTGTTAGCAGCTTCAACAACCCCATTCATCTTCGGCCGGTAGGGAGAAGAGTTATGATGATGTATCTTGAATTGTTTACAGAGCTTGGTGATCATTATGTTGTTGAGATTTGTACCGTTGTCAGTAATAATCCTCTCTGGTACACCATATCGACAAATCAAATTGTGTCAGATAAACCGCGCCATAACGTTCTTAGTTACAGTAGTAAAAGAGGCTGCCTCAACCCACTTAGTGAAGTAATCGATGGATACTAAGATGAAACGATGCCTGTTAGACGCAGTAGGTCTGATCTCACCGATCACGTCAATGTCCCACATTGCAAAGGGCCAAGGACCTGTCAAGACGTTCAATTGAACTGGAGGTACATGCACCTTATCAGCATAAATTTGGCATTTACGACAAGTTCGAGAGTGCTGATAACAATCGGCTTCCATGGTGGACCAGTAATATCCTGCCCGTAGGATCTTCTTAGCCATGGTATGTCCACTAGAATGGGTTCCAAAGGTGTCTTCATGTAGATCTGTCATGATCCTCTCTTCTTCACTCTTGTCTACACACCGTAGTAGTGTGGGGTCATGGTTGCGTTTATAGAGGATCCCATTACTAAGGAAGAACTTTGCAGCGAACCTTCTCAGAAACTTTTTATCATTGACAGATTCCCCTTTGGGATACTCCTTAACCTCGAGATACCTTTTGACTTCGTGAAACCAGGGTTTGTCTGCCACTTCTTTAGTGTCGATCTCACAGCAGTGTGCGGGTTCATCCAACTTTCAATGGTAATTTGGGGAGCTTCATTGTCCCACCTAACTTTGAACATAGAAGACATGGTAGCTAGCGCGTCCGCCAACTGGTTCTCTTCTCGTGGGAAATGTTCAAAGGTTACCTCCTCAAAGTGTGGGAGAAATGTCAGTACATACTCTCTGTAAGGAATGAGATTTGGGTGCTTCGTATTCCACTCGCCTTTGATCTGACTTATCACCAGAGCGGAATCCCCGTATACACTTAAGAACTTAATCCTCGGGTCAATAGCAGCTCGAAGACCGATAATACATGCTTCATACTCCGCCATGTTATTGGTGCAGTTGAAACATAATCAGGCAGTGAATGGAGTATGACAGTTGAAACATAAGCCATTAGATTGACTAGACTTTATACAAATCAAAATAAAAATCGCCAACACACTTTATTGTTTCCAAAGGAATGGGAAAAGAGCGAATAACCCAAAAAAGGGGGAAAGATTCAAGGTAAGGGGGTTGGTTATGCAAAGGGAAGGTATTAGCACCCTAAACATCTATGGTACTCCGCAGGATCCTCTTTGTAAAATCTGTATATTTTGGCCATAAAAAATGTGTTATATATAAAATGGATGGTGGAGGTGAGAAAAGAAATATATTATTTTTTAAGATTTTTGCACCCGCCGCGGTTGCGAACCTTTAGTGCCTACGTACCACCTTTCGTGCAATAGGGGATCAGGGTACACGTAGTTCCTCTTTTAAAATTTTAAAATACAAGTGTGTTGGTTATTTTTATGAGATAAGACATCATCGTCATTGTCTGTGTGGAAAAACATACTTACTACCCACAATCATGAGAAAGGAGAATTTGCATCATCTCAAAGTGGAGGATATGGCTTGGATTTTAAAATCAACAATGCCTCACTCAACACCCAAGTGGAAAATATCTCTCTTCACTACATACTGTAGAAGTATAGTTGTTTGCATCACTACAAGGATTGACAAGACTCTAATCTTTTAAGAAAAGTTTAAAGGTAAAAATCCAAAGTGGAAAAATGGTTTGAAATGAGATTGGTTGACTTTTAGTCTTCTCATAAAAAAAATGGTCAAGGTATTATTAAGTTGATTGGGGTTTATTTATAAAAATGTTTGAAAATGCACAGACATAAGTCCGAGTTTATTATGAAAATGTTTCAAGTTTCAAAACAAGAAGAGTTTCAAAAGGAGGGAGAAGATTTTTGAAATTAAAGAAGATGGGAGGAGTAGAAGAGGCTATCCTAAAGCATATAGTAAAAGCTAGGGATAAGGACCATCTAACCAACAAGAAGCCAAAACTTGCTATTATGAGCCAAGATAAATTCCCATTATTTGGATTGAAACCAAGCAAGCAAAAATACTAGACCTCTTGAGAGAACCAAACTTCAAGTGTATTAAGTCTTCATAAAAATTGGGCAGAGTAACGACTGTATACGGGTGAATTCCAGATTACAAACAAAGGATGCAATCACAAGAACCTGCACACAAAAACAAATAAGCAACCCAATATCTTGAGGTAAACCTCAAGAGCTCCAGACAAAATAATCAAATAGGATTACAAGGTATCCAAGATAAGCCAAGGTTTCTAATCCTAAGTCCAAGAATAAGTCCCATGCTCCATAATGCCAAGGATAGTAACCAAATAGTCCAAGTACCATTAAGAGTTTTTTAGGGTTTAAGTTGATTATTAAGTATCTTAGAAAAAGAAAAGAAAAGCTCAAGTGAGCAAAGTAAAAATGACAAGAATAATAAATGCTCAAATGGGCAAAGATAAAAATGGCATGAAGTGTAAAATGCTAAAAGTAAATGGTATATAAAGCATAAAAAATAAACAAGTCAATAATTAGTGGTTAGTTGGATGACCATCTTGAAACTTTCATTTGGAACTCATTAGAGGATTGGTAGAACCAAAGCCTCCACACAATAAGTTGCATTTGCTTTTTGTCAAGTATATCATCCATTTTGGAATCCTCAAAAATAACATTAATGATCAATGATGTTTAAGTGATCCGCATTGACCAAAGGTGTTGTAGATTCATTAGAGGATTGGTAGAACCAAAGCCTCCACACAATGAATCTCAAGGTTATTGGATCGAAGAGATCAAATTAACATACTTGGGCTTACAATCATAAGTTTGGGCCACGAATGATAATTTATTCAAATCGGGACGAAATTTAGCGCTATGTTAAGCAATCGTAAGTGGACTTATATAGAAGTCGCACCTATTTTGAGGCCGGTCAATAGCAATCTATGCAGCATTTATTTTGAGACATGATATAGAGATCATGCTCCAACAACATTTAGTGCAATGAGAATGAGATGAGATGAAGGGGAATTAGGGTAAAAAGAGAAACCACATTTGAATTAATATTTAATCAAACTATTATTAAAATCATTCATCCATTTTTGTGGAGTTAAACTCAACACCATGGATCCAATGATGTTAATAAAGCCATGACCAAAAAATCAACCTAAGACAGCCAGAAAATATTCACAAAATAATAATATATTTAATATATACATTAAAGGTTTTAAAAATGTTTTAAAATGGAAAATGATGAAGAAAAAGCCAATTATATTCAAATTAATCAAGAAATGAAAAATAAGACCATAGAAAAATCAAAAAAGATGCCAAGTAATTTTACAAAAAATTTGGGAATTTTTAAAAGTCAGAAACTATTTTTAAAAATTAAAATAAATGGGTAAAATAAACAAAAATAGCAAAAATATAGTAAAGTCAGAAACAAAAATAAAATAAGGTCACCAATATTTGTCACAATATCAGTGGATCATTCCATAATTTTTTCAGAATTTAAAAATGTATAAAAGTATTTTTAAACATTTTAAATCAATCAAATAAATGTAAAATTCATAAAAAATACCAAAATACAAAATTAAATTGTAAAAAAATAAAAATCAGGAAGATAATAACCAAAAATATTTTTCATAATTTTTTTGGATTTTTTGGACTAGAAATGAATTTTCTATAATTTTTTGAAATTTAAAACAATTAAAATATAAAAATCAGAAAAAGAAAATAAAAGAAAAAGATGTGGACCATTGGATGAGAGTCAAAACGCGTTAGTAATCAAATCCAAAGGATCTGGTGCCCTGTGCATATCATGGTCTTTAAGGAATAATGTACAAAATCATTTATAAAATCCGAATTAAAAAAAAAAACAAATGTCACGCTTTCATTGGTTAGAAGGTGACACGTTGGTCATCTTCAACCTCCAGCCCTCACGAATTGCATGTCTCTCAAACTATAAAATCAGAAGCTCACACCTATGTCATTTGCTTCGTATCTTCAAGACAAAGACAACCATACCCTCGCGCCATTTTTATATAAACTGTAACTCAAGCAATTTGGAAAGAAAGTTTTGAAAAGGGATTTGAAAATTCATGGTCAAAACATGCTTCCAGATAAAAGTAAGTGTTTCAACTAGAATTAGGACAATGAGAGCAATACAATGGTATCAATGTTTTGAAGAATTGATGAAGGAATCTACCTATTGAAGTTGAGTTGCTGAGCTCTGAAACTGGACTTCTATGGAGCAATATAGGGCACGATTCTTGAATGTGATTATATGGTTAGCTTCAGGGAAGATCAAGGAAGGTGAATTGATAAAGAAAATGGATTGAAAAAGGCTTGAGAATAGGATTCGAAGTACCTGAATTCTGAGTTGTGAAGCAAGTTTGGCAGGGTGATTCTGGCTATCTAAGCTTGGGAAATTGAATGGAGGATGACCCTCTATTTATAGGGAATCAAATGGGATGCTCAAGCGTGTGGAATGATGCAAATTGGAGGGAAATCATGTGGGTATGCATCATGAAGAAAGTGTGACTCAAACTTGATCAAAACTCAGCCAAATCGTGCGTTTCATGATGCTAATCACTTCTGGCAAGTTGCTAAACATGATTAGAAACAAAAAAGCGTGGAAATCTTGTGATTAGAAGCCAAAACAAAGATTTCAAAATTCTGACTTTGTGCAAAATTCAGTTTCAAACTACCAAATTCAAATCCATGGCATTTCCACCTCAAGGGGTCTTAGGGCATAATTCTTGATGCTTTGGAAAGATGAGGTAACAAGCTTTGCAATGTAAAAAGAATGGAATCAAATGGAGGCTTGAGCTGAAAATTACATGGAGTCAAAGTTGAAGGAAAAGAGTTGACTTTCCATACTTAGAAATATTTCAAATTCTTCTTTAAAAATGACATATAATCTCTTGCATCCAAACATGGCCTTCCATTTAGAATTTTCTCTTGACCATTAAAGATGGAATTAAGTAGATCTCTTGAATGACATTTTTCAATTCGAACCACTCAAAATCTCCAAAAAATGAGCAAGTTATGACTTGTTGAAGTTGGCCAAAAATCATGAAATGACCTATAATCTTTTGCATTCTTAAGGCAACTTCCATCCATTTTCTTACATTGCACATAAAAGAAGGTGTGAAGTTCACATCCTTAAGATCATCATGGAAAAATAATGGGCTCAAGGTGATAAAAATTGACCAAGTTATGACCATTTGAAGTCACATATGGAAAATTAGGGATTCATCTAGATGACTTGTAATCTTTCTTCTTCACCAAGTTCTTTCCACATGAAAACTCCTTGGAGATTTTCAAGTGATTTGTTGGTAACTCTTTGAAGAGAAGAATGGTTTTGTAATCACTCAAAAATACAAATAGATGAGCAAGATATGCCCCTTTGAAGTCCAAAACCCTAGCCTCTAGATCAAGAGAATGCTTGGTGGAACTTTGCCAAGTTTGAACAAACTTTTTGTACCAATATTCTTCATTTGTGAATAGGAATTGTTGAGGATGATGATGAGGACTTATGGCCACCAAAACCAATTTCATACCAACTTCAAAACAACTTCAATTGTGAGGTTTGAATCTCTCAAGCTTTTGACTAGGGCATGGAAATAAACTCATGAACCCATGAAGCAAACTTGCTAAACCTCATTTCCTTTACCTACATTGTCAACAAGTAAGACAAACCAATATTGAATTTTGTTAATTAGAGAAAAATCAAAGTACAATATCTATGATCACAAAAGTAAACAAGTCAAGGTGTTTGGTGACTCCTCAAAGAGAAAAGCTAAAGATAGGGAGAAGAACCAAAGTCCCTGATGTGATTTTGTGGTGCTGGAAACAATATGGTATGATGAAGGGATCTTAGGGGCAAAAATTGGGGTACAACAACTGCCCTTATTTAAGTTTCTTCTATCCGTAGATACGAAGGTTAAAAATCTTCATGCCGACGTGATCGAAGATACTTAAATATAAAACAAACCCTGTTTTTGGCCCTAAGATGCCATGAAAATGTTTATGCATATGAATGAAACAGAAGAGACGCAAAGTAGCATTGGGGAGGAAACACAAAATGCAGAAGCAAAAAGAGCAATCCCACCAGGAAAATAAATCACTGGTACACCACAAGAATAGAATCAAAGAGGAGGATAACAAGCATCGATGTTTACTGAATATATCATACCACTGCCGTTCACTGACGATGAACTATCAACGTTTATTGAAGATAGAAAAAAGATAAGAAACACCAACGTTCACTGCCGATGTACTACCAACATTCACTGAAGGTGGAAAGAGAAAATATCATATCACCGCCATTCATTGACGATGAACTATCAACATTCACTGAAGATAGCAAAAAGATAACAAACACCGACGTTCACTGCCGATGTACTACCAACGTTCACTGAAGGTAGAAAGAGAAAATATCATATCACCGCCGTTCACTGACGATGAACTATCAACGTTCACTAAAGATAGCAAGAAGATAAGAAGCACCGACGTTCACTGCCGATGTACTACCAACGTTCACTGAAGGTAGAAAGAGAAAATATCATATCACCGTCATTCACTGACGATGAACTATCAACATTCACTGAAGATAGAAAAAAGATAAGAAGCATCGACGTTCACTGTCGATGTACTACCAACGTTCACTAAAGGTAGAAAGAGAAAATATCATATCACCGCCGTTCACTGACGATGAACTATCAACGTTCACTGAAGATAGCAAAAAGATAAGAAGCACCGACGTTCACTGCCGATGTACTACCAACGTTCACTGAAGGTAGAGAGAGAAAATATCATATCACCGCCGTTTACTGACGATGAACTATCAACGTTCACTGAAGATAGCAAAAAGATAAGAAACACCGACGTTCATTACCGATGTACTACCAACGTTCACTGAAGATAGAAAGAGAAAATATCATATCACCGCCGTTCACTGACGAGGAACTATTAACGTTCACTAAAGATAGCAAAAAGATAAGAAACACCAACGTTCACTGCGGATGTACTACCAACATTCACTGAAGGTAGAAAGAGAAAATATCATATCACCGCCGTTCACTGACGATGAACTATCAACGTTCACTAAATATAGCAAAAAGATAAGAAGCATCGACATTCACTGCCGATGTACTACCAACATTCACTGAAGGTAGAAAGAGAAAATATCATATCACCTCCGTTCACTGATGATGAACTATCAACGTTCACTGAAGATAGCAAAAAGATAAGAAGCACCGACGTTCACTGCCGATGTATTACCAACATTCACTGAAGGTAGAAAGAGAAAATATCATGTCACCGCCGTTCACTAACGATGAACTATCAACGTTCACTGAAGATAGCAAAAAGATAAGAAACAACGACGTTCATTGCCGATGTACTACCAATATTCACTGAAGGTAGAAAGAGAAAATATCATATCATCGCCGTTCACTGACAATGAACTATCAACGTTCACTGAAGATAGCAAAAAGATAAGAAGCACCGACGTTCACTGTCGATGTACTAACAATGTTCACTGAAGGTAGAAAGATAAAATATCATATCACCGCCTTTCACTGACGATGAACTATCAACGTTCACTGAAGATAGCAAAAAGATAAGAAGCACCAACGTTCACTGCCGATGTACTACCAACATTCACTGAAGGTAGAAAGAGAAAATATCATATCACTGCCGTTCAGTGACGATGAACTATCAACGTTCACTGAAGATAGCAAAAAGATAACAAACACCGATGTTAACTGCTGATGTACTACCAACGTTCACTGAAGGTAGAAAGAGAAAATATCAAGTTTTCCCCAAAGTTCTGGTGTTCGGCCAAAAATGGGTCTCAACTTCTTATTTAACCAAGATCTGCCTGGAAAGGGTAATATGTAACCTGTCTCAAATAAAGAGACTTCCACTTATTATGCAAAAAGAAATGACTTTTTGGGGATAGAAATATGACATCTTGGGGAAATGCCACAATATTCCTGCTGAGGAGATAAGGTCTTCTTGTGCAGAATAAATGCACGAGCAAAAACTCAAAGTTTTCAGGAATCCATAATAAATGATATCGTCATGCAACCACAAATCCAATTTAGAAATATACCGAAGCAAGATGGCCAAAGCAGATTTATCCTTCGATAAATAAACTCAAGAGGGAAGACCAAATTCAACTTAAGCAAAGAGCGTTGCAGGAAAGGTCAGAACACAATGTTAATGAATGATAATTTTAGCAATGCATGATGTATGTATGAATGTATGAGTGCTATTGTGCATATGCTGATAAAAAGGATACATAATCAGTGCAGACAAATGAAACCGCTCCAGTTACTAACAATCATTGGGCTAAGCTTCAACCAGAAAGATCAATCTAGGAAAGGGTAAAAGCGACTGCGGAAAATGAACCTACTGCCTGCCTTAACTTCATAAAGGAGAAACATAATCCGGATGTAGTCAAATCAAATAGATACTGGGATAGAACATCCTGCTTCTGGTTTCATCGGCGAAACAGTTTTCCAAAAGCTACATGCATATCAGAGATTGCAAGATCAACTTCCAATAAAGCAGACAGACGTCGAAACAACCAAACCTGAATGGGGAATTCAAGCCTACCTCCCAGGAGAAAAACTGCGGATTGAAAATTTTCATCACGAATACCCATCCCAACAAGAGATGCCCTGGGATAACCTTCCCGGGAAATCAAGAAGCCAACACTAGTGTCAATACTGTAAAAGAGCGACACCTCAGCACACCAAGGGAAAATAACTTTTCATCATATAAGGGAAGACTTTGCTGGGGAAACTGGGAGGGAGGCTTCCGACCATGCAAACCTAAAATCAAAAGCGAATCAATACTTGACTGGGGATAATGGGATCACCAACCCAATATTGTACCTTGTACCCACTGATATCGTCTTTAACTATCTGAGAACATACAAAGATTGCACATACCAACAAAATGGCCTGAGAAAACCTTTATGAAGGAAGTAAATCTTCTTAAAGCAACCAGACTTTGTTCATCCTTGGAATCACCATTTTTGTTGTCATTGTTTCATCACAAATCCCAAAGTAAATTGAATTGTAAAGATCTCTTTTTTTTAAAAGTCAATTTTGCTTTTTAATCTCTTTGCTTTAAAAGCTATTATCAATAATAAATGAAGTCTTCGCAAGCTAAATAAAAATAAGAACACAAAGAATTGGAGAAAAGCTCAAATTTCATTAATAGAATGGTAGTCTGCGAATGGCGAGACTCCATGGATGATTACAAAGTTTGGGAAATGGTAATATATAATGGAAAAGATACATTGAGATACAATGACCACTATTCCTCCTAACAATTTTTGAAATCCTGAACAACAGCTTTTGTTGAAGTATGGTGAGCATCTGAGAAGATTGTTGCTTCAACGATCAAGTCTTGTCTGACGTAGTTACTTGCCAAGAAAATCCCTAATTTTTGCCTAAGCTGCCCTTGCGGGTTTTCAACTTAGCGGGAAATTTATTCTTTTTATGTCTCTAATTTTTGCCTAGACCGCCCTTTCGGGTTTTTGGCCTACCGAGACGCTCCTTTTTGCTTAAGCCTCCCTTTCGGGTTTTCAACTTAGCAAGCTGTTCTTTTATTTCTTTAGGCGAAGTATTTCTTGACTGCGTCAGCATTCATGGGATGTGGGAACTCCTCGCCATCCATAGTTTCAAGAATTAACGCACCACCAGAGAAGGATTTGTTGACAACATACGTGCCTTCAAAATTGGGAGTCCACTTGCCCCTAGAATCAGTGTTGAAAGACATGATCTTCCTGAGCACGAGGTCACCTTCTCTGAATTCACGAGGTTTGGCCTTTTTATCAAATGCTTTCTTTATTCTTTTCTGATATAACTGCCCATGACACAAAGCTGTCATTCTCTTCTCTTCAATCAAATTCAATTGGTCAAACCTGTTCTGAACCCATTCGGCCTCTGACAACTTGGCCTCCATTATCACACGCAACGAGGGAATCTCTACCTCGACAGGGAGTACATCTTCCATTCCATACACTAGGGAAAACAGGGTTGCTCCTGTTGAAGTGTGAACAAATGTTCGATATCCATGCAGAGCAAAAGGGAGCATTTCATACCAATCCTTATAAGTGACAACCATTTTCTGGATAATTCTCTTGATATTCTTATTAGCAGCTTCAACAGCCCCATTCATCTTTGGCCTGTATGGAGATGAATTATGATGGACAATCTTGAATTCTTAACACAGTTCTGTCATCATATTGTTGTTCAAATTTGAGCCATTGTCAGTAATGATTCTGCTTGGCACACCATATCGGCATATAAGATTGTTTTTTGATGAAACGTACAACCACCTATTTGGTAACATTGGCATATGAAGCAGCCTCTACCCATTTGGTAAAGTAGTCAATTGCTACTAAGATGAAACAGTGTCCATCCGAAGCCTTGGGTTCTATCATCCCGATCATGTCAATCCCCCACATAGAGAAAGGCCATGGGGAGGAAATCACATTGAGAAGTGTCGGAGGCACATGGATCTTATCTGCATAAATCTGGAATTTATGGCACTTCTTTGCAAATTTGTAACAATCAGATTCCATTGTCAACCAATAATAACCTGCCCTTAGCATCTTTTTAGCCATTGAATGTCCATTAGCATGACTGCCAAATGAACCTTCATGAATCTCATGCATCAACATGTCTGCTTCGTGTCTATCCACACATCTGAGCAAAACCATGTCAAAATTTCTCTTGTATAACATATTCTCACTGAGGAAGAAACTGCCTGCCAATCTTCTCAGTGTCTTTCTATCTTTCTTTGACGCACCAAACGGGTATTCCTGAGTTTGAAGAAAATGCTTGATATCATAATACCAAGGTTTTTCATCTGCTACCTCCTCTGTTGCAAACACATGAGCGGGCCTATCTAGCCGTCGAACTGTGATTCGGGGTATATCATTCCAAGCATTTACTTGGTACATGGAAGCCAGAGTTTCCAGAGCATCCTCCATTTGATTTTCATCTCTAGGAATGTGATGGAATTCAACTTTAGTGAAGAAGGGTAGTAATCTTCTAGCATAATCTTTGTAAGGGATCAAGCCAGGGTGACGAGTGTCCCATTCTCCTTTTATCTGATTTATTACCAAAGATGAATCACCATACACATATAGAATCTTGATTCTGAGATCAATAGCTTCTTCAAGACCCATGATACAAGCCTCATATTCCGCCATATTATTAGTGCAATCAAATGTTAACCTTGCGGTAAAAGGAATATGCGATCTATGAGGAGTGACAATCACAACACCAATTCCTTTACCATAAGCATTCACAGCTCCATCAAATACCATACTCCAACGAGATTCAGGGCCGGGGCCCTCCTCAGGCAGTGGTTCATAACAATCTTTCACTTTTAATAACATCACATCTTCATCGGGGAATTCATATTCTACAGACTGATGATCTTCCACTGGATGGTGAGCAAGATAATCTGCCAACACACTACTTTTAATAGCTTTTTGAGTGTGGTATTTAATATCATATTCAGATAACAACATCTGCCAGCGGGCAATTCTCCCAGTAAGAGCAGGCTTTTCAAAAATATACTTGATTGGATCCATTTTGGAGATCAACCAAGTAGTATGATTCAAAATATACTACCGCAAACGCTTTGCCGCCCAGGCCAAAGCACAACATGTTTTTTCTAGCATAGAATACCGCGATTCATAATCAGTGAACTTTTTTCTGAGATAATAAATGGCGAACTCTTTCTTTCCCGTTTCATCCTATTGTCCCAGAATACAACCCATAGATTTATCTAACACTGTCAGATACATAATCAATGGTCTTCCTTCTATAGGAGGGAGCAAGATAGGAGGTTCAAGCTGATATTCTTTAATACTTTCAAATGCTCTTTGGCAGTCATCTATCCACACACAACCTTGATCTTTCTTTAACAACTTAAAGATCAGTTCAAACGTTGCAGTCATGTGGGAAATAAATCTGGAGATATAATTCAAACGCCCGAGGAAACCCCTGACTTGCTTTTCAGTTCTTGGTGCTGGCATTTCTTGAATTGCTTTGACTTTGTCAGGGTCAACTTCAATTCCTTTCTGGCTAACAATAAAACCCAACAATTTCCCCGATCTAACTCTGAAGGTGCATTTATTTGGATTCTGGCGGAGACGATACTTTCTCAAACGCCGAAACAACTTCAACAAATCTTCTATATGCCCTTCTTCAGTTTGGGATTTGGCAATCATATCATCAACATATACTTCGATTTCTTTGTGCATCAGATCATGGAGTAGGGTCGTCATAGCCCTTTGGTACGTTGCACCAGCGTTCTTCAACCCGAAGGGCATCACTCTGTAACAGAATGTTCCCCAGGGTGTGATAAATGTTGTTTTTCCATGTCCTCTGGAGCCATTCTTATTTGATTATACCCGGAAAATCCATCCATGAACGAGAATACCTTGAATTTTGTGTGCTATCCACTAACATGTCAATGTGAGTCAATGGAAAATCATCTTTTGGACTAGCTTTATTTAGATCTCTGTAGTCTACGCACATGCGGACTTTTTCGTCTTTTTTCGGTACTGAGACAATGTTGGCAATCCATTGAGGATACACTGACGTCACAAGAAAACCAACATTAATTTTCTTTAGGACCTCCTCCTTGATCTTTACTGCCATATCTGGATGGGTTCTTCTCAACTTTTGTTTAACTGGCATACACTCTGGCTTCAACGGCAAACGATGCTCGACAATGTAGACCGGGCATATCTTGATAAGACCAAGCAAAAATATCCATATACTCTTTCAACAGCTCAATCAACCCGCTCTTTACATCAGGATGCAACGATGCTCCAATTTTAACCTCCTTCGGATCTTCTTTTGAACCCAAATTAACCACTTCCAAAGGCTCCTTATATGGCTGAATGGTATTCTCCTCGTGCTCAAGCAACTGTGAGACCTCTTCTGGAATCTCATCATAATCTTCTTCTTCAGCCCCAAACACAAGACAATCAAAGTTGGGAGAGGGTGCAGGGTCATTGTATTCAACGGGTTTTTTAATTAATCTGCACATGTGATTTATGATTGCTTTTAGAAACTTACACATATAACAAGTGATCATGCAGATTAATTCTCAGTTATTATTTATTTTGAAAGGTTTTTTTTTAAATTTTTTTATTACCATTTCCCAAGAAAAAAGCAGAAAATAAAAGACATAATTTTGGAAGCAAAGACAACTTTTATTAATGATCTTATCAATTATAGCAAACAGATAAGCCCTACAACATTAATACTTCCACCTTGGGCAGAGTGAAAGCTTTTTTAAAAGAAAGAGACAAATTATCAAAACAAATTACTTTGAAACATGTATGCAAGAAGAAACATCAATGGTGACCCAGTTCTGAACTCGGACTCCATGCGTCACATAATTCAGTACTTCCTGCTTTGCTTCATCCTCTCCAACAACATTAATTCCAGAACCAATCGGATGGAGGTAGCCTCCGCTGCGGAAAACATCATGATAACCGTTCACAGAAGACTTTGACTTCGAACTTTCGCCTTTGCCATTCCTCAAAGTGAAACCTAAACCAGCTCTACTTTTTTTCACGGGTGGATCCACGAGTCGTCCCCTAACTGCATTAGGACCATTACGCACAACCTGTTGCGCATCCTTCAGTGAGACCACAAAATTCTCATTCTTCCTTATGTTGTCAATGGATAGGGCTTGGAACTGGGTTCCAACAGCAACCTCATCCGCTTCTACAATACTGAAAGAGGAAAGATGGGATATTAACAACGCCTGCTCCCCATTTACGATCACTACCTTCCCTTCACGCATAAATTTTAGCTTCTGATGCAGAGTTAAAGTGACAGCCCCTGCTTCGTGTATCCATGGCCGTCCAAGAAAACAACTATATGCGGGAATAATGTCCATTACCTGGAAAGTTATCAAGAACAAGTGCGATCCTATATGGATGGGTAAGTCCACTTCACCGATGATGGATTTCCTCGACCCATCGAAAGCTTTCACAATGATGCCACTCGTGCGCATAGGTGTTCCCTGATACTTTAACTTCATGAGGGTACTTCTTGGTATAATATTCAACACGGATCCGTTATCAATTAGCACATTAGATAGCGAGTCATTCTTGCAGTTCATGGATATGTGGAGGGCCAGGTTGTGATTCCTCCCTTCATCTGGTAACTCATCATCGCAAAAACTCAAGTTGTTACATGATGTAATGTTTCCAATTATGTTGTTGAATTGATCTAACGGCATGTCATTCTCTACAAAAGCTTGGTCTAGTACTCTCATCAATGATTCCCTATGAGCGGAGGAGTTCATCAGTAACGCCAGAATGGATATCTTTGAAGGAGTTTGCAACAGCTGATCTACAATTTTGTAGTCGCTCATATTAATTACCTTCAAGATATCATCCACTTCTTTCTCCACTATGGCTCCACTAGTCTCTCCTTCAGCCTTCTTAGGCTCATTGTTCTCAGCAACTTTCTTTCCAGCAACTACATCTTTTCGAATAACCGGCGCAAACACACGACCACTACGGGTCACCCTACTATTATCAGCTATATTCCCAACATCTAGAATTGGCTGGATGGGACTTCCACCCCCATCCTCTAAGATTGTAGCGTTTTATATGTAAGGCACAACCTTATCTGATTTATAAGGAACATGACCTGGTAGACTAATTATCAATGGGGTAACAACTGGTTTGCTATGGTACTCCACCTCTAGATGAGCGGGTGCACCAAAACAAGGTACAATGACGTTTAAACCTTCCTCAACATAATCAGCCCTCAAAAGGTTATTTCTGGCAAACAAATCTTCATCTGAAGAGAAATACTCATCCGCAGAGGCATACTCTTCCTATGACTCTTCTCCCATCAAACAAACTTCAACCATATCAATCTCGTGATAATCATCTCTCTGACCTGTGATCTTGATAGTCCCATTGTCTAACAGCAATTGAACACCTTCCCTCACAATAGAACATCCTCGAGAGTCTTGACAACAAACTAAGTAAGACCCGTATTGGTGTTCCACCTGTCCAGCAGTACGAAAGAAAGTGGCATGCAACTGTACGAGATCTTCATTCAAATGTTCTACTTCAAAAATTTTGAATTCACCCGTACATCCAGAAACCATATTCACTTCCTCCTCATATTCTTACATAAGCCTAATTATATGGATTAAACCTTCGTCCATCATCTCCTATAAGTCAGCCTTTATCTTCTCACAACCCTGGATGTTTGTACTACAAACAGCACAACCAACATGGTCATGCGTATAATTACTGAATTCACAGAGGTCTGCGTGCATCTTCACCAAATCCCCTTTAACCAGATTAATGTCAAATATCCATAAATCATTGGGACAACCAGCCACCATATTCACAACATTCACTTCCCCGTGCTTGGGTAGAGGATTGTCCTTCACATTAGGTCCCATGTCTTTAAAAGATAAAATTCCAGACTTCACCAACCTTTGCATTTCAATCCTCAAGGGATAACAATTTTCAACACTATGCCCTGGTGCTCCCTGATGAAAGGCGCACGTCTAGTCCGCTTTGTAATACCAAGGCAATGGTGATGGTATTGCTGGAGGTGGTCGTGTCTGGACCAACTTCTTCTGAATCAATGCTGGTAGTAGCTCTGCATAACTCATGGGAATAGGGTCATAGTTTTCCCTTCTCTGACCACTTCCCTGGTTCCCCTGCTGGGATTGTCTTTGATAAGCAACGGTAGTTGGAGCGACATTCATAACAGGAGTCACTGAAGCAACTTGCTGGTGACGCTGAAAATTCCTTCTAGGAGCATTCACTCTCCTCTCTTGTATGACATCATTGGTATCCCTCTCTTTCTTCTTTGTAAACCCATAAGCTGGCTTCTTCACACTTCCAGATCCTCCACCCTTTGTCAAACGGCCTTCCCTTACCGCCTCTTCTAGGAGGACCCCCATTCCTACCATCTCTGTAAAATCACTTGGGGCACTTGCTACCATTCTTTCGTAGTAGAAAGCACCTAGTGTCTTCAGGAAAATTTTAGTCATTTCTTTCTCCTCCATGGGAGGAATCACTTATGCAGCCACTTTGCGCCATCTCTGCGCATACTCCTTGAATGATTCTCTGTCTTTCTGAACCATGGCCCTAAGCTGGTCACGATCGGGTGCCATATCCACATTATACTTGTATTGTTTTATGAATGCTTCTCCCAAATCATTAAAGGTATGGATGTTAACACTGTCTAAACTCATGTACCATTTCAATGCTGCACCGATCAGACTATCTTGGAAAAGTGAATCAGCAGACACTGATCATCGGTGTGGATTGGCATTCTCCTTACATACATCACCAAGTGAGCACGAGGTAAAGTGTTTCCCTTGTACTTCTCAAACTCAGGGACCTTGAATTTAGCAGGCACTTTAACATTTGGGACCAAACACATCTCATTCACGTTCTACCCAAACAACTCTTTTCCCATAAGAGCCTTAATCTCTTTTTGCATTCTATCAAACCGCTCTTGGAAATCATCCATTATGTCATAAAGACCCAAGTCTTCACTTGGCGGAGAGAAAGGACGACATACACCTTCATTAACAAACGGAGCCAAATTCACCGAAGGAGGTGCAACAGGAACAATATGCACCACATGAGGTGCTGGAGTAACAACATTTGGAACTACTGGATCATCTTGGGGGCCCAAATTGAAACCCTCAGGAGCAAAATTCTCCGGCATTCCCCACAGATAACCCTGAGGCATGCGGTTATGAACAGCAGTCGGAGTAGCGGATACGGGCACAGCAGAAACTTCAGCATTTACCCTTGTTGGTTGAGGTTAAACACTCGGTGACTGATTCTGAGCAACCACCAGAGCTTCCATCAGAGTAGTCAAGTTGGCCAAGCCAGCCTTCAAAGCAGAAACTTCTTCGCGTAGCTCGCGATTCTCCTGTTCTAAGTTGTCCATCTTCTTTTTGAAACTAGCCCGAGTGTTGTAGTGATGAGTCAGTTTCTGAGCGAAGTAAAGAAGCTGGGTAAGGCACCTGGGTATGCATAATAAATGAAAGAAATATGTGCAATATGATGCATGTCATGCAATGATTATGATTATTTTTACTTTATCATTTAATATTTCAAGGGATTTAACATTTATAGACATATTGCAAATATCAAAATAATAACGCATTTGAAATACTGAAAAACTTTTATTATAATAACTTCAAAATGTATTACAAGTTTCAATGATCCCAAGTACAAGATGAAAATACAATCTAAAATCCTGAGAAAAAGAACTGATAGAGATCAATCTGTACACTGGCGCTTCCCTGTGAGCCTGGCAATCTGAGTCCTCAACCTCTGGTTTTCTTCTACCTGTCTGATGGCAACTTCCTTCCAATCATCTGAAGCAGGAAGTGAGTGATCAACACCTTTTTTAGGCATAGGAGAAAATAAATCCCCTTGCCTCTCCATAGACTCTACTTCTCGACTCTCAAGGATCTCGATCAAATCATCTTTCTCCTTCAAGTCTGCTTTGTAGGAACTTTCTAAAGTCTGGAACTTGTTCTTCCAAGCATCCCTTTCCTATTGCATCCTGACCAAAGCAAGCTGCAACTCTTCTAGATCATCTAACAAAGGAGGAGTGGTCTTCACAAATAGGTCAGGCATGGGTGTCTCCCGAGTATACGGCATCTTCAACTGAATGGCTCTCGATCGGACCCACTGAAGATATGGCTCCAAAGAAACAGCACCCCTAGGTCCCAAATCCTTCCTACACTTCTTATGAATGTGACGCCAGGCCTTCACAATCTTCTCCCTAGCTTCCCTGTGGTCTTCTCCTTCCTTCAGAAAGAAACTACTCAAATGAATACTATTCGGTTTATCCCTCATTGGATAACCAAGCTGTCGCCGTGCAAGAACATGGTTATAGTTAGTTCCTCCCTTTGTACCAAGAAGAGGTACATTGGGGAAACTACCACAACTATCAATAATCTCCACATCTTGATAAGCTCGATGATACCAATCAATATCTGAGTAAGTAAGTGCCATGATCTTAGGAGCCCAACGAGGTTCCTTCTTGACATCCCAAAAAGCATCAAACTGGGGCATATGAGAGATGAACCATCGGTACAATAAAGGCGTGCAACATATAATCATTCCCCCATAATAAGAACTCCAAAGATGAACAAAGTAATAAGCCTCGCCCAACAGTGTAGGAACCGGGTTTCTAATCATGAAGATCCTGATAGCGTTAATGTCGACAAACTTGTACAGATTAGGGAATAAGAACAATCCATAAGCAAGCAGAGTAAAGATGGCCTCAAAAGCAAACATACTCTTCATTCTGGCAAAGTAGCAAGCTTTCTCCAATAAGAACTGGGCTGGTAATCCTCTAATCCCTCCTTTAGTAGTCATATGGGCTTCCACCTCAGACTTCCCCAGATAAATCAAAGCAGCAATCTCATGTGGTTTTGGCTCACCCTCCAAACCAGTAAAAGGAACACGATCGGTAACGGGTAAATCCAATAGATGAGAATACTCCTCCAATGTAGGCATCAACTGATAATCGGGAAAAGTAAAGCAGTGATATATTGGATCATATATTTGGACCAAGGTCGAAAGAATACCCTCATTCATCTCCAGCTTCATGAGAGGAATAATGGATCCATACCTCTTCCGAAAATCTGCAGAACACTCGATCTCTAGAATTAGACTGACCAACTCATCTATCTTGAGATCCTTGAAATTGTATTTCCCGGTCTTTCTCTTTCCAGAATCCATGGTTAAAAGTACCTGAGACATTCACAAATAGTCAACCTTTAAATCCCTTGAAATATTGTTTTCTTCAGAAGATGCTTATGAGTGCATGGATGCATGATGCAACAATCACACACAAGATCACACATATAGGGTTCATAGGTTCAACGTCATGAGCATGAGGTCGAAGGTACTACCCATAAGGTTTTTGGTCTAAGAGTTATCATTTGCCGAACAAGGTTCTAGAGGTTCCCAGAGTCTACATCCTTACTTCGGATATTACCAACTTCCTGATTAACTTGGTAATTAGTAATATTCTCAAGAAAGACTCGTCCGAGCGTAGTATCGCGTGACAACTATTTCCGGATTACTCCGTCATAGCTTCCGCACTACACCTAAAAGGCCAAGATGGGATTGGTATTCTATGGTCCTCAGTTTCAGTAGGCTCCCAGGTCGAAAGCAGTACGTCTTCCCGATTACTCGGTAAACGACACTAAAGTCAAAGGGTCCTCCACTGAGTGGGGGATGTCATTCCTCTTTTTTTGGGATTACTCCCTCAAAGTTAACATGACTATACCGCCCGTCCTATCTTAAAGTTTTCCCAAGTCCAGGTGTAGGACTTATGAGTAATCACCAAGCACCCTGAAAACTAGGAAAATCCAGACAAACATATATACAAAATATAACACATAAACAACAATAACACATATACAAATATAAACAAAGGTAGGTTTAACCCACTTAGGGATGGACCAGCAAGAGGTCAATCTTTCCCCAGTGAAGCCTCCATTTTTCTGTAGCGGTAGAAATGTTCAAGACTAATCCATTAGATTGACTAGACTTTATACAAATCAAAATCAAAATCGCCACCGCGCTTTATTGTTTTCAAAGGAATGGGAAAAGAGAGAATAAACCAAAAAAGGGGGAAAGATTCAAGGTAAGGGGGCCGGTTATGCAAAGGGAAGGTATTAGCACCCTAAACATCTACGGTACTCCGCAGGAGCCTCTTTGTAAAATCTGTATATTTTGGCTATAAAAAATATGTTATATATAAAATGGATGATGGAGGTGAGAAAAGAAATATATTATTTTTTAAGATTTTTTCACCCGTCGCGGTTACGAACCTTTAGTACCTATGTACCACCTTTCGTGCAATAGGGGATCAGGGTTTACGTAGTTCCTCTTTTAAAATTTTAAAATACAAGTGTGTTGGTTATTTTTATGAGATAAGACATCATCGTCATTGAACGTGTGGAAAAACATACTTACTACCCACAATCATGAGAAAGGAGAATTTGCATCATCTCAAAATGGAGGATATAGCTTGGATTTTAAAATCAATAATGCCTCACTCAACACCCAAGTGGAAAATATCTCTCTTCACTACATACTGTATAAGTATAGTTTTTTGCATGACTACAAGGATTGACAAGAGTCTAATCTTTTAAGAAAAGTGTAAAGGTAAAAAGCCAAAGTGGCAAAATGGTTTGAAATGAGATTGGTTGACTTTTAGTCTTCTCATTAAAAAAAAGGGTCAAGGTATTATTAAGTTGATTGGGGTTTATTTATAAAAATGTTTGAAAATGCACGGACATAAGTCCGAGTTTACTATGTGTAGCAGTAGAAATGTTCAAGACTAAGCCTATGGATTGACTAGACTTTATACAAATCAAAATAAAAATCGCCACAGCGCTTTATTATTTCCAAAGGAATGGGAAAAGAGCGAATAACCCAAAAAAAGGGGAAAGATTCAAGGTAAGGGGGTTGGTTATGCAAAGGGAAGGTATTAGCACCCTAAACATCTACGGTACTCCGCAGAAAACTCTTTGAAAAATCTGTATATTTTGGCTATAAAATGTGTTATATATAAAATGGATGGTGGAGGTGAGAAAAGAAATATTTTTATGATTTTTGCACCCGTCGCGGTTGCGAGCCTTTAGTGCCTACGTACCACCTTTCGTGCAATAGGGGATCAGGGTACACGTAGTTCCTCTTTTAAAAATTTGAAACACAAGTGTGTTGGTTAATTTTATGAGATAAGACATCATCGTCATTGTCCGTGTGGAAAACATACTTACTACCCACAATTATGAGAAAGGAGAATTTGCATCATCTCAAAGTGGAGGATATGGCTTGGATTTTAAAATCAACAATGCCTCACTCAACACCCAAGTGGAAAATATCTCTCTTTACTACATATTATATAAGTATAGTTGTTTGCATCACTACAAGGATTGACAAGAGTCTAATCTTTTAAGAAAAGTTTTAAAATAAAAAGCCAAAGTGGAAAAAATAGTTTGAAATGAGATTGATTGACTTTTAGTCTTCTTAAAAAAATGTCAAGGTACTATTAAATTGATTGAGATTTATTTATGAAAATGTTTTGAAAATGCATGGACCTAAGTCCAAGTTTCTTATGAAAGTGTTTCAAGTTTAGAAATAAGAAGAGTTTTTAAAAGGAGGGAGAAGATTTTTGAAATTAAAGAATATGGGAGGAGAAGAAGAGACTATCCTAAAGCATAAGGTAAAAGCTAGGGATAAGAACCATCTAACCAACAAGAAGCCAATACTTGACATTATGAGTCAATATAGAATTCCCATTTTTTAGATTGGAACCAAGCAAGCAAAGATACTAGACCTCTTGAGAGAACCAAACTTCAAGTGTATTAAGTCTTCACAAAAATTGGGCAGAGTAACGGCTGTATATGAATGAATTCCAGATTACAAACAAAGTATGTAATCACAATAACCTGTACACAAAACAAACAAACAACCCAATGTCTTGAGGTAAACCTCAAGAACTCCAAACAAAATATCAAATAAAGTCACAAAGTCTCCAAGATAAGCCAAGGTCTCTAATCCTAAGTCCAAGAAGTCCAATACTCCATAATGCCAAGGATAGTAACCAAATAGTCCAAGTATCATTAAAGATTTGTATGGTTCATGTTGATTATTAGGTGTATTTAAAAGGAAAAGAAAAGCTCAAGTGAGCAAAATAAAAATGACATAAAAGTAAATGCTCAAGTGAGCAAAATAAAAAAAAAATGGCATGAAATGTAAATGCTTAAATTAAATGGTACATAAAGCATAAAAAATAAAAGCATAAAGTAAAGTCAATTGTTAGAAATTAGTGGTTAGTTGGATGACCATCTTGAAACTTGCATTTGGAACTCCTTAGAGGATTGGTAGAACCAAAGCCTCCACACAACAAGTTGCATTTTCTTTTTGTCAAGTATATCATCCATTTTAGAATCCTCAAAAATAACATTTAATGATCAACGATGTTTAAGTGATCCGCGTTGACCAAAGGTGTTGTAGATTCATTAGAGGATTGGTAGAACCAAAGCCTCCACACAATGAATCTCAAGGTTATTGGATCAAAGAGATCAAATTAACATACTTGGGCTTGCAATCATAAGTTTGGGCCACAAATGATCATTTATTCGAATCAGTACAAAATTTAGCGCTATGTTAAGCAATCGTAAGTGGACTTATGTAGAAGTCGCACCTATTTTGAGGCCGGTCAATAGCAATCCATGTACTTCATGTTTGGATAAATGATATAGAAATCACCATCCGTTAACATGTGGCACAATTTAAAAAAAGAAAGGGATAATATGAAGAGGGAGGGAAATGATAAGCTAATTTGGAACACCATCTCAAAATTCTTTCATCTTTAAATTCAACCACTCCTCTAGATGGATTAAAGCACTAAATATATCATTAATCCAAAGCACCAAAAATGAATTAAATAATTCACTCTTTGATAGATTTGAATTGATGAACATTTATCCAACTTCATCTACATCACAAAGTCCATTGAGTTTAAAGACAATTTGGACATTTAAAATTGCAATCCAAGTTATCCATCAAAGAGAGTTAGCAGAAAAATATTTGAGTCGAAATAGCCCCAAAATAAGGCGGAAAAAGTATTTTTGGTTGAAACAACCCCAAAATAAGGCAGAAAAAGTATTTTTGGCACTGTTACAATCGATTGTGCTTCGACAGCAACCTATTGCATCAGTGCAGTTTTTTTAAAATCAATTTTCTGTGACAAACGATTGCAATGTTGCAACAATTGATTGCAACCTGTTAAAATCAGTAGAAAACAACATTTCAAAGATCAAATTCTTGTTCCAACTTTTCATCAAACACCTTATGATCATGGATCCAATTGAGCCTGAAAATTCCATCAAATTATGAGAAAATAGCACTAATGGAATCATAAAACAGTGCTCAATGAATCAAAACCAGAAATCCACAAGAGATCACATTGTGAAAGATGATGATCCAACTTACCAAAGGTAGAATTAGAGAATTATCAAACAACTTCCAGAATTTGTTTCAATTCAACTACAAGAATCAATTACCAAAGCTTAGATGTAGAGAATTGATGAAGAAAAAGTGTTTGGATGAAGGTTTAGCTCAAAGATTAGTAAGCTTCAATGCAAAGCTTACTATCCTTTTTTTGAAAATGGAGCTTTGAGTGAATTTGGTAGATGGAGAGAATTGAGAGATTTTTTAGCAAGATGAGTTTGGCTATCAAAAGCTTGTAATTTGAATGAAATGAGGTCTCTATTTATTGAATTTTAGGATTGGGATTAGTGGTAATTTGGTAATTGATTCTTGGAGCCAAAATTGAATTAATGATATAATTTTCAAATTATGTAGAAAAATTGGAGCCAAAAAGATGACAGTTTTGAAATTGCTGGCTTTTTTTCAAAAATCACGTGTATTTTGCTTCTATGAGTCGAAACATGAGTCGTATGCGTCGACACATCCTAGTTGTATAACACAGCATGAGTCCACGTAAGCTTCTATGTATCGACACATTCTGCTATCTCAACACAATACAGAATCAAACAATCTGCATGAGTCGAAACATAACACGTATGTGTCGACACATGCTAGTTATACAAATAGGATAATTCGATACATAACATGCATGTGTCGACACATGCTAGTTATACACAACATGATGAGTCGATACATACCTTTATGGGTCGATGCATGCTGTCTTTCGACACAATACATAATCAATCAATTTGCATGAGTTCGATACAAGCCTCTTTGGATTGATACAAGCTGCCTTTCGACACAATACTGAATCAATCAATTTGCATAAGTTAGACACAAGCCTCCGTGGATTGATATAAGCTGCCTTTCGACACAATACATAATTAATCAATTTGCATAAGTTCGACACAAGTCTCTGTGGATTGATACAAGCTGCCTTTCGACACAATACAGAATCAATCAATTTGCATGAGTTCGACACAAGCCTCTATGGATTGATACAAGCTGCCTTTCAACACAATACAGAATCAATCAATTTGCATGAGTTCGACACAAGCCTCTGTGGATTGATACAAGCTGCCTTTCAACACAATACATAATCAATCAATTTGCATGAGTTCGACACAAGCCTCTGTGGATTGATACAAGCTTTCTTTTGACACAATACAAAATCAATCAATTTGCATGAGTTCGACACAAGCCTCCGTGGATTGATACAAGCTTCCTTTCGACACAATACAAAATCAATCAATTGGAAAACCTTATTTGTCGGATTCTTTGACTTGGTACCTACATAACATGATTTTGCAAAGACAAAGACAAATATTTTTTTTTGTATTTTGGTTAGAGGTTAATTATCAACATATATACAAAATACACAACCAAGGTGCTTAGATATTCCTCAAGAACAAACTTAAAGATAGGAGATAGAAAAAGGAAGAACCAACCCTAATGTGATTTTGTTATGATCAAGTTGACATGATATGATAGGGGAATCTTAGGGGGAAAAATTGGGGTACAACAGCTGCCCTTATTTAAGTGTCTTCTATCCGGAGATACGAAGGTTAAAAATCTTCGTGTCGATGTGATTGAAGATACTTAAATATAAAACAAGCCCTATTTTTGTCTCTAAGATGCCATGCAATGCTTATGATTATGAATGCATATGAACATAACAAAAGAGATGCAAAGTATCACTAGGGATGCCTGTTTACCGTGGGAATTGGTAAACAACCGCTGATCTTTCAAAAGGTTACTTATTTGGTGACTCGCAGGATCGATCAGATTGATCCTAAGACATGGTTGATTTTGGGGTTTTGATTAAGTTTGGTAATGGTTAAATGACGAGAAAATAAAGAAGCTTTATGTAAATTGCATGAAGAATGTAAATTGCATGAAGAAGAGAACTTGATAAAATAAAGAAAGGCTTGAAATAAAGGCTTTCGACTGGAAAAGTAAAGGAGAAAGCAAGTAAAGTTTTCTGGAAAATAAATGACTTTGATAAATTAAAGTGGTGTTTCACACATACATTCTCAACAATTCTTTCTCTCACGCTGGGTACTCGAATCTATATGAGTGACTTGTATATAATTGTGAACACACGCGAGAAACTGCGTGAACTACTAATATTTATACTAAATACATCCCAAGTAACCGTCGGGCAGTTACACTGCTTCGAGATGACTCCACTTGGCACGTTCATAGCGTTCGACGCTCCAGATCTCGGCACGTTGCACTTGGTAACCGCTGGGAACCGTTTTCCCTCCAAACGTTTGAATCTTAAACCGTTCCACTCTGAGCAATCGAACACCTTCGTCGAAAAGCACCTTCGACGTCGAAGGCAACAAGATTCTTCCTTGGAAGAATTTCTCTAAGTACATTGCCATCTCCTGATGGGCATTTCGACAGACCCAGCTGTTCGAAACCATCCTGCAGCTTTAATGGCTGATATTAATAAAAACAAGGGTGTCGAATTTAGGAGCCAACAAATTGCCCCCCAAGAATGCCTTATTTCGACTCTGAAAAGAAAAAGGCATTCTTTGAAATTCCATTCGACACCTGTCTTTTCATTCTTAGCCACAAATTAAACTGTGCACTTTTTGTCTTCTACCAACCACTGACAAATCCAAGAAAAAGCCATCATTTCATCCGTACCTAAGACGTCACCTCAGTACGGCGTGCAGCGTGCCCAATGTCTTTTCACAAATTGTCATCATGACAATTTCCCAAAAACGAGGTAGCACGCTGCACCCTTTCATTTCTGCAGAACGACTATGTCAACAGGGGGACGCCACGTGTCCCACTACCTTCTGCAACATTAAATGGCCTCGAATTTGGGGATTTCCCCAACCATTATAAATAGCGCCAAGTACCCATTGTGGGACTTTTTCACGCTATCCTGCCTTCCAACTTCCTTGAACATAAAATCTCTGCAAACTTTGCAAACACCTTGTTCTTTATTTCATCTTCAACCTTAACATCAACAATGGCCTCAGGTTCTTCTACCGCTCCTAGTTCTAACATCCCCTCCAGAAATGCTAAACCCAAGATCTTCTCCACTGTCCCCGTAGTTACTCCTACAGGCCAACGAAGGGTTCCTGAACCCCTAGAAACCGCTGAGCGTGAAGCTTATTCACACCACCTCATGATTCCGGTTGGATACTCTAACCAAATCTTCGCCATGTCTGGCCCGCTAAACCCATGCATCGCTGAAGCCATGAAGATCAAAAGCTTCTTTCCAGTGCTTGAAAAGCTCAAACCTGTTGGATGCTTTAAAAAAGATGCAGAGGATAACGAAGATCCCGCTAAGGAGAAAATTGATCTTCGCTTCTTCAATAGGGGTGTTAGGGCTTTCAGGTCTAGCCCTAGCCTCACTCCTGACTACAATGCTTGGCTGGAAAAAATGGAAAAAAGCCAGGCTTCGATCTGGAAGGATCTGGGGATATTCGACCTAGTTATGTTGTCGAAGACGGGTCTCAACTACTCCCCTGAGATGTTGATAGCCTCCCTGCTTTTCTGGGATTACACCCATTTCACTTTCCACCTTCCTTGTGGAATGCTAACACCCACGCTTTTCGACGTGGCTTCCATCACTGGCCTTCGACCCACTGGGGACTATTTCGACCCATAGGAAATGTCAGAGGATCAGATTGGATTCTCAGCTACGAAACCCATCTACACCACATATATCAACCATTACCATGATAGGTCGACAACCACTGTGTCAGATGTAGAGCATATCGCGTTTCTATCCCTATGGCTGTCACGCTTTGTGTTCTGCACAAAGTCTTTACAGGTGACAAAGAAGATGGTCACCCTTGCCACCCAACTCCACCATGGCCAAAATATTTGTTTGGCAGAATTAATCTTGGCGAATCTGTACGAGTCGATTAGCAGCGGAGCGACTCTGTTGAAGATCATCGAGAATAGAGCCAGTCTGCTGCTTGCATGACCCTTTTGGCTACTTCAGCTGTGGCTCAATGCCACCTTCGAGTCTTTCTTACCTCAGAAGACTCAAATAAATGAGCAAGCTCCAGAGATAGCAAATAGGCGCATCGAAGGCACAAGATTAGCTCTACTGACCCCGACTGAAGATGGGCTGGAGCTTCAACAAACTTTTGCAAACTTCGTCTTGATGTTTTCAAAAAGAAAAGAATTTGTTTCGACCATGGCTCCCTTTGCTCGACGAAAGGTTGGTCCAGAATGGTTCACGAGGCCCCATCCTAAGTCGTCAGGTGATCCTCAGATCGAAGAAAATACAATAATGTGGGAAGCATTTCTCACACCTAGAATAATGCCCCTGCGCTTTAAAAGCTCCAAGACTCACTTGAGCTTGATCGCGTATCAGCCAAACTTGGTTTCTCGCCAGTTTGACATCATTCAAACACTTCCTTCTCCTATTTTTCCAAGGGAGAAATCCATGTTATATTTTTGCAACGACTATACTGAAGACGCTGCCACCAAGCATATCGGCATGTATGCTGGTTGAACAGTCCTTTCACTGTTCGACTATCAGCTTAACTTTCTCTGCTCACCATCCTTCGAAGAGTGGTGGAAGAGTTACTACGCTGAAGAGTTCCTCGACGAGAAGGACTTTATGGACGAACTTCAGAAGTCTTTTGTTCTAGTCCTGGAGAAAATAAAGAAATGTAAGTCCATTCTTCCAAATTATTTTGTCTTTCTATTTCGACTAGTAGCCTGCTAATTATAACTTGTCTCCTTTTAGTTGTTCGAAAGCCTGCAGCCAAGAAAGCTGCAGAAGGCCATCAGGGAGGAGGTCCCTTGACAAAACCTCCACCACCGGCGAAGACTATAGCACCGACGAAAACTACAACAAGCCATCAGGGGGAAGGTCCTTCGAAAAAACCTTCAGCACCGGTAACCAGACTTTTATTATTTTCTTCTGGTTTTAACATTCTGGCTTTCGATGTAGCGTTCTAAATCGAACTCCAATTGGTTTTCAGGCACCTTCACCCAAGAAACGACCCGCACTGACGGTCGAATCTGGGAGTGACGAAGAAGACGACTCTCCCCCTGCCCCTCTTAAAAGGCGAAAGCTGAAGAAAGATGTTCCTCCTCCTGAGACTCGATCCACAATCAGAATAAAGGTTGCTGGGAGAAGACCCAGGCCACCTCCAGTAATTATTGAAGAGCCAACGGAGGAGGAACTAAATGTTTTGCTCAACAAGCCCGTCGAAAGCGACAATTCCAGCCCTGGGGCCGAAGTTCCTCTGCAGGTAATTCATTTAACCATTTTCTAACTCAGGTGTCGATGCTCGCGTTCGATTATGTCTCTTTCTAACCTAGAAGATTCTTCTTCTTCTTTTTCCAGGAAACCACTGAAAGCTCAGCGCCGAAGACTTCTGAAACACTAGATTCTGCTGAACTCAGTAGGCCACAAGAGAAGGAATTGGCGAACGATGAAGCCAATGCTGAAACAGAAGCCAATGCTGAAACAGAAGAACAACAAACAGAAGAACAACAACCAAAGGAGATTCAAGTGGTTGATCTGTCGGAGGAACAACATGATGAAGGGGATCACGCTGATGCTGGCACTGCTGAAGTTCAAGTCGAAGAGAGTTAAGTCGAGGCAAACGCTGTTCAACAGCTTCAACCCCAAGACAACGCTGCTGCAAAGGTTACCACCTCAACAAAGCATAGGTCGAAAGAAGACTTAGCACTCTTGAAGCAAACTGATCCCGTTGGCTATCTGAATGCCATTATCGAGAGCAAGGGAAGTTCGTCTGATATTAGTCAGGAGGCTTCTACTCAATCGGGGAAGTCCACTGAGACTTCTCCTCTCGATGAGGCTTTGACGAAGGTCAAGGCTCAGTTCTTCAAGAAAGATTTGATGAAAGCTTTGGAGGGGGACCCTACTGCTCCGTCGTGTTTGGGAGCTGCTTTGAATGCAGTTGACTTGCTCGCTGTAACTCCGGAGGTTTCAGGCTTTATCATGGAGTTATACTCCATTATTGATCAAGTCTCAGCAGACTATCGGCGACAGAGGGGCTTCAACAGCCAGCTCGAAGCTTTATATGGCAAAAGTTCTTCCGCCTGGACTGCTGTAGCAGAGACGACTTCTCGAATTGCAGAGTTGTCGAAGCAAAAGGCATCTAAGCAGGAAGAAATTGATGCCATAGATCGAGACAATGCTTCCATAAAGGCGCAAATCGAAGAGCTGGAGGCCAAGATGAATGCCAATACTAAGCGCAAGGAGGAGCTTCTCTCGACTGTTCCAGACACCGAGAGTCAAGCTGAAATCACACAGGGCCTAGAGTTTGCTGAGAAAGCCCAAGCCTTCGACGACCAAATTGCCAAGCTTGCCCAGGCGAATGCCTTGTGCAACAAAAGACTGGAGTTGCAGCAGGCTAAATACCTTCGACTCAAAGATTCCATCCCCTTCTGATTGACTCAGCCCTTTAACCATGTATTGTAATGTGTATTTGACAATATTGCCATTTTGGCTAATTTATAAAATTTTCCATTTTGGCTTATTTATGGTTAATTTAGTCATTACCTGCTATTTACTTTGATCTCTTGGAGTATAGGTTTATACTTTTTCAAATATTTGCCATTTACTCTCAAGAGTCTTTTATCTTCCCCTAACTCTTCGACTTCATAAGCTCCACCAGAAAAAGTCTGGATAACTCTGAATGGTCCTTCCCACTTGGGTGACCATTTTCCCATGCTTCGATCCCTTCGATCCATGGGAAGAATCACCTTCCAGACTAATTCTCCAGGCGAGAATACCTTAGGTTTCACTTTTTTATTGTAAGAGTCTTCCACTCTTTTCTTCTGAAGCCTTAGTAAGTCGAGAGCGCGCATTCTTTCTTCGTCTAAATCTACTAGTTCGTCTAACATCATATCCCAATAAACTTCAGAGGGGATATCATGGTGTCTCTGAACCCTTGCAGATTGAAGACAAATTTCTGCTGGCAACACTGCGTCATGACCAAAAGTTAGCCTGTATGGTGTTGTACCTATGGCTTCTTTTGGGGACGTTCGACATGCCCACAAGATCTGGTCTAACGTCTTATGCCAATTCTTTGGCTTCTTCCCAACATGCTTTTTTATCAAGCCAATCACTACTTTGTTCGCTGCTTCGACTTGACCGTTTGCCTGTGCATAATAAGGCGTTGATGTTATGAGTTTAAAGCCTATTTCCTGAGCGAATTCCTGCATCTTTCGACCGGTGAAAACTGATCCTTGATCAGTAGTTATAGTCTCAGGGATTCCATATCTAAAGATAATGTTCTTTTGAATAAATTCAATGACATTTTCTTGGTCTACATTGACTAAAGGAATAGCTTCGATCCACTTAGTAAAATAATCAATGCCTACCAATATATACTTCTGGCTCTTTGATGAGGCTGGTCGAATCTCTCCAATAAGGTCCAACGCCCATCCTCTAAAAGGCCAAGGTTTCACTATCGAGTGAAGTTCGCTTGCTGGTACATGCTGGATGCCTGTATGGACTTGACATTCTTGACAACCCTTGGCGAACTCGATACAATCTTTCAACATGGTGGGCCAGTATAGTCCTTGTCGAAACAACAACCATTTCATCTTATGGCCTACTTGGTGAGCCCCACATGCTCCAGCGTGCGTAGTCGAAAGGGCTATGTATGCTTCAGTTTCACTTAAGCACTTTAGCAATACCCCTTCAGGCATCTTTTTAAATAACTCATTACCCATGAGTACGTAACTCAACGCCCTATACTTTGTTTTTCGTTCTGTCGAAGCTACTGGATTTTGAAGATAATCCACAATGGGTTTCCTCCAATCTTGCTCTAACAAATTGTCTATGAACGAAATTTCGAAGTTACTTTGATCAGCATACCCTAGTCTTGTTGATTCCAAGTCTGTTGGTGACAGACAAGTTGCTTTTATCTTTTCTCAAACTTCGATTGCTCTTTGTAATCTTGTTTTTTAAATTTTGTACCCAGATGCAATTTGTGCCAAATCGTTGGCTATTTGATTTTCCAATCTGGGTATGTGTCGAATGTTGACCATTTCAAATTTTTTCAATAAACGATTTGCTATCACAAAGTACATAATGAGATTTTCTCTTATGCATTTATATTCTTTTGTGACTTGCTTAATGACTAACTCTGAGTCTCCCATTAATTCGACTCGATTTGCCCCAAATTCCAACAATATTTCAAGGCCAGTAATTAGAGCTTCATACTCAGCCTCATTGTTCGAACAAGAACCTGATATCTTGTACTTGAATTTTGTTGGAATTTTTTCTGGAGAAATAATCAAGACTCCTACTCCTGTTCCATCTTTATGGCTGGAACCATCGAAGTAGAATTTCCAAGGCTCTATCTCTACATAATTAATACTCTCAACTTGAATTGAGTGGTCGACTATAAAGTCTGCCACCACTTGTCCTTTCACTGCCTTAAGAGGCATAAAGGTCAAGGAGTAATCAGTTAATGCTAGTGCCCACTTGCCAATTCGACTGTGCAAGATGGGTTTCGACAACATGTACTTGAAAACATCAAAATGAGACGAAACATACACATCAACTGGTTTTATATATTGTTTGAGCTTTGTACAAGAGAAATACAGACATAGACACAATTTTTCAACTTCGCTATATCTAGTTTCTGCATCGTTCAAAACTCTACTAAGATAGTAAATGGGTCTTTCGACTCCATTTTCATCTTCTTGGGCTAACATGCTTCCCAAAGTTTTGTCGGATGCAGCTATGTACAATCTCATACTCCTGTTGCTACAAGGAGGCACCAAAATAGGTGGCTTTGTGAGGTACCCTTTGATTTTGTCGAAGGCTTCTTGTTGCTCCTGCCTCCATTCGAATCCCTCTTTGTTCAATCGAAGCAAGGGTGAAAAGGCTTGAGCTTTCCCACTTAGGTTAGATATGAATCTCCTTAAGAAATTTATCTTTCCTAACAGAGATTGCAGTTCCTTTTTGTTCGATGGCGCTTTCGCTTCCAAAATTGCCTTCGTCTTGTTCTAGTTGATTTCGATCCCTTTCTTGTGGACAACGAAGCCCAAGAAATCTCCAGCTTTCACACAGAACGCACACTTCAAAGGGTTCATCTTCAGACCATGTTCTCTCATTCTTTCGAATGATTGTCGAAGGTGGTCTATATGGTTCTTCCTGGAAACAGATTTTATAACAATGTCATCAATATATACTTGCATAAAGGTGTTAATAAAATCATGGAAGATAGAATTCATTGCTCGCTGATATGTTGCCCCAACGTTCTTTAGGCCAAAAGGCATCACTACCCATTCGTAAGTGCCTAAAGCCCCAGGGCATCGAAAAGCTGTTTTCGACACATCTTCTTCAGCAATGAATATTTGATTATATCCTGAATAACCATCGAGCATGCTCAGGTATTCGTAGCCAGCGGCAGAATCGACTAGCATTTCCGCCACAGGCATAGGATATTCATCTTTGGGTGTAGCAGCATTCAAATCTCTGAAATCTATGCACACCCGCAATGTACCATTTTTCTTAATCACTGGCACAATGTTTGCAATCCATTCGACATACCTCGTAACGCGTATGAATTTTCACTTCAGCAGTCTTTCGACTTCCGTTTTGATCTTCGACAGTATTTCTGGAGCGAAGCGTCTTGGACTTTGCTTGATTGGCTTCTTCCCAAGTTTGATTGGAAACTGAAGTTCTACCAATCCTCTGTCGAGACCAGGCATCTCGTCGTAATCCCATGCAAAATAGTCCTTGAACTCTTTTAACAAATGGTATACTTCCAACCTGAGTTCTGGGTCAATTTTTGCGCTAATGTAAGTTGGCTTTTTCTCTAACCCTTCGCCCAAGTTGATTTCTTCTAAAGGATCCTGCGCTAGCATCTTGATGTTATTCGCTAAGGGGTCATTTTCGAATCCCAAAGGCTCATCGTCGTAGATGGCGTCGAGCCTCTGTTCCTGCATCCCTTCTGGCATGATATCAGGAGGTTCTGGATCGAAGTCCTTTCCAGGACCTGCAGAAGATAACTGTTGATCATTGGCCTGTGTGGCCATATATTTTACTTCGGTTTCGAGAGCCGTTATCATCTTTGTTTCGGCTACGTAAGCCGAAATTCGCTGCAATGATTGTGACTCAGTCATTGTCACTGAATTCACTTCCCCAACCAGTTGGTTGGATATCAGTTAACCCACTAAAGTCAATGTGGGACAAGTCTTCTCTGTCCCATTGAAAACCATGCTCAGGGTGCAGGTATAGGGAACAAAAAGTATTTGGCGCTGGCGCCAAGTCGAAGTCAGGTGTTGGGCATGGCCCAATGTGAGCCAGGTTCTTGTCGAAGTCTGCCAACCCTAGGTGATTTACTTCGCCCAGGTAATAGCTTTGGTCCGCTTATATGTTTTCGACCATTCCATCAGGACGCCATAGCAGCAACCTCTGGTGCATTGATGATGGTACAGCTCCAACACCATGAATCCATTCACGGCCCAACAAAAGATTATAGTTAGGTTTGGCCGATATGACCATAAACATTGTTGGTCGAAGGATAGATCCCACCTTGATGTCCAGTTGGATCACACCCATAGTGGTCCCTATGCCGCCTTCATAATTCGACAGGACCATGTTGTGAGGCTTGATGTTCTCATCACTTTTGCCTATTTTTCTTAGCATAAAGTGAGGGATGATATTGATGGTTGCCCCACAATCTACCAAGATTTTATTTATTGTGGTTTCTTCGAGTTTAGCCCTTATAAATAAAGGCTTGAGGTGATTTTTTATCGCCTCTGTAGGTGGTTCGAAGAACCCATTCTGCTCTTCAGTAGCGCCATTATCCATGATGAAATAGCACACTGGCCTATGCTTGGCCATTTCTTGGTCCACTTCCCAATCGCTTGTTTCGACCTCCACCTGGCGGTTGAATTCCCTGGGCAGAACTGAGACTATGTTCACCATGATGTCCAAGGTGTCATCAGACTCAGAACCATCTTCGTCATCAACTTCACCCTGGTTAGGCCAAACTAGCCTATTGGTTACTGGTTCTCTTTCTAGAGGCTTCCTCTGCTTTCTCTGAGGAACATTTGAACTGGTTTCTGCCTTTGGATCATTAGCAGCTTCCCTCTCAGCTTTTCGTCGCCTCTGGTATCTCCTCCATTGAGATCGAGACATGGGATTTTTCCCTTTGTAGTTGCTCGACACCTGTGTCACTTTAGGGGTAGCAACCTGAGGCTCTTTCTTATGTGTTAAAGACGAACCTCTTGGCACTTAGAAGGAGTTCCATCTTTCCTCGCTTGGTCTCTTTCGACCAGATGTTTTGTACCATGTATTAACTGGCACATTAGTTGGAGACCTGAAAGTCATTGGCCTCTTTTCTTGATTTGAACCCCTTTGGGAGGCTCTTCTGGGGTCATGTCGAATATCAACACTTTCCCTTTTCCTGTTTGCTGCTCTTACACCTTGAATATGTTCAGCAGCTTTTTTGTCGAAGATCGAACTGCATCTGGGACACAGCATCACTTCTGACTTCTTTTTCTGGCATCTTTGCAGGAAATCTGCCAAATTTTCATTTTCCCGAGGGAAAGCAGTTTTGTTGGCTTGTTCTTGCCTCATGGCCTCCTCTGATGCTTTTGGTTCAGAGACTTCGACCATGTTGACATTCATGGTGTCTTTGTTGGCAAGAGTCAACTGCTTCATTTGAATCTCCAAGTTCTCTGTCTGGACTTGAACTGCAGCCAAGTGAGAACTGGGTTTTGTTCTAGATTTTTGGGCTCCAACTGTCTCCAGCTTTGGGCTTTCGACTGCCTTTTGGACCGCTTCAATTGTCTTTCTGGATAGATTCCCAGAAAAACTGCCAAAGATTGGCATGTTGATATGGTCCTTTGAGACTTCGACCATTGTGATTCCTGGCCTCTTCGACTGGCTTCTGGATGCCTCGATCACGTTCACCTCTGAAGGTTCAGCATAATGGGCTTCAGCCTGCAACGGGTTAGAGTCAACAGTCATGGGGGTCTTGTCAGCAAACTTCAACCTCCCTTCTTCAATAGCGTCTTGCACAAGATTCCTGAAAAGAAAACATTGAGACGTTTTATGGCCCAGAAAATTATGATATTTACAAAAGCCTCTCTTCTTTCTTTGATCAAGAGGAGGCACTTTTACCCCTGGGGGTACTATCATTTGGCCATCTTTTACAAGCAAGTCAAAGATTTCATCACATTTTATAATATCAAAACTATAAGTCTTTTTGGGGAACCTATCGTTGGTCCTTTCTGGACCAGTGGTATTTTTCCCACTTGAGGGGACTAACAATTTGCAAGAGTATGGTGGCCCTTGTTTCAGTTCCGCTAAATCGACCTCGCCTTCTTCGACGGTTATAGTTTCGTCGAAGGTTTCTGGATCTTCGTCATCCATCTCGACATACGCTATCCTCTCTCTTTTATGAGTTTTCGTGGCCTTGGCTTTCTCAGCTTTAAGGCGTTCTACCTGTCGAACTCTATCGGCCAATTGGGCCATGTCTCTCAGGTATTGAGTGTCTAACTTCTTCCTAATGGAATAATCTAAACCGCCTGCGGCTATTTCGACTAACTCATGTTCTGGCACTTGTGTAAAGCATCTTGCTTTGAGCAACCTAAACCTATTTAGATACTCGTCTATAGGTTCAGTGAAACGTCTCTTTACATTGGCCAATTCTTTCAGGCTTATCTTGGTTTGTCCCATGTAGAATTGCTCATGGAACAATCTCTCCAACTGGGTCCAATGATGGATCGAATTGGGGGGAGAGTTGTAAACCAAGTAAATGCGTTCTTTGTTAAAGAACTTGGGAAGTACTTAATCCTCAGGTTTTCGTTGTTTGAAATATCTCCTGCTTCGATCAAGTATCTCGCCACATGTTCGACAGTAGATTCTGTCGTGTCCCCAGAGAATTTAGTGAACTTAGGGACTTTACATCTAGGAGGTAAGTCTGTTTGTAACACGTATTCTGACAGTGGGGATGTGAAATTGGGCCTACGAAAGCCCATGTTCATCCCATTCTGCGTCATGATTCTTTCGATCATGGCTGCCAGATTATTTCCCAAACCCATATTCTGGTATTGGATATGCTGAACTACTTCGTCAACATTTTGGTTTCTGTTGACTAACCTTACCTCTGGGGCTATAACCCTAGGTTCTTCGACATGCTGCTCCAATCGTGCCCTAAGGTTTTCTTCGACAGGCTGCTGGACTTGGTTGATAGTGGTTTCTTCCTCTAAGAGTATACCTTGGTTTCCCCTTATTTGCGCCCTTTGGGGCTGTCGAATAGGTTGGGGTACTCCAAAGAAATCAGCCAAACGCGTCATTTGCGCCGTCATCTACTGATTCGACTGGGTGGTGTTTTGTATTAGAGGATTCAGCACTGTACTTAAAGTTTGTGCCAACATTTGAACCATATCATGGTTGCTTTCGTCCATTTGTTACCTCAAGACTGCTGTCGAGGCATTTGTAAGGCCATGTGCTACTTGGGACGTTGCTCCTAAGAGTTGGGTCCTATTTCTGTTCGCCATACCTACTCCAGAACCTTGGAGTGGCGAAGAGGCACTCACTAAAGGGTCTGAAAAAGTGGACGCAGCGTTCGTTAGGCTAGCCAATTCAGACGTTGGCATGCCATAGAGTGGCTCTCGATTTTGACCGCCTGCCATAAATCCTGGGGGAACATAAGGCCTTGTTGCTGGATTTCCCCTTGGTGGGGGAGTTCCTAAAGGCACTCTGGGGCCTGTGAACGGAGGTAATGGCCCCGTTGTTGTGACGGTTACTGCTGGTGTTGAACCAACGGTTATCGCTTCACTTACGGTTGGGATAACCGTTGTTCCCACATTTGTTTGTGGGATTTCGTTATTGTTTGGCGGATTCGCCATTGCTTCTCTTCTTCTGGCAGTATTGGTATTGTTAGTGTATATTCTACCACTTCTCAATAACATGCAATACTTCTCGAAAAAGATAATATTCTGTATAAAAAGGTTAAACTTCAAAATCAACACACAGTCCCACCGGGTGTGCCAATTTATTTACCGTGAGAATTGGTAAACAACCGCTGATCTTCCAAAAGGTTACTTATTTGGTGACTCGCAGGATCGATCAGATTGATCCTAAGACATGGTTGATTTTGGGGTTTTGATTAAGTTTGGTAATGGTTAAATGACGAGAAAATAAAGAAGCTTTATGTAAATTGCATGAAGAATGTAAATTGCATGAAGAAGAGAACTTGATAAAATAAAGAAAGGCTTGAAATAAAGGCTTTCGACTGGAAAAGTAAAGGAGAAAGCAAGTAAAGTTTTCTGGAAAATAAATGACTTTGATAAATTAAAGTGGTGTTTCATACATACATTCTCAACAATTCTTTCTCTCACGCTGGGTACTCGAATCTATATGAGTGACTTGTATATAATTGTGAACACACGCGAGAAACTGCGTGAACTACTAATATTTATACTAAATACATCCCAAGTAACCGTCAGGCAGTTACACTGCTTCGAGATGACTCCACTTGGCACGTTCACAGCGTTCGACGCTCCAGATCTCGGCACGTTGCACTTGGTAACTGCTGGGAACCGTTTTCCCTCCAAACGTTTGAATCTTAAACCGTTCCACTCTGAGCAATCGAACACCTTCGTCGAAAAGCACCTTCGACGTCGAAGGCAACAAGATTCTTCCTTGGAAGAATTTCTCTAAGTACATTGCCATCTTCTGATGGGCATTTCGACAGACCCAGCTGGTCGAAACCATCCTGCAGCTTTAATGGCTGATATTAATAAAAACAAGGGTGTCGAATTTAGGAGCCAACAATGCCACAAAAATTAAGAAACAAAGGAGCAACCCCACCAGGAAAATAAATCACTGGTGGACCAAAAGAATTGAATCAGAGAGGAGGATAACAAGCATCGACGTTCAATGCCGATGTCTACCAACGTTCACTGAAGGTAGAGAAAAAAATAACATACCATCACCGTTCACTGACGATGAACTATCAACGTTCACTAATGATAGCAAAAAGATAAGAAACACCGACGTTCACTGCCGATGTACTACCAACGTTCACTGAAGGTAGAAAGAGAAAATATCATACCATCGTCGTTCACTGTCAATGAACTATTAACATTCGCTGATGATAGCAAAAAGATAAGAAACACCGACGTTCACTGCCGATGTACTACCAATGTTCACTGAAGGTAGAGAGAAAATATATCATACCACCGCCGTTCACTGACGATGAACTATCAACGTTCACTGATGATAGCAAAAAGATAAGAAACATCGACGTTCACTGCCGATGTACTACCAATGTTCACTGAAGGTAGAGAGAAAATATATCATACCACCGCCGTTCACTGGAGATGAACTATCAACGTTCACTGATGATAGCAAAAAGATAAGAAACACTAACGTTCACTGCCGATGTACTACCAACGTTCACTGAAGGTAGAGAGAAAATATCATGTTTTCCTCAAAATTCTGGTGTTTCACCTAGAACGGGTCTTAACTTCTTCTTTAACCAAGGCACTCTGCCTGGAAAGGGTAATATGTAAGCTTATCTCAAATAAAGAGACTTCCACCCATTGTCAAGGGGAATTGCAAAGAGAAATGACTTTCTGGGGATAGAGATATGGCTTCCTGGGGAAAGAGATATGACTTCCTGGAGATAGAGATATGGCTTCCTGGGGAAAGAGATATGACTTCCTGGGGATAGAGATATGGCTTCCTGGGGAAAGAGATATGACTTCCTGGGGAAAGAGATATGACTTCCTGGGGAAAGAGATATGACTTCCTGGGGAAAAGATATGACTTCCTGGGGAAAGAGATATGACTTCTTGGGGAAAGAGATATGACTTCCTGGGGAAAGAGATATGGCTTCCTGGGGAAAGAGATATGACTTTCTGGGGAAAGAGATATGACTTCATGGGGAAAGAGATATGACTTCCTGGGTAAAGAGATATGACTTCCTGGGGAAAGAGGTATGACTTCCTGGGGAAAGAGATATGACTTCCTGGGGAAAGAGATATGACTTCCTGGGGAAAAGATATGACTTCCTAGGGAAATGCCACGTTATTCCTGCTGAGGAGATAAAGTCTTCTCGTGCAAAATAAATGCACAAACCAAAACTCAAAGTTCTCAGAAATCCAAAGTAAATAATATCGTCATGCAACCACGAATCCAATTAGAAACAAACTGGAGCAAGACGGCCAACGAAGATACATCCTTTGAGAAATAAACTCAAGAGGGAAAACCAAATCCACCTAAGCAAGGAACGTTGCAGGAAGGTTAGAACACAATGTCAATAAAAAATGATTTGTAGCAATGCATGATGCATGTATGAATGTATGAGTGATATCGTGCATATGCTGGTAAAAGGATACATAATCAGTACAAATAAACAAAATCGCCTCAGGTACCAACAACATTGGGCTAAACTTCAACCAGAAAGATCAACCCAAGAAACGCAAAAGCAACTGTGGAAACCAAACCTATTGCATGTCCTAACTTCACTGAGGAGAAACATAATCCGGATGTAGCTAAATCAAACAAATACCGGGATAGAACATCTTTCTTCCGATTTCATCGGAGAAACCAGTTTTTCGAAAGCAACATACCTACTGGAGATTGCAAGACCAGCCTCAAATAAAGTAGACTGACACCGAGACAATCAAACCTCACTGGGGAATTCAAGCCTACCCCCTGGGGAAAGATGCAGATTGAAACTTTTCAACACGAATACTCATTCCAACAAGAGATGCCCTGGGATAGCCTTCCCGGGAAATCAAGAAGTCAACACTAATGCCAATACTGCAAAAAGAACGATATCTTAGCACACCAAGGGAATAAAACCTTTCATCATATGGGGGAAAACTTCGCTGGGGAATCTGGGACGGAGGCTTCTGACCATGCAAACCCAAAATCAAAAACGAACCAAGACTTGGTTGGGGATGATGAGATCACAAACCTAATACTGTACCTTGCACCCACCGGTATCGTCTTTAACTATCTGAGAAACACACAAAGATTGCGCACATACCAACAAGATGACCTTAGAAAAACATTCATGAAGGAAGTAAATCTTCTTAAAACAACTAGAGTTTGTTTATTCCTGGGATCGCCATTTTTGTTGTCATTGTTTCATCACAAATCCCAAAGTAAATTGAATTGTGAAGATCACCCCTTTTTTTTGAAAAGTCGATTTTGCTTTTTAATCTTTTTGATTTAAAAATTATTATCAGTAATAAATGGAGTCTTTGCAAGCTAAATAAAAATAAGAACACAAAGAATTGGGCAAAAGCTCGAATTTCATTAATAGAATGGTAGTCTGCGAATGGCGAGACTCCATGGATGATTACAAAGTTTGGGAAATGGTAATATATAATGGAAAAGATACATTGAGATACAATGACCAACATTCCCCCTAACAACTTTTGAAATCCTGAGCAGCAGCTTTTGTTGAAGTATGGTGAGGATCCAAGAAGATTGTTGCTTCAACGATCAAGTCTTGTCTGACGTAGTTACTTGCCAAGAAAAATACCTAACTTTTGCCTAAGCTGCCCTTGCGGGTTTTCAACTTAGTGGGAAATTTATTCTGTTTATGTCTCTAATTTTTGCCTAGACCGCCCTTTCGGGTTTTCAACCTACCGAGACGCTCCTTTTTGCCTAAGTCGCCCTTTCGGGTTTTCAACTTAGCGAGCTGTTCTTTTATTTCTTTAGGCAAAGTATTTCTTGACTGCGTCAGCATTCATGGGACGTGGGAACTCCTCTCCATCCATAGTTTCAAGAATTAATGCACCACCAGAGAAGGCTTTTTTGACAACATACGGGCCTTCAAAATTGGGAGTCCACTTGCCCCTAGAATCAGTGTTAAAAGACATGATCTTCCTGAGCACGAGGTCGCCTTCTCTGAATTCACGAGGTTTGACCTTTTTATCAAACGCTTTCTTCATTCTTTTATGATATAAATGCCCATGACACAAAGCTGTCATTCTCTTCTCTCCAATCAAATTCAATTGGTCAAACCTGTTCTAGACCCATTCAGCCTCTGTCAACTTGGCTTCCATTATCACACGCAACGAGGGAATCTCTACCTCAACAGGGAGTACAACTTCCATTCCATATACCAGGGAGAACGGGGTTGCTCCTGTTGAAGTGCGGACAGATGTTCCATATCCATGCAGAGCAAAAGGGAGCATTTCATGTCAATCCTTATAAGTAACAACCATTTTCTGGATAATTCTCTTGATATTCTTATTAGCAGCTTCAACAGCCCCATTCATCTTTGGCCTGTATGGAGACGAATTGTGATGGACAATCTTGAATTCTTCACACAGTTCTGTCATCATCTTATTGTTCAAATTCGAGCCATTGTCAATGATGATTTTACTCGGCACACCATACCGGCATATAAGATTGTTTTTGACGAAACGCACAACCACCTTTTTGGTAACATTGGCATAAGAAGAAGCCTCTACCTATTTGGTAAAGTAGTCAATTGCTACCAAGATGAAACGATGTCCATTCGAAGCTTTGGATTCTATCATCCCGATCATGTCTATACCCCACATAGAGAAAGGCCACGGGGAGGAAATCACATTGAGAAGTGTCGGAGGCACATGGACCTTGTCTGCATAAATCTGGCATTTATGGCACTTCTTTGCAAATTTGTGACAATCAGATTCCATTGTCAACCAATAGTAACATGCCCTTAGAATCTTTTTAGCCATCAAATGCCCATTAGCATGAGTGCCAAATGAACCTTCATGAATCTCATGCATCAACATGTCTGCTTCGTGTCTATCCACGTATCTGAGCAAGACCATGTCATAATTTCTTTTGTATAACACATTTTCACTGAGGAAGAAACTGCCTGCCAATCTTCTCAGTGTCTTTCTATCTTTCCTTGACGCACCAATCGGGTATTCCTGAGTCTGAAGAAAATGCTGGATGTCATAATACCAAGGTTTTTCATCTGCTACCTCCTCTGTCGTAAACACATGAGCGGGCCTATCCAGCCGTTGAACTGTAATACGGGGTATATCATTCCAAGTATTCACTTGGTACATGGAAGCCAAAGTTTCCAGAGCATCCGCCATTTGATTTTCATCTCTGAGAATGTGATGGAATTCAACTTTATTGAAGAAGGGTAGTAATCTTCTAGCATAATCTTTGTAAGGGATCAAGCCAGGGTGACGAGTATCCCATTCTCCTTTAATCTGATTTATTACCAAAGTTGAATCACCATACACATCTAGAATTTTGATTCTGAGATCAATATCTTCCTCAAGACCCATGATGCAAGCCTCATATTCTGCCATATTATTAGTGCAATCAAATGTTAACCTTGCAGCAAAAGGAATGTGCGATCCATGAGGAGTGACGATCACAGCACCAATTCCTTTACCATAAGCATTCACCGCTCCATCAAATATCATACTCCAACGAGATTCAGGGTCGGGGCCTTCCTCAGGTAATGGTTCATCACAATCTTTCACTTTCAGGAACATCACATCCTCATCGGGGAATTCATATTCTGCAAACTGATGATCTTCCACCGGCTGGTGAGCAAGGTAATCTGCCAACACACTACTTTTGATAGATTTTTGAGTGCGGTACTCAATATCATATTCAGATAACAACATCTGCCAGCGGGCAATTCTCCCAGTAAGAGCAGGCTTCTCAAAAATATACTTAACTGGATCCATTTTGGAGATCAACCAAGTGGTATGATTTAACATATACTGCCGCAAACGCTTTGCTGCCCAGGCCAAAGCACAACACGTTTTTTCTAGCATGGAATACCGCGACTCACAATCAGTGAACTTTTTGATGAGATAATAAATGGCGAACTCTTTCTTCCCTGTTTCATCCTGTTATCCCAGAATACAACCCATGGATTTATCTAACACTGTTAGATACATAACCAACGGTCTTCCTTCTACGGGAGGGAGCAAGATAAGAGGTTCAAGAAGATACTCTTTAATACTCTCAAATGCCCTTTGGCAGTTATCCGTCCACACACAACCTTGATCTTTCTTTAACAACTTAAAGATCGGTTCACACTTTGCAGTCATGTGGGAAATGAATCTGGAAATATAATTCAAACGCCCGAGGAAATCCCTGACTTGCTTTTAAGTTCTTGGTGCTGGAATTTCTTGAATTGCTTTGACTTTATCAGGGTCAACTTCAATTCCTTTCTGACTAATGATGAAACCCAACAATTTCCCATATCTAACTCCGAAGGTGCATTTATTTGGATTCAAGCGGAGACGATACTTCCTCAAACGCTGAAATAACTTCAACAAATATTTTATATGCCCTTCTTCAGTTTGGGATTTTGCAATCATATCATCAACATATACTTCAATTTCCTTGTGCATCAGATCATGGAATAGGGTTGTCATATCCCTCTGGTACGTTCCACCAGCGTTCTTCAACCCGAAGGGCATCACTCTGTAACAGAATGTTCCCCAGGGTGTGATAAACGTTGTTTTTTCCATGTCCTATGGAGCCATTCTTATTTGATTATACCCGGAGAATCCGTCCATGAACGAGAATACCTTGAATTTTGCTGTGCTGTCCACTAACATGTCAATGTGAGGCAATGGAAAATCATCTTTCGGACTAGCTTTATTTAGATCTCTGTAATCTACGCACATGCGGACTTTTCCGTCTTTTTCGGTACTGGGACAATATTGGCAATCCATTGAGGATACACTGACATCATAAGAAAACCAACATTAATCTGCTTTAGGACCTCCTCTTTGATCTTTACTGCCATATCTGGGTGGGTTCTTCTCAACTTTTGTTTAACTGGTGGACACTCTGGCTTCAACGGCAAACGATGCTCGACAATGTCTGTATCTAGACCAGGCATATCTTGATAATACCAAGCAAAAATATCCACATACTCTTTCAACAGCTCAATCAACCCTCTCTTCACATCAGGATGCAACGATGCTCCAATCTTAATTTCTTTCGGATCTTCTTCTGAACCCAAATTAATCACTTCCAAAGGCTCCTTATATGGATGAATGGTATTTTCCTCGTGCTCAAGCAACCGTGAGACCTTTTCTGGAATCTCATCATAATCTTCTTCTTCAACCCCAAACACAGGACAATCAAAGTTGGGAGAGGGTGCAAGGTCATTGTATTCAACAAGTTTTTTAATTAATCTGCACATGTGATTCATGATTGCTTTTAGAAACTGACACATATAACAAGTGATCATGCAGATTAATTTTCAATTATTATTTATTTTGAAAGGGTTTTTTATTTGATTACCATTTCCCAAGAAAAAGAAGAAAATAAAGACATATTTTTGGAAGCAAAGACAACTTTTATTAATGATCTTAAAAATCAAAGCAAACAGATAAGCCCATACAATACTTTCACCTTGGGCAAAGTGAAATATTTTCAAAAGAAAGAAACAGATTAACAAAACAAATTAATTTGAAATATGTATGCAAGAAGGAACATCAATGGTGACCCAGTTCTGAACTCGGACTCCATGCGTCACATAATTTGGTACTTCCTGCTCTGCTTCATTCTCTTCAACAACATTAATTCCAGAACCAATTGGATGGAGGTAGCCTCCGCCGCGGAAAACATTATGATAACTGTTCACAGAAGACTTTGACTTCAAACTTTCGCCTTTGCCATTCTTCGAAGAGAAACCCAAACCAGTTCTATTTTTGTTCACGGGTGGATCCACAAGTTGTCCCCAAATTGCATTATGACCATTGCGCATAACCTGTTGCGCGTCCTTCAGCGAAACCAAAAAATTCTCATTCCTCCTTATGTTGTCAATGGATAGGGCTTGGAACTGGGTTCCAACAAAAGCCTCATCCGCTTCTACAATACTGAAAGAGGATAGATGGGATATCAACAACGCCTGCTCCCCATTTATGATCACTACCTTCCCTTTGCGCACAAACTTTAACTTCTGATGCAGAGTTGAAGTGACAGCCCCTGCTTCGTGTATCCATGGCCGTCCTAGCAAACAACTATATGCGGGAATAATGTCCATGACCTGGAAGGTTATCAAGAACAAATGTGGTCCTATATGGATGGGCAAGTCCACTTCACCGATGACAGATTTCCTCGACCCATCAAAAGCCTTCACAATGATGCCACTCGGGCGCATAGGTGCTCCTTGATACTTTAACTTCATGAGGGTACTCCTCGGTATAACATTCAGCGCGGATCCGTTATCAATTAGCACATTGGACAATGAATCATTCTCATTCCTCCCTTCATCTGGTAACTCATCATTACATAAACTCAAATTGTTACATTACGTAATGTTTCCAATTACGCTACTGAATTGATCTAACGGCATGTCATTCTCCACAAAATCTTGGTCTAGCACTTTCATCAGTGATTCTCTATGAGCAGAGGAATTCATTAACAAAGCTAGGGTGGATATCTTTGAAGGAGTCTGCAATAGCTGATCTATAATTTTGTAGTTGCTCATCTTAATTATCTTCAAAATATCATCCACTTCTTTCTCTAACGTAGCTCCACTAGTCTCTCCTCTAGCCTTCTTAGGCTCACCGTTCTCGGCAATTTTCTTTCCAGCAACAACATCTCTTCGAATAACCGGCGCAAACACACGACCGCTACAGGTCACCCTGCTATTATCAGCTATATTTCCAACATCTGGCATTGGCTGGATGGGAATTTCCACCCCATCTTCTAATATTGTAGTTGTATTTGTAAGGCACAACCTTATCTGATTCATAGGGAACAGGACCTGGAAGACTAATTACCAATTGGGTAACAACTGGTTTGCTATGGTACTCCACCTCAAGATGAGCGGGTGCACCAAAACAAGGTACAATGACGTTTACCCCTTCCTCAACATAATCAGCCATCAAAAAGTCATTTCCGGCAAACAAATCTTCGTCTGAAGAGAAATACTCATCTGCGGAGGCATACTCTTCCTCTGACTCTTCTTCCATCAAACAAACTTAAACCATATCAATCTCATGATAATCATCTCTCTGACATGTGATCTTGATAGTTCCATTGTCTAACAACAACTGAACACCTTCCCTTACAATTGAACATCCTCGGGGGTTTCGACAACAAACTATGCAAAATCCATATTGGTGTTCCACCTGACCAGCAGTACGACAGAAGGTAGCATGCAACTGCACGAGATCCTCATTCAAATGATCCATATCAAAAATTCTGAATTCACCCGGACATCCAGAAACCATATTCACTTCCTCTTCATATTCCACCCTAGGTCTGATTATATGGATTAAACCTTTATCCATCATCTCTTGTAAATCAGCCTTTATCTTCTCGCAACCCTGTATATCTGTACTGCAAATAACACAACCGGCATGGTCATGCGTATAATAACTGAACTCACAGAGGTCTGTGTGCATCTTCACCAAATCTCCTCTAACCAGGTTAATGTCAAATATTCGAAAGTCACGTGGACATCCGGCCACCATATTTACAGCATTCACTCCCCCGTGCTTGGGCAGAGGATTGTCTTTCACATTAGGTCCCACATCTTTGAAAGATAAAATTCCAGACTTCACCAACCTTTGCACTTTAGTCCTCAAAGGATAACAATTCTCAATACTATGCCCTGGTGCTCCCTGATGAAAGGCACACGTCTGATCTGCTTTGTAATACCAAGGCAATGGTGATGGTATGGCGGGAGGTGGTCGTGTCTGGACCAACTTCTTCTGAATCAATGCTGGTAGTAGCTCTACATAGCTCATGGGAATAGGATCATAGTTCTCCCTTCTCTGATTATACCCTTGATTCCCCTGCTGGGACGGTATCTGATAAGCAACGGTAGTCGGAGCGGCATTCATAACAGGAGTAACTGAGGAAACTTACTGATGACGCTGATAATTCTTTCTAGGAGCATTTACCCTTCTCTCTTACATAACAGTATTTGTATCCCCCTCTTTCTTCTTTGTAAAACCATAAGCTGGCTTTTTCACACCTTTAGATCCTTCACCCTTTGTCAAACAACCTTCTCTTACTGCCTTTTCTAGGCGGACACCCATTCCTACCATCTCTGTAAAATCACTTGGGGCACTTGCTACCATTCTTTCGTAGTAGAAAGCACCTAGCGTCTTCAGAAAAATCTTAGTCATTTCTTTCTCTTCCATGGGGGGAATCACTTGTGCATCCACTTCGCGCTATCTCTGTGCATACTCTTTGAACGATTCTCTGTCCTTCTGAACCATGGCCCTAAGCTGGTCACGGTCAGGCGCCATGTCCATATTTTACTTGTATTGTTTAATGAATGCTTCTCCCAAATCATTAAAAGTATGGATGTTGGCGCTGTCTAAACTCATGTACCATTTCAATGTTGCGCCTGTCAGACTATCCTGGAAAAAGTGAATCAGCAGACGCTGATCATCGGTGTGGGTAGACATTCTTCTTACATACATCACCAAATGAGCACGAGGGCAAGTGTTGCCCTTATACTTCTCAAACTCCGGGACCTTGAACTCAGCAGGCACTTTAACATTCGGGACCAAACAAAGCTCATTCACATTCTGCCCAAATAGCTCTTTTCCCCTAAGAGCCTTCATCTCTCTTTGCATTCTATCAAACTGCTCTTGGAAATCATCCATTCTGTCATAAAGACCCAAGTCTTCACTCAGTGGAGGGAAAGGACGACACATATCTTCATTAACAAACGGAACCAAATTCACCGAAGGAGGTGCAGCAGGAACAATATGCACCACAGGAGGTGCAGGAGTAACAACATTTTGGACCACTGGAGCATCTTGAGGGCCAATATTGAAACCTTCAGGTGCAAAATTCTCTGGCATTCCCCATGGATAACCCTGAGGCATACGGTTTTGAACAACAACTGGAGTAGTGGATACATGAACAGTAGGAACTTCAACATTTGCCCTTGTTGGTTAAGGTTGAACACTCGGTGGCTGATTCTGAGCAACCACCAGAGCTTCCATCATAGTAGTCAAGTTGGCCAAGCCAACCTTCAAAGCGGAAACTTCTTCGCGCAGCTCGCGATTCTCCTGTTCTAAGTTGTCCATCTTCTTTTTGAAATTAGCTCGAGTGTTGTAGTGATGAGTCAGCTTGCTGAGTGAAGTAAAGAAGCTGGGTAAGACACCTGGATATGCATAACAAATCCAAGAAATATGTGCAATATGATGCATGATATGCAATGCATATGATTATTTTTACTTTATCATTTAATATTTCAAGGGATTTATGGTTTATAGACATATTGCAAACATCCAAGTAATAAATCTTTTGAAATACTAAATTTTTATTTATTATAATAACTTCAAAATGGATTACAAGTTTCAATGATCCCAAGTACAAGACGAAAATACAATCTAAAATCCTGAGAAGAGGAACTAATGGAGATCAATCTGTACGCTGGCGCTTCCCTGTGAGCCTGGCAATCTGAGCTCTCAACCTCTGGTTTTCTTCCACATGTCTGATGGTAACTTCCTTCCAATCATCTGAAGCTGGAAGTGAGTAATCAACACCTGTTTGAGGCTTAGGAGAAAATAAATCCCCTTACCTCTCCATAAACTCCACCACTCGACTCTCAAGGATCTCGATCAAATCATCTTTCTCCTTCAGTTCTGCTCTGTAGGAACTCTCTAAAGTCTGGAACTTGTTCTTCCAAGCATCCCTTTCCTGTTGCATCCTAACCAAAGCAAACTGCAGCTCTTCTAGATCATCTAATAAGGGAGAAGTGGTCTTCACAAACAAATCAGGCATGGGTGTCTCCCGAGTATACGAAATTTTCAACTGAATGCCTCTCGATTGGACCCACTGAAGATATGGCTCCAAAGAAACAGCACCTCTAGGTCTCAAATCCTTCCTACTCTTCTTATGAATGTGACGCCAGGCCTTCATAATCTGCTCCCTAGCTTCCCTGTGGTCTTCTCCTTCCTTCAGAAAGAAACTACTCAAATGAATACTATTCGGTTTGTCCTTCATCGGGTAACCAAGCTGTCGCCGTGCAAGAACAGGGTTATAGTTAATTCCTCCCTTTGTACCAAGAAGAGGCACATTGTGGAAACTACCACAACTGTCAATAATCTCCACATCCTGGTAAGCTCGATGATACCAATCAATATCCGAGTGAGTAAGTTCCATGATCTTAGGAGCCCAACAGGGTTCCTTCTTGACATCCCAAAAAGCATCAGACTGAGGCATATGAGAGATAAACCACCGGTACAACAAAGGCGTGCAACAGATAATCATTCCCTCATGATAGGAACTCCGAAGATGAACAGAGTAATAAGTATCACCCAACAGTGTAGGAACCGGGTTTCCAATCATGAAAATCCTGATAGCGTTAATGTCAATAAACTTGTCCACATTAGGAAATAAGAATAATCCATAGGCGAGTAAAGCAAAGATGGCCTCAAAAGCAACTGTGCTCTTCATCCTTGCAAAGTAACGAGCTTTCTCCAATAAGAACTGAGCTGGTAATCCTCTAATCCCTCCTTTGGTAGTCATATAGGCTTCCACCTCAGACTTCCCCAGATGAATCAAAGCAGCAATCTCATGTGGTTTTGGCTCACCCTCCAAACCAGCAAAAGGAACACGATCGATAACAGGTAAATCCAATAGATAGGAATACTCTTCCAGTGTTGGCATCAACTGATAATCGGGAAAAGTAAAACAGTGATACACCGGATCATAGAACTGGACCAAGGTCGAGAGAATACCCTCCTTCATCTTCAGCTTCATGAGAGGAATAATGGATCCATACTTCTTCCGAAAGTCTGCAGAACACTCGATCTCGGGAATTAGACTGATCAACTCATCTATCTTAGGATCCTTGAAACTGTATTTCCCGATCTTTCTCTTTCCAGAATCCATGGTTAAAAGTACCTGAGATATTCACAAATAGTCAACCTTTAAATCCCTTGAAATATTGTTGTCTTCAAAAGATGCTTATGAGTGCATGGATGCATGATGCAACAATCACACACAAGATCACACATATAGGGTTCATAGGTTCAACATCACGAGCATGAGGTCAAAGGTACTACCCATAAGGTATTGGTCTAAAAAGTTATCACCTGCTGAACAAGGTTCTAAGAGGTTCCCGGAGTCTACATCCTTCCTTCGGATATTACCAACTTCCCGATTAACTCGATAATTAGTAATATTCTCAAGAAAGACTCGTCCGAGCGTAGTATCGTGTGACAACTATTTCCGAATTACTCCATCATAGCTTCCGCACTACACCTAAAAGGCCAAGATGGGTTAGGTAATCTACGGTCCTCAGCTTCAGCAGGCTCCCAGGTCGAAAGCAATACGTCTTCCCGATTACTCGGTAAACGACACTACAGTCAAAGGGGCCTCCACTGAGTGGGGGATCTCATGCCTCCTTTTTTGGGATCACTCCCTCAAATTTAACATGACTATACCGCTCGTCCTATCTTAAAGTTTTCCCAAGTCCAGGTATAAGACTTATGAGTAATCACCAAGCACCCTATAAACCAGGAAAATCCAGACAAACATATATACAAAATATAACATATAAACACAATAACACATATACAGATATAAACAAAGATAGGCTCAACCCACTTAGGGATGGACCAGCAAGAGGTCAATCTGTCCCCAGTGAAGTCACCATTTTTCTGTAGCGGTAGAAATGTTCAATACTAAGCCATTGGATTGACTAGACTTTATACAAATCAAAATAAAAATCGCCACCGCGCTTTATTATTTCCAAAGGAATGGGAAAAGAGCGAATAACCCAAAAAAAGGGGAAAGATTCAAGGTAAGGGGGTTGGTTATGCAAAGGGAAGGTATTAGCACCCTAAACATCTACGGTACACCGCAGAAACCTCTTTGAAAAATTTGTATATTTTGGCTATAAAATGTGTTATATTTAAAATGGATGGTGGAGGTGAGGAAAGAAATATTTTTATGATTTTTGCAGTCGCAAACCTTTAGTGCCTACGTACCACCTTTCATGCAATAGGAGATCAGGGTACACGTAGTTCCTCTTTTAAAAATTTGAAACACAAGTGTGTTGGTTAATTTTATGAGATAAGACATCATCGTCATTGTCCGTGTGGAAAACATACTTACTACCCACAATCATGAGAAAGGAGAATTTGCATCATCTCAAAGTGGAGGATATGACTTAGATTTTAAAATCAACAATGCCTCACTCAACACCCAAGTGGAAAATATCTCTCTTTACTACATATTGTAGAAGTATAGTTGTTTGCATCACTACAAGGATTGACAAGAGTCTAATCTTTTAAGAAAAGTTTTAAAATAAAAAGCCAAAGTGGCAAAAATGGTTTGAAATGAGATTGATTGACTTTTAGTCTTCTCACAAAAATGTCAAGGTATTATTAAATTGATTGAGATTTATTTATGAAAATGTTTTGAAAATGCATGGACCTAAGTCCAAGTTTATTATGAAAGTGTTTCAAGTTTAGAAATAAGAATAGTTTTTAAAAGGAGGGAGAAGATTTTTGAAATTAAAGAATATGGGAGGAGAAGAAGAGACTATCCTAAAGCATAAGGTAAAAGCTAGGGATAAGAACCATATAACCAACAAGAAGCCAATACTTGACATTATGAGTCAATATAGAATTCCCATTCTTTGGATTGGAACCAAGCAAGCAAAGATACTAGACCTCTTGAGAGAACCAAACTTCAAGTGTATTAAGTCTTCGCAAAAATTGGGCAGAGTAACGGCTGTATACGAATGAATTTCAGATTACAAACAAAGTATCTAATCACAATAACCTACACGCAAAACAAAAAAACAACCCAATGTCTTGGGGTAAACCTCAAGAACTCCATAAAAATATCAAATAAAGTCACAAAGTCTCCAAGATAGGCTAAGGTCTCTAATCCTAAATCCAAGAAGTCCAATACTCCATAATGCCAAGGATAGTAACCAAATAGTCCAAGTATCATTAAAGATTTTTATGGTTCATGTTGATTATTAGGTGTCTTTAAAAGGAAAAGAAAAGCTCAAGTGAGCAAAATAAAAATGACATAAAAGTAAATGCTCAAGTGAGCAAAATAAAAAAAAATGGCATGAAATGTAAATGCTTAAATTAAATGGTACATAAAGCATAAAAAATAAAAGCATAAAGTAAAGTCAATTGTTAGAAATTAGTGGTTAGTTAGATGACCATCTTGAAACTTGCATTTGGAACTCATTAGAGGATTGGTATAACCAAAGCCTCCACACAACAAGTTGCATTTGCTTTTTGTCAAGTATATCATCCATTTTGGAATCCTCAAAAATAACATTTAATGATCAACGATGTTTAAGTGATCCACGTTGACCAAAGGTGTTGCAGATTCATTAGAGGATTAGTAGAACCAAAGCCTCCACACAATGAATCTCAAGGTTATTGGATCAAAGAGATCAAATTAACATACTTGGGCTTGCAATCATAAGTTTGGGCCACGAATGATCATTTATTCAAATCGGGACAAAATTTAACGCTATGTTAAGCAATCGAAAGTGGACTTATGTAGAAGTTGCACCTATTTTGAGGTCGGTCAATAGCAATCTATGTACTTCATGTTTGGATAAATGATATAGAAATCACCATCCCTTAACATGTGGCACAATTTAAAAAAAGAAAGGGATAAGATGAAGAGGAAGGGGAATGATAAGCTAATTTGGATCACCATCTCAAAATTCTTTCATTTTTAAATTCAACCACTCCTCTAGATGGATTAAAGCACTAAATATATCATTAATCCAAAGCACCAAAAATGAATTAAATAATTCACTCTTTGATAGATTTGAATTGATGAACATTTATCCAACTTCATCTACATCATAAAGTCCATTGAGTTTAAAGACAATTTGGACATTTAAAATTACAATCCAAGTTATCCATCAAAGAGAGTGAGCAAAAAAATACTTGAGTCGAAACAGCCCCAAAATAAGGCGGAAAAAGTATTTTTGGTCGAAACAACCCCAAAATAAGGCAGAAAAAGTATTTTTGGCACTGTTATAATCGATTGTGCTTCGACAGCAACCTATTGCATCAGTGCAGTTTTTTTAAAATCAATTTTCTGTGACAAATGATTGCAATGTTGCAACAATTGATTGCAACCTGTTAAAATCAGTAGAAAACAACATTTCAAAGATCAAATTCTTGTTCCAACTTTTCATCAAACACCTTATGATCATGGATCCAATTGAGCATGAAAATTCCATCAAATTATGAGAAAATAGCACTAATGGAATCATAAAACAGTGCTCAATGAATCAAAACCAGAAATCCACAAGAGATCACATTGTGAAAGATGATGATCCAACTTACCAAAGGTAGAATTAGAGAATTATCAAACAACTTCCAGAGTTTGCTTCAATTCAACCACAAGAATCAATTACCAAAGCTTATATGTAGAGAATTGATGAAGAAAAAGTGTTTGGATGAAGGTTTAGCTCAAAGATTAGTAAGCTTCAATGCAAAGCTTACTATCCTTTTTTTGAAAATGGAGCTTTGAGTGAATTTGGTAGATGGAGAGAATTGAGAGATTTTTTAGCAAGATGAGTTTGGCTATCAAAAGCTTATGATTTGAATGAAATGAGGTCTCTATTTATAGAGTTTTAGGATTGGGATTAGTGGTAATTTGGTAATTGATTCTTGGAGCCAAAATTGAATTAATGATATCATTTTCAAATTATGCAGAAAAATTGGAGCCAAAAAGATGACAGTTTTGAAATTGCTGGCTTTTTTTCAAAAATCACGTGTATTTTACTGCTATGAGTCAACACATGAGTCGTATGCGTCGACACATCCTAGTTGTATAACACAACATGAGTCGACACAAGCTTCTATGTATCGACACATTCTGCTATCTCAACACAATACAGAATCAAACAATCTGCATGAGTCGACACATAACACGTATGTGTTGACACATGCTAGTTATACAAACAGGATGAGTCGATACATAACATGCATGCGTCGACACATGCTAGTTATACACAACAGGATGAGTCGATATATACCTTTATGGGTCGATGCATGCTGTCTTTCAACACAATACAAAATCAATCAATTTTCATGAGTTCGACACAAGCCTCTGTGGATTGATACAAGCTGCCTTTCGACACAATACATAATCAATCAATTTGCATAAGTTCGACACAAGCCTCTGTGGATTGATACAAGCTGCCTTTCGACACAATACAGAATCAATCAATTTGCATAAGTTCGACACAAGCCTCTGTGGATTGATACAAGCTTCCTTTCGACACAATACAGAATCTATCAATTTGCATGAGTTCGACACAAGCCTATATGGATTGATACAACCTACCTTTCGACACAATACAAAATCAATCAATTTGCATGAGTTCGACACAAGCATCTATGGATTAATACAAGCTGCCTTTCGAAACAATACAGAATCAATCAATTTGCATGAGTTCGACACAAGCCTCTGTGGATTGATACAAGCTGCCTTTCGACACAATACAAAATCAATCAATTTGCATGAGTTCGACACAAGCCTCTGTGGATTGATACAAGCTGCCTTTCGACACAATACAGAATCAATCAATTGGAAAACCTTATTTGTCAGATGCTTTGACTTGGTACCTACAAAACACAATTTTGCAAAGACAAATACAAATATTTTTTTTTTGTATTTTGGTTAGAGGTTAATTATCAACACATATACAAAATACACAACCAAGGTGCTTGGAGATTCCTCAAGAGCAAACTTAAAGATAGGAGATAGAAAAAAGGAAGAACCAACCCTAATGTGATTTTGTTATGATCAAGTTGACATGATATGATAGGGGAATCTTAGGGGCAAAAATTGGGGTACAACACTATGAAAATGTTTCAAGTTTCAAAACAAGAAGAGTTTCAAAAGGAGGGAGAAGATTTTTGAAATTAAAGAAGATGGGAGGAGTAGAAGAGGCTATCCTAAAGCATATAGTAAAAGCTAGGGATAAGGACCATCTAACTAACAAGAAGCCAAAACTTGACATTATGAGACAAGATAAATTCCTATTCTTTGGATTGAAACCAAGCAAGCAAAGATTCTAGACCTCTTGAGAGAACCAAACTTCAAGTGTATTAAGTCTTCACAAAAATTGGGCAGAGTAACGGCTGTATACGGGTGAATTCCATATTACAAACAAAGGATGTAATCACAAGAACCTACACACAAAAACAAACAAGCAACCTAATGTCTTGAGGTAAACCTCAAGATCTCCAGACAAAATAATCAGATAGGATTATAAGGTCTCCAAGATAAGCCAAGGTTTATAATCCTAAGTCCAAGAAAAAGTCCCATGCTCCATAATGCCAAGGATAGTAACCAAATAGTCCAAGTACCATTAATATTTTTTTAGGGTTTAAGTTGATTATTAAGTATCTTAGAAAAAGAAAAGAAAAGCTCAAGTGAGCAAAGTAAAAATGACAAGAATAATAAATGCTCAAATGAGCATAGATAAAAATGGCATGAAGTGTAAAATGCTAAAAGTAAATGGTACATAAAGCATAAAAAGAATAAAGCATAAAAAATAAACAAGTCAATAATTAGTGGTTAGTTAGATGACCATCTTGAAACTTGCATTTGGAACTCATTAGAGGATTGGTAGAACCAAATCCTCCACAAAACAAGTTGCATTTGTTTTTGTCAAGTATATCATCCATTTGGGATTCTCACAAGTGACATTCAATGATCAATGATGTTTAAGTGATCCGTGTCGACCAAAGGTATTGTAGATCCATTAGAGGATTGGTAGAACCAAAGCTTCCACATAATGAATCTCAAGGTTATTGGATCGAAGAGATCAAATTAACATACTTGGGCTTACAATCATAAGTTTGGGCCACAAATGATCATTTATTCAAATCGGGATGAAATTTAGCGTTATGTTAAGCAATCGTAAGTGGACTTATATAGAAGTCGCACCTATTTTGAGGCCGGTCAATAGCAATCTATGCACCATTTGTTTTGAGACATGATATAGAGATCATGCTCCAACAATATTTAGTGCAATGAGAAGGGGATGAGATGAAGGGGAATTAGGGTAAAAAGAGAAACCACATTTGAACTAATATTCAAACTATTATTAAAATCATTCATCCATTTTTTGTGGAGTTAAACTCAACACCATGGATCCAATGATTTAATAAAGCCATGACAAAAAAATCAACCCAAGACAGCCATAAAATATTCACAAAATAATAATATATTTAATATATACATTAAAGGTTTTAAAAATGTTTTAAAATGGAAAATGATGAAGAAAATTCCAATTATATTCAAATTAATCAAGAAATGAAAAATAAGACCATAGAAAAATCAGAAAAGATGCCAAGTAATTTTACAAAAAATTTGGGAATTTTTAAAAGTCAGAAACTATTTTTAAAAATCAAAATAAATGGGTAAAATAAACAAAAATAGCAAAAAAATATTAAAGTCAGAAACAAAAATAAAATAAGGTCACCAATATTTGTCACAATATCATTGGATCATTCCATAATTTTTTCAGAATTTAAAAATGTGTAAAAGTATTTTTAAACATTTTAAATCAATCAAATAAATGTAAAATTCATAAAAAATAGCAAAACACAAAATTAAATTGAGAAAAAATAAAAATCAGGAAGAGAATAATCAAAAATGTTTTTCATAATTGTTTTGGATTTTTTGGACTAAAAATGAATTTTCTATGATTTTTTGAAATTTAAAACAATTAAAATATAAAAATCAGAAAAATAAAATAAAATAAAAAGATGTGGACCATTGGATGAGAGTCAAAAAGTGTTAGTAATCAAATCCAAAGGATCAGGCGCGTTGTGCATATCATGGTCTTTAAGGAATAATGTACAGAATCATTTATAAAATCAAAATTTAAAAAAAAAACAAATGTCACGCTTTCATTGGTTAGAAGGTGACACGTTGGTCATCTTCAACCTACAGCCCTCACGAATTGCAGGTCTCTCAAACTGTAAAATCAAAAGCTCAGACCCATGTCATTCGTTTTGTCTCTTCAAGACGAAGACAACCATACCCTCGTGCCATTTTTATATAAATTGTAACTCAAGCAATTTAGAAAGAAAGTTTTGAAAAGGGATTTGGAAATTCACGGTCAAAACGTGCTTCCAGATAAAAGTAAGTGTTGCGACTAGAATCAGGACAATGAAAGCAACACAATGGTATCAAAGTTTTGAAGAATTGATGAAGGAATCTACCTATTGAAGTTGAGTTGCCGAGCTCTGAAACTGGACTTCTATGGAGCAATATAGGGCACGATTCTTGAATGTGATTATATGGTTAGCTTCAGAGAAGATCAAGGAAGTTGAATTGATAAAGAAAATGGATTGAAAAAGGCTTGAGAATAGGATTCGAAGTAGCTGAATTCAGAGTTGTGAAGCAAGTTTGGTAGGGTGATTCTGGCTATCTAAGCTTGGGAAATTGAATGGAGGATGACCCTATATTTATAGGGAATCAAATGGGATGCTTAAGTGTGTGGAATGATGCAAATTGGAGGGAAATCGTGTGGGTCTGCATCATGAAGAAAGTGTGACTCAAACTTGATCAAAACTCAACCAAATCGTGTGTTTCATGATGCTAATCACTTCTGGCAAGTTGCTAAACATGATTATAAACAAAAATGCGTGGAAATCTTGTGATTAAAAGCCAAAACAAAGATTTCAAAATTCTGACTTTGTGCAAAATTCAGTTTCAAACTACCAAATTCAAATCCATGGCATTTCCACCTCAAGGGGTCTTAGGGCATAATTCTTGATGCTTTGGAAAGACGAGATAACAAGCTTTGCAATAGAAAAATAATGGAATCAAATGGAGGCTTGAGCTGAAAATTACATGGAGTCAAAGTTGAAGGAAAAGAGTTGACTTTCCATACTTAGAAATATTTCAAATTCTTCTTTAAAAATGACCTATAATCTCTTGCATCCGAACATGGCCTTCCACTTAGAATTTGCTCTTGACCCCAAAAGATGGAATGAAGTAGATCTCTTAAATGAACTTTTGAAATTTGAACCACTCAAAATCTCCAAAAAATGAGCAAGTTATGACTTGTTGAAGTTGGCCAAAAATCATGAAATGGCCTATAATATTTTCATTCTTAAGGCAACTTCCATCCATTTTCTTACTTTGCACATAAAATAAGGTATTAAGTGCACATCCTTAATATCATCATGGAAAAAGAATGGGCTCAAGGTGATAAAAATTGACCAAGTTATGACCATTTGAAGTCACGTATAGAAAATTAGGGATTCATCTAGATGACTTGTAATCTTTCTTCTTCACCAAGTTCTTTCCACATGAAAAATCCTTGGAGATTTTGAAGTGATTTATTGGTAACTCTTTGAAGAGAATAATGGTTTTGGAATCACTCAAAAATACCAAAAGATGAGAAAGATATGCCCCTTTGAAGTCCAAAACCCTAGCCTCTAGATCAAGAAAATGCTTGGTGGAACTTTGCCAAGTTTAAACAAACTTTTTGTGCCAATATTCTTCCTTTGTAAATAGGAATTGTTGAGGATGATGATGAGGACCTATGGCCACCAAAACTAATTTCATACCAACTTCAAAACAGCTTCAATTGTGAGGTTTGAATCTCTCAAGCTTTTGACTATGGCATGGAAATAAACTCATGAACCCATGAAGCAAACTTGCTAAACCTCATTGCCTTTACCTACATTGTCAACAAGTAAGACAAACCAATATTGAATTTTGTTAATTAGAGAAAAATCAAAGTACAATATCTATGATCACAAAAGTAAACAAGTCAAGGTGCTTGGTGACTCCTCAAAGAGCAAAGCTAAAGATAGGGAGAAGAACCAAAGTCCCTGATGTGATTTTGTGGTGATGGAAACAATATGGTATGATGAAGGGATCTTAGGGGGAAAAATTTGGGTACAATAGTGCCAATGTCGTTACCTAGTGCGTTTGAGGCTCCATCAAAATACATAGACCACCAGGATCCTTCCTCGGGTCCTTCGTCCGGTCCAGGTTCTTTGCAATCAGTCAACAACATGATATTCTCATCCGGGAACTCAAAATTCATGGACAGGTAATCATCCACGGCCTGATGAGCCAAATGATCATCCAATACACTCCCATTTATTGCTTTTTAGGTTGTATATTGTATGTCGTATTCTGTTAAGATCATTTTCAACCTTGCTATCCTTCTGGAGAGAGCGGGCTTCTCAAAAATATACTTTATCGGATCCATCTTTGATATCAACAAGGTAGTATGAGTCAGCATATACTATCTCAGTCAGTGAGCAGCCCATGCCAAAGCGCATCAAGTTTTCCCGAGCAATGAGTATCGTGTCTCATAGTCGGTAAACTTTTTGCTAAGGTAATAAATGGCGTGCTCTTTTCGACCAGACTCGTCATGTTGCCCCAGCACACACCCCATTGAATTGTCTAGCACTGTCAAGTATAATATCAAAGGTCTTCCTTCAACTGGAGGCATCAAAATTGGTGGTTCTTGAAGGTATTCCTTGATTCTTTCGAAAGCGGTTTGGCACTCATCATTCCACTTTACCACTTGATCTTTCTTTAGAAGCTTGAAGATTGGCTCACAAGTAGCAGTCATATGTGAAATGAACCTGGCGATATAATTCAGGCGTCCCAGGAAACCTCTAACTTCCTTCTCCGTACGAGGAACCGACATTTCTTGTATGGCCTTTACCTTCGCAGGGTCTACCTGAATACCCTTGTCACTGACGATAAAACCCAGAAGCTTACCAGATGTTACCCCGAAGGTACACTTATTTGGATTCAACCTTGGCTTGTATGTATTCAATCTGTCAAACAACTTTTGGATATGATCAAGGTGCTCTTCCTCAGTCTGAGACCTGGCTATCATGTCATCAACATACAATTCAATCTCATGGTGAATCATATCGTGAAACAAAGCGACCATGGCGCGCTGATAGGTTGCCCCAACATTCTTCAACCCAAAAGGAATCACCTTGTAGCAGAAGGTGCTCCACTTTGTGATGAAGGTTGTCTTCTCCATGTCTTCAGGAGCCATCTTGATCTGGTTGTAGCCAGAGAAACCATCCATGAAGGAGAAAATTTTGTGTTGTGCGGTGTTGTTGACCAGAACATCAATGTAAGGAAGTGGGAAGTCATCCTTGGGCTTGCCCTGTTCAGATCTCTGTAATCTACGCACATCTGTACCTTACCGTCCTTCTTAGGTACCGGGACAACGTTGGCAACCCACTATGGATAGGAAGTGACAGCTAAGAATCCCGCATCGAACTGTTTCATAACCTCTTCCTTGATCTTCTCTGACATTTCAGGGTGCATACGATGGACCTTTATTTAACCAGAGGATAGTCCTCTTTAGTCGGCAGGCGATGTACCACAATATCAGTGTCTAAACCAGGAATGTCTTCGTAGGACCAAGCGAAGATCTCAACATAGTCGTGTAACATCTGTATCAACCTCTGTTTGACGCTAAGCTCCAAATTTGCACCTATTTTAATGTCTTTTATGTCTTCTTCAGTACCCAAGTTAACTGTCTCAACCGGCTCTTCATGGGGCTGTATGGCCCTTTCTTCCTACTGTAGTAGTCTAGCAAGTTCTCCAGGCACCTCACAATCATCCTCACCTTCGTCTTCGGCTTGGTTGATCGGATTTTTGAAGTCATAACTGGAATAGCATAGCTGTTATCAATGGGATCCAGAGTGGATATGGATCTACATTATGATAAGTGTGTGTAAAATAATAGCTGTTTTGATAAAGTGAAAAACATAAAAGAAAAACAAGGAGCGCAAAATTTGTATGCGAGAAACGTCCAATGCTTTATTAATGATTATGAGATGACAAATAATAGCCCTCACAAGCAAAGCCAAGGTGCCTCGGGAAAGGCACCGGGTCGTAAAGTTTCAAATTGTTTGTTACAAATCTTAAAACTAATAAGTCAATTACTGCGGAATAAAAGAAACAAGTATGAAGTCCCTAGCTGTCCAGTTACTCGATCCACCGTTGGTAGTTGGGTAGATCCAGCTGTCAATGTCTGAATCCTTTTCACTGTCTTCAATGGTGTTAACCCCACGATTGCTGATGCGTATAGGATGTCCTCCAGTCCGAGTGCGTCAAACATCCCTTTGAGCCCCTGTAGTAAAGCCCAAACCAAATTTGTCCATTTTATGTATGAAATCAGGGAACTGACCTCAATTGGCACACCCACCTTCTTCAACCACAACCCTGGCATCCTTGAGAGAAGCCATCTTCAAAGGAGGTTTGTTGCTAGTAGTTTCAGTCGATGCCAAGATTTGAGGGACCTCTTCAAAATTCTGACAAGGAGTTTCTATGAATCCCCCATCTATCTTTACGTAGCGGAAGGAGTTGAGGTGAATCACCATATATTCTTCTTCACCCCGCACTGTGACAATCTTTCCTTTCACCGGATACTTCAGCATTTGGTGGAGTGTGGAGGTGACTTCCCCAGCCTCGTGGATCCAAGGACGACCCAACAAACAAGAATATGATGGCCTGATATCCATCACATAGAACGAGGACCCAAAAGTCTGAGAACCTACTTTGACAGGGATGTCCACCTCCCCGTGCACTGTTCTCTTCGATCCGTCAAAATCCCCTTACCACAATGTTACTAGGCTTTAGAGTTAAACCCTCGCAATCCAACCGGTCCAACGCCTTCTTCGGCAGAACATTCAGTGAAGACCTAGTATCTACCAGCACACGAGCCATAGTGGCGCCCTTGCACTCAATCGAGACATGAAAAGCATCATTATGCTTCCTTCCTTTCGGTGTCAAATCGACATCTGAAAAACCCAGCCCATTATCAACAGTCAGGCTGGCCACACAATCTTTGAACTGATCAGCTGAAGTCTCTCGTGGCACATATGCAGTTTTGAGGAATGCGATCAAAGCCTTCGCATGGGCCTCAGAGCACAACAGAAAAGACAACATGGATATCTTCGATGGGGTCTGCCCCAGCTGCTCGACCACGTTGTAGTCGCTCTTCTTAATGATTTTCAGTATCTCCTCCATTTCTTGCTTAGAGGCTTTCACAAAAAAATTCTTAGGCGCCTCCGTCCGGGAAGGCTCACCTAGAATTTCCTTGTCGCGAGTCTTAGATGATTCGTCGATAGAGGTAATAACCGAAGTAAGAACAGGAACATTAGCAGATGTACTAGCAGGAACAGCAGATGGAATAATAATAGGCTTGTTGACAGTCTTAGGGGAGATCTCGGGAGAGAAAACCCTTCCACTCCGGGTAACTTTGCTGGTTCTGACAATGTTACCAATATCAGGATCAGCCTCTTCATCTTTCAAGTCTTGTTTAATGCCATGATAATACACATCGGTGCCATAATTCCATAGGATAGCTTTGTCCAAGACATACGGGACTGGACCAGGAACAATAATTATCAGCGGAGCAATTCTTAGAGCAGATGTAATCCTAACAGGTCTTCTCGAGGAGACCTTGGAAGGATTGGCGGAAATGGTTATAAAAGCAACATCTTCAGATGAAACAACGGGAACCAAAGTTTTCTCAAACAGAATTTTTTTGCTATCTATCAGGCGTTGGACACCTAACTACAGCAAACGGCAACCAGCAGGTAGAAATGGACACATGTGGCAACCTTCACCACAACCCATAAATAAATCGGCCAACAACAAATTCTTCTTGACAGTCATGAGAGGAGTAGAAACTTCAATGACATAGGTAAAAAACAAATCATTATCAATAGCATTAACTCCACGACCGTGCTTAGGCACGGGAGTAGTTATGACATTAGGCTTCTCCGGAGCATCAAAATCTATCTCCTTAGCTTCAATCAAGTCTTGTATTTTATTTCTCAGAGCCCAACAGTCATTTGTATTGTGGCCAGGACTCTCATAATGATAAGCACATCGACCATTCAGATTATATCGGGGAGATGTAGTATTTGGATTCTTGGGAGCCTCTCTCAAGGTTGCCAAGTTGGATCTCAGCAGATGAGGTAGAACTTCAGCCAATTTCATGTTGATGCGGTTAAACTGCCGTTGTGGTCTTTCCGCCCTTTGTTGATTGTTGCGTTGTGGAGAAACTGCAGGTCTAGGTATCATCACGGCACTTACTGTCTGACGTTGTTCAGCCCTGTTCTGACCCTTCGGGTTGTAGATGGCACTGGCTTCCTTCTTACCAGCAAAAGGCTTCTTTACTGAACTTGAAGAGGCATCCTTATGTATTTTTCTGCTTCGAATCCACGCTTCTACTCTTTCCCCAATTAGGATCAGCTCGGTGAAACCAGCTGATGAACTGTCAATCAAATGATTAAAAAATGGACCAGATAGCGTCCCCCGAAACATATGAACCAACTCCCTATCAGACAACGGGGGTTGAACTCTCTCAGCCAAGTCTCTCCATTTTTGTGCGTAATCTTTAAAGCCTTCACTTGCACCCATGGACATACTCTGGAGTTGAGTATGAGTGGGAGAAAGGTCGGCATTGTACTGATACTGCTTGTAGAAAGCAGCAGCCAGATCTTCCCAGTTTCAGATATTTGCTCCCTCTAGCTGGTAGAACCATTCAAGTTGAGTTCCTGACAGACTATCTTGAAATAAGTGAACCCACATATTTCTATCAGATGTGTGGGCCTGGATCTTCCTGACATAAGAACGAAGATGGAGTTTTGGGCAGGACACCCCATCATACTTAGCAAAAACTGGAGCTTTGAACTTCTGCGGGATAACTACTCCTGACACCAATCCCAATTCTTCGAAATCTAGACCAGGTATTCTCTGAACTTCCATGGCACTCAGACGGTCTTCTAGTTGTTTGTATCTATCCTCAGCATGAGGATATTGTTCATTGTTATAATCAGTATCATTATCAGAGACTGCAGGACTAGGATCCTTTTCTTCTTCCTGATTCTCCCCTTCCTTGGATGAAGAGGTCAGATCAGTTTGTCACTTCAGTCGCTCTCCAAACCTTCTGCCCATATTCAGGATACCGACAACCTTCTTCTTTTTCTTCTTCTCTTTCAGAATGAGGGCTTTCAGATCCTCTTGCCCGTTTTCCAGACTGATGAACATTTGTTGGAACTGGGCGTTCTGTGCTTGAAGGTTCTTGATGCTTTATTCAGAAGACATTTCTGCTGAAATAAACTGCGAAGAGGATGAGAAAACCTGTAATGGTACTTGTAATGATGTGCTATGGGTAGGATGTGAATGCAATGATTTCAGGGATTCTTAAAGGATCATATTTTTTTAACCAAAAGAAGAACACGTTATTTGCATTAATAAGTTCAAAATTGTTACAAAGAATGCCTTTTAGGCTTACAAATGAACAAAACTAAAAGCAAAAAGAAACTAAGTCTCTCAGGAGCGCATCCTCTTTGGTGCGATGTAGGCATTTACATTCCTTTCTTTATGAAGTAGTGTTGTACCCCAAAATTTTCCCTCCCATATTCTTCAATATTTGACAAGCATCACCTCAAATGGTTCAAAGCCTACTCAAGGGCTACACAGTCAACCACTCTCCTAAGGCAGGCAAAATCAGGGTTTTGATTTTTGCAAGGAAGATGAAGTTTTCAAGGGCTAAATCAAGTCCCATATGCTCATACACATTGTCAAGCACCTACATGTCAAGTTTCAAGGCTCACAAAGTCAAGTTGCACAGTCAAAAACCCTAATTGCTCCACAGTCAACTGCAGGGGCAAAATGGTCATTTGGCAGTCAAAAGTCAAAAATTTTGGTCAACATCTTATTTTGAAGCTACAATCATAATTTGATCAAGTCTTGATCATGATTTCACAAGAATGGCTCAAAAATCATCAAGGTGTCAAAAGTTTCTATTTTTGGATAGCTGAAAAGTCAACTGTAACTTGACCAAGGCATAACTTTTTCATGGTTCATCAGAAAAATCTCATCCAATGCTCATCTTGAAGGGGAGGATATTTCCTACAACGCATCTTCACATTCCAAGTCCAAGAAATGCTCTCACAAAAATTTATCAATTTCAACATTATAGGTCATTTTCAAAAGTCAACAAAAAGGCACTTTAAGTCAAAGACCATAACTTGAGATTGGTAAATGAAAATGACATGGGACCAAAGACATTGGTTAGAGGACTTCAATACCTTTCCAAAATGTCCAAGAACATGTTCATAGCTTCAAAATTGAGCAAGATATGCATTGGAGAAGTTGGGACATTTTTGTGAAATGGCCAAAGTCAATTATCCTTGAAACTTCATTTTTGACAAAAGGGGCCCACTTTTTCCACTTGATTCAGCTTGGCCATGCCTCCCACGTGTCCCACAATTTATTTCAAGATTTAAAATTAATTTTTCCATTTTTATTTAATTTTATTTGATTTAATTCATTTTAAATCTTTAAAATTCAAATAAAAAACAAAGAAATTAATGGAGGGATATATTTTGTGTTGAATAGCTTTGATGCACCTTGAAACACATTCCAAATTCGTGCAAGGCCTATTCCAAGCAAGAAAATTCAAATTTTCACAAATATGGCAAGTGGTTCAATGTTGGTTATGGAGGAAATCAAGAACTTCAATGCAAGGCTTCAATGACCATAATTCTGATTGATATTCATTACATAACACATATGCAAGCATTCCATATGCCATTCACAACCTAGAGAATCAGAGGCAGCAAGAACCAAATTCAAAAATCCAAGCAAAAAAGTGAAAACTGTTTTCAACCTTCCAGTGCAATTCAAGCATCTCTCAAACGGCCAAACCAATTCCAAAAAATTCAAAAGAAATTCGATCACAAATCCACATTCTAATACATCTTTTTCCGATTTCTAAATTTTTGATTTACCCTTTTTCACCAATTTCTCCAATAGTCTTGTACATAGAAAAGGCTGAATTTTCACCATAGTTTCTATTCACTGTATAATTCTCATTCATTACACATATCCCTTCAATCTAACCTTCAAACCTTGACATATGCAACTTGTATATTTTCTTGAAAATCATTACCCTTTTAATAACACATTACATAGATTCATTTAACAATTTGTACGAAGTTTTTTTTCCAGGAAATATGGAAGACGAGAGCAAATCAGATCCGCCGCAAAATTCAAAAATTCACAAGAATTGCTGTTTCATTTTGCAGAAAGAATAGGAAAGAAGAAAAAAAACTCCTCGAGAGACCGGGTCACTCACAGCAGCACCGCGAACATACAACAACCTTCTCAACAGCCACCGGCAACCTCTCCGTCGATGCTGAGAATTGGACACCCTCTGAATGCACCCTCACAATTCCAGATTTCACCTCCATTCTTGGGTCAACACCCCCATTGGTTTCTATTTCTTTTTCTATTTTCCTTTTCTTTTTATTTTCTTTAGTAATTATTTAATTAATCAATTAATTAACACATTTTCATAAAAAAACCAAAAAATAGAATTAACATTATTATTATTATTATTTTATTTTGTAAATAAATATTAACCAAAATAGTTTAATTAGGCAATTTTAATTCCTTTTCTTAAAAAATTAAAATAAATCTAGAATTAGGTAAAAGTTAACTTTTAATTTTATTCCATTTCTTTTATTTCATAAAAACATAAAAACAAAAATATTTTCTTTTAATTAAATTAATTAATTAGTCATTAGTTAGTTTTAATTTCATTTAATCACAAAAAGACCAAAAAAAATCAATTTCTTTTCTAAAAAGGGTCAACACCCTTAGAACATTCCGATTTAATTTTTATTCGCGCATAGTTTATTATTATGTAATTGCTTCCAAGACATGTAATAGTAATTAGGACTTTTACTGTTTTTATTTACTTTCCGTACTCATTTACTAAAAAATGGGTCTTTGTAATTTTTGGCGATGTATAGACCCGCGCCTTGTAATAGCGTAGGATTTATGTTTCCGCAATTTACTTTCTGCACCCCCTTAACTGCTAAACTTGCATGAAAGAATGTATGTAAATAAAAACAACTCGTAGCTCACTAATTACAAAGACAAACATTAACTGAATATAACACACAATGCACACACCACTTATAGGGTACGCCTCACTCGTTGCCTTCGAAACGTGGTCGTCAAGTATAGGACGTTTTAGCGGTCCTTATGTCCATGATCCAGTTGCCTCGAAACAGTTGCCTCGAAACGGTTGCCTCGGATTAAAAAAAGGATCAAGGACATAAGGGTAGCTTCTAAGGTGTCCTACTGTTGCTTCGGTGACCACACTGTCACTACAATCGAATTGACCCGAACACCTCCAACGGTGGTGCTACCTACCTCTCAATGGTGGGATGGCACTACCTTAAGGACTTATACACAGCCTAATTCCTTAGGGTAGGTAGATAACTCATAGATACTTGCTCTCTTCTAAAAAACAAAACAAAAATCTTTTCACACCGACACTTTCAAAAAGCTTTCAAACCAAATTTTTCAAACACTCTTGAGGACAGATACAAGAGTTATTCAGAAATCTTTCAAAGAAACTTTTTCAAACCCACTCACATTTCGAAAAGCAAACATTTTGAAAACATAAGAGCAAGTATCTAAGAGCCCATGGATAACCATGGATAGAAAGGGTGCTAACACCTTCCCTTTCTATAAATCTACCTCCCGAACCGAGAAACAATCTCATAAGGAATTTTGCTGTGCTTTTGTCCTGTCCATGTTGGAGAAAATAAAAGACGATGACGACTCTTGCTTCCGCGACATTTCACGATCCAGCTTAAAAAACAGTCAGTTTTATTTCCACCGATCACAGAACTAGCGACTCTGCTGGGGACATTTAAAGTGAGGTGTACCTTAGGATAGCTCATACTTGTGTTTTCAATTGCTTTGTTTTGTTTGCTTTATTATTGTGGGCCCTGTCTTGGGAGTTCTATAGATCCTAACCCGGATCTGGGGGATACCTTCTTAGAAAGTAGCAACAAGGTTGTGAGGGAACTGTGCGGGGTATACTGACACGGTTGAAGCAGTATGATACGTTGATGTGGCACTTTGGTGAGTACCGGTAACCCTTGAGTCAAGTCAAGGAGAGTACAGGGCTGCCGCGTGGTGTCGTGAAGCATCAACTGACCTTAGGAACCTTAATTGAACCATCCTGGCCTCTTTAGGGTAGTGAGATAACTGACTTTGGTGCAGTCCGAAGTTGGTTGATACTCGATGCTACACTCATTGAGGGTTGTTTTCTTGGGATATTTTGATCGCCAGTTTAGTGTCTAAATCGAAACGATGAACACAGAACACAATCCAATGATATTGAGCTCCTTAGAACCCGGTTATTTTGATAGGACAGGTTTTTGAGCCCACCAACTTCAAGAGGGTAGTACCCCAAACTTCATGCTGGCCTAAACTCTAAGGGTTCTCTGTGTGACTTGTGTGCCTTTGAACTTTGACTACTTGCACACTTGTTATCTAATAACATGAGTTTCTTGCAGGTTTTGTTTACAATCCTTAATTGGGACTCATTACAGGGCCTACTTACATCACTCCATGCATAGCATAACATCATACCATTGCATACATCCTGCATAAGGACTAACCCATTTCAAGGATCTCAAGGGCTTGTGATGCAGGTCATGATGAACCAATGTCTAGCAAGGGGCAAAGGGGATTTATTTTCCTCTAGCCAAGTTGTCCAGAGATCAAAACATGACAACTCGAGTCAGGGGCTATGACCCACTCGATATGGTGAGCCTTGACTCTTGAAGAAGGACTCTCAATAACATGAAGTTCCTTCCATCAAGCTACAAAATTCAAGTTCTAACAATTTTTCTTGTTTACCCCGTGAGATCCTTGGAGACATTGCATGCATACATATCATTGCATCACAGGTGCCCTTTTGTTACAGGTCACTTACCTTCTTCGCTGTTTATTTCAGCAGTCATCATGAATCCTGAATCATCCAATGAACAAGCTATCAAGGCCCTCCAGGCCCAGAATGCTCAGTTCCAGGAGTTGATTGTGAGCCTAGCCCAGGGTCAAAAGGAATTGAAGACTCTGATTCAGAAGAAGAAGAAGAAGAAGAGGATTGTTTTGTTCAACCCTAGACGCAGATCTGGTAACACATTGCAGAATGAAGCTGGGAGGACTACTCCATCTGTGGGGGAAGGCAGTCACCAAGGGAGAGAGGTTCCTAGCCCTGTGGTCTCTGACTCCGAGACAGACTTCAATGATGAACGGTACCCCCCTACTGAAGACATGTACAAACAGCTGGAGGACCGGTTAAATGCTATGGATATCCAACGTGTGCCTGGGTTGGACTTTGGAGACCTAGGTTTATCTTCTGGGGTGGTGATCCCTCACAAGTTCAAGGCACCTGCCTTTGTAAAGTACGACGGGGTTTCCTGTCCTAAGCTGCACCCCCGTTCATACGCAAGGAAGATCCAGCCCTACACGGCAGACAAGAATCTATGGATCCATTTCTTCCAGGAGAGTCTTTCAGGGACTCAGCTCGATTGGTTCTATCAGTTGGATGGAACCAGTATTCGTAACTGGGAGGACTTGGCAACTGCTTTTTATAAGCAGTATCAGTATAATGCCGACCTCGCTCCTACGCGTACCCAACTCCAGGGTATGTCACTGGGGACGGGTGAAGGTTTTAAAGAGTATGCGCAAAGATGGAGAGACCTGGCTGGAAGGGTGCATCCGCCTTTGACTGATCGTGAGCTCGTTGACATATTCTTGGGGACCCTGTCTGGTCCTTTCTTCAACCATCTTATTGGGAATTCTTCTGCTGGGTTTACAGATTTGATCTTGACCGGGGAGAGTATTGAAGCTGGTATCAAGGCTGGAAAGATTCAAGAAGTTGCACCTGCTGATGCTCATAAAAAGCCTTACAGTGGGAAGAAGGAGTCCAATGCTGTGCATAGTAAAAAGGGTCGTCATGATCAACATGTAGGGGCAACCCAGATCTCTAATCCTAGGCCTGCTCAACAAGGATAGGGGCAACAACGTAAGGAGGTCGCACCCAAGAGACAGTTCACAAAGATCAACATGTCACTGGATCAAGCGCTACAGCAAATGTTGAAGGCAGGGCTGATTACCTTAAGGGCTCCTCTCCGGAATCCAAACACTTCTGCTCCTAACTATCATCCCAACGATAGGTGCGCATACCATTCTGATAGCCCGGGGTATACTACAGACAACTGTTGGGCTATGAAGAACAAGGTCCAAGACATGATCGACGCCGGAGAGATTCAGTTTGAAGCGTCAGAGACTCCAAACATAATCAATGCTCCTTTGCCCAATCATTGAAGACTTTTGTTTTATTTGAATTTCCGAGTTGTAATTTTTTGCTTATACAAACAATTAATGTCATAGCAAACTCTTTTGATTCGTTAATGCACTGCATATGTCTGTTTTTGAATTAATCCAATTATTTTAACTAATATTCAAATTGCTTTCATATTTTTTGTGATGTTCAACTCTCGGTTAATAATTCTAAGCCTCTTGAGGGAGGATGACGAAAACGATACCACAATCTACAATATGCTTTTGAGCAGACCCCGCTGATGAGGTACATGCATTATTTCAATTCCTAAACCCTGGAGTTATAAGGATGATAATCCCTCGTCAACCCCTTTGAGCCAAAGAAGTAGGTGTTTTTCTTTTCAAAAATTAAAACCCTTAATCATAACCTGGGGCAGGGTAGTTCTCTCAGTTGATCCTAGTGCACAGCGAATGGCACCAAAAAGTCCGTACAAAACAAAAGACAATGATGGTTCCGAATAATCATAAAGATAGGCAGTCACCATTTCCCAAAATAAAAGCCCAATAAGTCAAAACCTATGAAGGAGACTTAGGAAAACTGGGGTATCCCGCTGACTGTCATCACAAAAGAAACAGCTCAGGCAAAAACAGGGATAACGAAATCAAAAAGAAAGAGTCCTACAAACCCTCCACCAAAAAAGGAATGACTGCCTATTCAAAATAAATTGTCAACATTCGAACCATCATCGGAACATCATAGCAAAGACTCAAACAAGGTCTGACGCACGATCAACTGAGTTTAGGTTTGAAGAACATCACGAAGAGCGGGTGGGTACAAATATACTTTGAGCCTTTATCCTTTCTTTCTTAAACCGTGAACCAGGCCACGTTATAACCCTTAAAAATTCCTAGCTGAAGCATGGGTTATGTTCGAAAGCATACTGTTACAAAGGTATCCTGACTCCTTAAGGCTCGCTGTAAAATCTTGAGTTGACATCACATGTTACATAATTTGCTTGTTTTACTAAAAAAAATGCATTTTCAAAAACTTCAAGACAGACATAAGCTTTGCATTTTTAATATAACATTGCTTGCATGTGACTATTTGTTTGAACAACATAGAAGTTCGCACGACGAATGTTTAATGAACAAAAGCACCTCCAATCAAGGGACATACATGTTCATGGTCTATCATCTGGGGCAGTTAAGTCAAGATTCGAAGAATCTCTCAAAAGGCCAACCAACTTGGGGCAAATCTCCATCTGGATCACTTGGGGCATTGGACGATCAAACGAAGATCTTCTGGTAGTAGGACAACGCAACACTACTGACAGGGGCACCTCCCTACATCCTGAGAGCACGGACATAGTCGAAAAAACACTATGCATAATCAAAGACCCGCTAGGTTGACACACCTAGGCAAAAATAAGGGCTTCCCGGTGAACCAAAAGGGTTCGGGCAAAATAAGGGATGAAAATAAGAAAATCTGTACACCCGGCAAGTCGAAAACCTGAAAAGGCGGCTTGGGCAAAAAAGGGTATCCCGATGGACTGAAAACCCGAAAGGGCGGTCCAGGCAAAAGTTAGGGATCAAAAGCGTACGACTATGTCCCGTCATCTCGTCACTTGCCTACCAGAAGAAGATTTGTCGAATCGGCAGTTGTCTAACACCTCACAAGGTATCTTCTTCTCTCACGTCAGAAACAGGGGCAATAATGAGTTGTCCAAGCGATCTAGTTGCTCTGTCAACCAAGGTACCAAGGTAGGTTCGGCTGAAGAATGCACCCAAGGTACCTTCATTCCCCGAGAGTAAGTCAGTCATCAACGCTCTCCCCAAGCAGAGTTAGTCTACTGTCAGCCTCAAGGAAGTTGGGTATCCCCAGAAGATCTCAATATTCCCAAACGAAGTATACAGATGTTCCTACGCAAGCATCCCCGGCAGTCTTAATATAAGATTGTTCCCCGGCAGAATATAGACACACCAGTGGAGCCACTTCCCCAGTACAGTTCAAAGGTTTCCCCAGGAGAGTTGAATCAATCCCCCAGTAGGAAGCTTATCCCCAGTAGATTCTGGAAGCTTATCCCCTGCAGAGCACGAATGCGTCTCCCCGGCTTTATCCAAAGGTTATTCCCCACCAGGGCTTATAACTGGGTTATCCTCAGCTAATAACCACGGAAAGACCGTCCTCGGCGAAGTTTCTTCCTACCCCCCAGCGGAGTTCATCAATTCCCTCAACAAAGCTTATCAACGGTATCCCTCAGCGGAGTTATCATCAAATTCTCAGTGAAGTATCCCTTCCCCACAGAGTATTCCCCGCAGAGTATCTCTCCAGCAAGTTTATTCCCCAATGGAGTCATCTTCTCCTACCGGTTTGTTCTTGCAACCATCATCCCCAGCGGAAACGGAGAACTCTGTTCTTCAACATCAGCCCAGGATTCAACTTCCCGGCATTCGTCAAGGATTTATTTTCCTAGATGAAAATACATTCATAAACATATCACCTTTCATACATCTTGCTTACATACACAATGCATGCACATACACATCATATCACACAATCTCATTTATCCTTGAGGACATCATGACATCATGCTTTTCATACCTCATGACATTGCATACAACTAACGTTCTGTCTTTTCAGGACCAAGATCAATGCAAAGATGATTACTAGCAACTGTCGCAATTCCAGATCCGATACCTGTAGCTACCCAGGGCACATCTGTGAGCGACTAATTCCAGACTCGATTCCTGTATCCTGCCAGGGCACGTCTGAAGAGTTTGAAGATCCTATTCCTGTATCCAACCAGGGCGTATCTGTTGACTACTATTTTCTGGACTCGATTCCTGTATCCTGCCAGGGCACGTCTGAAGAGTTTGAAGATCCGATTCCTGTATCCAGCTAGGGCGTATCTGTTGACGACTATATTCCAGACTCGATTACTGTATCCTGCCAGGGCACGTCTGAAGAGTTTGAAGATCCGATTCCTGTATCCAGCCAGGGCGTATCTGTTGACGCCTATTTTCCGGACTCGATTCCTGTATCCTGCCAGGGCACGTCTGAAGAGTTTGAAGATCCGATTCCTGTATCCAGCCAGGGCGTATCTGTTGACGACTATTTTCCGGACTCAATTCTTGTATCCTGCCAGGGCGCGTCTGAAGAGTTTGAAGATCCGATTCCTGTATCCATCCAGGGCACATCTGTGAGCGACTAATTCTAGACTCGATTCCTGTATCCTGCCAGGGCACTTCTGAAGAGTTTGAAGATCTGATTCCTGTATCTTGCCAGGGTGTATCTGTTGACGACTATATTCCAGACTCGATTCATGTATCCTGCCAGGGCGCGTCTGAAGAGTTTGAAGATCCGATTCCTGTATCTTGCCAGGGTGTATCTGTTGACGACTAAATTCCAGACTCGATTCCTGTATCCTTCCAGGGCACGTCTGAAGAGTTTGAAGAGCCGATTCCTGTATCTTGCCAGGGTGTATCTGTTGACGACTAATTCCAGACTCGATTCCTGTATCCTTCCAGGGCACGTCTGAAGAGTTAGAAGATCTGATTCCTGTATCTTGCCAGGGTGTATCTGTTGACGACTAATTCCAGACTCGGTTCATGTATCCTGCCAGGGCACGTCTGAAGAGTTTGAAGATCCGATTCCTGTATCTTGCCAGGGTGTATCTTTTGACGACTAATTCCATACTCGATTCCTGTATCCTGCCAGGGCACGTCTGAAGAGTTTGAAGATCCGATTCCTGTATCTTGCTAGGGGGTATCTGTTGACGACTATTTTTCTAGACTCGATTCCTGTATCCTGCCAGGGCACGTCTGAAGAGTTTGAAGATCCGATTCCTGTATCTTGCCAGGGTGTATCTGTTGACGACTATTTTCCGGACTCGATTCCTGTATTCTGCCAGGGCACGTCTGAAGAGTTTGAAGATCCGATTCCTGTATCTTGCCAGGGTGTATCTGTTGACGACTATTTTCAAGACTCGATTCCTGTATCCTGCCAGGGCACGTCTGAAGAGTTTGAAGATCCGATTCCTGTATCTTGCCAGGGTGTATCTGTTGACGACTAATTCCAGACTCGATTCCTGTATCCTGCCAGGGCACGTCTGAAGAGTTTGAAGATCCGATTCCTGTATCCTGCCAGGGTGTATCTGTTGACGACTATTTCCAGATCTGATTCCTGTATCCAGCCAGGGTGTATCTATTGACGACTAATTCCAGACTCGATTCCTGTATCCTGCCAGGGCACGTCTGAAGAGTTTGAAGATCCGATTCCTGTATCTTGCCAGGGTGTATCTGTTGATGACTAATTCCAAACTCGATTCCTGTATCCTTCCAGGGCACGTCTGAAGAGTTTGAAGATCTGATTCCTGTATCCTGCCAGGGTGTATCTGTTGACGACTATTTTCCGGACTCGATTCCTGTATCCTGCCAGGGCACGTCTGAAGAGTTTGAAGATCTGATTCCTGTATCCATCCAGGGCGTATCTGTTGACGACTAATTCCAGACTCGATTCCTGTATCCTGCCTGGGCACGTCTGAAGAGTTTGAAGATCCGATTCCTGTATCCTGCTAGGGTGTATCTGTTGACGACTATTTCCAGATCCGATTCATGTATCCAGCCAGGGCGTATCTATTGACGACTAATTTCAGACTCGATTCCTGTATCCTGCCAGGGCACGTCTGAAGAGTTCGAAGATCCGATTCCTGTATCTTGCCAGGGTGTATCTGTTGACGACTATTTTCCGGACTCGATTCCTGTTTCCTGCCAGGGCACGTCTGAAGAGTTTGAAGATCCGATTCCTGTATCCATCCAGGGCGTATCTGTTGACGACTATATTCCAGACTCGATTCCTGTATCCTGCCAGGGCACGTCTGAAGAGTTTGAAGATCCGATTCCTGTATCCAGCCAGGGCGTATCTGTTGATGCCTATTTTCCGGACTCGATTCCTGTATCCTGCCAGGGCACGTCTGAAGAGTTTGAAGATCCGATTCCTGTATCCAGCCAGGGCGTATCTGTTGACGACTATTTTCCGGACTCAATTCCTGTATCCTGCCAGGGCACGTCTGAAGAGTTTGAAGATCCGATTCCTGTATCCATCCAGGGCACATCTGTGAGCGACTAATTCCAGACTCGATTCCTGTATCTTGCCAGGGCACTTCTGAAGAGTTTGAAGATCTGATTCCTGTATCTTGCCAGGGTGTATCTGTTGACGACTATATTCCAGACTCGATTCATGTATCCTGCCAGGGCACGTCTGAAGAGTTTGAAGATCCGATTCCTGTATCTTGCCAGGGTGTATCTGTTGACGACTATATTCCAGACTCGATTCCTGTATCCTGCCAGGGCACGTCTGAAGAGTTTGAAGAGCCGATTCCTGTATCTTGCCAGGGTGTATCTGTTGACGACTAATTCCAGACTTGATTCCTGTATCCTTCCAGGGCACGTCTGAAGAGTTTGAAGATCCGATTCCTGTATCTTGCCAGGGTGTATCTGTTGACGACTAATTCCAGACTCGATTCATGTATCCTGCCAGGGCACGTCTGAAGAGTTTGAAGATCCGATTCCTGTATCTTGCCAGGGTGTATCTGTTGACGACTAATTCCAGACTCGATTCCTGTATCCTGCCAGGGCACGTCTGAAGAGTTTGAAGATCCGATTCCTGTATCTTGCTAGGGGGTATCTGTTGCCGACTATTTTTCCAGACTCGATTCCTGTATCCTGCCAGGGCACGTGTGAAGAGTTTGAAGATCCGATTCCTGTATCTTGCCAGGGTGTATCTGTTGACGACTATTTTCCAGACTCGATTCCTGTATCCTGCCAGGGCACGTCTGAAGAGTTTGAAGATCCGATTCCTGTATCTTGCCAGGGTGTATCTGTTGACGACTAATTCCAGACTCGATTCCTGTATCCTGCCAGGGCACGTCTGAAAAGATTGAAGATCCGATTCCTGTATCCTGCCAGGGTGTATCTGTTGACGACTATTTCCAGATCTGATTCCTGTATCCAGCCAGGGTGTATCTATTGACGACTAATTCCATACTCGATTCCTGTATCCTGCCAGGGCACGTCTGAAGAGTTTGAAGATCCGATTCCTGTATCTTGCCAGGGTGTATTTGTTGACGACTAATTCCAAACTCGATTCCTGTATCCTGCCAGGGCACGTCTGAAGAGTTTGAAGATCCGATTCTTGTATCCTGCCAGGGTGTATCTGTTGACGACTATTTTCCGGACTCGATTCCTGTATCCTGCCAGGGCACGTCTGAAGAGTTTGAAGATCCGATTCCTGTATCCAGCCAGGGCGTATCTGTTGACGACTAATTCCAGACTCGATTCCTGTATCCTGCCAGGGCACGTCTGAAGAGTTTGAAGATCCGATTCCTATATCTTGCCTGGGTGTATCTGTTGACGACTATTTTCCAGACTCGATTCCTGTATCCTGCCAGGGCACGTCTGAAGAGTTTGAAGATCCGATTCCTGTATCTTGCCAGGGTGTATCTGTTGACGACTAATTCCAGACTCGATTCCTGTATCCTGCCAGGGCACGTCTGAAAAGATTGAAGATCCGATTCCTGTATCCTGCCAGGGTGTATCTGTTGACGACTATTTCCAGATCTGATTCCTGTATCCAGCCAGGGTGTATCTATTGACGACTAATTCCATACTCGATTCCTGTATCCTGCCAGGGCACGTCTGAAGAGTTTGAAGATCCGATTCCTGTATCTTGCCAGGGTGTATTTGTTGACGACTAATTCCAAACTCGATTCCTGTATCCTGCCAGGGCACGTCTGAAGAGTTTGAAGATCCGATTCCTGTATCCTGCCAGGGTGTATCTGTTGACGACTATTTTCCGGACTCGATTCCTGTATCCTGCCAGGGCACGTCTGAAGAGTTTGAAGATCCGATTCCTGTATCCAGCCAGGGCGTATCTGTTGACGACTAATTCCAGACTCGATTCCTGTATCCTGCCAGGGCACGTCTGAAGAGTTTGAAGATCCCATTCATGTATCCTGCTAGGGTGTATCTGTTGACGACTATTTCCAGATCCGATTCATGTATCCAGCCAGGGCGTATCTATTGACGACTAATTTCAGACTCGATTCCTGTATCCTGCCAGGGCACGTCTGAAGAGTTCGAAGATCCGATTCCTGTATCTTGCCAGGGTGTATCTGTTGACGACTATTTACCGGACTCGATTCCTGTATCCTGCCAGGGCACGTCTGAAGAGTTTGAAGATCCGATTCCTGTATCCAGCCAGGGCGTATCTGTTGACGACTATATTCCAGACTCGATTCCTGTATCCTGCCAGGGCACGTCTGAAGAGTTTGAAGATCCGATTCCTGTATCCAGCCAGGGCGTATCTGTTGACGCCTATTTTCCGTACTCGATTCCTGTATCCTGCCAGGGCACGTCTGAAGAGTTTGAAGATCCAATTCCTGTATCCAGCCAGGGCGTATCTGTTGACGACTATTTTCCGGACTCAATTCCTGTATCCTTCCAGGGCACGTCTGAAGAGTTTGAAGATCCGATTCCTGTATCCATCCAGGGCACATCTGTGAACGACTAATTCCAGACTCGATTCCTGTATCTTGCCAGGGCACTTATGAAGAGTTTGAAGATCTGATTCTTGTATCTTGCCAGGGTGTATCTGTTGACGACTATATTCCAGACTCGATTCATGTATCCTGCCAGGGCACGTCTGAAGAGTTTGAAGATCTGATTCCTGTATCTTGCCAGGGTGTATCTGTTGACGACTATATTCCAGACTCGATTCCTGTATCCTGCCAGGGCACGTCTGAAGAGTTTGAAGAGCCGATTCCTGTATCTTGCCAGGGTGTATCTGTTGATGACTAATTCCAGACTCGATTCCTGTATCCTTCCAGGGCATGTCTGAAGAGTTCGAAGATCCGATTCCTGTATCTTGCCAGGGTGTATCTGTTGACGACTAATTCCAGACTCGATTCATGTATCCTGCCAGGGCACGTCTGAAGAGTTTGAAGATCCGATTCCTGTATCTTGCCAGGGTGTATCTGTTGACGACTAATTCCAGACTCGATTCCTGTATCCTGCCAGGGCACGTCTGAAGAGTTTGAAGATCCGATTCCTGTATCTTGCTAGGGGGTATCTAATGACGACTATTTTTCCAGACTCGATTCCTGTATCCTGCCAGGGCACGTCTGAAGAGTTTGAAGATCCGATTCCTGTATCTTGCCAGGGTGTATCTGTTGACGACTATTTTCCGGACTCGATTCCTGTATTCTGCCAGGGCACGTCTGAAGAGTTTGAAGATCCGATTCCTATATCTTGCCAGGGTGTATCTGTTGACGACTATTTTCCAGACTCGATTCCTGTATCCTGCCAGGGCACGTCTGAAGAGTTTGAAGATCCAATTCCTGTATCTTGCCAGGGTGTATCTGTTGACGGCTAATTCCATACTCGATTCCTGTATCCTGCCAGGGCACGTCTGAAAAGATTGAAGATCCGATTCCTGTATCCTGCCAGGGTGTATCTGTTGACGACTATTTCCAAATCTGATTCCTGTATCCAGCCAGGGTGTATCTATTGACGACTAATTCCAGACTCGATTCCTGTATCCTGCCAGGGCACGTCTGAAGAGTTTGAAGATCCGATTCCTGTATCTTGCCAGGGTGTATCTGTTGACGACTAATTCCAAACTCGATTCCTGTATCCTGCCAGGGCACGTCTGAAGAGTTTGAAGATCCGATTCCTGTATCCTGCCAGGGTGTATCTGTTGACGACTGTTTTCTGGACTCGATTCCTGTATCCTGCCAGGGCACGTCTGAAGAGTTTGAAGATCCAATTCCTATATCCAGCCAGGGCGTATCTGTTGACGACTAATTCCAGACTCGATTCCTTTATCCTGCCAGGGCACGTCTGAAGAGTTTGAAGATCCAATTCCTGTATCCTGCTAGGGTGTATCTGTTGACGACTAATTCCAGATCTGATTCATGTATCCAGCCAGGGCGTATCTATTGACGACTAATTTCAGACTCGATTCCTGTATCCTGCCAGGGCACGTCTGAAGAGTTTGAAGATCCGATTCCTGTATCTTGCCAGGGTGTATCTGTTGACGACTATTTTCCGGACTCGATTCCTGTATCCTGCCAGGGCACGTCTGAAGAGTTTGAAGATCCGATTCCTGTATCCAGCCAGGGCGTATCTGTTGACGACTATATTCCAGACTCGATTCCTGTATCCTGCTAGGGCACGTCTGAAGAGTTTGAAGATCCGATTCCTGTATCCAGCCAGGGCGTATCTGTTGACGCCTATTTTCCGTACTCGATTCCTGTATCCTGCCAGGGCACGTCTGAAGAGTTTGAAGATCCGATTCCTGTATCCAGCCAGGGCGTATCTGTTGACGACTATTTTCCGGACTCAATTCCTGTATCCTGTTAGGGCACGTCTGAAGAGTTTGAAGATCCGATTCCTGTATCCATCCAGGGCACATCTGTGAACGACTAATTCCAGACTCGATTCCTGTATCTTGCCAGGGCACTTCTGAAGAGTTTGAAGATCTGATTCCTGTATCTTGCCAGGGTGTATCTGTTGACAACAATATTCTAGACTCGATTCATGTATCCTGCCAGGGCACGTCTGAAGAGTTTGAAGATCCGATTCCTGTATCTTGCCAGGGTGTATCTGTTGACGACTATATTCCAGACTCGATTCCTGTATCCTGCCAGGGCACGTCTGAAGAGTTTGAAGAGCCGATTCCTTTATCTTGCCAGGGTGTATCTGTTGACAACTAATTCCAGACTCGATTCCTGTATCCTTCCAGGGCACGTCTGAAGAGTTTGAAGATCCGATTCCTGTATCTTGCCAGGGTGTATCTGTTGACGACTAATTCCAAACTCGATTCATGTATCCTGCCAGGGCACGTCTGAAGAGTTTGAAGATCCGATTCCTGTATCTTGCCAGGGTGTATGTTTTGACGACTAATTCCATACTCGATTCCTGTATCCTGCCAGGGCACTTCTGAAGAGTTTGAAGATCTGATTCCTGTATCTTGCCAGGGGGTATCTGTTGACGACTATTTTTCCAGACTCGATTCCTGTATCCTGTCAGGGCACGTCTGAAGAGTTTGAAGATCCGATTCTTGTATCTTGCCAGGGTGTATTTCTTGACGACTATTTTCCGGACTCGATTCCTGTATCCTGCCAGGGCACGTCTGAAGAGTTTGAAGATCCGATTCCTGTATCTTGCCAGGGTGTATCTGTTGACGACTATTTTCCAGACTCGATTCCTGTATCCTGCCAGGGCACGTCTGAAGAGTTTGAAGATCCAATTCCTGTATCTTGCCAGGGTGTATCTGTTGACGACTAATTCCATACTCGATTCCTGTATCCTGCCAGGGCACGTCTGAAAAGATTGAAGATCCGATTCCTGTATCCTGCCAGGGTGTATCTGTTGACGACTATTTCCAAATCTGATTCCTGTATCCAGCCAGGGTGTATCTATTGACGACTAATTCCAGACTCGATTCCTGTATCCTGCCAGGGCACGTCTGAAGAGTTTGAAGATCTGATTCCTGTATCTTGCCAGGGTGTATCTGTTGACGACTAATTCCAAACTCGATTCCTGTATCCTGCCAGGGCACGTCTGAAGAGTTTGAAGATCCGATTCCTGTATCCTGCCAGGGTGTATCTGTTGACGACTGTTTTCCGGACTCGATTCCTGTATCCTGCCAGGGCACGTCTGAAGAGTTTGAAGATCCAATTCCTATATCCAGCCAGGGCGTATCTGTTGACGACTAATTCCAGACTCGATTCCTTTATCCTGCCAGGGCACGTCTGAAGAGTTTGAAGATCCAATTCCTGTATCCTGCTAGGGTGTATCTGTTGACGACTATTTCCAGATCTGATTCATGTATCCAGCCAGGGCGTATCTATTGACGACTAATTTCAGACTCGATTCCTGTATCCTGCCAGGGCACGTCTGAAGAGTTTGAAGATCTGATTCCTGTATCTTGCCAGGGTGTATCTGTTGACGACTATTTTCCGGACTCGATTCCTGTATCCTGCCAGGGCACGTCTGAAGAGTTTGAAGATCCGATTCCTGTATCCAGCCAGGGCGTATCTGTTGACGACTATATTCCAGACTCGATTCCTGTATCCTGCTAGGGCACGTCTGAAGAGTTTGAAGATCCGATTCCTGTATCCAGCCAGGGCGTATCTGTTGACGCCTATTTTCCGTACTCAATTCCTGTATCCTGTCAGGGCACGTCTGAAGAGTTTGAAGATCCGATTCCTGTATCCATCCAGGGCACATCTGTGAACGACTAATTCCAGACTCGATTCCTGTATCTTGCCAGGGCACTTCTGAAGAGTTTGAAGATCTGATTCCTGTATCTTGCCAGGGTGTATCTGTTGACAACAATATTCTAGACTCGATTCATGTATCCTGCCAGGGCACGTCTGAAGAGTTTGAAGATCCGATTCCTGTATCTTGCCAGGGTGTATCTGTTGACGACTATATTCCAGACTCGATTCCTGTATCCTGCCAGGGCACGTCTGAAGAGTTTGAAGAGCCGATTCCTTTATCTTGCCAGGGTGTATCTGTTGACAACTAATTCCAGACTCGATTCCTGTATCCTTCCAGGGCACGTCTGAAGAGTTTGAAGATCCGATTCCTGTATCTTGCCAGGGTGTATCTGTTGACGACTAATTCCAAACTCGATTCATGTATCCTGCCAGGGCACGTCTGAAGAGTTTGAAGATCCGATTCCTGTATCTTGCCAGGGTGTATGTTTTGACGACTAATTCCAGACTCGATTCCTGTATCCTGCCAGGGCACTTCTGAAGAGTTTGAAGATCTGATTCCTGTATCTTGCCAGGGGGTATCTGTTGACGACTATTTTTCCAGACTCGATTCCTGTATCCTGTCAGGGCACGTCTGAAGAGTTTGAAGATCCGATTCTTGTATCTTGCCAGGGTGTATTTGTTGACGACTATTTTCCGGACTCGATTCCTGTATCCTGCCAGGGCACGTCTGAAGAGTTTGAAGATCCGATTCCTGTATCTTGCCAGGGTGTATCTGTTGACGACTATTTTCCAGACTCGATTCCTGTATCCTGCCAGGGCACGTCTGAAGAGTTTGAAGATCCGATTCCTGTATCTTGCCAGGGTGTATCTGTTGACGACAAATTCCAGACTCGATTCCTGTATCCTGCCAGGGCACGTCTGAAGAGTTTGAAGATCCGATTCCTGTATCCTGCCAGGGTGTATCTGTTGACAACTATTTCCAGATCTGATTCCTGTATCCATCCAGGGTGTATCTATTGACGACTAATTCCATACTCGATTCCTGTTACCTGCCAGGGCACGTTTTAAGAGTTTGAAGATCCGATTCCTGTATCTTGCCAGGGTGTATCTGTTGACGACTAATTCCAAACTCGATTCCTGTATCCTGCCAGGGCACGTCTGAAGAGTTTGAAGATCCGATTCCTGTATCCTGCCAGGGTGTATCTGTTGACGACTATTTTCCGGACTCGATTCCTGTATTCTGCCAGGGCACGTCTGAAGAGTTTGAAGATCTGATTCCTGTATCCAGCCAGGGCGTATCTGTTGACGACTAATTCCAGACTCGATTCCTGTATCCTGCCAGGGCACGTCTGAAGAGTTTGAAGATCCGATTCCTGTATCCTGCTAGGGTGTATCTGTTGACGACTATTTCCAGATCCGATTCATGTATCCAGCCAGGGCGTATCTATTGACGACTAATTTCAGACTCGATTCCTGTATCCTTCCAAGGCACGTCTGAAGAGTTCGAAGATCCGATTCCTTTATCTTGCCAGGGTGTATCTGTTGACGACTATTTTCCGGACTCGATTCCTGTATCCTGCCAGGGCATGTCTGAAGAGTTTGAAGATCCGATTCCTGTATCCAGCCAGGGCGTATCTGTTGACGACTATATTCCAGACTCGATTCCTGTATCCTGCCAGAGCACGTTTGAAGAGTTTGCAGATCCGATTCCTGTATCCAGCCAGGGCGTATCTGTTGACGCCTATTTTCCAGACTCGATTCCTGTATCCTGCTAGGGCACGTCTGAAGAGTTTGAAGATCCGATTCCTGTATCCAGCCAGGGCGTATCTGTTGACGCCTATTTTCCGTACTCGATTCCTGTATCCTGCCAGGGCACGTCTGAAGAGTTTGAAGATCCGATTCCTGTATCCAGCCAGGGCGTATCTGTTGACGACTAATTTCCGGACTCAATTCCTGTATCCTGTCAGGGCACGTCTGAAGAGTTTGAAGATCCGATTCCTGTATCCATCCAGGGCACATCTGTGAACGACTAATTCCAGACTCGATTCCTGTATCTTGCCAGGGCACTTCTGAAGAGTTTGAAGATCTGATTCCTGTATCTTGCCAGGGTGTATCTGTTGACAACAATATTCTAGACTCGATTCATGTATCCTGCCAGGGCACGTCTGAAGAGTTTGAAGATCCGATTCCTGTATCTTGCCAGGGTGTATCTGTTGACGACTATATTCCAGACTTGATTCCTGTATCCTGCCAGGGCACGTCTGAAGAGTTTGAAGAGCCGATTCCTTTATCTTGCCAGGGTGTATCTGTTGACAACTAATTCCAGACTCGATTCCTGTATCCTTCCAGGGCACGTCTGAAGAGTTTGAAGATCCGATTCCTGTATCTTGCCAGGGTGTATCTGTTGACGACTAATTCCAAACTCGATTCATGTATCCTGCCAGGGCACGTCTGAAGAGTTTGAAGATCCGATTCCTGTATCTTGCCAGGGTGTATGTTTTGACGACTAATTCCAGACTCGATTCCTGTATCCTGCCAGGGCACTTCTGAAGAGTTTGAAGATCTGATTCCTGTATCTTGCCAGGGGGTATCTGTTGACGACTATTTTTCCAGACTCGATTCCTGTATCCTGTCAGGGCACGTCTGAAGAGTTTGAAGATCCGATTCTTGTATCTTGCCAGGGTGTATTTGTTGACGACTATTTTCCGGACTCGATTCCTGTATCCTGCCAGGGCACGTCTGAAGAGTTTGAAGATCCGATTCCTGTATCTTGCCAGGGTGTATCTGTTGACGACTATTTTCCAGACTCGATTCCTGTATCCTGCCAGGGCACGTCTGAAGAGTTTGAAGATCCGATTCCTGTATCTTGCCAGGGTGTATCTGTTGACGACAAATTCCAGACTCGATTCCTGTATCCTGCCAGGGCACGTCTGAAGAGTTTGAAGATCCGATTCCTGTATCCTGCCAGGGTGTATCTGTTGACGACTATTTCCAGATCTGATTCCTGTATCCATCCAGGGTGTATCTATTGACGACTAATTCCATACTCGATTCCTGTTACCTGCCAGGGCACGTTTGAAGAGTTTGAAGATCCGATTCCTGTATCTTGCCAGGGTGTATCTGTTGACGACTAATTCCAAACTCGATTCCTGTATCCTGCCAGGGCACGTCTGAAGAGTTTGAAGATCCGATTCCTGTATCCTGCCAGGGTGTATCTGTTGACGACTATTTTCCGGACTCGATTCCTGTATTCTGCCAGGGCACGTCTGAAGAGTTTGAAGATCTGATTCCTGTATCCAGCCAAGGCGTATCTGTTGACGACTAATTCCAGACTCGATTCCTGTATCCTGCCAGGGCACGTCTGAAGAGTTTGAAGATCCGATTCCTGTATCCTGCTAGGGTGTATCTGTTGACGACTATTTCCAGATCCGATTCATGTATCCAGCCAGGGCGTATCTATTGACGACTAATTTCAGACTCGATTCCTGTATCCTTCCAGGGCACGTCTGAAGAGTTCGAAGATCCGATTCCTTTATCTTGCCAGGGTGTATCTGTTGACGACTATTTTCCGGACTCGATTCCTGTATCCTGCCAGGGCATGTCTGAAGAGTTTGAAGATCCGATTCCTGTATCCAGCCAGGGCGTATCTGTTGACGACTATATTCCAGACTCGATTCCTGTATCCTGCAGAGCACGTCTGAAGAGTTTGCAGATCCGATTCCTGTATCCAGCCAGGGCGTATCTGTTGACGCCTATTTTCCAGACTCGATTCCTGTATCCTGCCAGGGCACGTCTGAAGAGTTTGAAGATCCGATTCCTGTATCTTGCCAGGGTGTATCTGTTGACGACTATTTTCCGGACTCGATTCCTGTATTTTGCCAGGGCACGTCTGAAGAGTTTGAAGATCCGATTCCTGTATCTTGCCAGGGTGTATCTGTTGACGACTATTTTCAAGACTCGATTCCTGTATCCTGCCAGGGCACGTCTGAAGAGTTTGAAGATCCGATTCCTGTATCTTGCCAGGGTGTATCTGTTGACGACTAATTCCAGACTCGATTCCTGTATCCTGCCAGGGCACGTCTGAAGAGTTTGAAGATCCGATTCCTGTATCCTGCCAGGGTGTATCTGTTGACGACTATTTCCAGATCTGATTCCTGTATCCAGCCAGGGTGTATCTATTGACGACTAATTCCAGACTCGATTCCTGTATCCTGCCAGGGCATGTCTGAAGAGTTTGAAGATCCGATTCCTGTATCTTGCCAGGGTGTATCTGTTGATGACTAATTCCAAACTCGATTCCTGTATCCTTCCAGGGCACGTCTGAAGAGTTTAAAGATCCGATTCCTGTATCCTGCCAGGGTGTATCTGTTGACGACTATTTTCCGGACTCGATTCCTGTATCCTGCCAGGGCACGTCTGAAGAGTTTGAAGATCCGATTCCTGTATCCATCCAGGGCGTATCTGTTGACGACTAATTCCAGACTCGATTCCTGTATCCTGCCTGGGCACGTCTGAAGAGTTTGAAGATCCGATTCCTGTATCCTGCTAGGGTGTATCTGTTGACGACTATTTCCAGATCCGATTCATGTATCCAGCCAGGGCGTATCTATTGACGACTAATTTCAGACTCGATTCCTGTATCCTGCCAAGGCACGTCTGAAGAGTTCGAAGATCCGATTCCTGTATCTTGCCAGGGTGTATCTGTTGACGACTATTTTCCGGACTCGATTCCTGTTTCCTGCCAGGGCACGTCTGAAGAGTTTGAAGATCCGATTATTGTATCCAGCCAGGGCGTATCTGTTGACGACTATATTCCAGACTCGATTCCTGTATCCTGGCAGGGCACGTCTGAAGAGTTTGAAGATCCGATTCCTGTATCCATCCAGGGCGTATCTGTTGATGCCTATTTTCCGGACTCGATTCCTGTATCCTGCCAGGGCACGTCTGAAGAGTTTGAAGATCCGATTCCTGTATCCAGCCAGGGCGTATCTGTTGACGACTATTTTCCAGACTCAATTCCTGTATCCTGCCAGGGCACGTCTGAAGAGTTTGAAGATCCGATTCCTGTATCCATCCAGGGCACATCTGTGAGCGACTAATTCCAGACTCGATTCCTGTATCTTGCCAGGGCACTTCTGAAGAGTTTGAAGATCTGATTCCTGTATCTTGCCAGGGTGTATCTGTTGACGACTATATTCCAGACTCGATTCATGTATCCTGCCAGGGCACGTCTGAAGAGTTTGAAGATCCGATTCCTGTATCTTGCCAGGGTGTATCTGTTGACGACTATATTCCAGACTCGATTCCTGTATCCTGCCAGGGCACGTCTGAAGAGTTTGAAGAGCCGATTCCTGTATCTTGCCCGGGTGTATCTGTTGACGACTAATTCCAGACTTGATTCCTGTATCCTTCCAGGGCACGTCTGAAGAGTTTGAAGATCCGATTCCTGTATCTTGCCAGGGTGTATCTGTTGACGACTAATTCCAGACTCGATTCATGTATCCTGCCAGGGCACGTCTGAAGAGTTTGAAGATCCGATTCCTGTATCTTGCCAGGGTGTATCTGTTGACGACTAATTCCAGACTCGATTCCTGTATCCTGCCAAGGCACGTCTGAAGAGTTTGAAGATCCGATTCCTGTATCCTGCCAGGGTGTATCTGTTGACGACTATTTCCAGATCTGATTCCTGTATCCAGCCAGGGTGTATCTATTGACGACTAATTCCAGACTCGATTCCTGTATCCTGCCAGGGCACGTCTGAAGAGTTTGAAGATCTGATTCCTGTATCTTGCCAGGGTGTATCTGTTGATGACTAATTCCAAACTCGATTCCTGTATCCTTCCAGGGCACGTCTGAAGAGTTTGAAGATCTGATTCCTGTATCCTGCCAGGGTTTATCTGTTGACGACTGTTTTCCGGACTCGATTCCTGTATCCTGCCAGGGCACGTCTGAAGAGTTTGAAGATCCGATTCCTATATCCAGCCAGGGCGTATCTGTTGACGACTAATTCCAGACTCGATTCCTTTATCCTGCCAGGGCACGTCTGAAGAGTTTGAAGATCCAATTCCTGTATCCTGCTAGGGTGTATCTGTTGACGACTATTTCCAGATCCGATTCATGTATCCAGCCAGGGCGTATCTATTGACGACTAATTTCAGACTCGATTCCTGTATCCTGCCAGGGCACGTCTGAAGAGTTTGAAGATCCGATTTCTGTATCTTGCCAGGGTGTATCTGTTGACGACTATTTTCCGGACTCGATTCCTGTATCCTGCCAGGGCACGTCTGAAGAGTTTGAAGATCCGATTCCTGTATCCAGCCAGGGCGTATCTGTTGACGACTATATTCCAGACTCGATTCCTGTATCCTGCTAGGGCACGTCTGAAGAGTTTGAAGATCCGATTCCTGTATCCAGCCAGGGCGTATCTGTTGACGCCTATTTTCCGTACTCGATTCCTGTATCCTGCCAGGGCACGTCTGAAGAGTTTGAAGATCCGATTCCTGTATCCAGCCAGGGCGTATCTGTTGACGACTATTTTCCGGACTCAATTCCTGTATCCTGTCAGGGCACGTCTGAAGAGTTTGAAGATCCGATTCCTGTATCCATCCAGGGCACATCTGTGAACGACTAATTCCAGACTCGATTCCTGTATCTTGCCAGGGCACTTCTGAAGAGTTTGAAGATCTGATTCCTGTATCTTGCCAGGGTGTATCTGTTGACAACAATATTCTAGACTCGATTCATGTATCCTGCCAGGGCACGTCTGAAGAGTTTGAAGATCCGATTCCTGTATCTTGCCAGGGTGTATCTGTTGACGACTATATTCCAGACTCGATTCCTGTATCCTGCCAGGGCACGTCTGAAGAGTTTGAAGAGCCGATTCCTTTATCTTGCCAGGGTGTATCTGTTGACAACTAATTCCAGACTCGATTCCTGTATCCTTCCAGGGCACGTCTGAAGAGTTTGAAGATCCGATTCCTGTATCTTGCCAGGGTGTATCTGTTGACGACTAATTCCAAACTCGATTCATGTATCCTGCCAGGGCACGTCTGAAGAGTTTGAAGATCCGATTCCTGTATCTTGCCAGGGTGTATGTTTTGACGACTAATTCCAGACTCGATTCCTGTATCCTGCCAGGGAACTTCTGAAGAGTTTGAAGATCTGATTCCTGTATCTTGCCAGGGGGTATCTGTTGACGACTATTTTTCCAGACTCGATTCCTGTATCCTGTCAGGGCACGTCTGAAGAGTTTGAAGATCCGATTCTTGTATCTTGCCAGGGTGTATCTGTTGACGACTATTTTCCGGACTCGATTCCTGTATCCTGCCAGGGCACGTCTGAAGAGTTTGAAGATTCGATTCCTGTATCTTGCCAGGGTGTATCTGTTGACGACTATTTTCCAGACTCGATTCCTGTATCCTGCCAGGGCACGTCTGAAGAGTTTGAAGATCCGATTCCTGTATCTTGCCAGGGTGTATCTGTTGACGACAAATTCCAGACTCGATTCCTGTATCCTGCCAGGGCACGTCTGAAGAGTTTGAAGATCCGATTCCTGTATCCTGCCAGGGTGTATCTGTTGACGACTATTTCCAGATCTGATTCCTGTATCCATCCAGGGTGTATCTATTGACGACTAATTCTATACTCGATTCCTGTATCCTGCCAGGGCACGTTTGAAGAGTTTGAAGATCCGATTCCTGTATCTTGCCAGGGTGTATCTGTTGACGACTAATTCCAAACTCGATTCCTGTATCCTGCCAGGGCACGTCTGAAGAGTTTGAAGATCCGATTCCTGTATCCTGCCAGGGTGTATCTGTTGACGACTATTTTCCGGACTCGATTCCTGTATTCTGCCAGGGCACGTCTGAAGAGTTTGAAGATCTGATTCCTGTATCCAGCCAGGGCGTATCTGTTGACGACTAATTCCAGACTCGATTCCTGTATCCTGCCAGGGCACGTCTGAAGAGTTTGAAGATCCGATTCCTGTATCCTGCTAGGGTGTATCTGTTGACGACTATTTCCAGATCCGATTCATGTATCCAGCCAGGGCGTATCTATTGACGACTAATTTCAGACTCGATTCCTGTATCCTTCCAGGGCACGTCTGAAGAGTTCGAAGATCCGATTCCTTTATCTTGCCAGGGTGTATCTGTTGACGACTATTTTCCGGACTCGATTCCTGTATCCTACCAGGGCATGTCTGAAGAGTTTGAAGATCCGATTCCTGTATCCAGCCAGGGCGTATCTGTTGACGACTATATTCCAGACTCGATTCCTGTATCCTGCTAGAGCACGTCTGAAGAGTTTGCAGATCCGATTCCTGTATCCAGCCAGGGCGTATCTGTTGACGCCTATTTTCCAGACTCGATTCCTGTATCCTGCCAGGGCACGTCTGAAGAGTTTGAAGATCCGATTCCTGTATCTTGCCAGGGTGTATCTGTTGACGACTATTTTCCGGACTCGATTCCTGTATTTTGCCAGGGCACGTCTGAAGAGTTTGAAGATCCGATTACTGTATCTTGCCAGGGTGTATCTGTTGACGACTATTTTCAAGACTCGATTCCTGTATCCTGCCAGGGCACGTCTGAAGAGTTTGAAGATCCGATTCCTGTATCTTGCCAGGGTGTATCTGTTGACGACTAATTCCAGACTCGATTCCTGTATCCTGCCAGGGCACGTCTGAAGAGTTTGAAGATCCGATTCCTGTATCCTGCCAGGGTGTATCTGTTGACGACTATTTCCAGATCTGATTCCTGTATCCATCCAGGGTGTATCTATTGACGACTAATTCTATACTCGATTCCTGTATCCTGCCAGGGCACGTTTGAAGAGTTTGAAGATCCGATTCCTGTATCTTGCCAGGGTGTATCTGTTGACGACTAATTCCAAACTCGATTCCTGTATCCTGCCAGGGCACGTCTGAAGAGTTTGAAGATCCGATTCCTGTATCCTGCCAGGGTGTATCTGTTGACGACTATTTTCCGGACTCGATTCCTGTATTCTGCCAGGGCACGTCTGAAGAGTTTGAAGATCTGATTCCTGTATCCAGCCAGGGCGTATCTGTTGACGACTAATTCCAGACTCGATTCCTGTATCCTTCCAGGGCACGTCTGAAGAGTTTGAAGATCCGATTCCTGTATCCTGCTAGGGTGTATCTGTTGACGACTATTTCCAGATCCGATTCATGTATCCAGCCAGGGCGTATCTATTGACGACTAATTTCAGACTCGATTCCTGTATCCTTCCAGGGCACGTCTGAAGAGTTCGAAGATCCGATTCCTTTATCTTGCCAGGGTGTATCTGTTGACGACTATTTTCCGGACTCGATTCCTGTATCCTACCAGGGCATGTCTGAAGAGTTTGAAGATCCGATTCCTGTATCCAGCCAGGGCGTATCTGTTGACGACTATATTCCAGACTCGATTCCTGTATCCTGCTAGAGCACGTCTGAAGAGTTTGCAGATCCGATTCCTGTATCCAGCCAGGGCGTATCTGTTGACGCCTATTTTCCAGACTCGATTCCTGTATCCTGCCAGGGCACGTCTGAAGAGTTTGAAGATCCGATTCCTGTATCTTGCCAGGGTGTATCTGTTGACGACTATTTTCCGGACTCGATTCCTGTATTTTGCCAGGGCACGTCTGAAGAGTTTGAAGATCTGATTCCTGTATCTTGCCAGGGTGTATCTGTTGACGACTATTTTCAAGACTCGATTCCTGTATCCTGCCAGGGCACGTCTGAAGAGTTTGAAGATCCGATTCCTGTATCTTGCCAGGGTGTATCTGTTGACGACTAATTCCAGACTCGATTCCTGTATCCTGCCAGGGCACGTCTGAAGAGTTTGAAGATCCGATTCCTGTATCCTGCCAGGGTGTATCTGTTGACGACTATTTCCAGATCTGATTCCTGTATCCAGCCAGGGTGTATCTATTGACGACTAATTCCAGACTCGATTCCTGTATCCTACCAGGGCACGTCTGAAGAGTTTGAAGATCCGATTCCTGTATCTTGCCAGGGTGTATCTGTTGATGACTAATTCCAAACTCGATTCCTGTATCCTTCCAGGGCACGTCTGAAGAGTTTGAAGATCTGATTCCTGTATCCTGCCAGGGTGTATCTGTTGACGACTATTTTCTGGACTCGATTCCTGTATCCTGCCAGGGCACGTCTTAAGAGTTTGAAGATCCGATTCCTGTATCCATCCAGGGCGTATCTGTTGACGACTAATTCCAGACTCGATTCCTGTATCCTGCCTGGGCACGTCTGAAGAGTTTGAAGATCCGATTCCTGTATCCTGCTAGGGTGTATCTGTTGACGACTATTTCCAGATCCGATTCATGTATCCAGCCAGGGCGTATCTATTGACGACTAATTTCAGACTCGATTCCTGTATCCTGCCAGGGCACGTCTGAAGAGTTCGAAGATCCGATTCCTGTATCTTGCCAGGGTGTATCTGTTGACGACTATTTTCCGGACTCGATTCCTGTTTCCTGCCAGGGCACGTCTGAAGAGTTTGAAGATCCGATTCCTGTATCCAGCCAGGGCGTATCTGTTGACGACTATATTCCAGACTCGATTCCTGTATCCTGCCAGGGCACGTCTGAAGAGTTTGAAGATCCGATTCCTGTATCCAGCCAGGGCGTATCTGTTGATGCATATTTTCCGGACTCGATTCCTGTATCCTGCCAGGGCACGTCTGAAGAGTTTGAAGATCCGATTCCTGTATCCAGCCAGGGCGTATCTGTTGACGACTATTTTCCGGACTCAATTCCTGTATCCTGCCAGGGCACGTCTGAAGAGTTTGAAGATCCGATTCCTGTATCCATCCAGGGCACATCTGTGAGCGACTAATTCCAGACTCGATTCCTGTATCTTGCCAGGGCACTTCTGAAGAGTTTGAAGATCTGATTCCTGTATCTTGCCAGGGTGTATCTGTTGACGACTATATTCCAGACTCGATTCATGTATCCTGCCAGGGCACGTCTGAAGAGTTTGAAGATCCGATTCCTGTATCTTGCCAGGGTGTATCTGTTGACGACTATATTCCAGACTCGATTCCTGTATCCTGCCAGGGCACGTCTGAAGAGTTTGAAGAGCCGATTCCTGTATCTTGCCAGGGTGTATCTGTTGACGACTAATTCCAGACTTGATTCCTGTATCCTTCCAGGGCACGTCTGAAGAGTTTGAAGATCCGATTCCTGTATCTTGCCAGGGTGTATCTGTTGACGACTAATTCCAGACTCGATTCATGTATCCTGCCAGGGCACGTCTGAAGAGTTTGAAGATCCGATTCCTGTATCTTGCCAGGGTGTATCTGTTGACGACTAATTCCAGACTCGATTCCTGTATCCTGCCAGGGCACGTCTGAAGAGTTTGAAGATCCGATTCCTGTATCTTGCTAGGGGGTATCTGTTGCCGACTATTTTTCCAGACTCGATTCCTGTATCCTGCCAGGGCACGTGTGAAGAGTTTGAAGATCCGATTCCTGTATCTTGCCAGGGTGTATCTGTTGACGACTATTTTCCGGACTCGATTCCTGTATTCTGCCAGGTCACGTCTGAAGAGTTTGAAGATCTGATTCCTATATCTTGCCAGGGTGTATCTGTTGACGACTATTTTCCAGACTCGATTCCTGTATCCTGCCAGGGCACGTCTGAAGAGTTTGAAGATCCGATTCCTGTATCTTGCCAGGGTGTATCTGTTGACGACTAATTCCAGACTCGATTCCTGTATCCTGCCAGGTCACGTCAGAAAAGATTGAAGATCTGATTCCTGTATCCTGCCAGGGTGTATCTGTTGACGACTATTTCCAGATCTGATTCCTGTATCCAGCCAGGGTGTATCTATTGACGACTAATTCCATACTCGATTCCTGTATCCTGCCAGGGCACGTCTGAAGAGTTTGAAGATCCGATTCCTGTATCTTGCCAGGGTGTATTTGTTGACGACTAATTCCAAACTCGATTCCTGTATCCTGCCAGGGCACGTCTGAAGAGTTTGAAGATCCAATTCCTGTATCATGCCAGGGTGTATCTGTTGACGACTATTTTCCGGACTCGATTCCTGTATCCTGCCAGGGCACGTCTGAAGAGTTTGAAGATCCGATTCCTGTATCCAGCCAGGGCGTATCTGTTGACGACTAATTCCAGACTCGATTCCTGTATCCTGCCAGGGCACGTCTGAAGAGTTTGAAGATCCAATTCATGTATCCTGCTAGGGTGTATCTGTTGACGACTATTTCCAGATCCGATTCATGTATCCAGCCAGGGCGTATCTATTGACGACTAATTTCAGACTCGATTCCTGTATCCTGCCAGGGCACGTCTGAAGTGTTCGAAGATCCGATTCCTGTATCTTGCCAGGGTGTATCTGTTGACGACTATTTACCGGACTCGATTCCTGTATCCTGCCAGGGCACGTCTGAAGAGTTTGAAGATCCGATTCATGTATCCAGCCAGGGCGTATCTGTTGACGACTATGTTCCAGACTCGATTCCTGTATCCTGCCAGGGCACGTCTGAAGAGTTTGAAGATCCGATTCCTGTATCTAGCCAGGGCGTATCTGTTGACGCCTATTTTCCGTACTCGATTCCTGTATCCTGGCAGGGCACGTCTGAAGAGTTTGAAGATCCAATTCCTGTATCCAGCCAGGGCGTATCTGTTGACGACTATTTTCCGGACTCAATTCCTGTATCCTGCCAGGGCACGTCTGAAGAGTTTGAAGATCCGATTCCTGTATCCATCCAGGGCACATCTGTGAACGACTAATTCCAGACTCGATTCCTGTATCTTGCCAGGGCACTTCTGAAGAGTTTGAAGATCTGATTCCTGTATCTTGCCAGGGTGTATCTGTTGACGACTATATTCCAGACTCGATTCATGTATCCTGCCAGGGCACGTCTGAAGAGTTTGAAGATCCGATTCCTGTATCTTGCCAGGGTGTATCTGTTGACGACTATATTCCAGACTCGATTCCTGTATCCTGCCAGGGCACGTCTGAAGAGTTTGAAGAGCCGATTCCTGTATCTTGCCAGGGTGTATCTGTTGATGACTAATTCCAGACTCGATTCCTGTATCCTTCCAGGGCATGTCTGAAGAGTTCGAAGATCCGATTCCTGTATCTTGCCAGGGTGTATCTGTTGACGACTAATTCCAGACTCGATTCATGTATCCTGCCAGGGCATGTCTGAAGAGTTTGAAGATCCGATTCCTGTATCTTGCCAGGGTGTATCTGTTGACGACTAATTCCAGACTCGATTCCTGTATCCTGCCAGGGCACGTCTGAAGAGTTTGAAGATCCGATTCCTGTATCTTGCTAGGGGGTATCTAATGACGACTATTTTTCCAGACTCGATTCCTGTATCCTGCCAGGGCACGTCTGAAGAGTTTGAAGATCCGATTCCTGTATCTTGCCAGGGTGTATCTGTTGACGACTATTTTCCGGACTCGATTCCTGTATTCTGCCAGGGCACGTCTGAAGAGTTTGAAGATCCGATTCCTATATCTTGCCAGGGTGTATCTGTTGACGACTATTTTCCAGACTCGATTCCTGTATCCTGCCAGGGCACGTATGAAGAGTTTGAAGATCCGATTCCTGTATCTTGCCAGGGTGTATCTGTTGACGACTAATTCCATACTCGATTCTTGTATCCTGCCAGGGCACGTCTGAAAAGATTGAAGATCCGATTCCTGTATCCTGCCAGGGTGTATCTGTTGACGACTATTTCCAAATCTGATTCCTGTATCCAGCCAGGGTGTATCTATTGACGACTAATTCCAGACTCGATTCCTGTATCCTGCCAGGGCACGTCTGAAGAGTTTGAAGATCCGATTCCTGTATCTTGCCAGGGTGTATCTGTTGATGACTAATTCCAAACTCGATTCCTGTATCCTTCCAGGGCACGTCTGAAGAGTTTGAAGATCCGATTCCTGTATCCTGCCAGGGTGTATCTGTTGACGACTATTTTCCGGACTCGATTCCTGTATCCTGCCAGCGCACGTCTGAAGAGTTTGAAGATCCGATTCCTGTATCCATCCAGGGCGTATCTGTTGACGACTAATTCCAGACTCGATTCCTGTATCCTGCCTGGGCACGTCTGAAGAGTTTGAAGATCCGATTCCTGTATCCTGCTAGGGTGTATCTGTTGACGACTATTTCCAGATCCGATTCATGTATCCAGCCAGGGCGTATCTATTGACGACTAATTTCAGACTCGATTCCTGTATCCTGCCAGGGCACGTCTGAAGAGTTCGAAGATCCGATTCCTGTATCTTGCCAGGGTGTATCTGTTGACGACTATTTTCCGGACTCGATTCCTGTTTCCTGCCAGGGCACGTCTGAAGAGTTTGAAGATCTGATTCCTGTATCCAGCCAGGGCGTATCTGTTGACGACTATATTCCAGACTCGATTCCTGTATCCTGCCAGGGCACGTCTGAAGAGTTTGAAGATCCGATTCCTGTATCCAGCCAGGGCGTATCTGTTGATGCCTATTTTCCGGACTCGATTCCTGTATCCTGCCAGGGCACGTCTGAAGAGTTTGAAGATCCGATTCCTGTATCCAGCCAGGGCGTATCTGTTGACGACTATTTTCCGGACTCAATTCCTGTATCCTGCCAGGGCACGTCTGAAGAGTTTGAAGATCCGATTCCTGTATCCATCCAGGGCACATCTGTGAGCGACTAATTCCAGACTCGATTCCTGTATCTTGCCAGGGCACTTCTGAAGAGTTTGAAGATCTGATTCCTGTATCTTGCCAGGGTGTATCTGTTGACGACTATATTCCAGACTCGATTCATGTATCCTGCCAGGGCACGTCTGAAGAGTTTGAAGATCCGATTCCTGTATCTTGCCAGGGTGTATCTGTTGACGACTATATTCCAGACTCGATTCCTGTATCCTGCCAGGGCACGTCTGAAGAGTTTGAAGAGCCGATTCCTGTATCTTGCCAGGGTGTATCTGTTGACGACTAATTCCAGACTTGATTCCTGTATCCTTCCAGGGCACGTCTGAAGAGTTTGAAGATCCGATTCCTGTATCTTGCCAGGGTGTATCTGTTGATGACTAATTCCAGACTCGATTCATGTATCCTGCCAGGGCACGTCTGAAGAGTTTGAAGATCCGATTCCTGTATCTTGCCAGGGTGTATCTGTTGACGACTAATTCCAGACTCGATTCCTGTATCCTGCCAGGGCACGTCTGAAGAGTTTGAAGATCCGATTCCTGTATCTTGCTAGGGGGTATCTGTTGCCGACTATTTTTCCAGACTCGATTCCTGTATCCTGCCAGGGCACGTGTGAAGAGTTTGAAGATCCGATTCCTGTATCTTGCCAGGGTGTATCTGTTGACGACTATTTTCCGGACTCGATTCCTGTATTCTGCCAGGTCCCGTCTGAAGAGTTTGAAGATCCGATTCCTATATCTTGCCAGGGTGTATCTTTTGACGACTATTTTCCAGACTCGATTCCTGTATCCTGCCAGGGCACGTCTGAAGAGTTTGAAGATCCGATTCCTGTATCTTGCCAGGGTGTATCTGTTGACGACTAATTCCAGACTCGATTCCTGTATCCTGCCAGGGCACGTCTGAAAAGATTGAAGATCTGATTCCTGTATCCTGCCAGGGTGTATCTGTTGACGACTATTTCCAGATCTGATTCCTGTATCCAGCCAGGGTGTATCTATTGACGACTAATTCCATACTCGATTCCTGTATCCTGCCAGGGCACGTCTGAAGAGTTTGAAGATCCGATTCCTGTATCTTGCCAGGGTGTATTTGTTGACGACTAATTCCAAACTCGATTCCTGTATCCTGCCAGGGCACGTCTGAAGAGTTTGAAGATCCGATTCCTGTATCATGCCAGGGTGTATCTGTTACAACTATTTTCCGGACTCGATTCCTGTATCCTGCCAGGGCACGTCTGAAGAGTTTGAAGATCCGATTCCTGTATCCAGCCAGGGCGTATCTGTTGACGACTAATTCCAGACTCGATTCCTGTAACCTGCCAGGGCACGTCTGAAGAGTTTGAAGATCCAATTCATGTATCCTGCTAGGGTGTATCTGTTGACGACTATTTCCAGATCCGATTCATGTATCCAGCCAGGGCGTATCTATTGACGACTAATTTCAGACTCGATTCCTGTATCCTGCCAGGGCACGTCTGAAGAGTTCGAAGATCCGATTCCTGTATCTTGCCAGGGTGTATCTGTTGACGACTATTTACCGGACTCGATTCCTGTATCCTGCCAGGGCACGTCTGAAGAGTTTGAAGATCCGATTCATGTATCCAGCCAGGGCGTATCTGTTGACGACTATATTCCAGACTCGATTCCTGTATCCTGCCAGGGCACGTCTGAAGAGTTTGAAGATCCGATTCCTGTATCCAGCCAGGGCGTATCTGTTGACGCCTATTTTCCGTACTCGATTCCTGTATCCTGCCAGGGCACGTCTGAAGAGTTTGAAGATCCAATTCCTGTATCCAGCCAGGGCGTATCTGTTGACGACTATTTTCCGGACTCAATTCCTGTATCCTGCCAGGGCACGTCTGAAGAGTTTGAAGATCCGATTCCTGTATCCATCCAGGGCACATCTGTGAACGACTAATTCCAGACTCGATTCCTGTATCTTGCCAGGGCACTTCTGAAGAGTTTGAAGATCTGATTCCTGTATCTTGCCAGGGTGTATCTGTTGACGACTATATTCCAGACTCGATTCATGTATCCTGCCAGGGCACGTCTGAAGAGTTTGAAGATCCGATTCCTGTATCTTGCCAGGGTGTATCTGTTGACGACTATATTCCAGACTCGATTCCTGTATCCTGCCAGGGCACGTCTGAAGAGTTTGAAGAGCCGATTCCTGTATCTTGCCAGGGTGTATCTGTTGATGACTAATTCCAGACTCGATTCCTGTATCCTTCCAGGGCATGTCTGAAGAGTTCGAAGATCCGATTCCTGTATCTTGCCAGGGTGTATCTGTTGACGACTAATTCCAGACTCGATTCATGTATCCTGCCAGGGCATGTCTGAAGAGTTTGAAGATCCGATTCCTGTATCTTGCCAGGGTGTATCTGTTGACGACTAATTCCAGACTCGATTCCTGTATCCTGCCAGGGCACGTCTGAAGAGTTTGAAGATCCGATTCCTGTATCTTGCTAGGGGGTATCTAATGACGACTATTTTTCCAGACTCGATTCCTGTATCCTGCCAGGGCACGTCTGAAGAGTTTGAAGATCCGATTCCTGTATCTTGCCAGGGTGTATCTGTTGACGACTATTTTCCGGACTCGATTCCTGTATTCTGCCAGGGCACGTCTGAAGAGTTTGAAGATCCGATTCCTATATCTTGCCAGGGTGTATCTGTTGACGACTATTTTCCAGACTCGATTCCTGTATCCTGCCAGGGCACGTATGAAGAGTTTGAAGATCCGATTCCTGTATCTTGCCAGGGTGTATCTGTTGACGACTAATTCCATACTCGATTCCTGTATCCTGCCAGGGCACGTCTGAAAAGATTGAAGATCCGATTCCTGTATCCTGCCAGGGTGTATCTGTTGACGACTATTTCCAAATCTGATTCCTGTATCCAGCCAGGGTGTATCTATTGACGACTAATTCCAGACTCGATTCCTGTATCCTGCCAGGGCACGTCTGAAGAGTTTGAAGATCCGATTCCTGTATCTTGCCAGGGTGTATCTGTTGACGACTAATTCCAAACTCGATTCCTGTATCCTGCCAGGGCACGTCTGAAGAGTTTGAAGATCCGATTCCTGTATCCTGCCAGGGTGTATCTGTTGACGACTGTTTTCCGGACTCGATTCCTGTATCCTGCCAGGGCACGTCTGAAGAGTTTGAAGATCCGATTCCTGTATCTAGCCAGGGCGTATCTGTTGACGACTATATTCCAGACTCGATTCCTGTATCCTGCTAGGGCACGTCTGAAGAGTTTGAAGATCCGATTCCTGTATCCAGCCAGGGCGTATCTGTTGACGCCTATTTTCCGTACTCGATTCCTGTATCCTGCCAGGGCACGTCTGAAGAGTTTGAAGATCCGATTCCTGTATCCAGCCAGGGTGTATCTGTTGACGACTATTTTCCGGACTCAATTCCTGTATCCTGTCAGGGCACGTCTGAAGAGTTTGAAGATCCGATTCCTGTATCCTGCCAGGGTGTATCTGTTGACGACTATTTTCCGGACTCGATTCCTGTATCCTGCCAGTGCACGTCTGAAGAGTTTGAAGATCCGATTCCTGTATCCAGCCAGGGTGTATCTGTTGACAACAATATTCTAGACTCGATTCATGTATCCTGCCAGGGCACGTCTGAAGAGTTTGAAGATCCGATTCCTGTATCTTGCTAGGGTGTATCTGTTGACGACTATTTTCCGGACTCGATTCCTGTATTCTGCCAGGGCACGTCTGAAGAGTTTGAAGATCCGATTCCTATATCTTGCCAGGGTGTATCTGTTGACGACTATTTTCCAGACTCGATTCCTGTATCCTGCCAGGGCACGTATGAAGAGTTTGAAGATCCGATTCCTGTATCTTGCCAGGGTGTATCTGTTGACGACTAATTCCATACTCGATTCCTGTATCCTGCCAGGGCACGTCTGAAAAGATTGAAGATCCGATTCCTGTATCCTGCCAGGGTGTATCTGTTGACGACTATTTCCAAATCTGATTCCTGTATCCAGCCAGGGTGTATCTATTGACGACTAATTCCAGACTCGATTCCTGTATCCTGCCAGGGCACGTCTGAAGAGTTTGAAGATCCGATTCCTGTATCTTGCCAGGGTGTATCTGTTGACGACTAATTCCAAACTCGATTCCTGTATCCTGCCAGGGCACGTCTGAAGAGTTTGAAGATCCGATTCCTGTATCCTGCCAGGGTGTATCTGTTGACGACTGTTTTCCGGACTCGATTCCTGTATCCTGCCAGGGCACGTCTGAAGAGTTTGAAGATCCGATTCCTGTATCTAGCCAGGGCGTATCTGTTGACGACTATATTCCAGACTCGATTCCTGTATCCTGCTAGGGCACGTCTGAAGAGTTTGAAGATCCGATTCCTGTATCCAGCCAGGGCGTATCTGTTGACGCCTATTTTCCGTACTCGATTCCTGTATCCTGCCAGGGCACGTCTGAAGAGTTTGAAGATCCGATTCCTGTATCCAGCCAGGGCGTATCTGTTGACGACTATTTTCCGGACTCAATTCCTGTATCCTGTCAGGGCACGTCTGAAGAGTTTGAAGATCCGATTCCTGTATCCTGCCAGGGTGTATCTGTTGACGACTATTTTCCGGACTCGATTCCTGTATCCTGCCAGTGCACGTCTGAAGAGTTTGAAGATCCGATTCCTGTATCCAGCCAGGGTGTATCTGTTGACAATAATATTCTAGACTCGATTCATGTATCCTGCCAGGGCACGTCTGAAGAGTTTGAAGATCCGATTCCTGTATCTTGCCAGGGTGTATCTGTTGACGACTATATTCCAGACTCGATTCCTGTATCCTGCCAGGGCACGTCTGAAGAGTTTGAAGAGCCGATTCCTTTATCTTGCCAGGGTGTATCTGTTGACAACTAATTCCAGACTCGATTCCTGTATCCTTCCAGGGCACGTCTGAAGAGTTTGAAGATCCGATTCCTGTATCTTGCCAGGGTGTATCTGTTGACGACTAATTCCAAACTCGATTCATGTATCCTGCCAGGGCACGTCTGAAGAGTTTGAAGATCCGATTCCTGTATCTTGCCAGGGTGTATGTTTTGACGACTAATTCCAGACTCGATTCCTGTATCCTGCCAGGGCACTTCTGAAGAGTTTGAAGATCTGATTCCTGTATCTTGCCAGGGGGTATCTGTTGACGACTATTTTTCCAGACTCGATTCCTGTATCCTGCCAGGGCACGTCTGAAGAGTTTGAAGATCCGATTCTTGTATCTTGCCAGGGTGTATCTGTTGACGACTATTTATCCGGACTCGATTCCTGTATCCTGCCAGGGCACGTCTGAAGAGTTTGAAGATCTGATTCCTGTATCTTGCCAGGGTGTATCTGTTGACGACTATTTTCCAGACTCGATTCCTGTATCCTGCCAGGGCACGTCTGAAGAGTTTGAAGATCCGATTCCTGTATCTTGCCAGGGTGTATCTGTTGACGACTAATTCCAGACTCGATTCCTGTATCCTGCCAGGGCACGTCTGAAGAGTTTGAAGATCCGATTCCTGTATCCTGCCAGGGTGTATCTGTTGACGACTATTTCCAGATCTGATTCCTGTATCCATCCAGGGTGTATCTATTGACGACTAATTCCATACTCGATTCCTGTATCCTGCCAGGGCACGTTTGAAGAGTTTGAAGATCCGATTCCTGTATCTTGCCAGGGTGTATCTGTTGACGACTAATTCCAAACTCGATTCCTGTATCCTGCCAGGGCACGTCTGAAGAGTTTGAAGATCCGATTCCTGTATCCTGCCAGGGTGTATCTGTTGACGACTAATTCCATACTCGATTCCTGTATCCTGCCAGGGCACGTCTGAAAAGATTGAAGATCCGATTCCTGTATCCTGCCAGGGTGTATCTGTTGACGACTATTTCCAAATCTGATTCCTGTATCCAGCCAGGGTGTATCTATTGACGACTAATTCCAGACTCGATTCCTGTATCCTGCCAGGGCACGTCTGAAGAGTTTGAAGATCCGATTCCTGTATCTTGCCAGGGTGTATCTGTTGACGACTAATTCCAAACTCGATTCCTGTATCCTGCCAGGGCACGTCTGAAGAGTTTGAAGATCCGATTCCTGTATCCTGCCAGGGTGTATCTGTTGACGACTATTTTCCGGACTCGATTCCTGTATCCTGCCAGGGCACGTCTGAAGAGTTTGAAGATCCGATTCCTGTATCTAGCCAGGGCGTATCTGTTGACGACTATATTCCAGACTCGATTCCTGTATCCTGCTAGGGCACGTCTGAAGAGTTTGAAGATCCGATTCCTGTATCCAGCCAGGGCGTATCTGTTGACGCCTATTTTCCGTACTCGATTCCTGTATCCTGCCAGGGCACGTCTGAAGAGTTTGAAGATCCGATTCCTGTATCCAGCCAGGGCGTATCTGTTGACGACTATTTTCCGGACTCAATTCCTGTATCCTGTCAGGGCACGTCTGAAGAGTTTGAAGATCCGATTCCTGTATCCTGCCAGGGTGTATCTGTTGACGACTATTTTCCGGACTCGATTCCTGTATCCTGCCAGTGCACGTCTGAAGAGTTTGAAGATCCGATTCCTGTATCCAGCCAGGGTGTATCTGTTGACAACAATATTCTAGACTCGATTCATGTATCCTGCCAGGGCACGTCTGAAGAGTTTGAAGATCCGATTCCTGTATCTTGCCAGGGTGTATCTGTTGACGACTATATTCCAGACTCGATTCCTGTATCCTGCCAGGGCACGTCTGAAGAGTTTGAAGAGCCGATTCCTTTATCTTGCCAGGGTGTATCTGTTGACAACTAATTCCAGACTCGATTCCTGTATCCTTCCAGGGCACGTCTGAAGAGTTTGAAGATCCGATTCCTGTATCTTGCCAGGGTGTATCTGTTGACGTCTAATTCCAAACTCGATTCATGTATCCTGCCAGGGCACGTCTGAAGAGTTTGAAGATCCGATTCCTGTATCTTGCCAGGGTGTATGTTTTGACGACTAATTCCAGACTCGATTCCTGTATCCTGCCAGGGCACTTCTGAAGAGTTTGAAGATCTGATTCCTGTATCTTGCCAGGGGGTATCTGTTGACGACTATTTTTCCAGACTCGATTCCTGTATCCTGCCAGGGCACGTCTGAAGAGTTTGAAGATCCGATTCTTGTATCTTGCCAGGGTGTATCTGTTGACGACTATTTATCCGGACTCGATTCCTGTATCCTGCCAGGGCACGTCTGAAGAGTTTGAAGATCCGATTCCTGTATCTTGCCAGGGTGTATCTGTTGACGACTATTTTCCAGACTCGATTCCTGTATCCTGCCAGGGCACGTCTGAAGAGTTTGAAGATCCGATTCCTGTATCTTGCCAGGGTGTATCTGTTGACGACTAATTCCAGACTCGATTCCTGTATCCTGCCAGGGCACGTCTGAAGAGTTTGAAGATCCGATTCCTGTATCCTGCCAGGGTGTATCTGTTGACGACTATTTCCAGATCTGATTCCTGTATCCATCCAGGGTGTATCTATTGACGACTAATTCCATACTCGATTCCTGTATCCTGCCAGGGCACGTTTGAAGAGTTTGAAGATCCGATTCCTGTATCTTGCCAGGGTGTATCTGTTGACGACTAATTCCAAACTCGATTCCTGTATCCTGCCAGGGCACGTTTGAAGAGTTTGAAGATCCGATTCCTGTATCCTGCCAGGGTGTATCTGTTGATGACTATTTTCCGGACTCGATTCCTGTATTCTGCCAGGGCACGTCTGAAGAGTTTGAAGATCTGATTCCTGTATCCAGCCAGGGCGTATCTGTTGACGACTAATTCCAGACTCGATTCCTGTATCCTGCCAGGGCACGTCTGAAGAGTTTGAAGATCCGATTCCTGTATCCTGCTAGGGTGTATCTGTTGACGACTATTTCCAGATCCGATTCATGTATCCAGCCAGGGCGTATCTATTGACGACTAATTTCAGACTCGATTCCTGTATCCTTCCAGGGCACGTCTGTAGAGTTCGAAGATCAAATTCCTTTATCTTGCCAGGGTGTATCTGTTGACGACTATTTTCCGGACTCGATTCCTGTATCCTGCCAGGGCATGTCTGAAGAGTTTGAAGATCCGATTCCTGTATCCAGCCAGGGCGTATCTGTTGACGACTATATTCCAGACTCGATTCCTGTATCCTGCCAGAGCACGTCTGAAGAGTTTGCAGATCCGATTCCTGTATCCAGCCAGGGCGTATCTGTTGACGCCTATTTTCCATACTCGATTCCTGTATCCTGCCAGGGCACGTCTGAAGAGTTTGAAGATCCGATTCCTGTATCCAGCCAGGGCGTATCTGTTGACGACTATTTTCTGGACTCAATTCCTGTATCCTGCCAGGGCACGTCTGAAGTGTTTGAAGATCCGATTCCTGTATCCATCCAGGGCACATCTGTGAGCGACTAATTCCAGACTCGATTCCTGTATCTTGTCAGGGCACTTCTGAAGAGTTTGAAGATCTGATTCCTGTATCTTGCCAGGGTGTATCTGTTGACGACTATATTCCAGACTCGATTTATGTATCCTGCCAGGGCACGTCTGAAGAGTTTGAAGATCCGATTCCTGTATCTTGCCAGGGTGTATCTGTTGACGACTATATTCCAGACTCGATTCCTGTATCCTGCCAGGGCACGTCTGAAGAGTTTGAAGAGCCGATTCCTGTATCTTGCCAGGGTGTATCTGTTGACGACTATTTTCCAGACTCGATTCCTGTATCCTGCCAGGGCACGTATGAAGAGTTTGAAGATCCGATTCCTGTATCTTGCCAGGGTGTATCTGTTGACGACTAATTCCATACTCGATTCCTGTATCCTGCCAGGGCACGTCTGAAAAGATTGAAGATCCGATTCCTGTATCCTGCCAGGGTGTATCTGTTGACGACTATTTCCAAATCTGATTCCTGTATCCAGCCAGGGTGTATCTATTGACGACTAATTCCAGACTCGATTCCTGTATCCTGCCAGGGCACGTCTGAAGAGTTTGAAGATCCGATTCCTGTATCTTGCCAGGGTGTATCTGTTGACGACTAATTCCAAACTCGATTCCTGTATCCTGCCAGGGCACGTCTGAAGAGTTTGAAGATCCGATTCCTGTATCCTGCCAGGGTGTATCTGTTGACGACTGTTTTCCGGACTCGATTCCTGTATCCTGCCAGGGCACGTCTGAAGAGTTTGAAGATCCGATTCCTATATCCAGCCAGGGCGTATCTGTTGACGACTAATTCCAGACTCGATTCCTTTATCCTGCCAGGGCACGTCTGAAGAGTTTGAAGATCCAATTCCTGTATCCTGCTAGGGTGTATCTGTTGACGACTATTTCCAGATCCGATTCATGTATCCAGCCAAGGCGTATCTATTGACGACTAATTTCAGACTCGATTCCTGTATCCTGCCAGGGCACGTCTGAAGAGTTTGAAGATCCGATTCCTGTATCTTGCCAGGGTGTATCTGTTGACGACTATTTTCCGGACTCGATTCCTGTATCCTGCCAGGGCACGTCTGAAGAGTTTGAAGATCCGATTCCTGTATCCAGCCAGGGCGTATCTGTTGACGACTATATTCCAGACTCGATTCCTGTATCCTGCTAGGGCACGTCTGAAGAGTTTGAAGATCCGATTCCTGTATCCAGCCAGGGCGTATCTGTTGACGCCTATTTTCCGTACTCGATTCCTGTATCCTGCCAGGGCACGTCTGAAGAGTTTGAAGATCCGATTCCTGTATCCAGCCAGGGCGTATCTGTTGACGACTATTTTCCGGACTCAATTCCTGTATCCTGTCAGGGCACGTCTGAAGAGTTTGAAGATCCGATTCCTGTATCCTGCCAGGGTGTATCTGTTGACGACTATTTTCCGGACTCGATTCCTGTATCCTGCCAGGGCACGTCTGAAGAGTTTGAAGATCCGATTCCTGTATCCAGCCAGGGTGTATCTGTTGACAACAATATTCTAGACTCGATTCATGTATCCTGCCAGGGCACGTCTGAAGAGTTTGAAGATCCGATTCCTGTATCTTGCCAGGGTGTATCTTGTGACGACTATATTCCAGACTCGATTCCTGTATCCTGCCAGGGCACGTCTGAAGAGTTTGAAGAGCCGATTCCTTTATCTTTCCAGGGTGTATCTGTTGACAACTAATTCCAGACTCGATTCCTGTATCCTTCCAGGGCACGTCTGAAGAGTTTGAAGATCCGATTCCTGTATCTTGCCAGGGTGTATCTGTTGACGACTAATTCCAAACTCGATTCATGTATCCTGCCAGGGCACGTCTGAAGAGTTTGAAGATCCGATTCCTGTATCTTGCCAGGGTGTATGTTTTGACGACTAATTCCAGACTCGATTCCTGTATCCTGCCAGGGCACTTCTGAAGAGTTTGAAGATCTGATTCCTGTATCTTGCCAGGGGGTATCTGTTGACGACTATTTTTCCAGACTCGATTCCTGTATCCTGCCAGGGCACGTCTGAAGAGTTTGAAGATCCGATTCTTGTATCTTGCCAGGGTGTATCTGTTGACGACTATTTATCCGGACTCGATTCCTGTATCCTGCCAGGGCACGTCTGAAGAGTTTGAAGATCCGATTCCTGTATCTTGCCAGGGTGTATCTGTTGACGACTATTTTCCAGACTCGATTCCTGTATCCTGCCAGGGCACGTCTGAAGAGTTTGAAGATCCGATTCCTGTATCTTGCCAGGGTGTATCTGTTGACGACTAATTCCAGACTCGATTCCTGTATCCTGCCAGGGCACGTCTGAAGAGTTTGAAGATCCGATTCCTGTATCCTGCCAGGGTGTATCTGTTGACGACTATTTCCAGATCTGATTCCTGTATCCATCCAGGGTGTATCTATTGACGACTAATTCCATACTCGATTCCTGTATCCTGCCAGGGCACGTTTGATGAGTTTGAAGATCCGATTCCTGTATCTTGCCAGGGTGTATCTGTTGACGACTAATTCCAAACTCGATTCCTGTATCCTGCCAGGGCACGTTTGAAGAGTTTGAAGATCCGATTCCTGTATCCTGCCAGGGTGTATCTGTTGACGACTATTTTCCGGACTCGATCCCTGTATTCTGCCAGGGCACGTCTGAAGAGTTTGAAGATCTGATTCCTGTATCCAGCCAGGGCGTATCTGTTGACGACTAATTCCAGACTCGATTCCTGTATCCTGCCAGGGCACGTCTGAAGAGTTTGAAGATCCGATTCCTGTATCCTGCTAGGGTGTATCTGTTGACGACTATTTCCAGATCCGATTCATGTATCCAGCCAGGGAGTATCTATTGACGACTAATTTCAGACTCGATTCCTGTATCCTTCCAGGGCACGTCTGAAGAGTTCGAAGATCCGATTCCTTTATCTTGCCAGGGTGTATCTGTTGACGACTATTTTCCGGACTCGATTCCTGTATCCTGCCAGGGCATGTCTGAAGAGTTTGAAGATCCGATTCCTGTATCCAGCCAGGGCGTATCTGTTGACGACTATATTCCAGACTCGATTCCTGTATCCTGCCAGAGCACGTCTGAAGAGTTTGCAGATCCGATTCCTGTATCCAGCCAGGGCGTATCTGTTGACGCCTATTTTCCATACTCGATTCCTGTATCCTGCCAGGGCACGTCTGAAGAGTTTGAAGATCCGATTCCTGTATCCAGCCAGGGCGTATCTGTTGACGACTATTTTCTGGACTCAATTCCTGTATCCTGCCAGGGCACGTCTGAAGTGTTTGAAGATCCGATTCCTGTATCCATCCAGGGCACATCTGTGAGCGACTAATTCCAGACTCGATTCCTGTATCTTGTCAGGGCACTTCTGAAGAGTTTGAAGATCTGATTCCTGTATCTTGCCAGGGTGTATCTGTTGACGACTATATTCCAGACTCGATTTATGTATCCTGCCAGGGCACGTCTGAAGAGTTTGAAGATCCGATTCCTGTATCTTGCCAGGGTGTATCTGTTGACGACTATATTCCAGACTCGATTCCTGTATCCTGCCAGGGCACGTCTGAAGAGTTTGAAGAGCCGATTCCTGTATCTTGCCAGGGTGTATCTGTTGACGACTATTTTCCAGACTCGATTCCTGTATCCTGCCAGGGCACGTATGAAGAGTTTGAAGATCCGATTCCTGTATCTTGCCAGGGTGTATCTGTTGACGACTAATTCCATACTCGATTCCTGTATCCTGCCAGGGCACGTCTGAAAAGATTGAAGATCCGATTCCTGTATCCTGCCAGGGTGTATCTGTTGACGACTATTTCCAAATCTGATTCCTGTATCCAGCCAGGGCACGTCTGAAGAGTTTGAAGATCTGATTCCTGTATCTTGCCAGGGTGTATCTGTTGACGACTATTTTCCAGACTCGATTCCTGTATCCTGCCAGGGCACGTCTGAAGAGTTCGAAGATCCGATTCCTGTATCTTGCCAGGGTGTATCTGTTGACGACTATTTTCCAGACTCGATTCCTGTATCCTGCCAGGGCACGTCCGAAGAGTTTGAAGATCCGATTCCTGTATCCTGCCAGGGTGTATCTGTTGACGAATATTTTCCGGACTCGATTCCTGTATCCTGCCAGGGCAGGTCTGAAGAGTTTGAAGATCCAATTCTTGTATCCTGCCAGGGTGTATCTGTTGACGACTATTTTCCAGACTCGATTCCTGTATCCTGCCAGGGCACGTCTGAAGAGCTTGAAGATCCGATTCCTGTATCCTGCCAGGGTGTATCTGTTGACGACTATTTCCAGATCTGATTCCTGTATCCAGCCAGGGTGTATCTATTGACGACTAATTCCAGACTCGATTCCTGTATCCTGCCAGGGCACGTCTGAAGAGTTTGAAGATCCGATTCCTGTATCTTGCCAGGGTGTATCTGTTGACGACTAATTCCAAACTCGATTCCTGTATCCTGCCAGGGCACGTCTGAAGAGTTTGAAGATCCGATTCCTGTATCCAGCCAGGGCGTATCTGTTGACGACTAATTCCAGACTCGATTACTGTATCCTGCCAGGGCACGTCTGAAGAGTTTGAAGATCCGATTCCTGTATCCTGCTTGGGTGTATCTGTTGACGACTATTTCCAGATCCGATTCATGTATCCAGCCAGGGCGTATCTATTGACGACTAATTTCAGACTCGATTCCTGTATCCTGCCAGGGCACGTCTGAAGAGTTCGAAGATCCGATTCCTGTATCTTTCCAGGGTGTATCTGTTGACGACTATTTTCCGGACTCGATTCCTGTATCCTGCCAGGGCACGTCTGAAGAGTTTGAAGATCCGATTCCTGTATCTTGCCAGGGTGTATCTGTTGACGACTATTTTCCAGACTCGATTCCTGTATCCTGCCAGGGCACGTCTGAAGAGTTTGAAGATCCGATTCCTGTATCTTGCCAGGGTGTATCTGTTGACGACTAATTCCAGACTCGATTCCTGTATCCTGCCAGGGCACGTCTGAAGAGTTTGAAGATCCGATTCCTGTATCCTGCCAGGGTGTATCTGTTGACGACTATTTCCAGATCTGATTCCTGTATCCAGCCAGGGTGTATCTATTGACGACTAATTCCAGACTCGATTCCTGTATCCTGCCAGGGCACGTCTGAAGAGTTTGAAGATCCGATTTCTGTATCTAGCCAGGGTGTATCTATTAACGACTAATTCCAAACTCGATTCCTGTATCCTGCCAGGGCACGTCTGAAGAGTTTGAAGATCCGATTCCTGTATCCTGCCAGGGTGTATCTGTTGACGACTATTTTCCGGACTCGACTCCTGTATCCTGCCAGGGCACGTCTGAAGAGTTTGAAGATCCGATTCCTGTATCTAGCCAGGGCGTATCTGTTGACGACTAATTCCAGACTCGATTCCTGTATCCTGCCAGGGCACGTCTGAAGAGTTTGAAGATCCGATTCCTGTATCCTGCCAGGGTGTATCTATTGACGACTATTTCCAGATCCGATTCCTGTATCCAGCCAGGGCGTATCTATTGACGACTAATTCCAGACTCGATTCCTGTATCCTGCTAGGGCACGTCTGAAGTGTTCGAAGATCCGATTCCTGTATATTGCCAGGGTGTATCTGTTAACGACTATTTTCCAGACTCGATTCCTGTATCCTGCCAGGGCACGTCTGAAGAGTTCGAAGATCCGATTCCTGTATCTTGCCAGGGTGTATCTGTTGACGACTAATTCCAAACTCGATTCCTGTATCCTGCCAGGGCACGTTTGAAGAGGTTGAAGATCCGATTCCTGTATCCAGCCAGGGCGTATCTGTTGACGACTAATTCCAGACTCGGTTCCTGTTTCCTGCCAGGGCACGTCTGAAGAGTTTGAAGATCTGATTCCTGTATCCTGCTAGGGTGTATCTGTTGACGACTATTTCCAGATCCGATTCATGTATCCAGCCAGGGCGTATCTATTGACGACTAATTTCAGACTCGATTCCTGTATCCTGCCAGGGCACGTCTGAAGAGTTCGAAGATCCGATTCCTGTATCTTTCCAGGGTGTATCTGTTGACGACTATTTTCCGGACTCGATTCCTGTATCCTGCCAGGGCACGTCTGAAGAGTTTGAAGATCCGATTCCTGTATCTTGCCAGGTTGTATCTGTTGATGACTATTTTCCAGACTCGATTCCTATATTCTGCCAGGGCACGTCTGAAGAGTTTGAAGATCCGATTCCTGTATCTTGCCAGGGTGTATCTGTTGACGACTAATTCCAGACTCGATTCCTGTATCCTGCCAGGGCACGTCTGAAGAGTTTGAAGATCCGATTCCTGTGTCCTGCCAGGGTGTATCTGTTGACGACTATTTCCAGATCTGATTCCTGTATCCAGCCAGGGTGTATCTATTGACGACTAATTCCAGACTCGATTCCTGTATCCTGCCAGGGCACGTCTGAAGAGTTTGAAGATCTGATTCCTGTATCTAGCCAGGGTGTATCTATTGACGACTAATTCCAAACTCGATTCCTGTATCCTGCCAGGGCACGTCTGAAGAGTTTGAAGATCTGATTCCTGTATCCTGCCAGGGTGTATCTGTTGACGACTATTTTCCGGACTCGATTCCTGTATCCTGCCAGGGCACGTCTGAAGAGTTTGAAGATCCGATTCCTGTATCCAGCCAGGGCGTATCTGTTGACGACTAATTCCAGACTCGATTCCTGTATCCTGCCAGGGCACGTCTGAAGAGTTTGAAGATCTGATTCCTGTATCCTGCCAGGGTGTATCTGTTGACGACTATTTCCAGATCCGATTCCTGTATCCAGCCAGGGCGTATCTATTGACGACTAATTCCAGACTCGATTCCTGTATCCTGCCAGGGCACGTCTGAAGTGTTCGAAGATCCGATTCCTGTATCTTGCCAGGGTGTATCTGTTGACGACTATTTTCCAGACTCGATTCCTGTATCCTGCCAGGGCACGTCTGAAGAGTTCGAAGATCCGATTCCTGTATCTTGCCAGGGTGTATCTGTTGACGACTATTTTCCAGACTCGATTCCTGTATCCTGCCAGGGCACGTCCGAAGAGTTTGAAGATCCGATTCCTGTATCCTGCCAGGGTGTATCTGTTGACGAATATTTTCCGGACTCGATTCCTGTATCCTGCCAGGGCAGGTCTGAAGAGTTTGAAGATCCAATTCTTGTATCCTGCCAGGGTGTATCTGTTGACGACTATTTTCCAGACTCGATTCCTGTATCCTGCCAGGGCACGTCTGAAGAGCTTGAAGATTCGATTCCTGTATCCAGCCAGGGCACATCTACATAAAGAGTTTGAAGATCAACCCCTGTAATAGGCCAGGTAATTATCTTTCTTTCTCAGGTACGCAAGTTCTGGATAAGGAATCTCTTACGCGATCGACAACCTCTCGATGGCATCTATAAGCCCATCCTCCTATCCATCATCTCTCCAAATGGCATCTATAAGCCCATTCCCGCTATCACACTACTGATACTCAACTATGTGAGCGCAAATTTCTGGGCACTTTAGTGTTCAATCATCTTCCACCCTCGGATCACGAAAGGCACACAAGCCAATCTACATCCTCAGGTCTAAGAAGATTGAACAGGGGTAACTGTTGTACCCCAAAATTTTCCCTCCCATATTCTTCAATATTTGACAAGCATCACCTCAAATGGTTTAAAGCCTACTCAAGGGCTACACAATCAACCACTCTCCTAAGGCAGGCAAAATTAGGGTTTTGATTCTTGCAAGGAAGATGAAGTTTTCAAGGGCTCAATCAAGTCCCATATGCTCATACACATTGTCAAGTCCCTACATGTCAAGTTTCAAGGCTCACAAGGTCTAGTTGCACAGTCAAAAACCCTAATTGCTCCACAGTCAACTGCAGGGGCAAAATGGTCATTTGGCAGTCAAAAGTCAAAATTTTTGGTCAACATCTTATTTTGAAGCTACAATCATCATTTGATCAAGTCTTGATCATGATTTCACAAGAATGGCTCAAAAATCATCAAGGTGTCAAAAGTTTCTATTTTTGGACAGTTGAAAAGTCAACTGTAACTTGACCAAGGCATAACTTTTTCATGGTTCATCAGAAAAATCCCATCCAATGCTCATCTTGAAGGGGAGGATATTTCCTACAACGCATCTTCACATTCCAAGTCCAAGAAATGCTCTCACAAAAATTTATCAATTTCAACATTATAGGTCTTTTCAAAAGTCAACAAAAAGGCACTTTAAGTCAAAGACCATAACTTGCGATTGGTAAATCAAAATGACATGGGACCAAAGACATTGGTTAGAGGACTTCAAGACCTTTCCAAAATGTCCAAGAACATGTTCATAGCTTCAAAATTGAGCAATATATGCATTGGAGAAGTTGGGAAATTTTTGTGACCAAAGTCAATTATCCTTGAAACTTCATTTTTGACAAAAGGGCCCCACTTTTTCCACTTGATTCAGCTTGGCCATGCCTCCCACGTGTCCCACAATTTATTTCAAGATTTAAAATTAATTTTTCCATTTTTATTTAATTTTATTTGATTTAATTCATTTTAAATCTTTAAAATTCAAATAAAAATCAAAGAAATTAATGGAGGGATATATTTTGTGTTGAATAGCTTTGATGCACCTTGAAACACATTCCAAATTCGTTCAAGGCCTATTCCAAGCAAGAAAATTCAAATTTTCACAAATATGGCAAGTGGTTCAATGTTGGTTATGGAGGAAATCAAGAACTTCAATGCAAGGCTTCAATGACCATAATTCTGATTGATATTCATTACATAACACATATGCAAGCATTCCATATGCCATTCACAACCTAGAGAACTCAGAGGCAGCAAGAACCAAATTCAAAAATCCAAGCAAAAAAGTGAAAACTGTTTTCAACCTTCCAGTGCAATTCAAGCATCTCTCAAACGGCCAAACCAATTCCAAAAAATTCAAAAGAAATTCGATCACAAATCCATATTCTAATACATCTTTTTCCGATTTCTAAATTTTTGATTTACCCTTTTTCACCAATTTCTCCAATAGTCTTGTACATAGAAAAGGCTGAATTTTCACCACAGTTTCTATTCACTGTATAATTCTCATTCATTACACATATCCCTTCAATCTAACCTTCAAACCTTGACATATGCAACTTGTATCTTTTCTTGAAAATCATTACCCTTTTAATAACACATTACATAGATTCATTTAACAATTTGTACAAAGTTTTTTTTCCAGGAAATATGGAAGACGAGAGCAAATCAGATCCGCCGCAAAATTCAAAAATTCACAAGAATTGCTGTTTCATTTTACAGAAAGAATAGGAAAGAAGAAAAAAAACTCCTCGAGAGACCGAGTCACTCACAGCAGCACCGCGACCATACAACAACCTTCTCAACAGCCACCGGCAACCTCTCCGTCGATGCTGAGAATTGGACACCCTCTGAATGCACCCTCACAATTCCAGATTTCACCTCCATTCTTGGGTTAACACCCCCATTGGTTTCTATTTCTTTTTCTATTTTCCTTTTATTTTTATTTTCTTTAGTAATTATTTAATTAATCAATTAATTAACACATTTTCATTAAAAAACCAAAAAATAGAATTAACATTATTATTATTATTTTATTTTGTAAATAAATATTAACCAAAATAGTTTAATTAGGCAATTTTAATTCCTTTTCTTAAAAAATTAAAATAAATCTAGAATTAGGTAAAAGTTAACTTTTAATTTTATTCCATTTCTTTTATTTCATAAAAACATAAAAACAAAAATATTTTCTTTTAATTAAATTAATTAATTAGTCATTAGTTAGTTTTAATTTCATTTAATCACAAAAAGACCAAAAAAAATCAATTTCTTTTCTAAAAAGGGTCAACACCCTTAGAACATTCCGATTTAATTTTTATTCGCGCATAGTTTATTATTATGTAATTGCTTCCAAGACATGTAATAGTAATTAGGACTTTTACTGTTTTTATTTACTTTCCGTACTCATTTACTAAAAAACGGGTCTTTGTAATTTTTGGCGATGTATAGACCCGCGCCTTGTAATAGCGTAGGATTTATGTTTCCGCAATTTACTTTCCGCACCCCCTTAACTGCTAAACTTGCATGAAAGAATGTATGTAAATAAAAACAACTCGTAGCTCACTAATTACAAAGACAAACATTAACTGAATATAACACACAATGCACACACCACTTCTAGGGTACGCCTCACTCGTTGCCTTCGAAACGTGGTCGTCAAGTATAGGACGTTTTAGTGGTCCTTATGTCCATGATCCAGTTGCCTCGAAACAGTTGCCTCGAAACAGTTGCCTCGAAACGGTTTCCTCGGATTAAAAAAAGGATCAAGGACATAAGGGTAGCTTCTAAGGTGTCCTACTGTTGCTTCGGTGACCACACTGTCCCTACAATCGAATTGACCCGAACACCTCCAACGGTGGTGCTACCTACCTCTCAATGGTGGGATGGCACTACCTTAAGGACTTATACACAGCCTAATTCCTTAGGGTAGGTAGATGACTCATAGATACTTGCTCTCTTCTAAAAAACAAAACAAAAATATTTTCACACCAACACTTTCAAAAAGCTTTCAAACCAAATTTTTCAAACACTCTTGAGGACAGATACAAGAGTTATTCAGAAATCTTTCAAAGAAACTTTTTCAAACCCACTCACATTTCGAAAAGCAAACATTTTGAAAACATAAGAGCAAGTATCTAAGAGCCCATGGATAACCATGGATAGAAAGGATGCTAACACATTCCCTTTATATAAATCTACCTCCCGAACCGAGAAACAATCTCATAAGGAATTTTGCTGTGCTTTTATCCTGTTCATGTTGGAGAAAATAAAATACGGTGGTGACTCTTGCTTCCGCGACATTTTGCGATCCAGCTTAAAAAACAGTCAGTTCTATTTCCACCAATCACAAGTAGCCTAGTGAGCTCCTGGACCTTCTTCTCGCTGGCATAGAACTGAGCTTCAAACATGTCCCGCTTCTCTTTGAGTTGAACCCAAGACTTCTCTAATTCTTCACGATCAGTTGGCATGTCGGGATGATGACCAAGTGAAGTAGTGTCTCCTTCAGTAGTTGGCTCCACGGTTATTGGTAGGACAGCTGGGTAAGGCATCCTAAGACTTTGGGTGCGAGCTCGTACCCATCGGAGATAAGGCTCAAGAGGAATAGAATTCTTGTGCCCTAGCGTCTTGCTTTTAATTTTATGTACCATGCCCCAAGATTTTATGAACCTTCTACGATAGCCTTGAACGTTGTTCTCATAATTGAAGGCGATTCCTTGGATAACCGTATCATGAGGACCATCTCTTCTCGCATAACCAAACTGACGTAAGGCTAAACAAGGATTATAAGTGATTCCTCCCCTAATGCCTAAGAGAGGGACATTAAGGAATTCACCACAATGATCAATGATGGTAATATCTTCTGAGAACCATGAACACCAATGAATGTCTGAATGGTTAAGGGACATCAGCCTGCGAGACCATTTCAAACCCTGTTCATTCTTCAAAATAGCCATGGGTAGGTGCGAAATAAACCACCTAGCTAATAGAGGAGTGCGACATAGGAGGGTTCCCCTTCTCTTTACAGTGCGAGCATGCAGAGAGTACAGAATATCCCCGAGTAATGTAGGTACTGGATTATGAGACAGGAAAACGTTGATAGTGCTCACATCTACAAGTTGATCAGCATTAGGGAAAAGTATAGTCCCATAGATGAGAAGTGCCAGTACCTCTTCGAAAGCTTATAAATCTAAGGTATCCCAAAAATGATAGGCTTTCTCAAATAGAAACTTAACCGGAATACCTTAGACACTCCCTCTAGTCTCCCAATTTGCCATTATGCCAGACCGGTGTAAAGACAGAGTTCTAGCAATTTCTTCAGGCTTTGGATGTTCTTTCGTACCATTGAAAGGCAACTGGTCAAGAATAGGTACCCCTAACAACTGAGAAATTCCTCCATAGTAGGTACTAACTGATAATCCGGGAAGGTGAAACAATGGTGCACCGGGTCGAAGAACTGAGGTAGTACCCTCTTTAATTTAGTTGGTTTCAACCCTGTCTTAAAAGTAACCGGGTTCTAGAGGATCTCAATATCATTGACCATCCTTTATCGGCATTGTCTCAGCTCACGCAATCTTTTCTTGTGGCCGAAATATCCCGAAAGTCTGATCTCAATGAGTGTAGCATCAAGTGTAACGTAGTTCTCAGCTCTACACCGAGGCCGACTATCTCACTACTTTCTAATGGCCAAGTTGTGCAATTAAAGGTTCTAAGGTCGGTTGATGCTTCACGACACCACGCGGCGGCCCCGTACTCTCCCTGATTGACTCAAGGGTTATCGGTACCAACCAAAGTGCCACATCAACGTAGCTACTGCTTCAACCGTGCCGGTATACCCCAGCATAGTTCCCTCACAATTTATTGTTACTTACCTAAAGGGTGTTTCCCCGATCCAGGTGTAGGATCAAATAACCCAAACAGTTCCCATAAATATAAAGCAAGCAAGACAATCAAGAGAAAGCAATTAAATATGACCTAGATCCTAAGGTTTACCCCACTTTATATCATCCCCAGCAGAGTCTCCAGTTCTGTGATACGGTGGCAAAACCAACAGTTTAATACTGGTTTGCATTTTTCTTTTTGTTTGCAAAATGTCGCGGTAAGCAAGAGTCGCCACCGGCTTTTATTTCATCCAATCATGGAAAAGGAAAAAGAACAGAAAAAACCTTTTTTCGAGATATTTCTGAGTACGGGGGGTATATTACAGAAAGGGAAGGTGTTAGCACACTTTCTATCCATGGTTTTCCATGGGCTCTTAGGTACTTGCTCATATTTTTAAAATTGCTTGTGTGTGTGCTTGCTTTGAAAATGTTTTACTTCGTGATAACCCTTGTATCAGTCCTCAAGGGTGTGACGAAGTTGTTTTGAAAACTGTTTTGAAAGGTGTTTGTGTGAAAAGTTTTTTTATTGAGCAAGTACTTAAGATTCTACCTACTCGAAAAAAGATTGTTCATTCTATTTTCTTTAGACAATGTTATCCCACTATTAAGGAGTAGGTAGCATCTTTGTTGGAGTTATAAGGGACGTTCGAAAGGGACGAATACAATCACTAAAGCAATAGTTAGAAAACCTTAGTAGTAACCCTAGAGTCTTAAGATCTTTTCGAGGCAACGTCTTCGAGGCAACATTTCTGAGGCAACATTCGAATGGGACATTTGATCTTTTAGACAGAAGGGAGACCACTGAAATTTCCTATGCTTAATGAATGTTTACCGAAGGCAACCATAGTGAGGCAAACCCTAGGAGTGAACATATGCACGTGAACTTTTTTCAGTTATTTAGTCTTTGCACATTAGGTGATCTACCATTTTAATTTTCAAAACATTCTTGCCATACAATCCTATTAGCCATGCATCTAAACAGTTAAAGATTGCGGGAATTTAAAGTGCGAAAAATAAACCTAGCTATTACAAGGCTTCGGGGGGGATTTATTACATAACCAAAACCAGAGATTTAAAGCAAGAAATAAAACCCTAATTTAACTATTACAAACCCTGAGCAGTTACAAAAATAATGGAAAATAATTAACAAGCGCGCGGCGAATTAAATACGAGAGAAAATTGAAAACCCTAAAATATAATTGAGAAATAATTTGGGTTGTATTTTTGAGAAAAGAATTGATTAAATTATGTGCGCCTAAAACCCTAATTCTAATCTTTTTAATTATGAAAAAGAGATTGAAATTAACCTAATCTAGCTAAATTAAATAATTTCATGAAAATAAAATATTTTACAAGGAAAACAAGATTTTGTGTATTTTTGGTTTTTTTTTATTTGAGAAAAAGAAATTTAATTGTAAAATTAAAACTAGTTTCTATTTGATCTTAATTATAAAAGAAATTAACTTAACCTATATTTCTAATTAAATTAAAATAAATATTTTATTTAAAAAAAATGCTTTTTTTTTGGTATTTTGTGATTTATTGATTTTATGATTTTAAAAAAAGGTGATTAATTTGGTGAAAAAAATAATTAAATAAAACAATTAAAATAAAAGAAAATAATAAAGAAAAGAAGAATATGGGCATGTATACTAGCAGTTCTAGGGGTGTGGAATTGAATTTCCAAGCCCATTAATCTCCAAGCCCAGTCAACCACACTGGATCCTATGCAAGCATTGACCTGAGGTGTACCAAGGACATTCAGGGGAGATGCGTGAGATCTGGCCAGCAGTGCATCTAGTGGTCAGGAATTGCTAGCGCATGGTGGATGGTTGGGAGTGTGGTACACCTGATTGCATAAGAAAAAATAATACAAAGCAATTGTTGGGACCTGGGATCGAACCCAGGTCCTTATACTCGCCTCCAATGATGCATTGCCAGCTGCGCTACCATGTTAAGTTGTTATTACAGCAACAAGAATATATAATATATAAAACCAATTAATGGATTCAAAAAATGCGCAAAAGTCAAATCAACCAGTCATGGGCTGCCACGCATCATCTTCTTCGTTGCAACCGTCGTATTAGGTAAAAGACTTATACCTACGGATGGTTGCTGTAACTACAGCCCGTGTGAGTTCAGTTGGTGTTTTGGGGTGCTTCAAGCCTTGCAACTGATCCAATTAGCTTCTGGGAAGGTCCAAGAATCGATTAGCAGCGTTGGAATGGTATGAATTGATCTTTAAATGCAAAAACGATCCAACACTTTTTGTCACTTTTTTGGAATTTGGTTTGGTGTTTTCACGACTGCCCATCCCTTGTTCTTGATCTGCGATTGTTGTATACATATAGTAGACTGAATTAGGTCAATAAAATTGTATCATATCTTTGAGAATTATGAAAATGTGATTTGATTTGATTCATGTACGATATCTTTCTAAAACAAGCTTCAATCCAATCTTTTCCAACCCTAATGAGTCTTGCACGAATTGATCATCATGCTAGCTGTACATGGACTCCAAATGTGCACAAAAATCTCAAGATTTGATTTGTTTTCATTATTTTACCATTTAATTTAATTTATTTTGATTTAAATGAATAAAAAAATCAAAATAAATGATAAAAGTAATAAAATAATAGGTGGAAAATCTCAGGGGTCATGGGTCCTATTAGAAACATGTTTCAAGCAAGAAAACATGGGCACCTTTGGAAAAAATGTAAATTTGATCAATGTTGACTTTTGACAATTTTGCAAAAATTGCCAACTTTGACAATGCACAACTCTCTTAATATTTACCCTAGAGAGGTGTTCTTGGACTTTTTAGAAATCTTAGGATGTCCTCTAAGAAACCCATTTGGTCTCATCTCAATTGAGTCTTCCATGTTCATGTAAGAAGCTTTGACCCAAAAGGTGTTTTTGTTGACTTTTCAAAATGACCCATAATATAGAAATTCGTATCTTTTTATGGGTGCATATTTTGAACTTGAGGGATGAATATGAATTGTAGGGAATTTCAGCCTCTTCAAAATGAGCCTTGGATGGAAAATTTCTGATAAAGTATCACTACAAGAAAATTAGTGTTTAACGACACAAAAATTGCGACAGTTATGTGATAACTGTCGTAATTGACATATAGAGACAGTGTTTACGACAGTTGACACCAACCGTCCCTAATATTTATTTTGCGATGGTATAATTAACCATCATAATATTATTATTACGATAGTAAAACAACCGTCGGCCCCCATTTAACACTTTTAACATTGATTTTTCACCAACAACTAGTCACGACGGTAAAATTAACCGTCCTAAAAGGCATATCACGACGGTAAAGCACCCGTCGCACCCTTAAACATTTCACGACGGTAAAATTATCCGTCCTAAAATTCATTTCACGACGGTAAAACAACCGTTGCACCCAAAACCTTTAAAAATTCTCATGGGCACGACGGTAAAACACCCGTCGCCGTAAAAAAGTTAAAAAGCTCTTAAAATACATAAAACATCAATTCACTTTCTACTCCTGCGTTCACTTTTTCTACTCACGGTGCCATTCATGCCGTTCTTCTTCACACCGAAAGAAACCCTTTGACACCGAAAGGAATCTCTTCAAACCGCTCATCTTCACACCAAAAAACGCACAGCAAGCAGTTTAACATCCTCTGCGTTCATCTCTTCAAACACAGTAACTTTTATGTATCACTTTTTGCATTGTTCTCATCTCTCTCATTCTCTGCCATTGATTTCAGCATTGGAGATTCACTTGAATCTTATGGTTGAGCTCTTTGTGATGATTGATTTTGAGTTTGAATATATTGAATTGATGTTAGGTTTTCTAATTTGTTGTTTTAGGGTTTTATTTCTTTTTATGATTTTTTAGGTTTTCTAATTTGTTGTTTTAGGCATAAAACTGATATAAGAGGACCATATACTGATCCAAATGGGATAGTAGTTGTTCCTTTCCCAGCCCAACCTAAGCGAATCTCCAATGCATTTCTAGACACACCAGCAGTAAAGGTTTTAACCACTGCCTTGCCGACACCACCTGCCTCTTTTGCAATATCGAAATCCTTCAACACCAAATTTCTCTGCCATATATAAATTCTTCAAAGGCACAGTATCGAATGAATTGAATTTTATTTTTTCTAATTTAGTTTTAAGAAAAATTGGTTCATATCATGTGATTAGTACATGTGGTAAAAATAAAATGAAAAAACATGCACCTGGATGTAGATGTCAAATACACGTCTTCCAATGCTGCTAAATGTTTTATCATCACTGAACATTATTTCAGCAAAATGGAGATTCACAGTGTAGTTTCCATTTCCAATGCAGAATGCATAATAAGTAAGAGAATTTGGAGAAACACGTGCATCCATGTATAGTTCAGTACCATTGTCGACGGCAAGCTTTGTTGCATTAGACCATATGTAGTAGTCAGAGCGTCCACTATCAAAAAAGTGACCAGCAGTTATAATTGCCCAGTTTGTTCCAATTTGACGATATCTTGCTGATTCCATCTCAGCTGAATCATCATCATATGTCTTATTTCCATCATATGTTATGCTCTTCCCACCACAGTTTATGTAGAGAGAGTACCAAGCTTGGAAAAGAAGAAATAGGTTATCAACTGCTAGACGAATCAATCAGTACTATAGAAGGATATAGGAAATCCATGAAAAGTAAACTCACTTTTAGGACATTGATAGTTTTCCAAACATGAAACATTTCCTCTGAGAAGATAAACAATGGAAGCGGAAGACAGGTTAGCACTCAGTAACATATACAAGTGATATACAACTAAATAGGTAATTATTTATATTACGAGAGATATAAAAACTTACAAGCTGTTTCCCGTCAAAGAAGACGCAAACAAGTTTCTGTGGCATAAGGAAATAGGCTGAGAATCAGGTCGATTCATGAAAATACAAAACAAGAAAACCATGAAGTTAAAAGAAAAATGAAAAAAACACAGTGCTAGGACTCTTACACACTTCCTTGTTGACAAGTTTGCTGCTCAAAGTTTGCTATAGTGAAGTTTTTATACGACAGATCTCTGCATAAAGATATACAATATCTGTCAGAATCTTACATGATGAAGCAATTGATCAACTTCATGGAACAATTGATAGCTCACTCCGTACTATAATGTGATATTTAATATTGACGACTTATGCAATTTCACATTTTAGCAAGTAGCATAAAGAGACAACTTACACAAAGTCGGGTTTAACTATCCAGTCAGGCAGCAGTCCAGATAGCTGATTCCCAGATAAAAATCTAGTTAAGTTAACATCAAAAAGTTAATAAATAGCATTCAAATTATTGTCTAACAGCGAAAATAGTTGATAAGATAGTAAACATTATCCCAGTTATTGAACAGTTCCAAAATGACTCACATCAACTTACAAGATTTTGGCGGCACTAGTTTTTATTTTAGTCTACTAACGAAAGCAATGAACAAAAACATTTCAGTTTCCAGTTTCTAGAATAAAATGTATCTTTCATCTACATTTTTAAGTTATGATAGATGAAGCAGCTGCAAAATTCTTACAGCAAGTACAAGATGTTCTGTAGACCCCCGAAGCCCGTGGGGATTTGTCCACTTAATTTGTTGTTGCTGAGGTCTCTGAAAAAGGATATTCAGAATAAGTTCTCTTCAGAGAAAGAGTAAATATAGAATTTAACATAAAGAATAGTTCCCTATTCTGTGGTGAACAAAAGAATCATGTGTCATAGGCCTTTATTAAATCAACAATATAAAAAGCAAAGATACAGAATATAAGTTCTTATATGAGCGGTTTTTTTTCATCTTAAACGTGTTTAAAAAGCCTGAAAGAAAATTTGAAAGTTATCATTCGATCAAAACTAATATAAATTGGTGAAATAAAAAAAGTGTGTGTAATATATGCCTACTGCTGGTTTTGAAAGAGAAGAGTGTGTGTAATATATGCCTATTGTGTGTAATATATATTTTATGCCTACTGTGTGTAATATATATTTTAATCCTACTGTGTGTAATATATGCCTACTGTGTGTAATCTATGATTTCTACCAACTATTGATATGCTGCTTTGGTTTTTGTTGCAGGTAACTTTTCTCTTCCACTTGCTTCGCTACTCTTCAAACCCTCGTGCGTCTTTGAGGTATGATTTCATTCTTAAATTTGAGTGTGCCTTTACTATATCACTGTTTAATAGTGTTAGACTAAAGAATTTTATCTTATAAGAATTTTATCTTAAATTTGAGTGTGCCTTTACAAATACATTATTCTTATAAGCAATTGTAATAACCAAAATTGCAATGTTTGCAATCGCATTCATACGGGACCGCAAAAACACTTTAAAATCCTAGTACAAAGCAATATTAAGGTCGCACTCGCACATTGACACAACATAAGTAAATATTCTTGAAGTACCTAGCTAAATGTAGTAAACATATTGATATGAAGTATTTATCCATATATGTCTGTTACATGAAACTGTATTATACTAATTGATATCACAAGGCTTCACCTATAAACTTGTTATGTAGTGTGTAAAAACAAATTAAACAACCAATAATAAAACTCATCTCTTTTATTTTTCTATTGTTTATATTCAAAATAACATGTTCTCTTAAGTACTAGAATTCTGAAAATATAATATTTTTTTTTGAAGAAATGGATAAGTCATGGATTATTAAGCCACAATCATCGATTGCGTATCAAAAAGGGATACAAGAATTTATTGATTTTGCATTTAAAGGTGCAAAAGAAAACGACGTAGTAATATGTCCTTGCAAACGTTGCGGTTTCAGAAAATTAAAGAGTAGGAGTGACATGTTCGGCCACTTAAGTTGGTCACCATTTCGCAGGGGCATTCCTGAAAATGACTGGGTTGTTTATGTTCAATATAGGCGGAAAGAAAAAACACATATAACATTAGTGTTTTTATTTGTTAGATTTCTCTGGTTTGTATGTTATCCCTATCTATAATGCATGTTTTTATTTGTTACAAATGTAGAAAATATCCCAAAAAAATTCCCAAAATAGAGCAAAATTGAAGGCTCCGCATACACTCGGATCTAAGTCGCTTGCAAGGAAGAAACATGAGTTGGTATGTCTAAATCTATATGTTGTTGATCGTTTGCTTGATAGTACAAACAATTTATATTAGTTTTTATTTGCAGGAAATGAGAGATGGACGAACATACAGCAGAGGAGAAATGTATGTAGTTTCTCATAAAAAGCCTAACGGGTCATTTATCAATGAAGATGCATACAACAATAATGTAAGTACAAGTTAATTCTTTTGAAATACTGGAAAAAAACGGTAATAGTAATAGAACCATCCCAAATATAACTCACCACTGGAAAAATCCTATTAGATAATAAGAAAACCTCAAAAGTTAAAATTTTCTATCAAATCTCAGCCACATAAATTGGCTAAGCATTGCCAGAACTTGAATGTAATAGGGTTTGATACTGGCATCAGTTCATAATAATCAAATGGGGTACAAGGAATCGAAAGCTAATACTTCAAATTCACAGACAACATTGTTACGTTTCTTTCAGAAATTAACAACATGACCTATCCAATACTCCATGTCACATAGCAGAACCTACCCAATACACCATGATTTTTTCTTTGAAACAACCCATGAACCAGACAGGGAGTTTGGAGTATAACAGGAGAGATAGTGTAGGTAATAGGACATGACAAAAGTCATAGATAGTGAACATAATATTCTTTTTCTAAAACCTAAGGTATCCATATCTTCTTTTTTATTGTCTTAGTTGATATATTAACTCATTCATTTGTGCTCTTATGTTTTTCAATGAATTTTTTCAAATATGAGGGTGGTATATTTCTATTTGAGTAACCAGGCTTGCGATATGTAGATAGCTCCTCATCAGATGTTTGATGATTAGGAAGCAAACAAAATTTTGCATTTTTGCAAAGGTGAGAATACAAAGCAACAATCCCTCCTGCACAAGTTGAAAGCATCAGTACTACTACACTTAATACATATTATAAAGGGATTTTTTTGAGGAGGGGCAGGGGATCGAGACTCAAAATAATAATGAATAACAATCCTTACCATTGCTTAATGTACTGCTTTCTTATTATTCATGGCAAAAATGTCAAAATTATATACCAACAGTATTATTCAAGTCCAATTACAATAGTTTGTGCCACCTCCTAGTTTGTGCCAACTTCTTTTTACGTATATATGGAAGTCCATGATTTGATCAAGAGGTTCTCCCCCAATATATTATTCTTGTTATATAAACAATAGCTCAATTTTTTCTTTTTCATGTGCAGAAAAAATTACAAGCTGCAATTAAGGATTCTGTGTCTGAAAATGAGGCATTTCAGAAAGTATTTGGAAAAGAAAAGCATGGATATGTTCGTAGTATGGGACTTGGAGTTACACCATCTCAAATTAATAGATCTACGAGATCGACATCTTCTTCTGCAGAAAGTGAACAAATAAAGGAAATGCAAGAAGAAATTAATGCACTTAAAGAAAAGAATTCAAAAATTGATGAATTAACACATGCAATCATATTCTTAACGCAAAGGGACAAGGCGAGGACAAAGGAAATTGAACTCTTAATGCAAATGCAGAATTTTAGTGGAAGACAGGTATATTATTTTGACGCATTTAAAGTTAAATTTTATGAGTATTATTTTAAAGATTATTATTTTAATACCTTTTTTTAGGGATTGGAATCACCCGCTGATGGTAGACGTTCATCTGAGTCTAGCTACCGTATTGGAGATAATGGAACTTCAGGGGGGACAAATTAGACTTTGCTATGATCGAGATAATTAGATTGTGAACTTTCTCATGTATTTTTGGCATAATGATACTTATTATTATAATATTAGGAATTGATATATTTTGGGTTTTTTGTACTACTTGACATGATTATGGAACTCGCATTTTACATGATTATGGAACACACATTTTTTTGGATATTATAATGCTTATTTGATGTTAAATATTTTTTATTGAAATTATTTTTACTATATTACAAAGTGATAGAAAATAAAACAAAAAATAATACTATAAATAAATATATTAAAGAAGAAATAATTTAAAGAAAAAAATAACACAAAAAAAACTATATTTAAAATTTTTTACATAGATAATAATTTAAATAAAAAATATATATAATAGAAAAAAAATCAAGACATAAACAAAAGTCATGGCGACAGTACCGAACCGTCGTAATCAACAATTAAAAATAATCAACAAAAGTCATGACGGTATCGAACCGTCGCCATAAACAATTTAATCAATTTCAAAAGATATTCACGAAAGTATCGAACCGTCTCCATCAATAATTAAAAGAAACTCAAAAGATAGTCACGGCGGTATCAAACAGTCACCAATACTTGATTATGTCAGCTCCAAACCCGTCGTAAACTTGAACGACAGTTTTTGTAACCGTCGCGAAATAGGTTGGGGACACACACTTCTGCGACGGTAAAGCAACCGTCGTGGAAAGCAAATTGCGACGGTTTTAACCGTCGTAATCTACAAAAATATGAAGAAGTTATGCTTGGTCAAAGTTGGGTTGAGTTTTCCTACAAAACCCTAATTTAGCAACCTTTGGGTTTTGATGAATTTGGAGCATTCCTTGAGGAACCATGATCAACCCTTGATAAAATGATGGAATTCACTTTAAAATGTTGATGTCGATCAAAAATCTCGAGGTTTGACTGTATGTGGGCCACAATTGACTTTTGACCTAATACAGTCGATTCTCAAGTATTTGAGTAGTTGGCTGAGCAAACTTCTTATGCAAGGCCTGAAACTTGGAATGGATGATCTTGGGAACATATTAGGACCTTGGGAAGCATATGAGGCCTTTGTGGTTCACACATCTTGTTGAAAAGGGAAAACCTAATTTGAGGTATACTGCCTTAGGAGAGAGTTTGTCTGGTCAACTCTTGGACTTCCTTGAGCAACTTGGGGACCTCACTTGACATTTATTGAGTAAAAATGATAGTGCAAATTTTGGGGTACAACATGGGGGATACTGGTCTTCAGAGTAGTCCTCTTCTTCTTCCTCTTCAGATTCTGGTTGGGCAGTCACTTCCTTGCCTTTCCCTTCTTGATTATCCTTTTCACCAGATGATGTTGCGAAGTCTAGGGTCCGTCTGGCTTGTCCTTGGAACCTTCTTCCTAGATTTAGAACTCTGGTTGTTTTCTTTGCTTTCTTCTTCTTTTCTTTGATCAGCAAAGTTTTCAAATCCTCTTGTCCTTTGGCTAGAGTCAAGAACATCTGTTGAAACTGAGCATTCTGCGCCTGAAGGTCTTTTACTGTCTGCTCGAGATCCATCTTACTGAAACAAACAGTAGAAAGATGAGGAGACTTGTTGTAACAAACCTGCTTATGTTATGATTAATGGAGATGTATATGCAATGATTTCAAGGAAATTAGAGACTTAAATTTACTTTAGACACAAAAAGGAACACACATTATATTAATAAATCAAAGTTTGAGTACATCATGCCTCTTTTGGACTTACAAAGAAATACAAAAACTCTAAGATAAAAAAGTTGTACGCATCCTCTTTGGTGCGATGTAGGCGTTCAAGCTCCGCTCCTCATGAAGTTGCTTGGTGATTTCCAGAACCTTCTTCTCGCTGGTGTAGAATTGGGCCTCGAAAGTGTCTCGCTCCCCCTTAAGTTGTATCCAATCCCTTTGCAAGTCTTCAAGAGAGGTGGGCATGTCAGGATGCAGGATAGTGTATGGAACATCTCCTTCCACAACAGGCTCTATGATAACCGGGAAAATGGAGGGGTAAGGCATCATAAGACTTTGAGCACGAGCTCTTACCCATTTGAGGTAAGGCTCAAGAGGGATGGAATTCTTATGCCCCAATGTCTTGCTATCTACCTTGTTAAACATCCTCCAAGCTCGGATAAACCTCTGGCAGTGACCTTGATCGTCATTCTCGTAGTAAAATACCAAACCTTGAATAAGCATCTCATGGGGACCATCCCTTCGGGCGTAACCAAACTGTCTTAAGGCTAAGCAGGGGTTGTAGGTGATACCTCATCTAATTCCAAGTAAGGGGGAATTCGGGAATTCTCCATAACAGTCGATGATAGTTACATTCTCTATAGATCGGGAACACCAATGAATGTCTGAATGTTTGAGCGTCATCAACCTATATGAAAACCTTAAAACTTGCTCGTTCTTCAATACAGATTGGGGAAGATGCGAAATAAACCATCTTTCCAAAAGAGGAGTACAACACATAAGGATACCTCTTTTCCTCATAGTGCGAGTGTGAAAAGAATGTAGGATATCCCCTATAAAAGTAGGCACCGGGTTACGAGACATGAAGATTTTGACGGCGTTTACATCTATGAGTTAGTCAGGATTTGGGAACAAAACCATCCCGTAGATAAGGAGAGCTACAATTTCCTCAAAAGCTTCAAATCCAAGGAGTTCCAACAGTTTTGGGCTTTCTCAAACAAGAACTTGGCTAAGAAACCTTTGACACCACTCCTTGTTTCCTAATTAGTTGTGACATCAGATGGTTGCAAGTGTAAGGCTTGTGCAATCTCTTCTGGCTTTGGATCTATTTTCGTACCGTTGAAAGGTAGTTGATTGAGAATGGGAATCCTTAAGAGTTGGGAGAATTCTTCCAAAGTTGGCACAAGTTGATAATCGGGAAATATGAAGCAATGGTGTAGAGGATCAAAGAATTGGAATAACACCTTCATCATGTCTTCATCAGTGTTGGAGGTAACCAATTTTAGTAGGCGGCCATGTATTTCGGTAAATGGAGAATTTTCAGGAATTCTTGATGCTAGCTCTCTAAGTTGTGGAGGGATCCTTACAAGATTGACTTGAATAGTTTTCCTGCGAATAGAATCCATGTCCTACAAAACAGAACAAAGATAAATCCCCAAAATCCTTGAAATGGTTAGTAAGTATGAGTATGATGTTATGATGTTTATGATGTTATGTACAAGTAAATATATACAAACAAATCAAACAAGTCCTTAGGTTTAGGCTTGCATGGAGTCTCATAGGTAAGTACCCTCTTGAAGTTTAGTTGGCTCAAACATGTCCTAACAATAGTAATCAGGTTCTAAGGGAGCTCAATATCACTGGTTTGTTTTCTCGGGCATTGTTTTAGCGCAAGCCTCTTTAATGGCGACAGAAATATCCCAAAAAACCAAACCTCAATGAGTGTAGTATCGAGTATCTACCAACTTCGGACTGCACCAAAGTCGGTCATCTCACTACGTCCTAATGGCCAAGTTGGTCAAGTAAAGGTTCTAGAAGTTATTTAGTGCTTCATGACATCACTCACCGGCCCCATATTCTCCTTGACTACTCAAGGGCTATCGGTACACACAAATATGTAACACTAACATAGCTATTGCTTAGACCATGTCGGTATACCCCGCACAGTTTCCATAATGTATTGCTACTTACCTATAAGGTACCCCAAATCCGGGTAGAGGATTCAAACCCAAACAAAGAACCAAAATGTAAAGCATACAAGTCAAACAATGAAAGCAAATAAATGTGATCTAACCCTAAGGTAGCCCCCCTTTTAAAATTGTCCCCAGCAGATTCGCCAGTTCTGTAACACGGTAGAAGAACTAACTTGGTTGTTTTATGTTTGATCGCAAATGTCGCGGTTAGCAAGAGTCGCCACTGACTTTTCTTATATCCAAAAGGAAAGGCTGAAAAGAACAGGAAAGACCTTTGATATGTTTTCTTGAGTTCGAGGGGTAGATTATGAAAAGGGAAGGTATTAGCACCTTTTTCATCCATGGTTTTCCATGGGCTCTTAGTTACTTGCTAGATCACTTGCTCTCGTTTGAAAATGTGCTTTTTGTGGTTTTTTGAAAGTATTTTGTAAAGATGCCATTGTTTTAGGCAAACTTTGTAATGATTCTCGTTCGTAAGAATGTATACAAAGTGTTTGATCTTTTGAAAATGTTTTCAAGTTTGAAAGATGTTTTTTTGAAAGTGTTGGTGTTTGTTTTGAAAATAGCAAGGATGTTTTTGTTTTGAAATTGAGTAAGTAACTAGGAACATTATACCTACTCAAAAGTCTTTCATGTTCATTTCCTCTTTCCTTTGACATTGTTATCTTACCATTGATTTGGTAAGTAACCCTATCTTTGGATGTAAAAGGGACGGGCGTGGGTCATTGTATAATCATGATTAACAATGTTGTAAGATATCTTAGCATTTTCTTTAAGGGACTAAGATCATTTTGAAAGGCAACATGGATAGCATCATTGTGGGACTATGATCTTATATTTGCTTGTTTTGATAAGATACCTCACATGCATAATATGGCCATTTTTGTAAGGAAACCTAGTGGATTTACCCTAAGGGTGTTTGTGTGCAAGTGTATTGATTTACATGCTTGATTTGTCTTGATTAGGGTTTGCTACTTGTTGGTTTTAATATTTCCATACAAAACCCTAATTACTAGCATTTGTATATAAAGCAATAAATTGCAGAAATTAAAATTACTATGCTATTACATCGTTTAGGGGAGGGGGTGTACAAATTACAAATGGGGAATTGCAAGAAATTAAATCTAAATAAATTATTACAACCATATTGAATTTGAATAAAATGTAAAAAAATAAAGATAAAATGCAAGAATATAAAATGTAAGGAGAAATGTGATTTTTGTTTGGTTTTTCATGAAAAGGGTTTTTGACTTAATTAATTAAAATAAAATAATTAACTAAAAATAAGAAAATTAAGATTAAGTTAGTAAAATAAATTAATTTAAAGAAAACAAGTTTTTTTATGTTTTTGTGAATTCAATTAAATAAGTAAACAAAAATAATTAAATAAAAGTCCTAAATTCTAAATTGATTTTAATTTACAAGAAAATAATATAATAATAACTTATTATCTAAGTATTTAAAGAAAAAAGGAAATTAATTTATTAAAGAAAATATTTTTGTTCTTTTGGTTTTTATGAAGAAAATATACTAAATAAAAATAAGTAATAAAAATATAAATATTTTTGGGTTTCTTTTTATTAGTAACAAAAAAATGGTATTAATAATAATAATAATAATAATAAAGAAAATGAAAATATATATATATATATATATATATATATATATATATATATATATATATATATATATATATATATATATATATATATATATATATATATATATATATATATATATATATATATATATATATATATATATATATATATATATATATATATATATATATATATATATATATATATATATATATATATATATATATATATATATATATATATATATATATATATATATATATATAAGTCAGGGGGGTTTGGAAATAGTTTAGAGGGTAAAGAAAGAAAGGCCCAAACTGCTGGCCCAAGCGTTGCAAAACCAGAAAGGTGTAAAAAAAATATGAAAAAATGCAAAAGGCAGCGCGCTGAGGTTCAAACCCATGACCTCTTGATTACCAGCGCGCTACCTTATCACTGGGATGGCTATACATCCGTTAATATAACTGAAATGATAAATATACAATGCAAAACAAGTTCTGAATACACTTCATCTTCAACCTCTAGTTAGACCACCTGTAACTTCATTATTTCTCAATAAAAATGGAAAATGTAAACATGAAAGTTGCTCCATTTTTTGATTTTTTTTTACAATAACCAGGTATTAAAATAAAATTTCGCAAATAACCGCGTTTCGGAAAAAATTACACAAATAACCATGTTTCGGATGACTCCCCAAAGGAGGAGCCATCTCACTTGGCGCCTCCACCCCTAGTTTTGCCCTAGGCGCCACCTCACTTGGCGCCTCCTCTCACGTTTAGCCAAGTGAGATGGCGCATGCACTTTAAAAGTGAGAGGAGGCGCCATCTCACTTGGCTCCTAGGGCAAAACTAGGGCAAAATGTTGTTTTATAAATAATTTGTCCGTTTCTCCGTCGTTTCTCACACTTTCTCGCACTATTTTGTTATTTTTTACTCTGTTATTTGTGTCATGACATCGTCCATGATTTTTAGCAGAGATGGTTACGTTATCTTCTCTGCCACGAAAGCTGCGATGAAAATGAAATTCTGGCACATTCACTCCATGGAGCGTCTGAAGCGGGAGTTGATGCGATGGCTAGATGGAGACATTGTGGAGGGGGAAAAAATTCGAAGGATCCAGCAAAGACGAACAACAACCTCACATGCGACAGGAAGACCTAATGTATGGTTGGAGGAAGTCAAAACAGACAGCGATGTAATGTTGATGATGGATGGGTCAGATGAAATTGTGTTAACAGTAGTAATTTCGTAGACGGAATATCGTGTATTTTTCTTGTACGCGCAATATTTATTTTATCAAAATCTGTTAACGGAAAACCCTAATGTTTACAACATAATTAAGGAAAGATTTTATGTATTACAATTTTTATGTGGTTGAGGCAGACGCCCGATTCAGACAATTTTTGCGATTGTGTCCGACCTGACGGCATAAACCACACTTTCTTTCCAGCTTGTCAAGATCGTCCATTTCTGTTGTGATGCGCTTACTTTTGGGACGACCCTTCTTGTTCCTTCGCATTTGGTCATTGTGCCACATTATTTTTCCGTCATATGCAGGCCAATAATCTGGTTTTGCTACTAAAGGAAAGTTGTTGTTGTAAATGTTGAGCAACGTTTCAGATTTGTAAATGTGTGACATAAGTTGCAGCGCTTCTTGATGGGTATAAGCACAAGCGGCAATGACATAAGAGAAAGGCATACGAAATGCTTGAAACCTGCCACAATCGCACCAACAAGAAGGTAGCATGACCTTATATTCTTATCTTGGCAGGCCTTCGTTGTGGTCGATTGTCTCTTTCACAATGAAGTTGTGGTTGTGTCGGTCAAATCGTATAACCATATGAGTGTTGGATTTGGCACTTTCTACCTTAATGTATTTCATGCAGCTTTCACTCCATAGTTGTCCAGATTGCAACACCGCATTCCACATTTCACCTCTTTTGGCAAACAACGCAGCCATCCTAAAATACATAGATTTTACCAAAGCAGTGATCGGGAGGTTTCGTATGCCTTTGAATACCCCATTCATCGATTTAATAAGATTCGTTGTCATGTGCCTCATCTTTGGCCATTGTCGTATGACCTAGTCCATTTTTCCACCGGAATATTGTCGATCCACCTACCGGCTTTCGGATTTGACAAATGGATCTCGTTGCGGTAATATTTGAATGTGGGTTGTGTCAATGCATATCCCGCATTCATAACCGCTTTCCTTAGTGTTTTGTCCTTGATCTCCTTTGTAAAATTCTGGACGATATGCCTAACGCAATAGACATGCGTAGAAGGAGGGTCATGCCAACCGTTTGCAGGATTATTGTAGGCACTTTCAATGGAGGCATGTCTGTCCGAGATCAAACAGAGATCTAGTTGAGGAGCCACGTGTGTCGCAGGTTATTCAGAAAAAAGCTCCAAGCACCACCGGTCTCCCCCTCGACTAGGGCAAAGGCAATGGGGAAAATGTTGTTGTTGCCATCTTGTGCAACTGCCATTAGTAGCGTGCCTTTGTATTTCCCATACAACCAAGTCCCATCAATTTGTATAATTGGTTTGCATGATGCAAACCCTGTGATGCAAGGTTGAAATGCCCAAAACACTCGACTGAATATTTCGTTGCTGTTTAGTTGACTACCATCTTGGGCGTATGCTGGCACTGTTTCCAGAACATAAACAGTACCCGGAGAATACGTCTTGAGTGCATTCAGGTAGCGAGGAAGTTCTTGGTATGACTCCTCCCAGTTTCCGTACACCTTTTCAATCGCCTTAGTCTTTCCTAACCACGCCTTACGGTAAGACGGAGTATATTTAAAAACCGTGGTGATGTGGGAGATGATTGTTTTCACCTTCAAAGATGGGTCGTTGCTGACCAGTGGTAGGATTTCTTGACAAATGAGATCGTAATTAAGTTTTCGGTGGTCCTGTGATTGGGTAGAACTTACACAAGTGTGGGTAGTCATGGAACCTATGACCCAGCAATCACCTCTTAATCTGTATGATGCAGTCAGCTTGAACATATAGTCAGGGTGGACACACTTGATCTTGTACCTTTCTGGGTTGATACGGTCCACCTTAAAATCAACCGAGTTGAGCATGTGGAATTTTTTTATGGCTCTGATGCATTCCTCTCTGTTATGAAACTTGTATTTCTCTTTTATGTTTTCATCCGACTGCATATACAGATTGAAAAATAAATCAGTAGACGGTTCATCTCCACCCATGTTGAAGTTTGTCATGTGCAGAGGTGGTGTGTAGATCTCGTTTGCAGGAATACTAGGTATGCCATCATCGTCAGAATCATCATTCACCATTTCATCAAACTCTAACTCGTCATCTTCTTCTTCTTCTTCTTCAACTGCATCTACCTCAGCTTGTTCATTCTCCAAAGGATCAACCACTTGTGTCACCTGAGGCTCTCGCAGCATAATGTACAACTCAATAGAGTCGTACCCAGAATACACATGGCTGGAAAACATATTCTGGAGATCCTCACCATCTTGAACTTCAACCTTATAAAAAATTATTTTGTTTTTTCCAAAAAAAACTGGATTCTGATAAAATATTTGTGTCACCGAGCCTCGTCCAAGTTTGGCCTCCCATCGTTTTTTGAAGTACGAGAAATTGGCTTTCCCGTTTAAAATAAATCAGATGTTGTCTGTGTCTCTAAACAAAAACCCTGAGGTGGGACAAATGTATGTCTCACCGTTGAAATGTGCTTTGATGACATATTATGGTGCAGAGGCCATTGCGTAGGGTTGTTTGAAGGTTTGAAGGTTGGAATGTTTGAAGTTTATGAGTTATTCAAAGGTTTGTATGTTTGAAGTTTATTGATTGTATGAAGGTTTGAAGGTTGTAAGGTTTGAAGGTTGGAATGTTTGAAGTTTATGAGTTATTCGAAGGTTTGTATGTTTGATTGTTTGAAGGTTTGAAGGTTTGATTGTATGAACGTTTGAAGGTTGGAAGGTTTGACAGATTAAGTGAATCAGTGTTATGATAAACGTAAGACTAAAAAGGTCATACTGAATTTCAATTAAGTAAGGATGTAACCCCCAAGGCTGCCAATAGTGTTACATGCATGGCATCCCAAAGGCTGTTACGTAGCCTGAGCCTACTCTGCAACCAATGACACCTCTTATTCGCCAAAGGGGATGGCGACACCTTTCATTTTTGTACTCTTTCGCCAAGTCTAATGGCGCCTCCCTTAATGTCCAATCGTGTTACATGCATGCAGATATGTAACCCCCTAGGCTGCCACCTAGCCCGCGCCTACTCTGCAAGAGTGACACTTCTCATGCATGCATGCACCAGCTACCACCTCACTCACTCTATGAAATTTTTTTGCCTATAAATACAGACCATATCATACTTCTCTCACACCCACACTCGTCTCACTCTCTGCTACGAAGTCTTTCATAATCTCTTACACTTTCTAAGTCTTTCATAATCTCTTACACTTTCTAAGTCTTTCATAATCTCAAGCATTTTAAACAATGGCTCTTCTAACAATGGGTGATTCTCACAGAGGCACAAGGGAAAATATTGCCGCATTTGTAAGTTTCTAATTTGGTTATACATTATTTATAATTAAGGTAATGCTATGTTTATCTTACTTAATCTTACATTTTTTACATTATTAACTCAGGATACTAAAAGATTCAGAATCCGGTCTCACAACTACCTGGCTCCCGACCCATTTATCGTACCATATCTGGAATACGCAGGTTTCGGACATGTTATAAAGATCTCCAACTGCACAATTGATTCGAAGTTCATTCTTGCAATGTTGGAAAGGTGGAGACCAGAGACCCATACATTTCACCTACCAATAGGTGAATGTACCGTCACGCTAGAGGATGTGTACATGTTACTAGGTCTCCCTGTCGACGGTAAGGCCATGAACGGGTCAGTTCAACAACCCAATTCTATGTGTGAAGAATTGTTGGGCAGGGATATGGTTGAAGGTGATGGTGTGAGAGGTCAGGGAATACTACTCACTGAGCTTAAAAATCATTATGCAAGGTTAGAATTAAACGAAAATTCCTCCGAGCAAGACATGGTAGTAAAAGCCAGAACTTATCTAATGATACTATTTGGTACCTTTTTATTTCCTGAAAGTACGGGAAATAGTGTAAATTTTATGTATTTACATTTACTTAGAGATTTTGAAAAAACAAGAAAGTATAGTTGGGGTTTTGCAGTTTTAGCCCACCTATACAGTTCCTTGTGCAAAAATGCAGTCAAGGAAAAATGTACATTTTATGGCTGCGCTTTTTTACTACAAGCCTGTGGTTGGTGGAGGATGGAGTCCTTAAACCCCGTCAACAACAACACTTTCGTTTTCCCGTACGCAACAAAGTAAGTCATCAAGTTATATCATTTATTACTATTCATCTCTTCACCAAATATATGCTAAAAATAAAATGTTTTTCATTTCCTTTAGGTATTGCGTGAGGGGTATAGATTACAGCAAGAATCCAAGATTCAATGTTGCACTATACCGCAATCTGTTGGATCACTTAGGCCCGGATGATGTACGTCGTACCTTTAAACTTTTCTTCATTTAAATTAATTATATATTACGTTTTCGTTAACCTGATTTAAATTTTTTCGCAGTTTGTCTGGAGACCATATTTGGGTTTGGGCCATGAACCAAACCCCGAGGATGCATCAATTTGGACCGTGAAGACTGCAAGCATTCGGTTCAACATTGTGGAGATGCACCACAACGACCGTGTGAAGATGCAGTTCGAAATGCCTCAAGAGATACCAAGTGATCCAACTTGTTTATCCCCATGGCATCTCAAAAGGATCGACGCCCAGTGGGGTCTTACCAACTGGAAAGACTTTGCTCCAGAATGGTGTAAGATGTGGCAGAGGCATCACCGATATGTCTTGCAATTCCCGGTTTTCCACATTCATGGTAATATGTGACACACGGATCAATATTTATCTTGGTACAGGTCGGTTAGTAACCCTGAAATGCACGTGTCTCATCCAAGGTACTTGGTTGACCCACGCACACAATGGGCACAACCCTCGTTTCCCCGACAACAAACCCAACACACATTAACCTCCCACCAACCCCCCAGAAGAAACAGAACCACAAACACCCAACCACAGTTCCCGCCACAACACAATTACACTCAAATGTCCCACAACCAACCACAATCACCACCTCAGTACCAATACCCCCATATGCCTCACACCCAACCACAATACCAATCACAATACCAACACACCCGCATACCATACACACAATTTCATACTTTTGTATATCCCAATATGGGCCCCTCAACATCCAGCCTTAGCCCTGATCTGGGAATGTCGGAAGATTACGAACAAACCGACCCAGCCTACCATCAACCACAGTATCACCAAACCACCCAAAATCCTTAATACCAAACACCCTAAGATCCATTTCCTTTCTACCCCCCGTAATTAGACGATCAATGCTACAGACCCACCATGGAACCCCACCCACCGCCAACACGACCAAACTTTGAGGGTATGGATAACCGACTGTACCAAAGCGGATCTTCTAGATATGGAGATCTGACTGATTTCATGGATCCGGAACGCATTGACTTCGCTGGGCCATCGACCCTGCCACAGCAGGAAACGCGATGACACCCGGCACGGGAAAGGCGAGGACGGGGATGTGGAACCGGGGGTCATTACCGGGTTCCGGGGGATCACTAATTTATCTGTTTTTTTAATGTAATACATTTGGATGTAATTATATTTTTTTAAATAAAAATTTAATTTTGTTGATCTTGTATCCAATACGCAATGCACCGGACCGGAAAAAAAAAAGCGAAATTTGCCCTAGAATTGCACTTAGGCGCCATCTCACTTGGCTTAGGGCATGCCCTAAGCACATAGGCGCCAAGTGAGATAGCGCCTCCCCTTAAATAATGGGTGTAGGAGCCAAGTGAGATGGCTCCTCCTTTGGGGAGTCATCTGAAACATGGTTATTTGCGTAATTTTTTCCGAAACGCGGTTATTTGCGTTTTTTTTTTAATTCTTGGTTATTCAAAAAAAAATTCCCATTTTTCCATACGAATCCAACTATATAAATATCATGAACTATAAATCAAAGATGAATGATAATTTTTGAAAGTACCAAATTCTGACTTAATTATTTTCAGAGGTTCAGATTCAAAATTCTAACTACTCAGGCAATAATAATGAAATCTAAGGACATGCTTAGCTTCAGGACAATGATATCTACATTTCTTATTCACAAATAAACCATTAATGATGCTTGTATGACGAGTTCAAAAGTATAAAACTCACCTTGCAAGAGGGTATCGTGTTTTGAGTTTGAGCAGCTTTTGATGAGTTCCAGTGATTGGATTAGCTTCCTCAAGTTCCCAGGAAGCTAATGTGATGCTTAGCTTGAGCTGAAAGTGGCTGAGGAGTTCTAGAGAAGTCAAGGTGCAAGGTGCTGCTTTTTGAAAATGGTGGATGGTGATTGTTGTACCCCAGAATTTTCCCTCTCATTTTATCAAGATTCTCCTCACAAGGCTTCTTGGACTCAAGATCAGATTAGGGTTTGCTCAGCTCAAGACATCTCCTTGCACTGATGACCTGAAATTAGGGTTTGAGTTTGCACAGGTATTTTTGGACTTCCAATGCCTCATGTGACTTTCATACTTCATGTTGGACCTCTAAGATTGCTCATACCAAGTTTCAAGCCTTGAATCAAATTTTTGCCCAGTCAATTGGACAGTTGACCTAAAAATCAGTTGTATTGGAGAAAAAGTAAACCATGGAAAATTTACAGTCAAACCTCATAATTTTTTATCCACATCAACAATATAAACTCATATGAACCATTTTATCAAGTTTGGACCACAAATCCTCAAGAAATTTGATCAGATCAACAAAATGGCAAAATGGTCAAAATTAGTGTTTTGACTGGAGAAAGGCAATTTCTGATTTTTCACCTAGCCAATGGAAAATTGGGTTCAAGTATGGTTTCAAGGAGTCAATAGCATCATCTTGACCGAATCACAAGGTTCAAAAGATCTCAAATGCATTGGATTGACAGATGAATTTTCCAGTCAACTGATTAAAAATCAATTGTACACTGAAAAGTCAAACTTTGACTTTTTGGTCAAAATCAAGTGCCAAGGGTCATTTTTCACCAAGATGTGTCAAAAAATGAAACTTGTTCACCAAGAAACCCAATTTTGAAAATTAGGGTTTAAGTTTGAAAATTTTCATAACTTAGAAATTTTCTAAGTTATGAAAATTTCTTATTTTTTCCCAACTTTTTCACCATGATGCAATTGGATTCAAAGAAAACTTCCAACATGAAATTTGTATTCCTCCACAAAATCTACAACTTTGATTCACAAAGTTTTCCCAAAAGATGCTTGGATCTCAAGTTATGATTTTGTGAATAAGGGTCCATAAACTTTTTAACTTAGTGAAATTTTGCCCTAGTTTAGGCAGATTTTTTGGCCTAACTTCATGGCAACTTTTCACCTAGTTCCAAGAGGAATCTAAAAATTCATTTCAAAGATGGATTATAGAGCATGTTTCAATATTTCCAAAATTTCTAAGAACTCTCCAAGATCATTTGTGGTTAGGGAGAATCGAAGGAATGAAAATGGCAAATTATCACTTTTGTCCAAGGCATTTTTTACATTAGTTCAAGTTGCAAATCAGTTTGAATCATGCTTGTACTTGCATTATAGGTTCTAATCCTTTTTACACTCCAAAATTGAATGCAAATACATTAGACAATTGCTTTGTTCTGAGCTATGGAGCATTGCACAAGGAATTATTCAAAAAATTGCATAAAGGTAACAATGCTACTTTGATAAAGCATGCTTTTTGCAATTTTGTATTCCTTAAGCATTGAACCTGATCTTTGGTTGCAAAGAAGATCCATGAACATCAGGAAAAGTATACCAACCCTCTACATCCCACGAGCTAGCAAGTACAGCCTTTGGCAAGTCACTTCCAACTTTTCTTCAAAAACAAGCCAACTTGCAAAAGTCAATATAACTCTTCCATCTGATAAAACTAAGTCTAAGCATCATTTGAACTAAGTTCAGCATATTGTAGCAAGTCTAAACACGATTTCCCAACCTCTAAAACACCCTCAAACACAGAAATCCCATTTTTTTGCCCAAACAGGGCATCATCTGCAGAACCACTTCCAAAACAAAATTGGCTCGTGCGTTTTACCTTGAACCACTTCAAACACATTCCCTATAACCCACCCGAACTATCCAGGAACCTGTCCAGCAACTGTGAGCTCATTTTCACACTTCACCATTTTCATTTTGAAGCTTTGCAGGTTGACTTCTACAAGGAGATTCAGGCAACTTCAAGGCAAGCTAAGCATTGGGAAAGGTTGAGGGAACTTCAAGCAAGCTCACAAGTACTTCAAGCCTCACTCAAAGTTGCTACATTGCCATATCCAAACTCAACTGAACAAGGTATTTGTCAAGTTTCTATCTCTCTATTTAGGCATCCTTAGGCTTAGGTTTGTGAAGCAAAAATGTAGTCTTTAAGTTGCTTGAGTTGTACATATGCATAGCTTCCATTTTTATTAACTGAGCTAGGAGAATTTGTTTGTTGAAGTTGCTGAAAAAACTAGGTCAGAAATTAGGGGTGATAAAATTCTCCTTGTTCTTTTAGAGTTAGGTCATGTTTTTTATATGCACTAAGCCAAAAAAGACCTACGAAAGCGCTTTTTTTTCCTTTAAAAGCGCTTTCTGAGATGGCGCTGCTATAGGTTTTAGCAGCGCTTTTTGTTTAATGAAAAGAGCTTTCGTAGGTCTACTTATGACAACGCTTTTTCTAAAAAGCGCTCTCTTGAGTACCCTTATGGCAGCGCTTTTTATATAAAGCGCTCTCTTTAGTACCCTTATGGCAGCGCTTTTTCTAAAAAGCGCTCTCATAAGTAGGCTTTTGGCAGCGCTTTTTCTAAAAAGCGCTCTCTTAAGTAGGCTTTTGGCAGCGCTTTTTTATGAAAAAGCGCTTTCATTGGTGGCGCTTTTTTTGGAAAAAAGCTTTCATAGGTTGTCTTTTAGCAGCGCTTTTTCTTGGAAAAGCGCTGTCATATGTTTACCTTAGACAACGCTTTATGTGAAAAAGCGCTGTCATAGGTCTACCTATGAAAGCGCTTTTCTCCAAAAAGCGCTTTCATAGGGTGTTTTTTTTAGAGGTATTATTTATATAATTCATATACCTGCATTGTTTGCAGCATATTATTTATATAAACCAGTTGCCATAACCTGTAATTCATAAATAGCGGTAATGCATTGTAATTCCGATACCCCGTTCTCGTACTCTTTCGACAATCGATTGGAATACATCCATGTCTTATCCATGGTTTACGGTTTCTGAGTCAAAACCAATACTCAATATAACAAAACCAATACTCAATACTTTTCACTAAATTCATTTTATTCTATCAACTACTTTAGTACACAAGTATAACACAAGAAACCATAAACAAGAAACTATCATTGCTCAAAATCAATCATAAATTATGTTTGTATCTCAAATTATATATAAACCATTGTTATCAGTATTGTAACTCAAAATCAGTCTTACAAAATCAACCCTAACAACAACTAAACCAGTCCTCATACTATTCTCTGCTCAATAAAATATTGACACAACTCCTCTTTGGTTTCTTCCAACTGAAGTTTCGTGTAATATGCATATTTTTACTCATCGAAGTACTACATAAGAAAACATAATATGCATGATTTAGTTAAAAGTAAAAAATTATATGGAATATCCGAGAAATAATAAAACAAATCCTAAGTTATAAATTCATACCGTGACTGGAATCTCTATTTGATTCAGTTGAATGATTTCTTTGATAAGCCGCATAACGAAGTATCCGCAATATATACCGTTTTGCTGTTGAGGACGCTACATAGAAAAACAAATAAGAATATATAGTTGTATTGTTTTATCAAATAGCGTAAATATTATAAGCAAAATAGTGGAAATTAATATACCTGCACTTTGATCCAATTAATGTTGTTTGATTTAGACCGTCGTACCCGAGCTTCTCTTTGACACCGGAATACTTGTATCGCTCTAACAAAATAAAAATATATATTTAGAACAATGTCACAGAAATAATTAAATACATAAATACACACAAATATTTAGAATAATCTCACTTACGTATCAATCATTAACTTCATATCCGGATAATTTGTCCAATCACCGTCAACCGAATTCAGATAATAGACCACTTCTTTTATAGGATCGATAGCAACCAACAACCAGTGACGTCTATAAATTAAAACAACAGTTTAGAAGAAATTTTTCTACGCAAAAATTACAAATATTAAAATGAACTTAGAATGAAAATCTAACCCTGTAGGAATAGTATTATACGCCCAAAGATATAAGCTTTCTGTACTGCCAGTTGCCATGAATCTTTCGACTAAGTGCTCTCTTACTGAATCCGGTTCCTTACCAATTGTCGCTCCGCTGACACGGGAGGAAGACACAAAATGGAATCTGTTTGACAATTGATTCCCGCGCATCAATTTGTCATATAACAGCCTTAAATAAAAACATAATTAATATTAGAGTATATTCATTGAAAATGTTTAAAAAAGATTTCAGCTAATTACATAATATAAAGATGGGGTTACCGGATGTATGCGTGCATAATACTGACGCCCAATTCTTTATGACGGAAAATCTGTTCCACGTCCTCATGTCCAATTATTTCGGTGCAAGGAAAACCAAAAATACCTTGATCCATATCCATTTGACGAATACCACCATCCATCAAATTTGTTGTTCCCACTATTGTTTCAAGACACTGCCGGTATCGAGGGAAAAATCTAGTAGGCACCCTTTTCTTGGGTGGTACGCCAATGATTTTCTGGCTCACTTGTTGTGACCCATGAAAAGGTACCTAAAAATCATATAAACTCGTTTAAATTATAAAATTATGCAGTTTTTTATTCAGATCATATAATTAACACTTTAAACGTACCTCTTTTGGTGATACGTCAGACTCGTCGTGCCGCAAAATCCCTTTACCCTTAGATGCGGGTGTTGTAGGAGTCTATAATTACCGTGGAAATAACTGAGGTCAGAACTGACAGTTGAAGACTTAAAGATTCATAATTGTTTTCAACATACCTGATCATCTATGAAAATGAGGTCGGATGGCCATGCAACAAAAGATCCAATTGCATCTCGCAGCAATGTGGTCTCAGCAACAATGTCAGGTACCGGCAGCAATGCATCCATATCTAAAGCAATGTCAACCGATACTTTCATGTGACCATCCGGAAGCGGTCTATTATGAAGTAAATCTCCCGAACTGTTATGGACTTTTCCCTTTCCAACTAGTCGATAAGTCGGTGACGATAGGTATAGCTGGCAAGATGAAATGCCCTTAACCAATAATAACCGTTAGAAGTGACTAAAAATATTCTATAGTAATAACGGATATATATTGAAAATTACCTCGGGAAATTTATGCTGACAGTTGATACTAGCTTTGTCACTAGTTTCTTTCAATTGTGAACTGCTCTTTTCCGCCATATATCTCTCTTTATCCTTCTGCAATTCACAAACTTGAGCTTGTAAATCCTGCAATGTTTGCATCACCTCTGCGTTGCTAGGATTTCTTCTCCTTGGATGCTTATACAAAGAGGTTGGAGTCACACCATGACCTTTACCCCTCACCTGACCCGGATACTCAGCAATATTTAGTGCTCGACTAAGTACGCTCCTGGTATCGTGAGGATCCTCACCTGGGGATACCGATTGGGACAAGGTCTCCTGTAATTCAATTACATATAAAAAATTATTAGTGGAGATAAAAAATTACTTAAATATTAATAAACATTAATTGATTTAACTAAAGACACAATCTTATACTTACACATTCATTATACACATGTTGAATATCAGGATTAACAGCTTGATCCTTGCCCACACGGGCTTCCTTCCACAACAAATGTGCCAGTAGTGATGTTGCGTCACTTTTCGTCTCTTCTAACTACGCAATGACGGAAGTCTTAAGATCATCAACTATATAACACATTGAGAGAATTAATAAGATCGTAGAGTTTATATTTACTTACAATTTTTTCCTCTAAGCGAGCATATCCCAAACGCCCTTTTTTGTATGGATATGCGAGTTTTGACGCTCTCTCACGATTTATAGCACTCACTTTCTTGAAATTCTCGTCTCTTCTTTGGCCTACAAAACCAACCCATTCTTCATGTGTAATGAAGTTCTCATATTTCTTTGGACGTTCCGGATCCTCTTCAAGAAAATTTCCTTCATCATCTTTAAGATACTTGTTTGTTAAAAATGTTCTCCACCCTCTGTGTCTTTTTCCAGCCAAACCCATTATATACTTTTTACGGGTATCTTCAATGTTAAAAGACCTCTACAAAAAAACATACGCATAAAGTGTGTTAGTAAAAGAAATTTAAACACATATTATCGTCAAGATAAAGCAAATAACAAAAACCATATATGTACCTTTATCTCAATCCAAACTTTCTCCTTAGCCTCATCCAACTCTCCTCTTTTCCATCTAGGAGTGGTGATCGGAATGTGTATACGAACAAGCGTACCAATGTAGCTTGTCAACTTTGCAGCATTAGACCCAATTAATTGGTCATTATCATTCCATTCTACATTATATGTTACTCCTCTATCTCTATCACGTATGATTCCCCTCATAATAGTTATACCTCGTGTAATATCTTTTTCTGAAGTATTTTCTTGAGTATTTTCAGGAGCATTTTCAGGAGCATTTGCATCTTTTGCGTTATCTTGATTACTAGCCATTTGACCTGTAATAATGAAAAAAATAAAAATGAAATGGCAAATAAAAATGAAATGACAAATATAAAAATGAAATGACAAATAAAAATGAAATGGCAAATTAAAATGAAATGACAAATATAAATGAAATAGCAAATAAAAATGAAATGACAAATATAAAAATGAAATGACAATTAAAAATGAAATGGCAAATTAAAATGAAATGACAAATATAAAAATGAAATGGAAAATTATATATACTATTACCCTTTTCACTAAGGTCTCTTTCTTTTCTTGGTAGGAATGTGTTCTACTCGTCTCTTAACAACGCGGACAGTTGGATTGATCCAAATACCCTCATTATGATCGTTTCTAATACATGATTCATTATCATTTTGATCAGTTATGGTTAAAGATTCAATGTCAACACCAATATCACTTTGATCTCCAATGCTTTCATCAATTACTTTGTTAGATAATAGCACTATAGACCATTTCGTACTTGTCGGATCATTGACATAGAACACTTGTTTAGCTTGAGAGGCTAGAATGAAAGGCTCATCTTTGTACCCCACCCTATTAAGATCCACTTGCAAAAAACCTGACTTATCCATTCGTATGCCATTATTATTTTCAACCCACTTGCAACCAAATATAGGAATCTGAAACTTCTCGTAATCAAACATCCAAATGCGCTCGATAACCCCAAAATATGACAGGTTTGCAAATTTTGGGTTTAAGTCCTTCACACTTGATATATGCATTGCTTCAGCGATCAAGGTGACACCACTATTTTGCACAGTACTTTTGTCATCCTGTTCTTTGGTATAAAATGTGTATCCATTAATTGCATATGCGCTATAAGAAAACACAATTAAACTTGGACCGTATGCTAAACATCTCAATCTTTTTGTTACTGAAGCATGATCTGAACGATACTTTGAATAAATATGTTCCTTAAACCATGGTATGAAACTTCGATTATGCTCTCGTACAATCCAATTCTCATTTCTATTCGGATTTAAACCTCGAAGAACACCCTTGTGAATTTCAACATACGGCTCAACTTCAAGCTCATTATGCAGAACATACAAATGCACTTGATCCCGTTCGACCATTGATACTGTCACAACTTTATTTCCAATTAGCTTCTTACCTTCTTTTTTTTCAACAATGTGAGATTTGGGGAGTCCAATTGATTGAACATTTGACAGATATTCAGTACAAAACTCAATCGCTTCTTCAACAATATATCGTTCAGCAATACAACCCTCTGGTCGACTTTGGTTTTTCACATACCCTTTTAATATTTTCATATAACGTTCAGTAGGGTACATCCATCTCATATAAGCTGGTCCGCACAATTGTGTCTCTTTGACAAGATGAACGACAAGATGAACCATTATGTCAAAAAATGAGGGAGGGAAATACATTTCAAGATCACACAAAGTAACAACTATTTCTTTTTGCAATGTTGGTAAGATCTCAGGATCGATCACCTTGCTGCAAATTGACTTGAAGAAAAAACACAGTTTAGTTATTGCACTTCTTACTTTTTCTGGAAGAATAGAACGTATACCTATCGGTAGAAAATGTTCCATTATAACATGGCAATCATGCGTCTTTAAACTCTTTAACTTGAGGTCTTGCATAGACACAAGTCTTCTAATATCTGATGAGTAGCCTTCTGGAACTTTAACCTCACTTAGGAACTTACACAATATTTTTTTCTCCTTTCTGGATAGAGTGTAAACAGCAGGTGGTAGATATGTTCGTGTTCCTTTTTTCACGGGTCCCAATTCAGTTCTTATTCCCATCTCTACCATGTCCTCCCTTACTTTAAGACCATCCTTAGACTTCCCTTTTATATTGAGTAACGTACCAATAACACTGTCAAATACATTTTTTTCAATATGCATAACATCAAGAAAATGTCTTACATACAAAGATTTCCAATATGGCAATTCAAAAAAAATCGACCTCTTCTTCCACCCACCTGTAACAACTTTATGTGCAAAAGGCTTGCCAAACTGAATACTCACATCTTTCACCTTTTCAAATAATTGATCACCTGTCAATCCAGGCGGAGCTCTACGTTGTTCGGTATCTCCGTTGAACGCTTTTCTCCATCCACGATATTGATGTTTAGAATTTAAGAATCTACGATGACCGAGAAAGACATTCTTCTGACAAAGTTTCAATCGCATCGTATCGGTTCCATCTTCACAGATAGGACACGCTTTTTCACCTTTAATGCTATACCCGGATAGATTTCCGTAGGCTGGAAAATCGTTAATTGTTCCAAACAACATCGCCCTCAAGTTGAAACTTTATTTCCTATACCCATCATAAACCTCCACACCGTTCTCCCACAAAATCTTCAAATCTTCGATTAAAGGTTCCAAATATACGTCTATGTCATTTCCTGGTTGTTTAGGCCCAGAAATTAACATAGATAACATCATGTACTTACGCTTCATACATAGCCACGGAGGTAGGTTATAAATCATAAGAATTACAGGCCATGTGCTATGCGAGATACTTTGAATAGCGTGTGGGTTCATTCCATCAGTAGACAATGCCAAGCGAAGGTTTCTTGCGTCTTTTCCAAATTCAGGATAATCATTATCAATTTTCATCCACTGTGGTGAATCTGCCGGATGTCGAAACTTTCCATCAACAATTCTTTCATCTGCATGCCAAGTTAAGTGTCTTGAATCGGTTTCACTACGATACATCCGTCTAAATCTCAGAATTATAGGAAAATACCATAAGACTTTTGTCGGAGACAACTTTTTCTTATATCAAGGGGCACCGCATTTAGGACACTCATTTAACGATGCATACTCGTTTCGAAACAAAACGCAATCTTTTGGACAGGCATGTATCTTGTCATAGCTCATGCCAATAGAGTAAAACATCTTTTTGGCCTCATACGTTCGATTGGGGAGAACATTATCCTCTGGTAGCATATCTTTCATAAGGGCTAATAACTCTGAAACTTTTATCCGACCATCCATTGCCCGCCTTTAAGTTGTACAACTTTAATACCGCAGACAATCTTGTGAATTTTGTACAACCATTATACAACGGTTTCTCTGCATCGCTTACCAACCTCTCGAACATTTTGGGACAATCATTAAGATCTTATTCAAGCGCTTCTGCAATCTCTTCAAATCGATCATAATCGTAAGTATCTGTGCCATTGTCGTTTGAAGCATAGGTCCTATTATCCCCCGATTCATCATTCCCGTCACTTTTCTCACCATGCATATTCCAACATGTATAACTTCTATCAATTCCATACCGTATTAGATGCGATGCCAACTGAACCGCGTCAACCCGATTCCCATAACAGCAACACAAACAAGGACATGTCATTCGACCGGGGTCTTCGGCATGTGCAACAGCAAACTTAACGAATTCCGATACCCCGTTCTCGTACTCTTTCGACAATCGATTGGAATATATCCATGTCTTATCCATGGTTTACGGTTTCTGAGTCAATCTGAGCTAAATGATAAGTTAGAAAACAAAACCAATACTCAAAACTTGCACTTGCTCTTGCACAACCATATAACAAAACCAATACTCAATACTTTTCACTAAATTCATTTTATTCTATCAACTAATCACATTTTATGATTACATCACTAATCACAATTCTTAACTCTCACAATTTTATATAAGCATGCATTCTGTTACCTTAAAAAGTTGTTTTTGTTTCTTTATCCATCTCATTAACAAGTTAATTAATCACTTTACATTATCTCTAATTAAATATACATATAGATATAGATATATAGATACATAATAATGAATGGTAATGTGAAATGGGTAACCTCGTTTGTTAATGAATCATAATTTCCACCACCATTCACTAACACAACACAACATCATTAGCACAACCCTCTACATGTCCGTTTCTTATATACTAGTACACCCTTGTTTTCTGATACGAAATTTTGTAATAAACAAAAAGGACAAAATATTTTGTATAGATTGAAAAGAAGAAACAATCACCTGACGGTTCTCTTGTTTTCTGACGATTTGACACGTTTGAGTTCTCCGGTGAGATATGTTGCTCTGAATCAGAAGGTCCTGAAGAAGTTAAAGAAATCGATTAATTTCCAAAACACATTAAACAAACATCAAAAGACAGAGAGCCTTAATCGGGAATCACAATTACCTGCCGTCCAACTAGTGTGAATGAGAAACACTAACTGTGCTTGCTAATCAATGAAACAAGAATTTTGTATGTCACTATGGCTTCCAAGAATATATTCCGTGCCCGATTATTCAATAAACGCTCAATAACTTTTAAAACATAATCACCTAACACTAAACCGTCCATTGCTCCAAAAAAAAAGGTAACAAAAAAATCATCAAAGGGTTTTAGGAAACATTCAAAAATCATCAAACAACAACAACAACCAATACAATGTGAATGAGAAGAAAATAATAATCAACGAAAATGAAAACTGATTTCAGAATACATAACAGCCACAGTACGAACCTTGTGAAGAGAGGGACGAGTCGTGCGGCGGCGATGAGAGTTGACGATGGTGGCGATTAAACGGAAAGAGCTACCGTGAGAGGACGAAGAAGGAACAGGAACGAATTTGGGGGTTGGGACGTTGGAAGAAAGGAAACATAACAGCCACAGTACGAACACACCTTTAATCAAAAACAATAAAATTTATTATAAAACAACCTACGAAAGCGCTTTTAAAAGCGCTTTCTAATGGTCATGTATAACAGTGCTTTTACATAAAAAAGCGCTTTCGTAGCATATCCTATAGCAGCGCTTTTAAAAGCGCTTTCTAAAGGCCAGATTTAGCAGCGCTTTTGAAAAGCGCTTTCTAAGGCTGACCTTTAGCAGCGCTTTTGAAAAGCGCTTTCTTAGGTTCCCTCTGAAAGGCACCCTTTAGCAGCGCTTCTCAAAAAGCGCTTTCTAAGGGTGACCTTTAGCAGCGCTTTTGAAAAGCGCTTTCTTAAGGAACCCTTTGAAAGCGCTTTTTTTAAGCGAATTTTTTTAATACCTACAGCAGCGCTTTTTCCTAAAAGCGCTTTCGTATGTGTGCTGCTAAAGCTTATTTTTGGCGTAGTGGTGGTTGGAATCGTGATTAAAAATGCTATAAGTTTCATGTTGTAAGTTTTGGATTTCATGCAAGCATGAGCAAAAACAGGATTTGAAGTACAGAGGCGCGCGCGTGTTTGTCTGAAGGACAAGGATGAAGTGTGCATGGGCCTGGCTCGCTTGGGCTTGTTTCTTTCTGCACCCCCCTTTTGCTTTTTGCACCCCTTGGCCCATTTGTTATATTTTGCATTTTTTTATTTCTTTTGTGATTTCTGACTTTAATACTTTTTATGAATCTTAAAAAATACCAAAAAATATTTTCTTAATTTTTTGCATTTTTATTTTATTATTTTTATTATTTTTTGGGCATAAAATTAGTTTATTAGGTTTATAAAACTTATTTTCTTAAATAAAATTGTAAATAATATTAAAATACTTAAATATTTTATTATATTATTTATACACTTAAAATCATATTTTCATATAATATTCAATTTTGTAACATTTTTGTATTTATTATTATTATTTTTCTTAAACAAAAATGAATAAATTAATAATATAAAGCATATTTTCCTTTAAAACAGAAATTAGGGTTTTCACCCTTTCAAAAATAATCATTTTATTTTCTCTTATTTTTAAGACTTAAATAAATTCATTTTTACATACATAAAATCAATACAAAAACATTTTGCATATTTATAATTTATTCCATATTTAAATACTTGTTTATTTATTTATTGTTGTATAAATTCAATTTGGTTGTAATAGTTTTAGGGTTTTATTTTGAGCAATATCCCCCTATTCAAACTTGTACCCCCCCTTCCCCTAATATTGTTGTAATAGTCTAGATTTACTTTATGCATTTTATTGCTTTCATATACCATGATAGTAAAAACTAGGGTTTGTATGCAAAGACCAAAAATCAAAACAAATAGCATGACTTAACACAAGACAAAAATGCATGAAAATGACAACACAATGCACACAAGCACCCCTAGGGTTTCATCCACTTGTTGCCTTAAAAATGGCCATGGTATGCATGCTAGGTATCTTGGCAAAACAAAACAAAACAAAACAAAACAAAAAGATCATAGTCCCTCGATGACGCTATCAAAATGTTGCCTAAAAACAAATGATCTTAGTCCCTCAAAATGCTAAAGATACTTGGCACCATTGCTATCATGGTCATACGATGACCCACGCCCGTCCCGTTTAACATCCAAAGATAGGGTTGTTTACCAAATACAATGGTAAAACAACAATGTCAAAGGGTTAAAAATGTACAAGAAAGACTTTTGATTAGGTAGATGCTCCTAGTTACTTGATCAATTTGTAAACCATCCTTGCTATTTTCAAAAACACATACACAATTTCAAAACATTTCCCAAACAAACTTTCAAATATTGAAACATTTTTCAAAAGACAAAACATCTTTGTGTACATTCTTACAAACAAGAATCATTACAAAGATTGCCAAAACAATGGCCTCTTTTCAAAATACTTTCAAAACCACACAAAGCACCATTTCAAACAATTGGAAAAGAAAAGTAAGTGATCTAAACAAGTAGCTAAGAGCCCATGGAAAACCATGGATGAAAAGGGTGCTAGCACCTTTCCTTTTCATAATCTACCCCCCGAACTCAAGAAAACACCCCAAAGGTCTTTCCTGTGCTTTTTGACCTTTCCTTTGGATAAAATAAAAAGTCGGTGGCGACTCTTGCTAAACCGAAACATTTGCGAACACAAATGCAAAACCTCAAGTCAGTTCTCCCACCATATCACAGAAATGGCGACTCTGCTGGGGAATTAATCTTATAAGTGGGGTTACCTTAGGGTTTAGATCACCTTTACATGCTTTCTTGCTTGACCTGTTTGCTTTACACTTTGGTTCTATTGTTTGGGTTTGAATCCTCTACCCCGATTTGGGAAACATTCATAGGTAAATAGAAATACATTGTGGAAACTGTGCGTCTAAGCAATAGCTATATTAGTGCGACATATTTGTGGGTACCGGTAGCCTTTGAGTCAATCAAAGAGAATACAGGGCCGCTGAGTGATGTCATGAAGCACTAATGGACTTTTAGAACCTTTACTTGACCAACTTGTCCTTTTAGGATGTAGTGAGATGACCGGCTTTGGTGCAGTCCGAAGTTGGTAGATACTCAATACTACACTCATTGAGGGTTGTTTTCTTGGAATATTTCGGTCGCCAGTAAAGTGGCTAAACTGAAACAATGAACACAGAAAATAATCCAGTGATATTGAGCTCCTTAGAACCCGATTACTATTTATAGGACAGGTTGAGCCAACTAAACTTCAAGAGGGTATTTACCTATTGTGATCGGTGGAAATAGAACTGACTGTTTGGAATGCTGGTTCGTGAAATGTCGCGGTAAGCAAGATTCGCCACCGTCGTTTATTTTCTCCAACAAGGAAAGGACAAAAGCACAGCAAAATTCCTTTTCGAGATGTTTCTCGGGTTCGGGAGGTAGATTATAGAAAGGGAAGGTGTTAGCACCCTTTCTATCTGTGGTTATCCACGGACTCTTAGGTACTTGCTCACTATGTTTTCAAAATATTTTGCTTTTCTTGTGTTTGTGGGTTTTGAAAAAAAAATTGTTTGAAAACTTCGTTTTAACTCTTGTATCTGTCCTCAAGAGTGTATGAAGTGTTTGTTTGAAAACTTTTGTCAGAAAAGTGTAGGTGCGAAAAGTATTTTTGTTTTGAAAGAGCAAGTACCTAGGAGAAATCTACCTACTCAAAAGAAATTAAGCTGTGTAAATTTCCTTTAGACAGTACTATCCCACTATTGAGAAGTAGGTAGCACCGTCGTTGGAGTTATTCGGGTCAATTCGATTAATGGGACATATGGTCACTGAAGCAATAGTAGGACGCCTTAGCGATAAACCTAATGTCCTAGATCCTTTTTATCCGAGGCAACCGTTTCGAGGCAACTTGGATCTTTAGACAGGAGGGCGACCTCTAAAACACCCTATACTCAATAACCACGTCGAGGCAACCAAGTGAGGCGTACCCTAAGAGTGACATGTGCGAGTGTGTCAGGATTCAGTTAAGTTATCTTTGCACTTGTTATGGTGAGCTATGGGTTGATTTTAATTTCAGAGATAAGTCTTGTCATGCATAGCCTAATTAACATACATCTAGCAGTTAATAGTTGCAGAAAATAAATCTACGCTATTACAAGGCGTCGGGTATTTACATCGCCAAAAACAACCCTTAAAAAGTAAATTGGGGGAATTTAAAGAAAGCGATAAAAAGGCCTAATTAAAGCTATTACATCCTCGGAACAATTACATAATTGGAATAAAAAATAATATGCGCGAAAAAATTGAATCGGAGAAGTTCTTAGGGTTTTGACCCTTTTTTGAGAAAGAATGAGTTTTTGTTATTTTGCATTTAATTAAACCTAAACTAATTATTTAATTAAATAAAAGAAATATTTTTTTTGGAGTTTTTTATGTTTAAGAAAATAAAAAATAACATGATTAAAAGTCAAGAAACCCTAATTCTATGTTGATTTTAAATTATTATGAAAATATTAAAATTAACCTAATTAAAACAACTAAATTAATTATATTAATGTTTATTTACAACATAACTAACTAAATAAATAAAAATATTATGTTTTTATATTTTCTGAATTTATTATGAAAAAATTAATTTGGTTAGTGAAAATAATAATTATAATAATTAATACTAATTAAGTGAAAAATATAAAAGAAGAAAATAAAAGAAAATAACTCAGGGGGTGTTGGCCCAATTAGGAGGTGTGTTAGAAATTTTGAAGCCCAATTGCTCAAGCCTGTTTGACTTTCTGGCTCCTCCATGCGCATGGTTGACTGGGAGTATGATGATCATCATCTCATGGCCATTAGATTTGTGCCTGTAGACATCTGGCGCCTGGGATGTGAGGTGCATAGTGGATCACGTGTTGGAGACCTGTATGTGATTATGCGAAGAAAAATAGAAACAAATATTTTGGGGGACCTGGAATTCGAACCCAGGTCCCAATGATTCCAAGCCAACGCATCAACCACTACACCACTTGCACGCTTTTGTTATTTAGATAATATACAATTAATATATTGGAAACTTGATCAATATGCTGAAAAAGAAAAATAACGCGCGTCTTTTTTGAACTGGCCAATGGGACATCCACACCTCATCATCTTCTTCGTTCATTCTGCAAAAACAAACATTAGATAGCGGGGGTTTTTAACCCCCACAAACTACAGCGACGAAAAATAGCGATTAGAGCTACAGCCTACATAAATATTTCGCGATGGGTGATTTGGATTCGTCCGATTCTCAGGATTCCAACCATGTGCCTTAGTGGTCTCAATTTTTCCTGGTTTAGGAATCCCCAATTTCACAGCTCATGAACCCTAAAATTCAACCATGGCATCTTTGGATTCAGGACATTATAATTCAATTAACCTATACCAATAGCTTCATATGATTCCTATTAACACAAAACAACAGAAGAAAATATGTTAAATTCACATGAATTCAACAATACGATTTTGAAAAAAAGCTTCAAACCGTGGTTCTGTGCGTGATGATTCTTTGAGCTATGAAGCTGGAATTTGATTGCCACACGTTCTGGGAACCTCCTGCAGTGTATTAGAATCAACAAATTGCCTTGAATCGCCCTAGAATGCAGAAAACAGTTTTGCAATTTTCTTGAATTTTCTCAATATGATATGGCCTTTTTTCTGCAGTTTTCTCACCTCTATGAGATTAGGGTTAGCTTGTATATATAGGAGAATGAAATTAGGTCAAAAGTTTGAACAAAAATCCATTGAATTGATGATTGAATATTTGATTGAAAATCAAATCTTTTTGCATTTTCATGATTGAATAAAGTTGCCAATTTTGGAGATTTTGCATCTTTGACTTGGTGCACGAAATTGCCAGCATATCTTGACCATATTTGCTTCAGAAAAAGATTGAAAAACCAAATCTTTGTATTTTCCTACAATTTAAATTAATTAAATGAATTAATATTGATTAAAAATCCAATTAATTAATAAAAATAAGAAAATAAATTCAATTAAGCTTGATGGGTCGTGCATAAGTCATGGATGAAGTTTCAAGAAGAGATTTGAGGCCCATTAGCAAAAATAAGGTGTTTTGAGCAAAGTTGACTTTTGCAAATTCCTAAACATTTCCCAACTTCTCCAATGCATATCTTGCTCAATTTTGATCATATGACCATGTTCTTAGACATTTTGGAAAGGTCTTGAAGTCCTCTAACCAATGCCTTTGGTACCATGTCATTTGGATTTATCAATATCATGTTATGATATTTGACTTAAAGTGCATTTTTGTTGACTTTTGAATTTGACCTATAATGTAGAAATTGATAACTTTTTATGAGAGCATTTCTTGAACTTGGAGTGTGAAGATGGATTGTAGGAAATGGCATTCCCTTCAAAATGAGCATTGGATGGGATTTTTCTGATGAACCATGAAAAAGTTATTCCCTGGTCAAGATACAATTGACTTTTCTGCTGTCCAAAAATAGTAACTTTTTGCATCTTGATGATTTTTGAGCCCTTCTTGTGGAATCATGATCAAGACTTGATCAAATGATGATTGTGGACTCAAAATAAGATGTTGACCAAAAATTCTGACTTTTGACTACAAAATGACCATTTTGCCCTTACAGTTGACTGTAGATCAAATGGAGCTTTTGACTGTGCAAGTTGGCATTATGAGTCTTGAAACTTGGCATGTAGGTGCTTGAGAATGCATATAGGCCTATGAGACTTGATTGAGCCATTGAAAATCTCCAATTCCTTGAAAGAACCAAAACCCTAATTTCAGCTGTCTTAGGAGGTGGTTTGACTGTCTACCCTTTGAGTAATTTTGAACCATTTAAGGATCATATCTTGAGGAATATGGGAGGGAAAATTTTGGGGTACAACAGTTGCCTCTGTTCAATTTTCTTAAACCTGAGGATATAGATTAGCGTTCGAGCCTTTCGTGATCCGAAGGTGGAAGATAATTGAACACTAAAGTGCCCAGAAATTTGCACTCACATGGTGCAGCGTCAGCAATGTGATGTCGGGAATGGGCTTACAGATGCCATTTGGAGATATGATGGATAGGAGGATGGGCTTATAGATGCCATCTGGAGGTTGTAGTTTTGTTTCTATTGACGGGTTGAGCATCAGAAAAATCTTTAGGAATCGATTTAACTGGATTTGGATGATTGTCAGAATTGGGTCTGCCTCTGGAGCGCATCTGAAACATGTTTGAAGGAGTGACAGAATGACATCTGAATCTGGATCGTATCTGGACTGTATTTGAGATCTGTATGAGTATCAGAATGATTTCCGTGTCGGAACATATCTGTGCTGTAACTGGGATCTGGATAAGTGACAGAATGACTTCCGTGTCTGGAGTATATCTGCACTTGAAGTTGATAGTTAAATCTAAATGAGAAATAGAATGACTTCCATGTCTGGAGCATATCTAGCATGTATCTAATTGCTGACGTATGAATGAGTAGTAGAATGACCGCCGTGTCTGGGGTATATCCATACTATATCTGAATGAGTGACAGAATGACATCGGAATCTGGATCGTATCTGGACTGTCTCCTGAATGAATCTGGAATAAGTATCAGAATGTCGCCAAATCTGGGTCATATCTGAACTGTCTCTGGAAGGAATCTAGAGTACGCAATAGAATAGCATCCGTGTCTGGATCATCTCTAAGTTGTCTCTGAATAAGCAATAGAATAGCATTCGGGTCTGGAGCATCTCTAAGATGTCTCTGAATAAGCAATAGAATAGCATCCAGGTCTGGAGCATCTCTAAGCTGTCTCTGAAAGGAAATCTGGAATAAGTATCGGAATGTCGCCATATCTGGGTCGCATCTGAACTATCTCTAGAAGGAGACTGGAATAAGTATTGGAATGTCGCCATATCTGGGTCGCATCTGAACTATCTCTAGAAGGAGTCTGGAATAAGTATTGGAATGTCACCAAATCTGGGTCACATCTGAACTATATCTAGAAGGAAATCTAGAATAAGTATCGGAATGTCACCAAATCTGGGTCACATCTGAACTATCTCTAGAAGGGAATCTGGAATAAGTATCGGAATGTCGCCATGCCTGGGTCACATCTGAACTATCTCTAGAAGGAAATCTGGAATAAGTATCGGAATGTCTCCAAATCTGGGTCTATCTGAACTATCTCTAGAAGGGAATCTGGAATAAGTATCGGAATATCGCCTGGGTCACATCTGAACTATCTCTAGAAGGAAATATGGAATAAGTATCGGAATGTCGCCATGCCTGGGTCACATATGAACTATCTCTAGAAGGAAATCTGGAATAAGTATCAGAATGTCACCAAATCTGGGTCACATCTGAACTATCTCTAGAAGGGATGATGATCTTTGTCTATTGATTGATCTTTCTTGAAAAGGTAAAGAGTTAGTTGTATGCAATGTCATGATGTATGCATTGTGTAATGATGTTCTCAAAGTAAATGAGATTTATGATATGATGCGTATGTGCATGTATCATGATGTATGAAAATGTGATGTTTTAGCTGGGAAAATAAATCTCGGATAGCTGCTGGAGCATGATGTTGAATTCTTCGTTTCTGCTGAGGATGATGAACGAAGATGATTGTGTGAATAAACCTGTAGGAGAAGGGAACTCCTTTGGGGAATAAACCTGGTGAAGATATTACTCTACGGGGAATTACTCTGTGGGGAAGAGATATTCTGCTGATATTTTAACGATAACTCCGTTGGGGACTCCGTTGATAAGCTCTATTGGGGATTTTGATGAACTCCGCTGGGGGATAGAGAGAACTTCGCTGAGGATGATCTTTCCATTGCAATTTGCTGAGGATAACCCAGTTAGACTCTGGTGGGGATAACCTCCTGAATATGGCTGGGGAGATTCATTTGCACTCTGCAGGGGACAAGCTTCCAGAATCTACTGGGGAAGATAATTCAACTCTGTTGGGGAAGCTTTTCAGACTGTGCTGGGAAATGGTTCCACTGAGGGTATCTTGTATTCCGCCGGGGAACAATCTTATATTTCGTTGAGGAATATTAAGACTACCGGGGATGCTTGCTGAGGAATATCTGTATACTCTGCTGGAGAATATTAAGATCTTCTGGGGATACCCAACTTTTTCAAGACTGATGGTAGACCAACTCTGCTTGGGGGAAGAGTATTGTTGACTTGTCGGGGATACTGTGCCTTCTTTAGGGCTGATGGGAGACCAACTCTGCTTGGGGAGAGTATTGTTGAATCTTGTCTTACTCTGCGGGAGTGAAGGTATCTTGGTCCTATTCTTCAGCTGAACCTACCTTGTACCTGGAGGACAGAGCAGCTCGTATAGTTCGGACAATTCTTATTTCCCCAGTTGCTGCGGGAGAAGAAGGCCTGCGGAGGCCTTGATTACCGCCGATTGACAAATCTTCTTTTGGTAGGCAAGTGACGAGATGACAGGACATAGTCGTACGCTTTGATCCCTAATTTTTGCCTGGACCGCCCTTTCGGGTTTTCAGTCCACCGGGATACCCCTTTTTGCCCAAGCCGCCTTTTCAGGTTTTCGACTTGCCGGGTGTACAGATTTTTTTTCATTTTTATCCCTCATTTTTGCCCGAACCCTTTTGGTTCGCCGGGAAGCCCTTATTTTTTCCTAGGCCAGTCGACCTAGCGGGTCTTTGATTATGCGTAGTATTTTTTTGACTATGTCCATGTTCTCAGAGTGCAGGGAGTTGTCACTGTCAGTAGCGTGGTGTTGCCATACTACCAGAAGATCTTCGTTTGATCATGCAAGATTCGTTGCTGGAATTCATGTCCAATGTCCCAATTGATTCTGATGGAGATTTGTCCCTGGCTATTTGGCATTTTGAGAGATTCCTTGAATCTTGACTTGAATGCCCCAGATGATGGACAATGATCATGCCATGCCCCTTGATTGGAAGTGTTTTTGTTCACTAGATATTTTTCGTGCGAACTTCTATGATGTCTGAACAAATAGCCATATGCAAACAATGTTATTTTAAGAATGCAAAGCTTATGTCTGTCTTGAAATTTTTGAAAATGCAGTTTTCAATAAAACAAGTGAATTTTTGTAAAATGTAATGTCAACTCAAGATTTTATAGCGAGCCCTACAGGAGTAAGGATACCTTTGGTAACAGTATGCTTTTGAACTAACCCATGCTTCAGCTAGGACTTTTAAGGGTTATAACGTGACCTGGCCCATGGTTTAAGAAACAAAGGATAAAGGCTCAAAGTATATTTGTTCCCACCCGCTCTTCGTGATGTTCTCCGATCCTAAACTCAGCTAATCGTGCATTAGATCTTGTTTGAGTCTTCGCTCTGATATTCCGGTGATGGTTCGGATACTGATAGTTTATTTTGAATAGGCAGTCATTTCTTTTTTTGTTGAGGGTTTGTAGGACCTCTTTCTTTTTTTTATCCCTGTTTTTTGCTTGAACTGTTTCTTTTGTGATTACAGTCAGCGGGATGCCCCAGTTTTTGTAAGTCTCCTTCATAGGTTTTGACTTATAGGGCTTTTGTTTTTGAGAGGTACCGACTGCCTGTCTTGACGATTATAGGGAATCATCACTGTATTTTTGTCTCGGAAGGACTTCTTTGATGCCATTCATTGTGCACCTGGATTAAACTGAGAAAACTACCCTGCCCCAGGTTATGATTAAGGGATTTAATTTTTGTGAAAAGAAAAACTCCAACTTCTTTGGCTCAAAGGGGTTTACTAGGGATTATCTTCCTTATAACTCCATTGTTTAGGATTTGAAACAATGCTTGTACTTCATCAGCGGGGTCTGTTCAAAAGCATACTGTAAAGATCGTGGTATTGCTTTCGTCATCCTCCCTCTAAAGGCTTAGAATTTTTTTATCGAGAGTTGAACATCACAAAAAACGAAAGCAATTTGAATATAGTGAATACGAATGGACAGACATATGCGATGCATTAATGAAATAAAAAGTTTGCCATGACAATAATTGTTTGAATAAGCAAAGAAAAATACACTTGAAAATTCAAATAAAACAAAAGCCTTCAATGATTTGGCATAGGAGCAGTGATTATGTTTGGAGTCTCTGGAGGGTCAAACTGGATTTCTTTGGCATCAATCATGTCTTGAACCTTATTCTTCAGGGCCCAACAATTGTTTGTGTCATGTCCCGGACTGTCAGAGTGGTATGCACACCTTTCATTGGGATGATAGGTAGGAGCGGAAGTATTTGGATTCCGGAGAGGAGCCCTTAATGTAATCAGCCCTACCTTCAACATTTGCTGTAGCGCTTGAGTCAGTGACATGTTGATCTTAGTGAATTGTCTTTTAGGTGCAACCTCCTTACGTTGATGCCCCTGTCTTTGTTGAGCAGGCGTAGGATTAGAGATCAAGATTTCTCCTACGCGTTGGTCATGACGACTCTTTTGACCATACACAACATTGGACTCTTTCTTCCCACTGTAGGGCCTTTTCTGAGCATCGGAAGGTGTAAATTCTTGAATCTTCCGCTTTTGATGCCAGCTTCAATTCTCTCGCCAGTCAAGATAAGGTCTGTAAACCCGACAGAAGAGTTTCCAATCAAATGGTTGAAGAACGGACCAGACAGGGTCCCCAGAAACATATCAACAAGTTCACGATCAGTTAAAGGTGGCTGCACCCTTCCAGCAAGGTCTCTCCACTTTTGAGCGTACTCTTTAAATCCTTCACCCGTCCCTAGTGACATGCCCTGGAGTTGGGTGCGCGTAGGAGCGAGGTCAGAATTATATTGATACTCCTTATATAACACAGTAGCCAAATCTTCCCAGGTACGGATACTGGCCCCATCCAGCTGATAGAACCATTCGAGTTGAGTCCCTGAAAGACTATCCTGAAAGAAATGGATCCATAAATTCTTGTCAGCAGTGTAAGGTTGGATCTTCCTTACATACGATCGGAGGTGCAGCTTTGGGCAGGAGACTCCGTCGTATTTGGCAAAAACAGGTGCCTTGAACTTATGGGGAATCACCACCCCAGAGGATAAGCCTAGGTCTCCAAAGTCCAACCCGGGCACATTCTGAATCTCCATGGCGCTCAAGCGGTCCTCTAGCTGTTTATACCTATCCTCAGCAGGAGGATACTGTTCTGCATCAAAATTCGTCTCGTTGTCGGAGACCATGGGACTAGGAACCCTTCTCTCTTGTGGACTATATTTTCCTACAGATGAAGTAGTCAGCTCAACCTCATTCTGTAATCCATTCCCAAATCTGCGTCCAGTGCTGAACAAGACGGTCCTCTTCTTCTTCTTCTTCCTTTCTTTCAGAATCAGAGTCTTCAAATCCTGTTGACCCTGGGCTAGGCTCATAACCATCTCTTGGAACTGGGCATTCTGGGCCTGGAGGGCCTTGATAGCTTGTTCGGTGGAAGGTTCAGTAGACATGATGATTGCTGAAATAAACAGCGAAGAAGATGAGTGACCTGTAAAAAGGGTACATGTAATGCAATGATATGTATGATATATGTATGCAATGTTTTCAAGGATCTCGCGAGGTAAACAAGAAAATTGTTAGAATTTGAATTTGGTAGCTTGATTGAAGGAACTTCATGTGGTTGAGAGTCCTTCTTCAAGAGTCAAAGCTCACCATATCCAGTGGGTCATAGCCCCTGACTCAAGTTATCGTGTTTTGATCTCCAAACAACCTTGGCTAGAGGAAAATAAATCTCCTTTGCCCCTTGCTAGACATTTGGTTCATCATGGCCTGCATCACAAACCCTTGAGATCCTTGAAATGGGTTAGTCCTTATGCAAGATGTATGCAATGTTATGATGTTAGGATGTCATGGAAAAGGCACACCACAAGTATTCACAAAAGGCAAACATGGTAAAGACACACAAGTCACACAAGAGAGCCCTTAGATTTCAGGCTGGCATGAAGTTTAGGTACTACCCTCTTTCAGTTTCAGTTGGTTAAGACCTATCCTAAAAATAGTAATCGGGTTCTAGAGGATCTCAATATCACTGACTACCCTCAATCGGTCATAATTCCAGTTTAGCAACCTTTATTTGCGGCCGAAACCATCGCGAGAGTTTAGCCTCAATGAGTGTAGCATACTGTTACTGTTCTATGGCCAAGTTGGTCAATTTAAGGTTCTAAGGTCAGTTGGTGCTTAATGACTCCTCAGAAGACCCATATTCTCCTCGTTCCAACACAAGGGATATCGGTACAGACCAAGGTGTCACACCAACGTAGCTACTGCTTCACCCGTGTCGGTCTACGCCGGACAGGTCCCTCACAGTTTATTGCTACTTACCTAAAGGGTATTCCCCAGATCCGGGTTAGGATCTATAAAACTCCGATACAATGCCCACAAGGTTAAATCACACAAAGCATATAATTGAAAACAAGAATGATCTAATCCTAAGGTACACCTCACTTATAAAAATCCCCAGCAGAGTCGCCAGTTCTGTGATCGGTGGAAATAGAACTGACTGTTTGGAATGTTGGTTCGTGAAATGTTGCGGTAAGCAAGAGTCGCCACCGTCTTTTATTTTCTCCAACAAGGAAAGGACAAAAGCACAGCAAAATTCCTTTTCGAGATGTTTCTCGGGTTCGGGAGGTAGATTATAGAAAGGGAAGGTGTTAGCACCCTTTCTATCCGTGGTTATCCATGGGCTCTTAGGTACTTGCTCACTATGTTTTCAAAAGATTTTTCTTTTCTTGTGTTTGTGGGTTTTGAAAAAAAGTTTGTTTGAAAACTTCGTTTTAACTCTTGTATTTGTCCTCAAGAGTGTATGAAGTGTTTGTTTGAAAACTTTTGTCAGAAAAGTGTATGTGCGAAAAGTATTTTTGTTTTGAAAGAGCAAGTACCTAGGAGAAATCTACCTACTCAAAATAAATTAAGTTGTGTAGATGTCCTTTAGACAGTACTATCCCACTATTGAGAAGTAGGTAGCACCGTCGTTGGAGTTATTCGGGTCAATTCGATTAATGGGACATATGGTCACCGAAGCAATAGTAGGACGCCTTAGCGATAACCCTAATGTCCTAGATCCTTTTTATCCGAGGCAACCGTTTCGAGGCAACTTGGATCTTTAGACAGGAGGGCGATCTCTAAAACACCCTATACTCAATGACCACCTCGAGGCAACCAAGTGAGGCGTACCCTAAGAGTGGCATGTGCGAGTGTGTCAGGATTCAGTTAAGTTATCTTTGCACATGTTATGGTGAGCTACGGGTTGATTTTAATTTCAGAGATAAGTCTTGTCATGCATAGCCTAATTAACATACATCTAGCAGTTAATAGTTGCGGAAAATAAATCTACGCTATTACAAGGCGTCGGGTATTTACATCGCCAAAAACAACCCTTGAAAAGTAAATTGGGGGAATTTAAAGAAAGCGATAAAAAGGCCTAATTAAAGCTATTACATCCTCGGAACAATTACATAATTGGAATCAAAAATAATATGCGCGAAAAAATTGAATCGGAGAAGTTCTTAGGGTTTTGACCCTTTTTTGAGAAAGAATGAGTTTTTGTTATTTTGCATTTAATTAAACCTAAACTAATTATTTAATTAAATAAAAGAAATATTTTTTTTGGAGTTTTTTATGTTTAAGAAAATAAAAAATAACATGATTAAAAGTCAAGAAACCCTAATTCTATGTTGATTTTAAATTATTATGAAAATATTAAAATTAACCTAATTAAAACAACTAAATTAATTATATTAATATTTATTTACAACATAACTAACTAAATAAATAAAAATATTATGTTTTTATATTTTATGAATTTATTATGAAAAAATTAATTTGGTTAGTGAAAATAATAATTATAATAATTAATACTAATTAAGTGAAAAATATAAAAGAAGAAAATAAAAGAAAATAACCCAGGGGGTGTTGGCCCAATTAGGAGGCGTGTTAGAAATTTTGAAGCCCAATTGCTCAAGCCTGTTTGACTTTCTGGCTCCTCCATGCGCATGGTTGACTGGGAGTATGATGATCATCATCTCATGGCCATTAGATTTATGCCTGTAGACATCTGGCGCCTGGGATGTGAGTTGCATAGTGGATCACGTATTGGAGACCTGTATGTGATTATGCGAAGAAAAAAAGAAACAAATATTTTGGGGGACCTGGGATTCGAACCCAGGTCCCAATGATTCCAAGCCAACGCATCAACCACTACACCACTTGCACGCTTTTGTTATTTAGATAATATACAATTAATATATTGGAAACTTGATCAATATGCTGAAAAAGAAAAATAACACGCGTCTTTTTTGAACTGGCCAATGGGACATCCACACCTCATCATCTTCTTTGTTCATTCTGCAAAAACAAACATTAGATAGCGGGGGTTTTTAACCCCCACAAACTACAGCGACGAAAAATAGAGATTAGAGCTACAGCCTACAGAAATATTTCGCGATGGGTGATTTGGATTCGTCTGATTCTCAGGATTCCAACCATGTGACTTAGTGGTCTCAATTTTTCCTGGTTTAGGAATCCCCAATTTCACAGCTCATGAACCCTAAAATTCAACCATGGCATCTTTGGATTCAGGACATTATAATTCAATTAACCTATACCAATAGCTTCATATGATTCCAATTAACACAAAACAACCGAGAAAATATGTTAAATGCACATGAATTAAACAATACGATTTTGAAAAAAAAGCTTCAAACTGTGGTTTTGTGCGTGATGATTCTTTGAGCTATGAAGCTGGAATTTGATTGCCACACGTTCTGGGAACCTCCTGCAGTGTATTAGAATCAACAAATTGCCTTGAATCGCCCTAGAATGCAGAAAACAGTTTTGCAATTTTCTTGAATTTTTTCAATATGCTATGGCCTTTTTTCTGCAGTTTTCTCACCTCTATGAGATTAGGGTTAGCTTGTATATATATATATATAGGAGAATGAAATTAGGTCAAAAGTTTGAACAAAAATCCATTGAATTGATGATTGAATATTTGATTGAAAATTAAATCTTTTTGCATTTTCATGATTGAATAAAGTTTCCGATTTTGGAGATTTTGCATCTTTGACTTGGTGCACGAAATTTCCAGCATATCTTGACCATATTTGCTTCACAAAAAGATTGAAAAACCAAATCTTTGTATTTTCCTACAATTTAAATTAATTAAATGAATTAATATTGATTAAAAATCCAATTAATTAATAAAAATAACAAAATAAATTCAATTAAGCTTGATGGGTCGTGCATAAGTCATGGATGAAGTTTCAAGAAGAGATTTGAGGCCCATTAGCAAAAATAAGGTGTTTTGAGCAAAGTTGACTTTTGCAAATTCCTAAATATTTCCCAACTTCTCCAATGCATATCTTGCTCAATTTTGATCATATGACCATGTTCTTGGACATTTTAGAAAGGTCTTGAAGTCCTCTAACCAATGCCTTTGGTCCCATGTCATTTGGATTTACCAATCTCAAGTTATGGTCTTTGACTTAAAGTGCATTTTTGTTGACTTTTGAATTTGACCTATAATGTAGAAATTGATAACTTTTTATGAGAGCATTTCTTGAACTTGGAGTGTGAAGATGGATTGTAGGAAATGGCTTTCCCTTCAAAATGAGCATTGGATGGGATTTTTCTGATGAACCATGAAAAAGTTATGCCCTGGTCAAGATACAGTTGACTTTTCTACTGTCCAAAAATAGTAACTTTTTGCATCTTGATGATTTTTGAGCCCTTCTTGTGGAATCATGATCAAGACTTGATCAAATGATGATTGTGGACTCAAAATAAGATGTTGACCAAAAATCCTAACTTTTGACTGCAAAATGACCATTTTGCCCTTGCAGTTGACTGTAGATCAAACGGAGCTTTTGACTGTGCAAGTTGACATTGTGAGTCTTGAAACTTGGCATGTAGGTGCTTGAGAATGCATATAGGCCTATGAGACTTGATTGAGCCATTGAAAATCTCCAATTTCTTGAAAGAACCAAAACCCTAATTTCAGTTGTCTTAGGAGGTGGTTTGACTGTCTACCCTTTGAGTAATTTTGAACCATTTGAGGATCATATCTTGAGGAATATGGGAGGGAAAATTTTGGGGTACAACACCTATGAAACCCCATGCAAGCCTAAACTAGGAACTTGTGTGACTTGCTTGTACATATATACTTGTGCATAACATCATGAACATCATGAAGCATCATTTGCATCCACTAACCATTTCAAGGATTTTGGATCTTCATCTTTGTTCCTATTTTGTAGGTTATGGAATCACTTCACAGGAAAACAATCCAAGTCAACCTTGTGAGAATTCCTTCTAAACTCAAGGAGATTGCTTCCAAGATTCCAGAGTATTCTCCATTCACTAAGAGACATGGTCGACTTCTCAACTTTGTCAACTCCAACACAGAGGAAGACATGGTGAAAGTTTTCTTCCAGTTCTTTGACCCCCTACATCATTGCTTCACATTTCCTGACTACCAGCTAGTGCCAACTTTGGAGGAATTTTCTCAACTCCTGAGGATTCCTATTCTCCATCAACTACCTTTCAACGGTACGGAAAGAGATCCAAAGCCTGAAGATGTTGCTCAAGCCCTACACTTGTAGCCATCAGATGTCATAGGCCATTGGGAAACTAGAAGTGGTGTCAAGGGTTTCTTGGCAAAGTTTCTGTTTGAGAAAGCTCAAGAGTGCTGGAATTCTCTAGACCTGCAAGCTTTTGAGGAGATTATAGCTCTTCTCATCTATGGGTTGGTCTTGTTCCCAAACCCTGATCAGCTTATAGATGTGAATGCTGTCAAGATTTTCATGTCTCGGAATCCGGTGCCTACTTTACTTGGGGACTTACACTCTTTTCACACTCGAACAATGAGGAAAAGAGGTGTTCTCATGTGCTGCACTCCTCTACTAGCAAGATGGTTTATTTCTCATCTTCCCCAATCAGTCTTGAAGAATGAGCAAGGTTTGAGGTGGTCACAACGATTGATGACTCTTACAAATTCAGATGTTCATTGGTGTTCTCGATCAAGAGAAAATGTTATCATCATTGATCATTATGGGGAATTCCCTAATGTCCCTCTACTTGGCATTAGGGGAGGCATTACCTACAACCCCTGCTTGGCTCTGAGACAGTTTGGGTATGCCTGAAGGGATGGCCCACATGACATGCTGATTCTAGACTTGGTTTTTGACTTCGACAACGACGATTAAGGACTTCGACAAAGGTTTATCCGAGCTTGGAGGATGCCCAACAAGGTAGACAGTAAGACCTTGGGACACAAGAATTCCATCCCCCTTGAGCCTTACCTCAAGTGGGTACGAACCCACGCCCAAAGTCTTATAATGCCTTACCCCTCTGTTCTCCCTGTGATTATAGAGCCTGTTATGGAAGGAGAGGTTCCATACACCCTCCTACATCCTGACATGCCAATATCACTCGAAGATTTGCAAAGGAGTTGGATACAGCTCAAGGAAGAACGCGATACTTTTGAAACCCAATTCTACGCTAGCGAGAAGAAGGTTTTGGAACTTACTCGTCAACTTCACGAAGAGCAGACTCTCAACACCTACATTGCACCAGAAAAGATGCGCAACGTCTTTTTACATTAGAATTTTGTATTATTTTGCCCATGGGGCATTGATGTACTAACAAATTTTATCTTATTAATATGACGTGTGTTTCTTTTTTGTTTAAAACAAATTTGAATTTCTGAATCCTTGAATGCATTACATGAATACATATCATTCATCATATGCATAAACAGGTCTTCACACCAAGTTTCCTCATCTCTCTGCTGTTTATTTCAGCAAGATGGATATTGAACAAACGGTCAAAGATTTGCAAGCTCAGAATTCACAATTCCAACAGTTATTCATGACCTTGGCTAAGGGGCAAGAGGAGCTCAAGACTCTGTTAGAGAAGGAAAAGGAGAAAAAGAAGAAGAAGAGAGTTGGTGTGGCTACCTTGGGCAAAAGATTTGAAGGTCAAGCCATAAGGGTCCTAGATTTTCCATCAACCTCTGAGGAAGAGGAGAAAAAGGGTAAAGAGACTGTCGTGCCCTCAAATTCCGAAGCTGAAGAAGATGAAGATGAGGACTACTCAAAACAACAGTACCCTTCTGCAGATGACAAATACAAAAATCTGGAAGAGCGTCTAGCTGCCATGGAGATACAGAGAGTGCCTGGGCTGGACTTTGAAGAGTTAGGGTTGGTTTCTTGAATTATAATCCCTCCTAAGTTTAAGGTGCCACTGTTTTCTAAGTACGATGGTTTGTCTTGTCCCAAGATGCACTTACGGTCTTATGTCAGGAAAATTCAACCACATTCTTCTGACAAAGACCTGTGGGTCCACTTTTTCCAAGACAGTTTGTCGGGGACGCAGTTAGATTGGTTCTATCAGCTAGAGAGGTCTGATGTGCACAATTGGGAGGATTTGGTTGCTGCCTTCTACAAGCAGTATCAATACAATGCGGACTTAGCACCAACCCGTACTCAATTACAGAGTATGGGCATGGTCTCCAATGAAGGCTTCAAGGAGTATGCCCAAAAATGGAGAGACTTGGCAGGACGAGTACAACCACCTCTATCTGAGAGGGAGCTAGTAGACATGTTTTTAGGAACTCTGTCGGGGCCTTTCTTCAATCATCTGATTGGAATCTCCTCTGCAGGTTTCACTGAGTTGATTCTAACTGGTGAGAGAGTTGAAGCCGGAATCAAGAGCGGGAAAATTAAAAAAGATACATATGCTTCCGCTGCCATCAAAAAGCCTTTTCCAGCAAAGAAGGAAGTATCAGTTGTCTACTCCCAAAGAGGTCAAGGAAGAGTTGAGCGTCGGCCAACGGTGGGGGCCGTAATGATTCAGAAGTCTGCAGCTGATCAGCCCAGAAACAATCAACCCAGAACCAACCAAGCAAGGGTGGAAAGGCCTGTACGACAATTCACCCAGATAAACATGACTCATGCTCAGGTTCTACCCCATCTCTTGAGCATGCATCCCTTTTCTTGCATATGACTTGTGTTTATGTATGGAAAAGGTTGGAGAGCTATTGCACAAAGGATTTCTGAGTTATTGGGTTATGGCTCAATTGCTAGATTTTGAAGAAAAGTGAGAAATATGGTTTCAAGGCAGCAAGTACAAGCATGTAGAGTGGTTAGCAACTTTAAACAAGCTTATCTGACTTTGTAGAGGAAGTTTGTGCAGAAGGAACGAGTACAAATCTCAATGCAAGTTGATTTTGCATAAAGCTTGCTTTATGTAAATGGCAATGGTGCCTTTGAGCCATTAATGGAAAATTAACTTGGATAAAGCTTGAATCAAGTGGATAATAGCTAAAAAGCAAGTGTAATCTTATGATTATGGAAAGATCTTGAGGTTTAGAGGCCTGCAAAGCAAGATTGTGCAGCATAGGTTTGAGATTTGAATTTTGTTCATCACAAAATTTGCCTTGTAAAACAACTTGAAACCCCAACTTCTGACATTCGATTCTCCTTGATCACAAATGATATCAAGGAGTTCTTTGACATTTTATAAAGCTTGTAATGTTCTCTACAACCCCTTTTTGAATAACTTTTGCAAAATCCAAATGGAACTATGTGAAACTTGGGTCAGAAGTTAGGTCAAAATCCTGACCTAAAATGTTCAAAATTTCACTAAGTGTTTTAGTTTCATGACCATGACTTCATGGATTAATAACTTGAGATCCAAGAATTTCTAGTAGAAGTTGTGTAAATCAATGTTGTAGATCTCATGGAGATCTATAACTTTCATGTTGAAAGTTTCTTTTGAGTCATCTTGCATCATGGTGAAAAATTGGCTCAAAGTTGTGAAAAAACATGAAGTTTTCAACACAGAAAAATTTCTAAGTTTGGAAACTTTGACTTTTAAAATGAAATCTTGAATTTTTGATTTCTTGATGAACAAGTTTCATATTTTGACATGTTTTGATGATTTGTGATCTTTGACACTTGATTTTGACCAAAAAGTCAAAGTTTGACTTTTCAGTATACAATTGACTTTTGATCAGTTAACTGAAAATTAACTATCAATCCAATTGATCTTGAGAAATGTTTTGAGTCATGCCATTAGGTAAAAATGATGCAATTTAACTCTTGAGATCATGCCTCAAACCAATTAACCATTTGCTAGGTCAAAAATCAGAAATTGCCCTTTCTTAGTCAAAACCCTAATTTTGACCATTTTGCCCTTTTGATGATTTGATCAAATTTCTTGAGGAATTATGGTCCAAACATGATAAAATGATACATATGAGTTTATAATGTTGATGTGGATAAAAAATTATGAAGTTTGACTGTAAATTGGCAACAATTGACTTTTTCCCCAATACAGCTGATTTTTAGGTCAACTGGTCAATTGACTGAGCAAAAATGTGATCCAAGGCTTGAAACTTGACATGAGTAATCTTGGGGGGTCCATAATGATCCATGAAAGTCATATGAGGCATTGAACGTTCAATTATCCTTGTGCAATCTCAAATCTTAATTTCAGCCATCAGTGCTTAAGGAGGTGTCTTGAGCTGATCAAACCTTGTGCAATCTTGAACCAAAGGAGATATTGTGAGAAAATATTTGATAAATGAGAGAGAAAATTTTGGGGTACAAAAATTGTCAAGTTGAAATGAAATGGTTCCATGAAGTGGTGCATGAAGAGGTGTTGAAAGAGTTGTTGTTTTTTCAAATTTGCAACGACGTAAATTGATTTACCAGATTGGTAAATCGATTTACCTAGTGGTAACATTAAAAACATTTAAAAAACAATCAGTGGTAAATCAATTTCCCTAATAGGTAAATCGATTTACCTAGTGTAAAATGTGATTTTTTTACTTTTGGAAATGTTTCGCTTCAATGGTAAATCAATTTACATGAAGTGAAAATCAATTTACTTAGTAGAAAAAGTTGAAAAATAGTTTTAAAACATTTGCCATGAACACGAATGGGTTATGTAATGATTGATTTATTACTTGAGCATCTAAGACTTTAGTGAAGGTAAATATTATCATTATACCTAGCTTGAAACCAAAGTCTTGAATAATGATGCTTTAACTTTGAAATGTAATTGCTAGAATATGAACATGATGTTTTATCTTTAAAGTTCATCTTTTCCTTCTTGTCACTAAGAGATATGTCTTCATCAAAACATATTCATCATAGAGAATCTTGACTTCACATTATGTTATTTTGATAGAGATTTTATAGTATCTCTTATGTTGCAAGTTTATGACTACTTTATAACATGTTTTATGTTAAATAAGTATTTGAATACTTTGTTGATGTTTTTCCGCTGCAATAAGATGAAGTTAAATATGTTGAAGTTTTATAGTTATTATTAATAATTTTAATAAGTTGTATGTGTTACATGTTATTATAATATGAGTAGGTTTGTGTTGATGAACGTGACATCTTAATTGTATGAAATATTTAATTTACTCTGATTTTTTAATTATAATTAGGCGGGAAAATTTAGATTGTTACATATATCCTCATATCATCAAAAGTCCAATCTTGTTTGGAAACTCAGAGTCTAGTTCTCATCTGGCATTCATTTCCAGTTCTCGTCTGGAATTCAAAATTTTTTACATGTAAAACCAGTCTCGTCTGGTAGTTAGTCCAGTTCTCGTCTGGACACTTAATATTAAAGTTAGTTCATGTCTGACAATGTTTTACCAGTTCTCGTCTGGTAGCCTAATTCAAATCTAGTTCCCATCTTGAAGTTAAGTTTAATCCAGTTTTCTGGTAGCCAATTCACGTCTGGCACTTAAATCGAATCCAATTCTCGTATAGAGGTTGAGTTTCCAAATTCAAATATCGTCTGGAAACCTACATTAAATTCATTTCTCGTTTGACGGTCTTTTACTAGTTCATATCTGGTAGCCTAGTTTAAAGTCAATTCTCGTCTAGCGATTTTTCTTTTTCACCAGTTCCTATGTGGTAGCCCATTTCTAAAGGCCAGTTCTCATCTGGAAGTTGAACTTCAAAGTCTAAAGTTGATTTGGAACACATCAAATAACCGGTGCATGCATTTTTCAACCATCACATAAATCATCGTCATGCATTAATCATGCCACTCCACTCAAGCATACCATGAAATACATCAACACATGGCATATCATGCATAAAGCATATCAGGCATAAGCCTCATCCAAGATTTAGTGACCTCAAGACGAAGTCTAGTGTAATCCTCAGCATAATCAAGATTTTTGAGTTATTCTCAAGAGTACATCTAGCTTTTTTCTTCAGTAGAAGTTTCAAGAATTATTCAAAAGTTTATCCTCAAGACGAGTTTCTTCTGTTAGAATATAGTTTTATTCTACAACCCTTGCAAGAGTTTTGATGATAACAAACACTCAAAGAACAATTATGCTCCCTAAATAAGTATTTTGTTTTGCACGGAAGTTTTGATGTAAGAAGCATAAAAGATGAGTTAGATCACTGTTTAAACTCTGATTCAACACATCTTACGTTGAAAGAAAAATCTGCATAACACGGTTATATAAAGAAGTTCTAAAGCTACAACTTGTGAGTGCAGTAATGTTGCAAACAAGAACGTTGTTATTCTATTTCGTACAGTTCTAGAAAGAAGTAAAGGAGTCTCAACGGTAACATTCATCTTCTGATGAGATCTTTAGAAAGAATGTTCTGAAGCATTGCATTTCATTCATGGCTATTCAAAAGTAACAACTGAAAGAGGACAAGAATCTCTATGTTTGGAAAGTTCATTAACTACTATTTATCAACATTCCAAAAGGACCTCTCATGCGTTACCTATATAAACAAAACTTGAAGGAGAAATCATTTACGATTTTGCTGCACATTACAAACGAGAAATTTCATTACCTTCAATCCATTGATTTTCGTTTGTGTAATACATCACATTTGTGATACTATTTTTGTTAGAAAACATATTTTGTACACGCTTTCAAATATAGTCCAGTGTAATACCTTGAGAAAACCGGGTTGTGGTTTAAACTTAAGAAGACTTTGGCAGTTGTCATTGTACCGTTGTAATCAAGTTTGATTAGTGGATTAAGACCACATTGAGAGAGGCGAAATCACCATGGCGGGTGGACTGGAGTAGTTTGAGTTCAAACGAACCAGGATAACCAACTTGTCTTTTGTTTTTAAGTTTTAAAAACCCCAATTCAAACCCCCCTTCTTGTGTTTTTCAATTCTTCAATTGGCATCAGAGCGCCTGGTTCTGAGTGCAAACACTTAACCGTGTTAGAAAAAGATCCAAGCAAGAAAAACACTATGGTGGGACCAAGTCAAAACATTAGCAATGATTATCATGATTAGAAAGACAGAATCAGCGGTAAACCTCCAATCTTTGATGGTGAAAACTTTGATTACTGGAAGGACAGAATCGAAAGTTTCTTTCTAGCTCTTGATGATGATCTCTGGGATATGGTGATTGATGGGTACATACATCCAGTTGAAGAAAGTGATCAGAATATTGACAGAAAAAGAATGATAGATCATCAAAAGAGAGAATTCAGAAATCATCACAAGGCTAGAATAATTCTCTTGAGTTCTATCTTGTACAGAGTATGAGAAGATCACAAATAGAGAATCAGCTAAACACATGTTTGACTCCTTGAGAATGACGCATGAAGGCAACACACAAGTCAAAGAAACCAAAGCTCTTGCTCTCATTCGGAAGTATGAAGCTTTCAAAATGGAAGAATATGAAACCATTGAAACAATGTTCTCAAGATTTCAAATTCTTGTTGCTGGGCTAAAAGTTCTGGATAAAGGGTACTCAATTGCAGATCATGTAAAGAAAATTATCAGACGTTTACCCAAGAAATGGAGACCCATGGTCACAGCTCTAAAACTGACCAAAGATTTGAACAAAATCTATCTCGAAGAACTTGTAAGCTCCCTAAGAAGTCATGAGATAGAATTAGAAGAAGATGAGCCCCGAAATCAAGGTAAGTCTTTAGCTCTTAAATCTAACAAAAAATATAAACCGAAAGTTTTTCACTCAAAAGAAGAAAACTCTGGTGGATCCTCATCAGAAGAAGACAAATTGTCTCTTCTCTCCAGAAGAGTGAACCAGATTTAGAAGCACGGGCAGAGGAAGTTCAGAACTTCCAGAAGAAAAGCAAAACATTCTGAACCATCTTCTGGATATAGAAAATCAAGTAACATAGATATTGTTTGTTACGAATGAAATGAACAAGGTCATTACAAGAGCGACTATCCAAATCTTCAAAAAGAGAAACCTAAAAAGAAGTTCTTTAAATAAATGAATAAAATCCTCATGGAAACATGGGATAACTCAGAATCTTGTGAAGCTGAAACAGAATCAGAAGATGAAAGAGCCAACATAGCCCTAATGGATCTTATTAAATGACACTGGATCATCTGAATCTGAATCAGACTCAGAGGCAGAAGAGATATTCCCTAACTTTTCTAGATATCAATTAGAAGAAAGTCTATCAGAAATTCTTGAAAGATATCAACAACTTCAAGTCATAAACAAGAACCTGAAAAAGGATCTAGTTTCTGACTCTGAAAAAACTAAGAAACCGAGAACAGAAAACTTTTAGCTTAAAGAAACAATTTCTAAACTCAAAAGTAAATTACTAAAGGCTTAGAAAGAAACTGTCTCAGAAGTTCCTAGTAACTCTGATAAGTTCATAAAATAATATGATCAGAGCTTTCAAAAATTTCTTGCTAAAAACATAGATAGGAGCAAGATGGCTTCAATGATCTATGGAGTTAGCAGAAATGGCAGAAAAGGAATAGGATACAAGGGTAAAGTATCTCAATCTAAGAAGGTTAAGGATATGGTCATAAAACACACACCCCTTTATTCTCACTTCACATATGGTAACTCTAACAAACAAGGATCCAAAAAGATATGGGTACCTAAGGACAAAATTGTTTATGTTGCAGATGTCTTTAACAGCAAAATTGAAACACCAATCTTGGTACCTGGACTCTGGATGCTCTCGACACATGACGGGAAGAAAGCATATGTTCGAAAGCCTGGAGCTTAAATCTGGAGGATAAGTAGGTTTCAGAGGCAATCAGAAAAGAAATATTATTGGCTTTGGAACTATTGGTAACAATACACTTCCTTCTATAACTAATGTTCTGTTAGTAGATGTGTTATACCTCAAAATTTACCCTCTTTTCATACACGCAAATTATTGGTTCTATGGTTAGGGAATAAAGGTATATTTATCAAGCTTCATCAGGTTACAAGTGACGTTTATTTCGCCAATGGATGTTCTCAGAGTATTTTCCGTGCTGAAGATTGGTTCGCCATTTTCCAACGATTCGGGGTTCAAAGATTCACAAGTCCAACCCGGCGCGTCATATTCAGGTGTTCTTTCACCAAGATATCTCTGATAACTTATTCTCAAATTCAGGTTCGACTCAAGAGTCAATTATTTAAAGAAGGTCTCCGAAAGTGCGAGTTTTCTCGAAGAAATATGGTGAAAAAGTATGATGAAAGTGCAGTTTTTATACACTAAAAATTTAGAACTTGAAGATAGTGGCTTGTTTTGAACTGTTTCCGGTGGCCAAAATTTCGTATTGACGTCATATACGTTTTCATCTCTCACGTATGGAAGCCAATTTCGATCAGAAGGTCTTCAAAAATGCGGATTTATCAAGTATTTTTGTACAGAAAATTTGTGACAGAAGTTTATTTGCGTCATATTCAGAAAATCATAACTTGGTCGATTTTCATCGTATTGATATGGTTCTGGCGCCAAAATTTCAAAAATTGAGTTGACTACATTTTCAAAAGAGGTATCGAGTTTGAACGATATCCAAAAGGCCTTAGTTTTTTATCCAGAGTGTGCGTGACGCGCCGAAAATCCTGAATGCTGAATATTATTTCATTTGAGTCGAAACTTCGAAAATTCATAACTCGGTCAATTTTTATCGGATCGAGCCCATCTTTTTACACAAGGTTATTGACTCAGAGGTATACAACTTTTCTTCCAAAGTCGAGACTGGGTTATTCTCCGATCAATACCAGTTTTTTATTGAAGAACGTGTCAGAGTTGACAGTGGAGCCCAAAATAAGTTTGTTTGAGCCAAAACTTCAAAAATTCATAACTAATTCACCGTTTATCCCATTGAGTCTATTTTTGGACAGGAGTTAGTTCTTGATGTCGGCTACATTTTGTTTTCACATTTCAACTTCAAAGTTGCACTTAAGCCCTTGCAATTTAGCCTGGAAGTGACGGATTCAAGCGAATAAAAATCTGCACTATTGCTTGTAGTTATTGGAGGCCCAATTGCACATTCAAAAGCCCATTTTTTTCTCTAATTTCCATTATATAATCTCATTCTTTTCACACAAATGAGAGAAGAAAAAAACCTTTGCCACAACCCTGTCAGAATATCAAATTCTTTCAAGAACCCTAAAACCTTGAAATCCTTAATACAAATCCCCATCTCACTACAAACAAGTCATCCTTGTTACAAACTCACATCTCACTACTTCTCCAGTAAGGGTAAGGCTGGTTTGATCTCCATGATCAAAAGGGTATAGAAGCATTCATACATGCCATATCGGTTTTAATATTACAAAATTTCATATATTTGTTTTATTTGTATTTCATGATATAGTAATTTATTTAATGTGTTCATGAGATTCAACACTGTAGATTTAGACAGGATCCCATGCAGGATTATTATAAAATACTGAGGGCAAAACAGAACAACCAATGTATAACTCATGGCAAGACAGACATCCTGAGGAGGCTAAGGGCGTGGGTTCAACAACCACCTCTATTGGTTTTGGTTTTCTTCCTTTCTATTTATCCTTTTACCTATCTTTATTATTTCTGTTTAAAATCTTTTTCATAAAACTTAAAATTTTTCACAAATATTTGATTTTTTCATAAAAAAACTCGAATAATTAATTTTAGGTTTTAAATTAATTTTTGGGTCAACACCCACCCCTGACAATATGTATAATTTTGTTTTTTTTAACCCTTTGTGCATCATTTCTTTCTCTTTAACATCTTCCTTAAAAACCCTAAATTCATATAAACTCTAATTTTATTTAAATCAAAAATTCTATTAATTGGCAAACTTAACATTTTTTACAAATCCTAATTAATTTAGGTTTTAAATTTTTTTTATTATTAACTCTTTTTTTATTAACTCTTTAATTTAATTAATTAACCTTTTTTCTGCAAATTAGGAAAACAATTAGGTTTTAGGTTTTTTTTGTAATTAACCATTTTTTAACAAATTAGGATTAGGTTTTTGTTTTAGTTAGTAATTGAATTTTTGGATTTTTTTCATTTATTAATAAATTAAGTTAATTAACATTTTTTTTATTAAAATTAGTTAGAATTAGGTGTTTTAATTAACTTAAAATTATTTTCTACAAAAAAACACCAAAAACATTAACTTAGAATTTTAGGTTTTAATTTTTCCTTAATTTCTTTTTGTTGTTTTACATTTTAATTTCTAGGAAAATTGTATAGGTCGCATTATCAATGTAATAGCGTAGATTTATCTTCTTCTTTTTTTCCTTTTTTTTTCTAATTATGTAATTGCTTCCGGGATGTAATAGTTTTAGGATTTTTTTTCCGCACTTTTCACTATTATGTAACTGCCCCAAAGCTCTGTAAAAGCCTAGGTTTACATTTCTGCATTTATCTCCTGCTACTATATTTTATGCAATGCTTAGATTAATAGGATTGTATGGAAATATAAAAATGAACGATAGAAAACCCTAATTGTAAGATAAATATAACTGAAAAACACATTGTTGCACACTTACACCCCTAGGGTACTCCCCACTTGGTTGCCTCGGAAAACTATGGTTATGTCCCTCGAACGTAGAGATATCTTAGCAAAAGACCCTCAATCTAAAAATCATCATAAAGATCATAGTCCCTTAACGTCCCTCAAGTTGCCTATAAGAAATGATCTTGTCCCTCGATATTATCTACGAATATATGATGACTGTCCCTTCGAAATGCTAAGGTATCCTTACATGTTGCCTTCAATGACCATTACGTCCCTTTCGATAGTCCCTCAAACATCCAACGACTAGGGTTACCTACTCACTAATAGTAGGATAACACGGTCTAAAGGATAGGAGGAAAAGAACGCTTTTTTTGAGTAGGTAGATTAGTTCCTAGGTACTTGCTCAAACAAACCATTTTTTTTGCACCACACACTTTTCAAACAAAGTTTTCAAAAACAACTTCGTAACACTCTTGAGGACAGAAACAAGGGTTAAAACGAAGTAAAACAAAAATTTTCAAAGCAAAGCGCACACAAGCAATTTCAAAATGAGCAAGTACCTAAGAGCCCATGGAAAACCATGGATGGAAAGGGTGCTAACACCTTCCCTTTCTATAATCTACCCCCCGTACTCAGAAACATCTCGAAAAAGGTTTTTTCTGTTCTTTTTCCTTTTCCTTAGTTGGATGAAATAAAAGTTTGTGGCGACTCTTGCTTATCGCGAAATTTTGCAAACAAAAAATGCAAACCAGTATTAACAGTCGGTTCTTCCACCGTATCACAGAACTGGCGACTCTTCTGGGGAATTATAAGTGGGGTATACCTTAGGATCTAGGTCATTAAAATTGCTTCTCTTGATTGCTTTGTTTGCTTTATTTTTGAGGGTTTTGTTTGGGGTTACTATAGATCCTATACCTGGATATGGGGTCACTCATTAGGTAAGTAGCAATAGACTGTGAGGGAACTGTACGGTGTAGACCAATACGATTGAAGCAGTAGCTACGTTGGTGTGGCACTTTGGTTGGTACCAGTATCCCTTGTGGTGAAATTAGGAGAATACGGGGCCGTTGCATGGTGTCGCGAAGCACTAACGAACCTTAGAACCTTAGTTGAAAAACTTGGCCATTAGAAAGTAGCGAGATAGCCGGCCATGGTGTAGAGTTGAGGATTGGTTGATACTCGATGCTACACTCATTGAGATCATACTTTCGGAATATTTCGGCCGCAAGAAAAGATTGCGTGAGCTGAAACCATGATCGATAAAGGATGGTCAGTGATATTAAGATCCTCTAGACCCGATTACTTTTCTAGGACAGGTTTGAAACCAACTTAACTTCAATAGGGTATTACCTTTGACCTCATGCAAGCCTTAAACCTAAGGGCTTTGTGTGATTTGACTGTGTTTGCAATACCCGTGTTTGCTATACATGTGGTTTATCATGCCATCATGCATCATAACATGATATTCATGCTTCATTACACTAACCATTTCAAAGACCAAGGGAATTTATCTTTGTTCTGCTTTGTATATCATGGCTTCCGTGCGTAGAAATACTATCCGAATCAGCTTTGTGGAGATACCTTCCCAACTCAAAGAGCTAGTATCAAGAGTTTCTGAAACTTCTACTTTCATTAAGAGACACAGTCAACTTCTCATCCTGGTTACTTCAAATTTTGATGAACAGATGATGAGTGTATTTTTTCAGTTCTTCGATCCCAAGCATCACTGCTTCACCTTTCCAGATTATCAGTTGGTACCCACCTTGGAAGAATTCTCTCATCTATTGGGCATACCCATTCTTGAACAGGTACCCTTCACAGGTATAGAAGAAGTTCCTAAGCCAGAAGTCATTGCCTCAGCTTTGCATTTGAAACAGGCCGACGTGGTATCCAATTGGGAAACTCGAAGCGGAGTCGAGGGTTTTCTAGCCAAATTTCTGATAGACAAGGCTCAGCTATTTTGGGATAATATGGATTTTCAGGCTTTTGAGGTGGTCTTAGCTATTCTTATCTATGGTTTAGTTCTCTTCCCTAATCGAAAGTTTCTTTCTAGCTCTTGATGATGATCTCTGGGATATGGTGACTAATGGGTACATACATCCAGTTGAAGAAAGCGATCAGAATATTGGCAGAAAAAGAATGATAGATCATCAAAAGAGAGAATTCAGAAATCATCACAAGGCTAGAATAATTCTCTTGAGTTCTATCTTGTACAAAGAGTATGAGAAGATCACAAATAGAGAATTGGATAAACACATGTTTGACTCCTTGAGAATGACGAATGAAGGCAACACACAAGTCAAAGAAACCAAAGCTCCTGCTCTCATTCGGAAGTATGAAGCTTTCAAAATGGAAGAATATGAAACCATTGAAACAATGTTCTCAAGATTTCAAATTCTTGTTGCTGGGCTAAAAGTTCTGGATAAAGGGTACTCAACTGCAGATCATGTAAAGAAAATTATCAGAAGTTTACCCAAGAAATGGAGACCCATGGTCACAGCTCTAAAACTGACCAAAGATTTGAAAAAAATCTCTCTCGAAGAACTTGTCAGCTCCCTAAGAAGTCATGAGATAGAATTAGAAGAAGATGAGCCCCAAAATCAAGGTAAGTCTTTAGCTCTTAAATCTAACAAAAAATATGAACCGAAAGTTTTTCAAGCAAAAGAAGAAAACTCTGGTGGATCCTCATCAGAAGAAGACAAATTGTCTCTTCTCTCCAGAAGAGTGAACCAGATTTGGAAGCACAAGCAGAGGAAGTTCAGAACTTCCAGAAGAAAAGCAAAACATTCTGAACCATCTTCTGGATACAGAAAATCAAGTAACATAGATATTGTTTGCTACGAATGAAATGAACAAGGTCATTACAAGAGCGACTGTCCAAATCTTCAAAAAGAGAAACCTAAAAAGAAGTTCTTTGAATAAATGAAGAAAATCCTCATGGAAACATGGGATGACTCAGAATCTTGTGAAGCTGAAACAGAATCAAAAGATGAAAGAGCCAACATAGCCCTAATGAATAACTTATCAAATGTCACTGGATCGTCTGAATCTGAATCAGACTCAGAGGCAGAAGAGGTATTCCCTAACTTTTCTAGATATCAATTAGAAGAAAGTCTATCAGAAATTCTTGAAAGATATCAACAACTTCAAGTCATAAACAAGAACCTGAAAAAGGATCTAGTTTCTGACTCTGAAGAAACTAAGAAACTGAGAACAGAAAACTTTGAGCTTAAAGAAACAATTTCTAAACTCAAAAGTAAATTACTAAAGGCTTAGAAAGAAACTGTCTTAGAAGTTCCTAGTAACTCTGATAAGTTCATAAAATAATATGATCAGAGCTTTCAAAAATTTCTTGCTAAAAACATAGATAGGAGCAAGATGGCTTCAATGATCTATGGAGTTAGCAGAAATGGCAGAAAAGGAATAGGATACAAGGGTAAAGTATCTCAATCTAAGAAGGTTAAGGATATGGTCATAAAACACACACCCTTTTATTCTCACTTCACATATGGTAACTCTAACAAACAAGGATCCAAAAAGATATGGGTACCTAAGGACAAAATTGTCTATGTTGCAGATGTCTTTAACAGCAAAATTGAAACACCAATCTTGGTACCTGGACTCTTGATGCTCTCGACACATGACGGGAAGAAAGCATATGTTCGAAAGCCTGGAGCTTAAATCTGGAGGCTACGTAGGTTTCATAGGCAATCAGAAAGGAAAGATTATTGGCTTTGGAATTATTGGTAACAATACACTTCCTTCTATAACTAATGTTCTGTTAGTAGATGTGTTGTACCTCAAAATTACCCTCTTTTCATACACGCATATTATTGGTTTTATGGTTATGGAATAAAGGTATATTTATCAAGCTTCTTCAGGTTACAAGTGACGTTTATTTCGCCAATGGATGTTCTCAGAGTATTTTCCGTGCTGAAGATTGGTTCGCCATTTTGCAACGATTCGGGGTTCAAAGATTCACGAGTCCAACCCGGCGCGTCATTTTCAGGTGTTCTTTCACCAAGATATCTCTGATAACTTATTCTCAAATTCAGGTTCGGCTCAAGAGTCAATTCTTTAAAGAAGGTCTCCGAATGTGCGAGTTTTCTCGAAGAAATATGGTGAAAAAGTATGCTGAAAGTGCAGTTTTTATACACTAAAAATTTATAACTTGAAGATAGTGGCTTGTTTTGAACCCGTTCCGGTGGCCAAAATTCCGTATTGACGTCATATACGTTTTCATCTCTCACGGATGGAATCCAATTTTGATCAGAAGGTCTTCAAAAATGTGGATTTATCAAGTATTTTCGTACATAAAATTTGTGACAGAAGTTTATTTACGTCATATTCAGAAAATCATAACTTGGTCGATTTTCATCGTATTGAGCTGGTTCTGGTATCAAAATTTCAAAAATTGAGTTGACTACACTTTCAAAAGAGGTATAGAGTTCGAACTATATCCAAAAGGCCTTCGTTTTTTATCCAGAGTGTGCGTGACACACCGAAAATCCTGAATGCTGAATATTATTTCATTTGAGTCGAAACATCGAAAATTCATAACTCGGTCAATTTTTATCGGATCGAGCCCATCTTTTTACACAAGGTCACTGACTCAGAGATATACAACTTTTCTTCCAAAGTCGAGACAGGGTTATGCTCCGATCAATACCAGTTTTTTATTGAAGAACGTGTCAGAGTTGACACTGGAGCCCAAAATAAGTTTGTATGAGCCAAAACTTCAAAAATTCATAACTAATTCACCGTTTATCCCATTGAGTCCATTTTTAGACAGGAGTTAGTTCTTGATGTCGACTACATTTTGTTTTCACATTTCAACTTCAAAAATTGCACTTAAGCCCTTGCGGTTTTGCCTGGAAGTGACGGATTCAAGTGAATAAAAATTTGCACTATTGCTTGTAGTTATTGGAGGCCCAATTGCACATTCAAAGCCCATTTTTTTTCTCTAATTTCCATTATATAATCTCATTCTTTTCACACAAATGAGAGAAGAAAAAAACCTTTGCCACAACCCTGTCAGAATATCAAATTCTTTCAAGAACCCTAAAACCTTGAAATCCTTATTACAAATCCCCATCTCACTACAAACAAGTCATCCTTGTTACAAACTCACATGTCACTACTTCTCCAGTAAGGGTAAGGCTGGTTTGATCTCCATGATCAAAAGGGTATAGAAGCATTCATACATGCCATATCGGTTTTAATATTACAAAATTTCATATATTTGTTTTATTTGTATTTCATGATATAGTAATTTATTTAATGTGTTCATGAGATTCAACACTGTAGATTTAGACAGGATCTCATGCAGGATTATTATAAAACGGTGAGGGAAAAACAGAATAACCAATGTATGACTCATGGCAAGACAGATATCCTGAGGAGGCTAAGGGCGTGGATTCAACAACCACCTCTATTGGTTTTGGTTTTCTTCCTTTCTATTTATCCTTTTATCTATCTTTATTATTTCTGTTTAAAATCTTTTTCATAAAACTTAAAATTTTTCAGAAATATTTGATTTTTTCATAAAAAACTCGAATAATTAATTTTAGGTTTTAAATTAATTTTTGGGTCAACACCCACCCCTGGAAGTATGTATAATTTTTGTTTTTTTTAACCCTTTGTGCATCATTTCTTTCTCTTTAATATCTTCCTTAAAAACCCTAAATTCATATAAACTCTAATTTTATTTAAATAAAAAATTCTATTAATTGGCAAACTTAACCTTTTTTAAAAATCCTAATTAATTTAGGTTTTAAATTTTTTTTATTATTAACTCTTTTTTATTAACTCTTTAATTTAATTAATTAACCTTTTTCTGCAAATTAGGAAAACAATTAGGTTTTAGGTTTTCTTTGTAATTTACCATTTTTTTTAACAAATTAGGATTAGGTTTTTGTTTTAGTTAGTAATTGAATTTTTGGCTTTTTTTCATTTATTAATAAATTAAGTTAATTAACATTTTTTTATTATTAAAATTAGTTAGAATTAGGTTTTTTAATTAACTTAAAATTATTTTCTACAAAAAAACACCAAAAACATTAACTTAGAATTTTAGGTTTTAATTTTTTCTTCATTTCTTTTTATTCTTTTACATTTTAATTTCTAGGAAAATTGTATAGGTCGCATTATCAATGTAATAGTGTAGATTTATCTTTTTTTTTCCTTTTTTTCTCTAATTATGTAATTGCTTCCGGGATGTAATAGTTTTAGGATTTTTTTCCGCACTTTTCACTATTATGTAACTGCCCCAAAGCTCTGTAATAGCCTAGGTTTACATTTCCGCATTTATCTCCTGCTACTATATTTTATACAATGCTTAGATTAATAGGATTGTATGAAAATATAAAAATGAACGATAGAAAACCCTAATTGTAAGATAAATATAACTGAAAAACACATTGTTGCACACTTACACCCCTAGGGTACTCCACACTTGGTTGCCTCGAAAAATAATGGTTATGTCCCTCGAACGTAGAGATATCTTAGCAAAAGACCCTCAATCTAAAAATCATCATAAAGATCATAGTACCTTAACGTCCCTCGAGTTTCCTACAAGAAATGATCTTGTCCCTCGATATTGCATACGAATATATGATGACAGCCCCTTCGAAATGCTAAGGTATCCTTACATGTTGCCTTCAATGACCATTACGTCCCTTTCGATAGTCCCTCAAACATCCAACGACTAGGGTTACCTACTCACTAATAGTTGGATAACACGGTCTAAAGGATAGGAGGAAAAGAACGCTTTTTTCGAGTAGGTAGATTAGTTCCTAGGTACTTGCTCAAACAAACCAATTTTTTCGCACCACACACTTTTCAAACAAAGTTTTCAAAAACAACTTCGTAACACTCTTGAGGACAGAAACAAGGGTTAAAACGAAGTAAAACAAAACTTTTCAAAGCAAAGCGCACACAAGAAATTTCAAAATGAGCAAGTACCTAAGAGCCCATGGAAAACCATGGATGGAAAGGGTGCTAACACCTTCCCTTTCTATAATCTACCCTCCTTACTCAGAAACATCTCAAAAAAGGTTTTTTCTATTCTTTTTCCTTTTCCTTAGTTGGATGAAATAAAAGTTTGTGGCGACTCTTGCTTACAGCGAAATTTTGCAAACAAAAAATGCAAACCAGTATTAACAGTCGGTTCTTCCACCGTATCACAGAACTGGCGACTCTTCTGGGGAATTATAAGTGGGGTATACTTTAGGATCTAGGTCATTAAAATTGCTTCTCTTGATTGATTTGTTTGCTTTATTTTTTAGGGTTTTGTTTGGGGTTACTATAGATCCTATACCTGGATCTGGGGCCACTCATTAGGTAACTAGAAATAAACTGTGAGGGAACTGTACGGCGTAGACCAATACGGTTGAAGCAGTAGCTACGTTGGTGTAGCACTTTGGTTGGTACCAGTATCCCTTGTGGTGAAATTAGGAGAATACGGGGCCGCTGCATGGTGTCGTGAAGCACTAACGAACCTTAGAACCTTAGTTGAACAACTTGGCCATTAGAAAGTAGCGAGATAGCCGGCCTCGGTGTAGAGTTGAGGATTGGTTGATACTCGATGCTACACTCATTGAGATCATACTTTCGAAATATTTCGGCCGCAAGAAAAGATTGTGTGAGCTGAAACCATGACCGATGAAGGATGGTCAGTAATATTGAGATCCTCTAGAACCCGGTTACTTTTCTAGGACAGGTTTGAAACCAACTTAACTTCAAGAGGGTATTACCTTTGACCTCATGCAAGCCTTAAACCTAAGGGCTTTATGTGACTTGACTGTGTTTGCAATACCTGTGTTTGATATACCTGTGGTTTATCATGCTATCATGCATCATAACATGGCTTTCATGCTTCATTACACTAACCATTTCAAAGACCAAGGGAATTTATCTTTGTTCTGTTTTGTATATCATGGCTTCCGTGCATAGAAATACTATCCGAATCAGCTTTGTGGAGATACCTTCCCAACTCAAAGAGCTAGTATCAAGAGTTTCTGAAACTTCTACTTTCATTATGAGACACAGTCTACTTCTCAGCCTGGTTACTTCAAATTTTGATGAACAGATGATGAGCGTATTTTTTCAGTTCTTCGATCCCAAGCATCACTGCTTCACCTTTCCAGATTATCAGTTGGTACCCACCTTGGAAGAATTATCTCATCTATTGGGCATACCCATTCTTGAACAGGTACCCTTCACAGGTATAGAAGAAGTTCCTAAGCCAGAAGTCATTGCCTCAGCTTTACATTTGAAACGGGCCGACGTGGTATCTAATTGGGAAACTTGAAGCGGAGTCGATGGTTTTCTAGCCAAATTTCTGATAGACAAGGCTCAGCTATTTTGGGATGATATGGATTTTCAGGCTTTTGAGGTGGTCTTAGCTCTTCTTATCTATGGTTTAGTTCTCTTCCCTAATTCGGACTCCTTCGTAGATGTGAATGCTATCAAGATTTTCCTTTCTCGCAACCCTGTGCCTACCTTGCTTGGAGATATTTTGCACACTCTCCATACTCGTACCATGAAGAGAAGAGGGACTCTTATGTGCTGCATGTCGTTGTTGTCGAGGTGGTTTATTTCTCACCTCCCTAAGTCTGTATCGAAGAACGAAGAAGGTTTGGGTTGGTCCCAAAGGATAATGTCACTCGCTCATACAGATATTCTTTGGTGTTCCCGAGCTATGGAAGACATTGCTATTATTGATCGTTGTGGGGAGTACCCTAATGTCCCATTACTTGGTATCAAAAGGGTATAACTAACAATCTTTGTCTAGCTTTGCGACAATTTGGTCATGCTCGAAGGGATGGTCCCCATGAGTTAATTATTGAGGGCATTGTATTCAACTATGAGGATGATGTTAATGAGTATCGCCGGAGGTTCATACGAGCTTAGGGCGTGGTAAACAGATCTGACACCAAAGATTTGGGACCAAAGACTTCCATTCCTATGGAGCCTTACCTCCAATGGGTATGAGCTCGTGCCCAATAGCTTATGATGCCTTATGTGGCCGTATTACCAGTGATTGTGGAGACCACTACTGAAGAAGGCATTCCTTACACAGTTCTCTATCCTTACATGCCCACTGATCTTGGGGAGTTATAGAGGTCTTGGATTCAGCTGAAGAATGAGCGGGATACTTACAGGGAACAGTTCCATGATCAAGAGAGGAAGGTTTTAAAACTCACCAGGCAGCTCCAGGAAGAAAGAGTGCTCAATGATTATATCAGCACAAAGAGAAAGCGTCCATGGGACTTTTTATTTTTCTTTTCTAGTTTTAGATTTGTTTTATTTACTTACTTGTAACGCCTTAAAGGCATTTTGAACCTTCAAATTTAAGCTAATAAAGTTTTTGTTTATTTTGGTTTGCAAATTTAAATTTCTCGAAGTCTTTGAAATCATTACATGCACATCCCATTATCATACACATCATTACAGGTACCACTACAGGTTTCTCATCTTCTTTGCTGTTTATTTCAGCATAAATGTCTTCCGATCAAGCCATCAAAGATCTTCAGGCACAGAACACCCAGTTCCAACAAATGTTCATAAGTCTGGCAAAAGGGCAGGAGGATCTGAAAGCCCTCATCCTGAAAGAGAAAAAGAAAAAGAAGAAGGTTGTCGGTATTTTGAATATAGGCAGAAGGTTTAGAGGGTTGTTGAAGCAACAAGTCGATCTGACCTCTTCACCCAAGGAAGGGGAGAATCAAGAAGAAGAGATAGGGGAGAAGGACCCCAGTCCTGCAGTTTCTGACAATGATACCGACTACAATGATAGGAAATATCCTCCTGTTGAGGATAGATACAAGCAGTTGGAAGATTGTTTGAGTACCATGGAAGTTCAGAGGATACCTGGACTGGATTTCGAAGAATTGGGATTGGTGTCGGGAGTAGTCATCCTGCAGAAGTTCAAAGCTCCAGTTTTTGCTAAGTATGATGGGGTGTCCTGCCCAAAACTCCATCTCCGCTCTTATGTTAGAAAGATCCAGCCCCACACCGCTGATAGAAATTTGTGGGTTCATTTCTTTCAAGATAGTCTGTCAGGGACTCAGCTTGAATGGTTCTATCAACTGGAGAGAGCCAACGTCCGAAATTGGGAAGATCTGGCTGCTGCTTTCTATAAGCAGTATCAATATAACGCCGACCTTGCTCCTACTCGTACTCAACTCCAGAGTATGTCCATGGGGGCAAGTTAAGGCTTTAAGGACTATGCACAGAAATGGAGAGACTTAGCTGGGAGAGTATAACCCCCTTTGTCTGATAGGGAGTTGGTGGATATGTTCCTTGGTATGCTGTCTGGTCCGTTCTTCAATCACTTGATTGGTAGCTCCTCAGTTGGTTTCACCGAGCTGATATTGACTGGAGAAAGAGTAGAAGCTGGGATCCGGAGTGGTAAGATCTAGAAAAATACCTCTTCGAGTACAGAGAAGAAGTCATTTGGTGGCAAGAGGGAAGCCAATGTTGTGCACGGCCAGAAGGGGTGTAGCAAGGCAGACTACCACCAATCTGTGGGGGCAGTGTTGATCTCTAATTTGGCACGCGCACAACGACCACAACAACGAAACAATCAGCCAAGGGTGGAAAGACCTCAAAGGCAGTTCACCCAAATCAACAAGCCATTGTCACAAGCATTGCAACACATGTTGAAGATGAATCTGATTATGATGATAAACCCTCATCTGAACCCTAAGACTTATTCTCCTAACTATAACCCGGATGCAAGGTGTGCTTATCATTCTGGTAGCCCGGGGCGTGATACTAACGATTGTTGGGCGCTGAAATACAAGATTCAGAATATGATTGACGCCAAGGAGATCAAATTCGACCCTCCCGAACTCCCAACGTGATCACTGCTCCCTTGCCAAAACATAGCTAGGATTAAAAGCATTTTTGTTCATTTTAATTCTGAAGTTGTATTTTCTTTGCTTATTCGAACAATTATTGTCATGTCAAACTTTATTATTTCATTAATGCATTACACATGTCTGTCTTAAATTAATTTTTTTTCATTATATTTAAATTGCTTTATACTTCCTTTTCGTGATATTCAACTCTCGACTAAAAAACTGTAAGCCTTTAGAGGGAGGATGACGAAAATGATACCACGATCTCTACAGTATGCTTTTGAATAAACCCCGCTGACAATGTACAGATGTTGTTTCAAATCCTAAATAGTGGATTTATAAGGAAGATAATCCCTAGTCAACCCCTTCGAGCCAAAGAAGTAGGAGTTTTTCTTTTCAAACAAATTAAAACCCTTAATCATAATCTGGGGCAGGGTAGTTTTCTCAGTTAATTCAGAGGCGCATTCAGTCACAATCTTCCGCTTCGTACACAATGGATGGCATCGAAAATGTCCTTCTAAAACAAAAGACGGTGATGGTTCTCTATAATCGTCAAGACATGCAGTCATTATCTCTCGAAATAAAATTCCATTAAGTCAAAACCTATGAAAGAGACTTAAGAAAAAACGGGGGCATCCCGCTGACTATAATCACAAAAAGAAACAATTCAGGCAAAAGACAGGGATAATAAAATCAAAAAGAAAGAGGTCCTACAAACCCTCAACAAAAATGACTGCCTATTCAAAATAAACTATCAATATCCGAACCATCACTGGAATATCAGAGCAAAGACTCAAACGAGATCTAAATGCATAATTAACTGAGCATAGGATCGAAGAACATCACGAAAAACGGGTGGGTACAAATAAAATTTGAGCCTTTATCCTTTGTTTCTTAAACCATGAACCAGGCCACGTTATAACCCTTAAAAGTCCTAGCTGAAGCATGGGTTAGTTTGAGAGCATACTGTTACAAAGGTATCCTGACTCCTGTAGGCTTTGTTATGAGTCCCGAGTTGATATCACATCTTTGCAAAATTCTATTTTACTAAAAAAAACTGCATTTTCAAAACCTCAAGACAGACATAAGCTTTGCATTCTTAAAATAACATTGTTTGCATATGACTATTTGTTCAACAGCAGAGAAATTCGCATGACGAATATCTAGTGAACAAAAACCTTCTCAATAAAAAGGATCACCTCAAGTGGAAAAACACTTCCAACCAAGGGGCGCAGCATGATCATTGTCTACCATCTGGGGCAGTCAAGTCAAGATTCAAGGAATATCTCAAAGATGACAAATAGCCAGGGGGCATATCCCCATCTGAATCCCTAGGGGCATTGGGCATGAATTCCAGCAATGAATCCTGTAGGATCAAACAAACATCTTCTGATAGTGTGGCAACACTTACTACTATGGACAGTGACAATTCTCCATATCCGGTGAACGTGGACATAGTCGGAAAATACTACGCATGAAAAAAGACCTGCTAGGTTGACTGGACTAGGCAAAAATAAGGGCATCCTGGCGAGCCAAAAGGGTTCGGGAAAAAATTAGGGATAAAAACAAAAATGATTTGTACACTCGGCAAGTCGATAACCTGAAAAGGCGGCTTGGGCAAAAAAGGGTATCCCGGTGGACTGAAAATCTGAAAAGACAGTCCAGGAAAAAGTTAAGGATTAAATCGTACGACTATGTCTCGTCATCTTGTCACTTGCCTATCAGTAGAAGACTTATCATCCTGATCAGCATCCACAAAGCCTCCGTGGGTACTTTCTCCAGCAGGTACAGGGGCAGAAAAGTCCTGATGCAAATTCATTATCGTATCCTCAGCATACGACCCTATGACATCTACACTCCCCATAGAGTAGAGGAAACTAAAGCTTTGACATCGGCTTTCCCAAACAGGATCTACGTTCCCCAACAAAGTTCCTTCAGAGAATCGATATATATATTCCCCGACCGAATTTCATAATCGCAAGCGGTTCGTAAAGTTGTCTCCCAAGCAGAGTTTATTTCTCTGAATACATAAGCTCAATCCCTAACAGAGTTTATTCCTCCGGCTACGGAAGTTCATCCCCCAGCGGAGTTTATCTCTCCTAATCGGCAAGATCTTCCAGCAAAGCATCTCCTCTCTCAAACAGAGTTATTCCCCCGTAGAGTTGTTCTCAAGTAGAGTCTCTCTTCGGCAGAATATCCGTAAACAAGGGGAAAATCCCCAACATAGTCATCTCCGGTTCACCATCCCCAGTGGAAGTAGAAGAACCACTTTTTCTATGACGGTCAGGAACTCAATTTCCGTTACTCTCCAGCAGCAGTCAGGGATTTATTTTCCTAAACTCGGACGTGCCACAATAGCATTTCATGTTCATATATCATGACGTGCGCATAAACATTGCATACAGCATAGTCTCATTTATTTTTGAGAACGTCATCATACAATGCATTTCATGCATCATATATGATTAATCATGTACCTTTTCAGGAAAGATGGTTATCATCAACAACTTCCAGCAAGTTCAAGATTAGCTCCTGAAACTAGACAGAGTAATTATCTACGCGATCAATTGCATCTTTACGCGGGTTCGTCACGAAGCAATCTTACACGGGTTTCTCCTAAATGTAGCTTCACACGGGTTTATCCTAAAAAATCTTACACGGGTCCTTTCTCATACATTTCCTTCTGAAGTTTTACACGAACTTATCACAAAGTAACCTTACCCAGGTTCCTCCTAAAGTTTTAAACAAACTTATCTCAAAGTAACCTTACCCCGGTTCATTCTGAAGTTTTACACGAACTTATCACAAAGTAACCTTACCCAGGTTCCTCCTGAAGTTTTACACGAACTTATCCCAAAGTGACCTTACCCAGGTTCCTTCTGAAGTTTTACACGAACTTATCACAAAGTAACCTTACCCAGGTTCCTCCTGAAGTTTTACACGAACTTATAACAAAGTAACCTTACCCAGGTTCCTCCTGAAGTTTTACACGAACTCATCCCAAAGTAACCATACCCAGGTTCCTTCTGAAGTTTTACACGAATTTATCACAAAGTAACCTTACCCAGGTTCCTCCTGAAGTTTTACACGAACTTATCATAAAGTAACCTTACCCAGGTTCCTCCTAAAATTTTACACGAACTCATCCCAAAGTTACCTTACCTAGGTTCCTTCTGAAGTTTTACATGAACTTATCACAAAGTAACCTTACCCATGTTCCTCCTAAAGTTATACACAAACTTATCTCAAAGTAACCTTACCCTGGTTCATTCTGAAGTTTTACACGAACTTATCACAAAGTAACCTTACCCAAGTTCCTCCTGAAGTTTTACACAAACTTATCTCAAAGTAACCTTACCCCGGTTCATTCTGAAGTTTTACACGAACTTATCACAAAGTAACCTTACCCAGGTTCCTCTTGAAGTTTTACACAGACTTAGCCCAAAGTAACCTTACCCAGGTTCCTGTCAAAGTTTTACATGGACTTATCCTGAAGTAACCTTATCCAGGTTCCTCCTAAAGCCCTACACGGACTCATCATGAGCAACCTTACCCAGGTTCCTTATGAAGTTTCACTCAGACTTATCCTGAAGCAACCTTACCTAGGTTTCTTCTGGGTTCAGATGCAATTTTACCCAAACTCCTCACAAAGAAACCTTACCCAGGTTCATTCTCAGTTCAGATGCAGTTTTACCCAAACTCCTCACAAAGCAACCTTACCCAGGTTCCTTCTCAATTCAGATGCAATTTTACCCAAACTCCTCACAAAGCAGCCTTACCCAGGTTCCTTCTCAGTTCAGATGCAGTTTTACCCAAACTCTTCACAAAGTAACCTTACGCAGGTTCCTTCTTAGTTCAGATGCAGTTTTACCCAAACTCCTCACAAAGCAACCTTACTCAGGTTCCTTCTCGGTTCAGATGCAGTTTTACCCAAACTCCTCACGAAGAAACCTTATCCAGGTTCCTTCTCACATCCCTACTATCCAGGCTTTCATATCGAAGTAAACCTACTATCCAGGTTCCTTCTCACTGCCCTACGATCCAGACTTTCATATCGAAGTAACCCTATTATCCAGGTTCCTTCTCACAGCCCTACTATGCAGGCTTTCATATTGAAGTAACCCTACTATCCAGGTTCCTTCTCATAACCCTACTATCCATGCTTTCATATCGAAGTAACCCTACTATCCAGGTTCCTTCTTACAACCCTACTATCCAGGCTTTCATATCGAATCAAACCTAATATCCAGTTCCTTCTCATAACCTTACCATCCAGGTTTCTTTTCTCTTATCTCCAGACAGCAGTCCACAACATTGTAAGACCTGGACCTGATCAAACACAATTGGTTTCGCATTTCCTCAGTAAGTCGCGGTGCAGCTTGTACCCTGACCAAATATGAAGTTCACTTCCTCTTCCTCAAGCAGGAGTTAGTTCCCCAGTAGAGTAACAGACAACTGAAGCTCCTAAAATTCTATTTCTCCCAAGAAAGAGACCAACATTCCTGAGAAGATTCCTCCTCAATGATAGGAATAGGAATTCTCATCAAAGGAATATCTCGGGAAATCAACATCCTCAAGATGGCATCTTTAAGCCCATCTCCGACGATTCTCCGTCATATCTTCCGGATGGCATCTTTAAGCCCATCTCTGGTGACCTTCCGTCATCACCTCCAAATGGCATCTATAAACCCATTCCTGATACTACCTACATAGTCAAGCATCATTACAAACGAGTGCAAATTTTTGAGCACTCTAGTGTTCAATCATCTTCCACCTTTAGATCACGAAAGGCAGACAAGTCAATCTAAATCTCCAAGTTTAAGAAGATTGAACAGGGGCAGTTGTTGTACCCTAAAATTTACCCTCTTTTCATACACCCATATTATTGGTTTTATGGTTATGGAATAAATATATATTTATCAAGCTTCGTCAGGTTACAAGTGACGTTTATTTCGCCAATGGATGTTCTCAGAGTATTCTCCGTGCTGAAGATCGGTTCACTGTTTTGCAACGATTCGAGGTTCAAAGATTCACAAGTCCAACCCGGCGCGTCATATTCAAGTGTTCTTTCGCCAAGATATCTCTGATAATGTATTCTCAAATTCAGGTTCGGCTCAAGAGTCAATTCTTTAAAGAAGGTCTCCGAATGTGCGAGTTTTCTCGAAGAAATATGGTGAAAAAGTGTGCTGAAAGTGCAGTTTTTATACATTAAAAAATTCATAACTTGAAGATCTTGACTCGTTTTGAACACGTTCCAGTAGCCAAAATTCCGTATTGACATCATCTACGTTTTCATCTCTCACCGATGGAAGCCAATTTCGATCATAAGGTCTTCAAAAATGCGGATTTATCAAGTATTTTCGTACAGAAAATTTGTGACAAAAGTTTATTTATGTCATATTCATAAAATCATAACTTGGTCGATTTTCATCTTATTGAGCTGGTTCTAGCGCCAAAATTTCAAAAATTGAGTTGACTACATTTTCACAAGAGGTATCGAGTTTGAACAATATACAAAAGGCCTTCGTTTTTTATCCAGAGTGTACGTGACGCGCCGAAAATCCTGAATGCTGAATATTATTTCATTTGGGTCGAAACTTCGAAAATACATAACTCGGTCAATTTTTATTGGATTGGGCCCATATTTTTACACAAGGTCACGGACTCAGAGATCTACAAATTTTCTTCCAAAGTCGAGACCGGGTTATGCTCCGATCAATACCAGTTTTTTATTGAAGAACGTGTCAGAGTTGACACTGGAGCCCAAAATAAGTTTGTCTGAGCCAAAACTTCAAAAATTCATAACTAATTCACCGTTTATCCCATGAATCCATTTTTGGACAGGAGTTAGTTCTTGATGTCGGCTACATTTTTTTTTCACATTTCAACTTCAAAAATTGCACTTAAGCCCTTGCGGTTTAGCCTGGAACGTGATAGACTCAAGTGAATAAAAATCAGCACTATTGCTTGTAGTTATTGGAGGCCCAATTGTACATTCAAAGCCCATTTTTTTCTCTAATTTCCATTATATAATCTCATTCTTTTCACACAAAGGAGAGAAGAAGAAAAAACCTTTGCCACAACCCTGTCAGAATATCAAATTCTTTCAAGAACCCTAAAACCTTGAAATCCTTATTACAAATCCCCATCTCACTACAAACAAGTCATCCTTGTTACAAACTCATGTCTCACTACTTCTCCAGTAAGGGTAAAGCTGGTTTGATCTCCATTATCAAAAGGGTATAGAAGCATTCATACATGCCATATCGATTTTAATATTACAAAATTTCATATATTTGTTTTATTTATATTTCATGATATAGTAATTTATTTAATGTGTTCATGAGATTCAACACTGCAGATTTAGACAGGATCTCATGCAGGATTATTACAAAACGCTGAGGGCAAAATAGAACAACCAATGCATGACTCATGGTAAGGCAGACATCCTAGGGAGGCTAAGGGCGTGGGTTCAACAACCACCCCTATTGGTTTTGGTTTTCTTCATTTCTATTTATCTTTTTACCTATCTTTATTCTTTCTGTTTAAAATCTTTTTCATAAAACTTAACATTTTTCAGAAACCTTTGATTTTTTCATAATAAACTCGAATAATTAATTTTAGGATTTTTTAATTTTAGGTTTTAAATTAATTTTTGGGTCAACACCCACCCCTGGCAATATGTATAATTTTGCTTATTTTTAACCCTTTGTGCATCATTTTTTCTCTTTAATATCTTCCTTAAAAACCTTAAATTCATATAAACTCTAATTTTATTTAAATCAAAAATCCTATTAATTTGCAAACTTGACCTTTTTTACAAACCCTAATTAATTTAGGTTTTAAATTTTTTATTTATTATTATTAACTCTTTAATTTAATTAATTAACCTTTTTTCTGCAAATTAGGAAAACAATTAGGTTTTAGGTTTTCTTTGTAATTAATCCTTTAATTAACCACTTTTTTAACAAATTAGGTTTTTGTTTTAGTTAGTAACTGAATTTTTGGCTTTTTTTCATTTATTAATAAATTAAGTTAATTAACTTTTTTTTATTAAAATTAGTTAGAATTAGGTTTTTTAATTAACTTAAAATTATTTTCTACAAAAAAACACCAAAAACATTAACTTAGAATTTTAGGTTTTAATTTTTCCTTAATTTCTTTTTATTCTTTTACATTTTAATTTCTAGGAAAATTGTATAGGTCGCACTATCAATGTAATAGCGTAGATTTATCTTTATTTTTCCATTTTTTCTAATTATGTAATTGCTTTCGGGATGTAATAGTTTTAAGATTTATTTTCCATACTTTTCACTATTATGTAACTGCCCCAAAGCTCTGTAATAGCCTAGGTTTACATTTCCGCATTTATCTCTTGCTACTATATTTTATGCAATGCTTAGATTAATAGGATTGTATGGAAATATAAAAATGAACGATAGAAAACCCTAATTGCAAGATAAATATAACTGAAAAAACACATTGTTGCACACTTGCACCCCTAGGGTACTTCCCACTTGGTTGCCTCGAAAAACAATGGTCATATCCCTCGAACGTAGAGATATCTTAGCAAAAGACCCTCAATCTAAAAATCATCATAAAGATCATAGTCCCTTAACGTCCCTCGAGTTGCCTACGGGAAATGATCTTGTCCCTCGATGTTGCCTACGAATATATGATGACAGTCCCTTCGAAATGCTAAGGTATCCTTACATGTTGCCTTCAATGACCATTACGTACCTTTCGATAGTTCCCCAAACATCCAACGACTAGGGTTACCTACTCACTAATAGTAGGATAACACGGTCTAAAGGTAGGAGGAAAAGAATGCTTTTTTCGAGTAGGTAGATTGGTTTCTAGGTACTTGCTCAAACAAACCAATTTTTTGGCACCACACACTTTTCAAACAAAGTTTTCAAAAACAACTTCGTAACACTCTTGAGGACAGAAACAAGGGTTAAAACGAAGTAAAACAAAACTTTTCAAAGCAAAGCACACACAAGCAATTTCAAAATGAGCAAGTACCTAAGAGCCCATGGAAAACCATGGATGGAAAGGGTGCTAACACCTTCCCTTTCTATAATCTACCCCCGTACTCAGAAACATCTCAAAAAAGGTTTTTTCTGTTCTTTTTCCTTTTCCTTAGTTGGATGAAATAAAAGTCGGTGGCGACTCTTGCTTACCGCGACATTTTGCAAACAAAAAACGCAAACCAGTATTAACAGTCGGTTCTTCCACCATATCACAAGATGGATTAATGCATAACATGTTATCCATAAGTCAATTAAGTGATAACGGTTATGATATAATCTTCAACTAAAAGTCCTATAAAGCAGTTAGTCAGAAAGATGGATTTATCCTCTTTAATGGAAAGAGACAGAACAACATTTTCAAAATAAAACTTTCTTAGCTAAAAAGTCAGAATGTAAAATGCCTATTGTCTGTTAACGATGAGAAATGGGTCTGGCACAGAAGATTGAGGCATGTTAGTATGAGAAGAATATATCAGACTAACAAACTCAATCTGGTCAAAGGACTTCCTAACCTAAAGTTCAGCTCAGATGCTCTGTGTGAAGCATGTCAAAAAGGAAAGTTTGCAAAACCTTCTTTCAAAACAAAAAATGTTGTTTCTACCTCTAGACCATTAGAACTTCTGCACATAGATCTATTTAGACAAGTGAAAACTGCATCCATTAGTGGCAAGAAGTATGGATTACTGATCGTAGATGACTATAGCATATGGACATGAGTAAAGTTCTTAAGACACAAGGATGAGTCACACTCTGTATTCTTTGCCTTCTGCAACCAAGTCCAAAATGAAAAATATCTTAGAATTGTTAAAGTTAGAAGTGATCATGGTGGGGAATTTGAAAACAAAAATTTGAATTATATTTTAATGAGAATGACATCTCTCATGATTTCTCTTGTCCTAGAACTCCTCAACAAAGCGGAGTTGTAGAACGAAATAATAGAACTTTACAAGAAATGGCCAGAACCATGATCAACGAGACTAACATTGCTAAGAACTTCTGGGCAGAAGCAATTAATACATCGTGTTATATTCAGAATAGAATCTCCATAAGACCTATTCTGGATAAGACTCCATATGAACTGTGGAAGAAAAGAAAGCCCAACATTTCTTATTTCCATCCGTTCGGATGTACTTGTTTTATTCTAAACACTAAAGAACATCTGAACAAGTTTGACTCTAAAGCACAAAAGTGTCTCATGTTAGGATACTCTGAATGCTCAAAAGGTTATAGAGTATATAACACAGAAACACGGATTGTGGAAGAGTCTATCAGTGTCAGATTTGATGATAAGTTTGGCTCTCAAAAGTCAAAGCAATGTAAATTTTTTTGCAGATATAGAAGTTCAATTTACAGGTACTGAAGACACTGCATCAGAAGTTCCTCACAAAGAATCACAGTCAAATCCAGAAGAAGACGTCATAAACATTACAGCAACATCTAAAGATCCCGTCCATAAAAGATAATCCAGAAGCAGTTTAGCTCATCTGGAAAACAAGATTCTAGTAAAGAAAGAAGACCCAATCAGAACAAGAACTACATTCAGAAATTCTGAAGAATCTCTCATGGGATTAGTGTCTCTGATTGAGCCAACTTCCATTGACGAAGCCCTTCTGGACAATGATTGGATACTTGCAATGCAGGAAGAATTAAATCAGTTCACCAGAAACGATGTGTGGGATCTAATTCCTAAACCAAAAGGGTTTAACATCATTGGAACCAAATGGATCTTCAAAAACAAGCTAAATGAACAAGGAGAAGTCATCAGAAATAAAGCACGACTGGTGGCACAAAGTTATAGTCAGCAAGAAGGGATAGACTATACAGAAACCTTTGTTCCAGTCGCCAGGTTAGAATCTATCAGCCTTTTAATTTCTTTTGCAGTAAACAATGACATCACTCTTTATCAGATGGATGTTAAAAGTGCGTTTTTAAATGGTTACATTGATGAAGAAGTGTATATGCACCAACACCCTGGTTTTGAAAATTCAAAACATCCATAATATATTTATAAACTCAAGAAATCACTATATGCTCTGAAACAAGCTCCTAGAGCTTGGTATGAAAGACTAAGTAATTTTCTGTTAGGAAATGATTTTACCAAAGGGAAGGTGGACAGAACCTTATTTTGTAAACTATTTAAAAATAACATTTTGGTTGGTCAAATTTACGTAGATGATATTATTTTTGGATCTACTAAAGCCTATTTGGGAAGAGAATTTGCTAAGTCTATGCAGGCAGAGTTTGAAATGAGCTTAATGGGAGAACTCAAATTCTTTTTGGGTATCCAAATCAATCAAACTCCAGAAAGAACCTACATACATCAAAGTAAGTATGTCAAAGAACTTATGAAGAAATTTTACTTGTCAGAATGTAAGCCAGCCAAAACTCCTAGCATCCCACATGCATTTTGGAAAAGGAAGAGGTAAGTAAGAAGGTAGAACAAAAGCTCTACAGAGGTATGATTGGTTCTCTCTTATACTTAACAGCTTCAAGACCTGATATTTTGTATAGTGTTTGTCTGTGTTCTATATTCTAATCAGATCCTAGAGAATCTCACTTAACAGTTGTTAAGCGGATTTTCAAGTATCTGAAAGGTACTACTAATCTCGGTCTTTGCTATAGAAAATCCAAAGAATACAAATTAGTAGGGTACTGCGATGCTGACTTCGTTGGAGACAAAATCAAAAGAAAAATCACTTCTGGAAGCTACCAATTTCTGGGAGATAACCTAATATCGTTGTCCAGCAAAAGGAAATCCACTATTGCATTGTCAACTACTGAAGCTGAATATATAGCAGCAGCTGGATGCAGCACATAAATGCTCTGGATGAAAAGTCAACTTAAAGACTTCAACATATATGAGAGTAACATTCCTATTCTCTATGACAATACGTCTTCTACTTGTCTTTCAAAAAATCCCATTTTACATTCTAGGGCTAAGCATATAGAAATTAAACATCATTTTATTAGGGACTATATTCAGAAAGGAATTCTTTCGTTACAATTTATAGATACAAACCATCAATGGGCTGATGTTTTCACTAAACCCCTTTCTGAAGATAGATTTAACTTCATTCTGAAACATCTCGGCATGAAATTATGCCCAAAATGATAATTCTGTTTCTGTATACTCTAACCCTCATAATTTTTTGCTTTATTTTTTTTGTGTGAACACCTGATCAATAGTTCTTCAGAAGTGAGAAGGAAAGTTGTATCAGGATTTATCTAAGAAGATATGAACATTCTCAAAACGGTTCATTTCAAATATAGAAGCATGAAGTTCATAATATCAACATTTGTCAACTCTACGCAAGGTTTTCCTCTAAGGCTGAACACGTGTTCAAATTCTGAAGACACTGAAACATTGAGTTGATGCATTGAGGCTCGTGTGATATTAGTAATTGTTTCATATCTTTATGCAATACCTCTATTCAAGAATCATTAATGCATGTAATCATTTTATTTAAATATTTTTCTTGTTAATTAAGTCTTCTATTTTCTTATATATATATATATATATATATATATATATATATATATATATATATATATATATATATATATATATATATATATATATATATATATATATATATATATATATATATATATATATATATATATATATATATATATATATATATATATATATATATATATATATATATATATATATATATATATATATATATATATATTTACTTCATTCACATTCACTATCACGTTTTCACTCTTAATTCCTTTTTCTCTCTTAAATTTGTTCAATCTTTCAAAAACCCTAAAAGAGTGTGTGTGAACAAATGGATTCCTCTCAACAACTTGCTCAAGGATCTCAAAGCATTCCTATCTCTTCTTCCTCAACAATTGAAAGGTACGAAGAACCCTCAATAACTCTCCTCACTCCCATTGATTCACTGGAAGTTCTGTGTGAGCTCATTGTAGATTTCATCAGCATGAAGGAAAATGGATACAATTTAACCCCTGATGTTAATTTCCAAGGATGGACTAAGCACTTTGATCGCCTCCTAGGTCCAGGTTTTCCAAGACTTGTTAAAGAATTATGGATTCACGCTTCAACTTTAAATCATCAAGTTACTTCTTTCGTTATGGGAAAGAAATTCGTCATCTCTGAAGATCTCATTGGGAAACTAATAGGTCACGACGGCAATGGTATTCGTTGCAGTGATATGGATGACAAAGGCTCTGATCTAACCAATATCTCAAAGGAAATGTTTACTTCTGGTCAACCTCCAAACAAAATCAAAGACCTAAAGGATTACCTCAGAATTTGGTCTAAAAATATTTTGGGTTGCATCAATCACAGTAAGCCTACAGGTTCTCTAGATTACATCAATATTGACCAGCAGTACCTTCTGTACTTCATCGCCACCAAAGCAAAGGTTAATCTTCCACATCTTTTGTTCAATCATCTGAAGACCAGCGTCAAAGAAATAATAGAAGAAGAAAGAACAAAGAGAGATTGGATCCCTCTGGTAAGACTCATCTCAGATATTCTGACAAAAAGCAAACTGATAGAACATCTGACTGAGGCTCAACAAGCTAGCACTCTAGAAGCTTGTGCTGGTAAACCCCTCAACGCCAAAAATATGAAGAAGATTAAGATTATTGAAACCATTAAGAAGGATCCAAAAATCACCACCAAGGAAGTAATTACCACTAGAAGAGTACCTCTGAAGGATTTTCCTCTCTTCACTCAAGCAGACTCTTCTTCATATATTATTCTCATGTACCTGGATGCTTGCAAGAGGGACGGGACAAATCCAAATGTGAATATCCGTGATCTGAGACAACAACCTCTGGAAGTTGCTCCAATAAAATCAAGGAAAAGGAAAGCAGTTGTAGAAGGAATTTCTCAGAAGACTCCCAAAGCTGCTAAAAAGGAAGGTAACCCTTCTTTCGTTTCTCTTATTGAATCAGTACTGCTATCAACATCTGAAAACCCTTCATCTCCAAAGCCCACAGAAGATCCTTCTCCTCAAACCTTTGATGACTTTGACTTAGACTTTAACACCTCAATTCATCTTCTGTGAAACCACTCCTTATGTTGGACAATATCCCTTGGGTAGCTCATCATCCATCAGAATGTAATGAACCATCCTCTGATCCTCTTCCTCTAGTCATGTTTCAAGATAAAGTTAAGGAAGTTAAAGAAACTCCTGAGTCATAATCGGTTGCAGTCTGCTCTAAAAAAATGGTCCCTTCTACTGAAATATACTCTTCTTCTATTGTGCTGTAAACTCTAGAGGATCTGAAGAAAGAAAATGGTGTGTTTAAGGAAAGGCTAAACAAGCAGGATGAAACTTACAATGAAATTAAGGGGATACTTGGAAAACAAGAGAAATCAAACAATCAAATTAAGAGTTTATTGGAAGCCCTGTTCACACGACTTCCACCTCCTCAAACTTAGTTCTGAAATTTGTTTTCTTCATTGTGTTTTTTTTTGTTTCCTTGAATATTTTTTTAATACAAAATGACTTTTATTGTCTAAAGTGTTTTTATTGCTTTTTGATTATTGACAAAAAAGGGGGAGAATGTAAGATATTTTGAATATAATAGTATCGAGACTCAGTCTCAAACATTTTAAACATCATAACTTCTATTGTTTTTCATCTGAAAGAAAAATAGGAACAACCTCAGTTGAGGACAATTGTGGATGCATCAAAAATATTCTTCTCAAAAACTCTGATCAGAACAATCTTCATGGAAGTATTTATTCTTTATCTGAGTATCCAACTCGGGGGGGAGACTTTAATGCTTTATGTTCTTTACGTATTTGATCAAAATATTCAAGTTTTTGTCATCATCAAAAAGGGGGAGATTGTTAGAATATAGTTTGATTCTACAACCCTTGTAAGATTTTTGATGATAACAAACACTCAAAGAACAACTATGCTCCCTAAATAAGTATTTTCTTTTGCAAGGAAGTTCTGATGTAAGAAGCACAAAAGATGAGTTAGATTGTTGTTTAAACTCTAATTTAACACATCTTACATAGAAAGCAAAATATGCGTAACACGCTTATATAAAGAAGTTCTAAAGCTACAACTTCTGAGTTCACTAAACGCTGTGAACAAGAACTCCATTATTTTGTTTCGTGTAGTTCTAGAAGAAGTAAAGGAGTCTCAACAGTAACATTCATCTTTTAATGAGATCTTTAGCAAGCATGTTCTGAAGCGTTACATTTCATTCATGGTTACTCAAATGTAACGGCTGAAAGAGGACAATAATCTCTATGTTTGGAAAGTTCATTAACTACTATTTATCAACATTCCAAAGGACCTCTTATGCGTTTCCTATATAAACAAAACTTGAAGGAGAAATCGTTTACGACTTTGCTGCACATTACAAACGAGAAATTTCATTACCTTCAATCCATTGATTTTCATTTGTGTAATACATCACATTTGTGATACTGTTTTTGTTAGAAAACATATTTTGTACACACTTTCAAATATAGTCTTGTGTAATACCTTGAGAAAATTGGGTTTTGGTTTAAACTCAAGAAGACTTTGGCAGTTGTTATTGTACCCTTGTAATCAAGTTTGATTAGTGGATTAAGACCTCATTGGGAGAGGCGAAATCACCTTGGCGGGTGGACTGAAGTAGTTTGAGTTCAAACAAACCAGGATAACCAACTTGTCTTTTGTTTTTAAGTTTTAAAAACCCCAATTCAAACCCCCCTTTCTTATGTTTTTCCATTCTTCATCTTCCCTTGAGAGATGATTGATATTCCCCCAAGTGAACTCTAGTGTTAATGGAATTTCTATTTGGTTTCCCTAGTAGATATCTCCTATAGAGTTTTCCTTTGAAAATTACTCTAGCGAAGCTTCATGAGATCCATAAGCGAGTCTCATTTCAATAGGATTTACAAGATGGTATCCCAGCACTGATATCTCTAGCAAGTCTCTTCGAAGTATTTGTCTAAGAAGAACATCTCTTTACTAGACTATCTCAGGTAGTAACCTCCCAGACAAGTTTGATTGGCTAGAGTTCCACTTAGTTCCATGGATTTAGGATTGGCATAATTTTGCTAAAACATGGTTCTACTGATGTTGAGCTAAAATGTTATAACATTTTCATCAATTTTCATAACAATTTTGTTGTTATGTTTGTTAACCAGATGTCAAAGACAGATGTAATGACATCTTAGTTTGGTACAATGGACGATACTATTTTAAATCTTGACATATTTAATTGGATTTTGTGATATGTCTTTTTGATGTGTGTTGTACCCCAAAATTTACCCTCACATTTCTCATGAATTTTCTCACAAGATCTTCCATGACTCGAATTTGCAACACTGATACATCAATTTAGGTTTGGAATTAGCACAAGGACAAAATGGTCAAAAGGCACACTGAAAAGTCAAACTTTGACTTTTGGATCAAAATCAAGTTTTCAAGAATCACATTTCATCAAGACATGTTAGAATATAAAGTTGGTTCATCAAGAAAATCAAAAGTCAAAATTACTTTGGAAAAGTCAAAGTTCTAAACACTTAGAAATTTTTCTAAGTGTTAAGAAAATATGACAAATTCAGTTCTGGCCAGATTTTCATCATGATGCGAATTGATTCAGGAAGAACTTCTGACACAAGAGTTGGAGATCTCAATGAGATCTAAAACATTTAAGAACAAAACTTCTCCTAGAAATGTTGGGATTTCAAGTTATAAATCCTTGAAGACACGTCCATGAAACTAAAACACTTAGTAAATTCTGAGCATTTCCAAGTCAGAATTTGATTAGAACTCATGGGCCATTTTTCACGTAGGTATAATTAGAATTTTGCAAAAATGATCCAAAAGTGGGTTACAAAGCATGTTACAAGCTTTCTGAAAAGTCCGAGAACTCCTTCAGATCATGCTGGAGCAGGAAGAATCAAAGATCAGAAGTTGGATATTTGTTCTTAATCTAAGTTACGTTTATGCTGAACTTCTGATCCAGTTTCAAGCTAGGATGCATAATCTCATGTTGCAGGCCTTCTTGTTTGTTAAATCTTATCATCATTTAATTCTCACACCATCTTTTGAGTTGTTATCCCAGTGTTTAAGCCTTTATCTAAAAGATCTACCCCACGTGTGGCATAAAAGTACTATTGTTGTCCTTGAAAAGCAAACTTTTGTACAAAGTTTATTTTGAGCCCATCCTTTACTTTGTTTCTGAGTGTACTTCCCCATAAATCATGCCTACAAACTTATATTAGGCGTGATTAAATCCGTTAACCCCTTACCTTGCCTTGGAACCATACTTGTCTAAACTTGCTTCAAAAATAAGTCAACGATCCATAACACATGATGGTTGTACTCCTGATTTCTCCAAGCTTCCAAATCCTTTGCCTATAAATTAAACTTCATTTTCAAACTGAAGTAGGATTGAAAATTGAGAAAAAACCCAGAAACCTTGCTGAAAATTCACAAGAACCTGAAATTGCAGCACAAACACAAAACCTGCTAGTTTTTTATTTTTGCATCCAAACTCTATTTCCTTGTGCGTTTCTTGGATAGATCATCCATACAACTTCTGGTATACACGTAGAAGCTTTCCTAACTTCTGTTTTCAAACTATAATACAGTCTTCACCACTCTCCATTTCAAAAATTAAAACTTTGCATCTTGACTACTCCAGAGCATTCCCACCAGCTATAACTCAAGTTAAGGGTTGCTTTAGCTTTCTGGGAACTTAAGGAAGCTGACCAGAACATCACAGTAGTATGAACAAGGCTCTAACTCACAGAACAATTTCCAGCTGCAAGGTAAGTTTCTTCTGATTTTCATCTCATCACTTAGGCATTGTTAGGCTTGCAATTTTAAAGACACAATGTAGATATCATGGCTCTGAATTTGTACATATTTATAGATTTCATTTATATGGCTTAAGTAGGGAAAATTTCAGATCAGAATTTCTTGAGGAAATTAGGGTTCAGAATTAGGATTAGAAAAATTCATGCTTGCTTCTGGTTTACAGTTTTGATGCTTTGTATTTCTGAAACCCTGATGAAATTTACCATAACTTCTATGTTTGCATTTTCCATTTTTGTTGAGAAATGACTAAGTTGCAGATACTATGGCTGGCACGAAGAAGCAGATGAAGTTCATCATCATAACTTACTTTGTATTATATGTTTATGTTTTTGTTTCTAATACTGGATGTATAGCCACCCTAGTGGTAGAGAGCGCGAGCATAAGGCATTAGTGTTAAGGGTCCTGGGTTCTAGCCCCAGAAGCATCTTTTTATGTTTATTTCTTGACATTTTTACCCCATTATTTGTCAAACAATATTCCCGGACCAGAACTTATAGATAAACCCCTCCAGTTATTTGTCAAAACAGTACTCCTGGACCAGAACTTCTAGACATTCTCATCCAACAGCATTATCACCTCACTTACCATTATCAGAACTTCTAGACTCTCACAACAACCAGAACTTCTAGCCTCCCAGTAACACTAGAACTTCTAGGTTCCCAGTTGCACTAGAACTTCTAGGCTCCCTCAACAATCAGAACTTACAGGCTCTCTCAGCAATCAGAACTTCTAGGCTTTCCTTTGTTTCCAGCAACCCCAGAACCTTAGCGCGTCTGGATCCAGAACTTCTGGCGTTTCCCATTTCTACTAACATTTTCTTTCTGATTTGCAGCGCACCTGATTCAGAACTTCTGCTCCTTCTTATTTCTATCCTTTCTGTAACGCGCTGACTCTAACTCTTTTTTCTCTTATTATTTTTATCATCACTTTTTATTTTCATTAATCAAAAACACCAAAAAATACTTTATATTCATATACTTTGCTTTATTTCTTTTAAAATAAAAAGACTAAAAAACATTTCCTTAAGCAAATTTATTTCTTAATAAAAACAAAATAAATCTATTTTATATTTCAATTCTTGTACATTATTTCAATATGGATGTAATAAATAATTAGGACTTTAAATTCTTGAAACCCCCATTTGTAAATATGTACACCCCATCCCCAAGTGATTGTAATAGCGTATGATATTTACTTTCTGCAATTTATCGCTTTCATATAAATGCTAGTAATTAGGGTTTATTTGGAAAGATAAAATCAATATTCAGAAAGCCCTAATTCAAGACAAATCAAGTATGAAATGCAAACACTTGCACACTTGCATCTCTAGGGTTAACTCCACTTGTTGCCTTATAAAAAATGGTCATGTTATGCATGTGAGACGTCTTAGCAAAAACAATCAAAGTACAAGATCATAGTCCCTCGATGACGCTTTGAATGTTGCCTTACAAACGATCTTAGCCCCTCAAGAGAAATGCTAAGATATCTCACAAACATTGTTATGATGAATATACGATGACCCACGCCCATCCTTTTACATCCAAAGATAAGGCTTTTTACCAATCAATGGTAAGATAGTAATATCTAAAGGAGGAGGAAGAGAATAAATACTTTTGAGTAGGTAGAAAAGTTCTTAGTTGCTTGTTCATCTTCAAACATAAACACCTTTTAAATGCACCAACACTTTCCATGAAATATTTTCAAAAGTCCAATACTTTGTATACATTCTTATAGAGACGAGAATCATTACAAGGTTTTCCTAAACGAAGGCGCTTTTCAAAAATACTTTCAAAATCCACCACAAACACATTTTCAAACAAAGCAAGTGATCTAGCAAGCAACTAAGAGCCCGTAGATAACTATGGATGAAAAGGGTGCTAACACCTTCCCTTTTCATAATCTACCCCCCGAACTCAAGAAAATAATCTCAAATGTATTTCCTGTTCTTTTAACCCTTTCCTTATAGGATAAAGAAAAGTCTGTGGCGACTCTTGCAATCCGCAACAATTGCAATCAAACGAAAAACACCCAAGTCAGTTCTCCCACCATATTACAAAACTAGCGACTCTGCTGGGGACTATCTTAAAAGTGGGGTTACCTTAGGGCTAGATCACCTTTACTTGCTTTTTATTGTTTGACTTGTTTCCTTTGCATTATGGTTCCTTGTTTGGGATTGTTTTGATCCTCTACCCGGATCTGGGGCACCTTTTTAGATAAGTAGCAATAGATTGTGGAAACTGTACACCATAGACCGATATGGTTAAAGCAATGGCTACATTAGTGTGACACATTTGTTGGTATTGGTATCCCTTGTGTTGAATCGAGGAGAATACGGGGCCGCTGAGTGATTTCATGAAGCACTAACTGACCTTAGAACCTTAATTGAACAACTTGGCCATTAGGAAGTAGTGAGATAGCCGGTTTTGGTGGAAAGCTGAAAATTGGTTGATACTCGATACTGCATTCATTGAGATCGGACGTTTGGGATATCTCGGTCGCAAGAAAAGATTGATTGTGCTGAGACAATGCCTAAAAGAAAGGTCAGTGATATTGAGATCCCTTAGAACCCGGTTACTTTCTACGATAGGTTGAGCCAACTAAACTTCAAGAGGGTACTTACCTATCAACACCGTGTAAGCCTAAACCTAAGGACTTGTTTGCTTTGTGTGTACATAATAACTTGCTTGCTTTGCATACTTGTACATAACATCATAAACATCATAACATCATAAGCATTCTCACTAACCATTTCAAGGATTTAGGAATTTATCTTTGCTTTGTTTTGTAGGCCATAAACCCTATCCGAAGGAATACCATCCGAATCATCTTGGTGAAAGCGCACCCTTAACTCCAAGAATTAGCATCAAGGGTGCCTGAAGATTCTCCTTTCACCAATAAATATGGTTGAATCTTCAGTTTGGCTACCTCCAATTTCCAAGAAGAAATGATGTGTGTGCGCTTCCAATTCTTTGATCCCATACATCATTGCTTCACCTTTCCTGACTATCAGTTGGTTTCTACGCTAGAGAAGTTCTCTCAACTGTTAGGAGTGCCCGTGCTTGATCAAATACCGTTCTCCGGTTTAGAAAGGATTCCAAAAACTGAAGTCATTTCCGAAGCCCTACATCTGAAGAGAGCCGACATCATAGCAAATTGGGAGACAAGAAGCGGAATTAAAGGGTTCCTAGCCAAGTTCTTATTGGAGAAGGCTCGTTCATTCTGGGAAGATATGGATTTTTAAGCCTTTGAAGATACCCTGGCCCTCCTCATCTACGATTTGGTTCTATTTCCTAATTCGGACCAATTCATATATTTGAATACCATCAAAGTCTTCCTCTCTCGTAATCCTATACCTACTTTGCTGGGAGACATCTTACATTGTTTCCATACTCGCACCATGAAGAAAAGAGGTACTCTCTTGTGTTGCATTCCCCTACTCGCCAAGTGGTTTACTTTGCACCTACCTTGATCAATATTGAAGAACGAGCAAGGATTGACATGGTCTCAAAGGATGATGTCCCTCACCCACTCTGACATTCATTGGTGTTCTCGATCCTTGGAAGATACTTCTATCATTGACTGTTGTCGGGAATTCCCTAATATCCCTTTTCTTGGCATTAGGGGAGGTATCACTTACAACCCTTACTTAGCTTTACGACAGTTTGGGTATGCCCGAAGAGATGGTCCTCATGATATGCTCATCCAAGGAGTGGTGTTCGACTATGAGAGCGACGATCAAGGCTACCGCCATAGGTTTGTACGAGCTTGGATAATGGTAAACAAAGTGGATAATGAGACGTTGGGATGCAAGAATTCTATTCCCCTTGATCCTTACCTTAGGTGGGTACGAGCTCATGCTCAGAAGCTCGTAATGCCTTACCCCTCCATCCTACTTGTTATCGTGGAACCTGTTGTTGAAGGAGATGTTCCGTATACTATCCTCTATCCCAACATGTCTACTTCTCTTGAAGACTCGCAAAAGGGTTGGATTCAGCTAAAGGAAGAGCGAGACACCTTCGAAGCTCAGTTCTACGCAAGCGAAAAAAGGGTTTTGGAGCTTACAAGGCAACTTCATGAAGAACAAATCTTGAACGCCTACATTGCACCAAAGAGGATGCGTTCGACCTTTTTGTCTTAGAAATTTATTTTCTAAGCCCAAGAGGAACGTTGTAACCATTTTGAACTTATTAATGCAATTTGACGTTTGTTCATTATTTGTCTAGACAAATTTAAATTTTATAAATCCTTGAAATCATTTGCATGCACATTTTTCATGCATCGTAACATAAATATGTTTTCCACGATAGGTTTCCTTATCTTTCTGCTATTTATTTCAGTAAGATTGATATCGAGAAAATAGTGAAGGACCTACAAGCACAAAATTCCCAGTTTTAAGAGACTCTGCTGACCCTGGCCAAGGGGAAACAAGAGTTGATGACGTTGCTGGAATCCAAAAAGAAACCAAAAAGGAAAGCCCTAGTCAACATGGGTAGAAGATTCAGAGAGCCGATCCTCCAGATGTCGATAGTTGAAGATTCATCTGAGGAAGACGAAAATCAAGATGAAGAAGCAAGAATCACCTGGGTTGGGTGTGTCAATGATCGAGTGTCCAATGACGAAGACTTTTTTGACGAGCAATATCCTCTTGTCGATGATAAATACAAGAAGCTAGAGGATAGACTGAAGACCGATGAGATTTAAGCCATTCCTGGTTTGGATTTTGATGATTTCGGTTTAATATCTAGGGTTGTCATTCCCCATAATTTCAAGATACCAGTCTTCTTTAAATATGACGGGGTTTCCTGCCTAAAGCTTCATCTGAAGTCTTACGTGCGCAAAATACAACCGCACACCACCGACAAGAAACTCTGGGTCCATTTCTTTCAAGAAAGCTTGGATGGAACTCAACTAGAGTGGTTTTACCAATTGGAGGGTTCCCATATTCACACCTGGGAAGAGTTGGCCACTGCTTTCTATCACCAATACCAATAAAATGCCGACCTCGTGCTGACTAGAGTTCAACTGTAAGACATGATGATGGGTAAAAACGAGGGGTTTAAAGAGTACGCCCAAAAGTGGAAGGATCTTGCCAGTAGGGTCTAACCACCATTAATGGCCAGAGAACATATTGATATGTTTATGGGTATGTTATCTGGTCCATTTTTCAACTTATTGGTTGGGTGTTCTTCATCCGGTTTCACCGAGCTGATCCTACCGGTGAAAGGGTTGAAAGTGGTATCAAGGGCGGGAAAAATCCCCATGGCGTCTGCTTCCACCTCCAACCCCATAAAGAAACCCTTCACTGGGAAGAAAGAAACGAATGTTGCGTATGGGGAAATGGCCCATACCAAGAAGGATAATCGTTCGTCCGTTAATGATGTTTTGATATCCAACCCTACTCATGTTCAAAGACAATCTTCCAATCATCAACAATTTGAGGCTCCACGAAGACAGTTCACAAGAATAGGCAAGTCGTTATCCCAAGCCTTACAACACCTGTTAAAGGCCAACTTAGTAACACTGCGTGATCCTCCGTCCAATCCGAACACTTCCTCACCTAGACACAATCCGAATACCAAGTGTGCATATCATTCAAATAGTCCTGAGCATGAGACCAGTCAATGTTGGGCGCTGAAAAGCAAAATTCAAGATCTAATAGACAACAAGACAATCAAATTTGATCTACCTACAATTCCCAATGTGATAAAGGCACCAATGCCAAACCATGGCAAAGGTGTCAATGCAATTGAAGACACTATTTTTGTTTCCTTCGTATAAGATCTAACTACTCCGTTAACTATTTTCAAAAAGAATTTGCTGAGAGCCGGGGTTTTCCCTAGCTGTTTGAAAGACTGTGATTGCTGCGCCAAACAAATTAATGGATGCAAGTGGATGAAAGGAGGTGTTCAACGCCTAATGAATAGTCATGAGATCCTATTTGAGAGAACTCCGTCTGTGATACGGTGGGAGAACTGACTTGAGGTTCGCGTTTGTATTCGCAAATGTTGCGGTTAGCAAGAGTCGCCACCGACTTTTTATTTTATCCTAAGGAAAGGTTAAAAAGCACAGCAAAAACCTTTTGAGATGTTTTCTTGGGTTCGGGGAGTAGATTATAGAAAGGGAAGGTATTAGCACCCTTTCTATCCATGGTTATCCATGGGCTCTTAGTTACTTGCTTAGATCACTTGCCTTTTGTTTTCAATTGTTTTAAATGGTGCTTGAGTGTGTGGGTTTTGAAAATGTTTTGAAAAGAGGCCAATGTGGTGGCAACCTTTGCAATGATCCATGTGGGGATGTATACAAAGATGTATGTCTTTTGAAAAGGTTTTCATTTGTTTTTGAAAGTTGTTTGGAAAGTGTAGTGAAGTGTGGTTTGAAAAATAGGCAAGTGTTTTGTTTTGCAAGTTGGTTCAAGTAATTAAGAGGTTATCTACTCCTAAATTTCTCAAAAGATTATTGCTATACTTTAACCCTTTTAACAAGTTTGCACCACCATTGTATTTGGTGGGCAACCTTGTGTTAGGATGTGAAAGGGACAGGCGCGGGTCATCGTTTAGACCATAATTGTAACGACGTTAAATGTCTTTGGGCAATTTCTCTAAGGGACTTGATCATTTGTTTTGTTTGTTTTGAAAAGTTTTATCGAGGGACTATGATCATTCAAACTGTTTGCTTTGCCCAAAGATGTTCAACATACAATATGGCCCATTTATTTGAAGGCAACAAGTGGAATACCCTAGGGGGTGCAAGTGTGATTTGTGTGTCCATTTTCATGCTTGTTTATCTTGTATTAGGTCAAACTATTTTTTATCGTTTTTTCGCATTCAAACCCTAATTCTAGCATGTCATTATTTAGAAAGCAATAAAGTGCGAAATTAAAATTACTAAACTATTACACAACCAAATATGGGAAGGGGGGTACAAATGTTCAAATGGGGATATTGACAAGAATTTAAATCTAAATTATTACAACAATTGGATATTTGCATGGTAAATAAATTGCATAATTTAAATGTAAACAAAATAAATATGTGAAATGTAAAAAAGAAAGTTTTTTTTTTTATGTGTATGAGAAAATATTTATGTAAAAGGAAAAAGAAAATAAAAATGTATCTATTTTTTAGTATTTTGAAACTTAGGGTAAGAAACCCTAATTTTTATATAAAAAGTATTATTATCTAATTAAATTCTACTATTTGTTTATTATGTACAAAAATAAAATAAAATGAAGTATTTTGTGAAAAAAAGTATTTTTGTATCGAATATTAATAAAAATGAAGAAAATCAAGTATTTTATATTTTTATCTTAAATATATTAATAAACATGTATATATACATATATTAAACCCTAAATGAGTATTATACAAAATGAATATTTATTTAATATTTTAATAAAATAAATAAAAGTATTTTTTGTGTGAAATATTTTCAGAGAGTAAAAATAAAAATAAAAATGTATCTACATTATTTTCTATTTATTTTAATAATAGTATATATATATATATATATATATATATATATATATATATTTGTATATAAATAAAAGAAATAAACAAACAAATATGCCATAAATACAAAAATGATGGAAAAAATATTTTAAAAATTTTAATGGCATGAGAAAAAATAAACAAAGTCAACCCAAAAAGAAAAAGTCAAAAATGTTGAAAAATAAACAAATGGGCTCAGGGGGGTGTAAACCAAAAAATGGGGTGTGAAAAGCAACACAAATCCAAGCCCAGCCCACTTCACTCCTTCTTCAACCTCCAGCACAGGTTATTTGAAAAACGCGCGCCAATGTTCAGTCCCTTCTAACTCTTGATTCCTGGCTTTTTAGCAAAAACTCATAACACAAGAAATGTTCAGCATGAAGAGACGGTTCTAACCATATAAAGAACATGACCTATCTCTCCAAGATGAGGGAGAATTTCTCTCCCCCTCTTTTCTGACCTAATTTTTCTACCATTTTCAGAGCTCAAATTCTCTCTACTCAGGCAAAAGAAATGAGAAGTAAAGCTATGTACATGTTCAGGGCTATGAGTAGGACCTTGCTTCTTCACAAACTTAAGACTAAATATGCCTAATAAGAGAGATACGAATTCAAACTTTTACCTGTGCAGTTGAACTTCTATGTGGAGAATGAGAGACTTTCAGTGCAATGTAATGATTGGAAAAGCTTCCTTGAGGTCCAGGGATGCTTTTTCAATGCTCACTTTGTCTTGAACCTTCTTGTATCAAGCTATAGAACTTCACCTGCAAGTTAAAGATGTGAAAATGGTGGAAGTGGTTAGAGCAACTACAGATCGTGCCTTAGCTTATGGATAGCTTGCATATGTTGTAAGGAAGGTAGAGGAACAGGTTTGGACAGAAATGTTTGAAGGGAATGAGAGATTGCACTCAAACTGCAGGGGCACCCCTGTTTGTGCAGTTTGAGGATGATTCTGAGATGGAGAGGGTTTGAAAGGCAAATGGCTCGAGCAAAAGCTTCAATGAGGTCTATGGAATGTGTTTGATATCTTTTGTGCTGTGTTTCTTGACTGATATGAGAGATAGCATAAGTTATGGATGTTACTTCTATGTGAAGCAAGCAAATGTCAACTTGGTTTCTAGGCCAGTACAATGCCTCAATCTATGCTGCACCTTTGAGTCTTGATCAGTGGGATATGCCTATGCTTTTTGCTTCAAAGATCTGCATTGTACCTCATAGATTTGCAAAGTTGCCATAAAGTATCACTTTACAAGAATGGATAACATGCTTTTTCTAGTTTAGGCTTGATTTTGTGTGTATTATCCAAATGAGCAAAATAATGTTAGAACACAAAGGATATGCATTGAATTATTGAGTGAGAATGGGATTAGAGGCCTGCAATGTAGCTTAAGCATGCTGAATTCAAATTTGCCAAGTTTATGAACATGCTTTGATGAAGAACAAAAGTGAATTTTTGCCAACTTGTGAAATTCGAATCTCTCAAGTTATGAGGTTGTTTGATGAGTTCTTGGACATTTTGGAAAGCTTGTAATGTGTACTACAATCCATCTTTGAAATGCAATTTGAAATTCCAAGTGGAAGGGTATGAAAAGTGGCCTTGAAGTAGGGTAGAAAACCTTGTCAAAATAGGTCAAATTTCACTAAGTTAAAAGATGGTTTAGTGCCCTTATTCAAAAAATCATAACTTGAGATACAAGCTTCAAATGAGAAAACTTTGTGAATCAAAGTTGTAGATTTTGAAACAAGCTACAACTTTCATGTTTTGACTTTTGTTTGAATCCAAATGGATCATGGTGAAAAGATGGGGCAAAGTTGGGAAAAAATTAGGGTTTTCCATAACTTAGAAAAATTCTAAGTTATGAAAAATTCCATTTTCAAACCCTAATTTGCATTTTGTGATTTCTTGGTGAACAAGTTTCATGATTTGGCATGTTTTGATGAAAAATGAATCTTGACTCTTGATTTTGACCAAAAAGTCAAAGTTTGACTTTTCAGTATACAGTCAAAATTGATCAATTGACTGGGAAATTCAACTGTCAATCTTGTGTACTTGGGATCTTTTGAGCTTGATGAACATGTCAAGATAATTCCATGGGGTCCTTGAGTCCATATGTGAGCTTGGTTTGCCATTGGCTAGGTCAAACAGTCAAAAATTGCCTTTGTGCAGTCAAAACCCTAAAAATGACCATTTTGCCCTTTTGGTGATCTGATCAAATTTCTTGGGGAATTGTGATTCAAACTTGATCAAATGGTCCATGTGAGTTCATAATGTTGATGTGGATCAAATTTCATGAGGTTTGACTGTCAATTGGCCACAGTTGACTTTTTCCCCAATACAGCTGATTTCTAGGTCAACTGTCCAATTGACTGGGAAAAACTTGGAATCAAGACTTGAAACTTGGTATGGGTAAACTTGGGAGTCCAACATGAAGCATGAAAGTGATCTTAGGCATTTTAGGTCAAAACATCTTTAGGCAAACACAAACCCTAATTTGAGTCCACAGTGTAAGGAGAAGTCTTGAGCAGAGGAAACCCTAATTGGACCTTGATCTTTAAAGGTCTTGTGATGAGAAAATGATGAGGAAATGGGAGGGCAAATTTTGGGGTACAACAGTTGCCCCTGTTCAATCTTCTTGGACCTGAAGAGTTAGATTGGCAAGTTTGCCCTTCGCGACTCGAGGGTAAAAGGAGATTGGACACTAGAGTGCCCGGAAATTTGCACTCGCATGCTGGAGTCTCAACAATGTGGTGTCGGGAATGGGCTTATAGATGCCATTTGGAGAGATGGTAGATAGGGAGATGGGCTTTGTAGATGCCATCTGGAAAAGTGACAGAACTTTGTCGGGAATGGTCTTATAGATGCCATTCGGAAGTGTTGATCGCATAAGAGGTTCCTTAGCGAGAACTTATGTGTTTTAAGAAAGACAGATGTTTTCCTGGCTTGTTACAGGTGTTTGATCTTCAGTCTCCTTATGCAGATATGCCCTGGCTGGATACAGGTATTGAATCTACAATCGGTTGCTCACAGATGTGCCCTGGCTGGATACAGGAGTCGAATCTGGAAATAGTCGTCAATAGATATGCCCTGGCTGGATACAGGAGTCGAATCTTTGAATTCTGCAGACGTGCCCTGGCTAGATACAGGAATCGAGTCTGGAAATGTGGTTAACAGATATGCCCTGGCTGGATACAGGAATCGAATCCGGAAATGTTGTAGCTGATAGATGTGCCCTGGCTGGATACAGGAGTCGAATCTTCGAACTCTTCAGACGTGCCCTGGCTAGATACAGGAGTCGAGTCTGGAAACTGATCACTCTCAGATGTGCCCTGGCTAGATACAGGTATCGAATCTGGAATTGTGACAGTTGAAAGTAGTCGTTTTTGAGATTGTCTTTTTCCTGAAAAGGCAAAGACGTAAGCTGTATGCAATGTCATGATGTATGATATGCATGATGTCATGATGTTCGACATTTGATGTTGCATGTGTTTCATCATGTAGGTAAGCAAGATGTATGAAAATGTGAAATGTTTATGAGTGTAATTTCATCTTAGGAAAATAAATCCTTGACGAATGACCGGGAAGCTGTTCTGCGGAAGAGATGCTTGACCGAAGCTCTGATGAGAGGCCTGCTGAGGACTTTAACAATGGATTCCGCTGAGGATGATGATGATAAACTCCGCTGGGGAACCCCAAAGATAAACTCTGCTTGGGAAAACCAAAGATAGACTTCGCTGGGGATTGAAGGAACTTTTGCCGGGAACGGTCTTCCGTGGCTTTTAGCTGAGGATAACCCAGTTATAAGTCCTTGTGAGGAAATAACTCTAAATAAAACTTGGGCGAGACGTTCGTACTTTGCCGGGGATAAGCTCGCAGAATCTACTGGGGATGAGCTTTTAAGACCTGCCGGGGGATGTTGTGCCTTTTTCAGGATCGACGGGGAATCGACTCCTGCTTGGGGAAAGTGCTGCTGAATTTTGCTTTACTCTGCGGGGAGTTAAGATGGTTTGGCCACATTCTTCAGTTGAACCTGCCTTGGTGCTTTGGTGGACAAAACAACTAGACCGCATTAGACAACTCCACATTGCCCCTGTCTTTGATGTCACTTGTAATTAATCTTTTTTTTTCATATGCAAACATTCATGAATCAGCAATTTAATGTCAAATGCATATATCAAAAATGAACATTGGACGTTCTTCGCAAAACAAAACAAAAAAAAAGAAAAACAACGGCAATTTGTATGGACAAGTGAATTTTCATTGATTTAAACTTTGCCTGTGAATAGGCGTTTTTTGTACAAGAGACTGACATCCTAGTAAGAGGACATCGCCAAATAGTATAGAGTTTACATTTTGAAAAAGAAAACAAAACAGCTACGTGAACAATCCCACTGGGTTCCAACTCTGCTATCGCCTTTATGTTTTCGAACGTCTCATCGCCTTACTGCCTAATCTGAAGATGAAGCTGATTGGTCAATGCCGAAATTTGGGCCAGATAGTTGATGCCGAACTCCGGATGCGAAGTGATCCAATGAGACATAGTGTTACGCTTTTTATCCCTAACTTTTGCCTGGACCGCCCTTTCGGGTTTTCGGTCCACCGGGATACCCTTTTTTGCCCAAGCCGCCCTTTCAGGTTTTCGACTTGCCGGGTGTACAGATTTTTATTCATTTCATCCCTTATTTTTGCCCGAACCCTTTTGGTTCGCCGGGGAGCCCTTATTTTTGCCTAGGTATGTCAACCTAGCGGGTCTTTTATTTATGCGTAGTATTTTTTCACTATGTCCGCATTGGCGGGGTGAGGAAGGTCGTCACCGTCCATGGTGGTTAGGATCATGGCTCCTCCAGAGAACACACGCTTAACCACAAATGGCCCTTCGTAAGTAGGGGTCCATTTGCCCCGGGGATCACTTTGAGGAAGGATGATGCGTTTGATTACCAGGTCCCCGACTTGATACTCTTGCGGTCTGACTTTCTTGTTAAATGCCCTGATCATCCGTTTTTGATACGTTTGACCATGACAGATAGCAGTGAGCCTTTTTTCGTCAATTAGATTTAGTTGATCAAGTCGAGTTTGGATCCAATCATCTTCATTCAAGTCTGCATCCTTCATTATTCGGAGAGAGGGTATCTGGATTTCAATCGGCAAGACTGCCTCCATGCCATAGACTAGGGAGAAGGGAGTTGCCCCGGTTGACGTCCTTGCTGAGGTGCGGTACCCATGAAGAGCGAATGGTAACATCTCGTGCCAATCCTTATAGGTCACTGTCATCTTCTGCACAATTTTCTTGATATTTTTATTGGCTGCTTCTACAGCCCCATTCATCTTCGGCCGATAGGGGGAAGAATTGTGGTGTTATATCTTGAATTGTTCACAGAGTTCAGTGATCATTTTGTTATTGAGATTGGTACCGTTGTCCGTAATGATTCTTTCCGGGACACCGTACCGACATATCAGATTATGCCGGATGAAACGTGCCACGACGCTCTTGGTTACCGTGGCATATGAAGCTGCCTCAACCCATTTCGTGAAGTAATCGATTGCCACCAAGATGAAACGGTGCCCATTGGATGCCGTCGGTCGGATCTCACCGATCATATCGATGCCCCACATTGCGAAAGGCCAAGGTGCCGTCAGGACATTCAAAGGAGCCGGAGGGATATGCACCTTGTCAGCATAGATTTGGCATTTATGACAAGTTCGGGAGTGTTGGTAACAATCGGCTTTCATCGTGGACCAGAAATATCCTGCCCGAAGGATTTTCTTAGCCATGGTGTGTCCACTGGAATGGGTCCCAAATGTACCTTCATGTAGTTCCATCATAATTTTCTCTGCTTCAGCCTTATCCACACAACGTAACAGAGTTGAATCATGATTCCGTTTGTAGAGAATGCCGTTGCTGAGGAAGAATTTTGCAGCAAATCTCCTCATGAACTTCTTATCATTGACAGATGCACCTTCCGGGTATTCCTGGGCTTCCAAGTACCTCTTCACCTCGTGATACCAGGGTTTTTCAGTCACCTTCTCAGCTTCGAGCTCGCAGCAGTATGCCGGTTCATCCAACTTCCAGATTAGGATTTGGGGAGCCTCATTGTCCCATTTAACTTTAAACATTGAAGACATCGTGGCTAGTGCGTCCGCTAGCTGATTTTCCTCTCTGGGGAAATGTTCAAAAGTTATCTCTTCAAAGTGGGGGAGCAGGGTCGATACATACTCCTTGTAAGGAATGAGATTCGGGTGTTTCGTATCCCACTCGCCTTTGATCTGATTGATCACGAGAGCGGAATCTCCGAAGACACTTAGAAACTTGATCCTCAAATCGATCGCAGCTTGTAAACCCATGATACATGCCTCATATTCTGCCATGTTGTTGGTGCAGCTGAAACATAATCGGGCGGTGAGTGGAGTATGGGTCCCCTTGGGGGATATGATTACAGCGCCGACGCCGTTACCCAAAGCATTGGAGGCTCCATCAAAATGCATAGACCATCGGGATCCTTCCTCAGGTCCTTCATCCGGTCCAGGTACTTCACAGTCAGTTACCACCATGATGTCTTCGTCCGGAAAATCAAAGTTCAATGATTGATAATCGTCCACAGGTTGGTGTGCCAAATGATCAGCCAGTACACTCCCCTTAATTGCTTTCTGAGTTGTATACTGGATATCATATTCTGTTAAGATCATTTGCCATCTCGCTATCCTTCCAGACAGAGCAGGCTTTTCAAATATGTACTTGATGGGATCCATCTTTGAAATCAATAAAGTAGTGTGAGTCAGCATATACTGTCTCAGCCGGCGAGCAGCCCATACAAGAGCGCAGCAAGTTTTCTCAAGCAGTGAGTAACGAGACTCACAGTCGGTAAACTTTTTGCTCAAGTAATAAATAGCGTGCTCTTTTCGGCCAGACTCGTCATGCTGCCCCAGCACACACCCCATTGAATTATCAAGCACTGTCAAGTATAGTATCAGAGGTCTTCCTTCCACTGGTGGCATAAGAATGGGTGGCTCTTGGAGGTATTCCTTTATTCTTTCAAAGGCGGCCTGACATTCATCATTCCAGCGTACCACTTGATCTTTCTTCAGTAATTTGAAGATTGGCTCACAAGTAGCAGTCAGATGTGAGATGAATCGGGCAATGTAATTCAATCGTCCCAGGAAACCTCTGACTTCTTTCTCTGTTTTTGGGGTCGGCATCTCTTGAATAGCTTTAACCTTGGCAGGGTCCACCTGGATACCTTTATCACTTACAATGAAACCTAGCAATTTTCCGGACCTCACCCCGAAGGTGCATTTGTTGGGATTCAATCTCAGCTTGTACAACTTGAGTCGGTCAAACAACTTCCTCAGGTGATCAAGGTGCTCCTCCTCAGTTTGAGACCTTGCGATCATGTCATCAACGTATACTTCAATCTCATGATGGATCATGTCATGGAATAAAGCAACCATGGCACGCTGATAGGTTGCCCCAGCATTTTTCAATCCGAATGGCATGACCTTATAACAGAAGGTCCCCCACTGAGTTACAAATGTAGTCTTCTCCATATCTTCAGGAGCCATCTTGATCTGATTATACCCTGAGAAGCCATCCATGAAGGAGAACACCTTGTGTTGAGCTGTATTGTCAACAAGGACATCAATGTGAGGTAGGGGGAAGTCATCCTTGGGGCTGGCCCTGTTCAGATCCCTGTAGTCGACACACATTCTGACCTTACCGTCCTTCTTCGGCACTGGCACAACGTTGGCAACCCACTGAGGGTAAGAAGTTACTGCAAGGAAACCTGCATCAAACTGTTTCATCACCTCAGCTTTAATCTTCTCAGACATCTCTGGACGCATTCGTCGAACTTTTTGCTTTACTGGAGGGCAATCTTCCTTGGTTGGCAAATGGTGAACTACAATGTCGGCATCCAAACCAGGCATATCTTCATAGGACCAGGCAAAGATCTCCATGTAGTCTTGTAGCATCTGGATCAATCGTTGCTTCACGCTGAGCTCTAGATTGGCACCAATTTTGACCTCTTTCCTATCTGTCTCAGTACCCAGGTTAATTGTCTCCACAGGCTCTTCATGTGGTTGAATAGCCCTCTCTTCCTGTAGTAGCAGTCTTGCGAGTTCACCAGGCACTTCGCAATCATCTTCACCTTCGTCTTCGGCCAAGTTGATCGGATTTTCGAAGTCATAACTGGCGGTAGCAGAGCTGTTGCCAGTGAGATCCAGAGTGGATTGAAACCTGTATAAGTGAGTGTGTGTAAATATAGCTGTTTTGCAATATGTATAACACAGAAAGAAAAGGAGCACAAGATTTGAAATGCAACAAACGTCCAATGTTTTGATTGATGATATATGAAAATGTCATACAAAAAGCCCTCACAAATGGAGCTACGATGCCCCGGGCAGGACACCGAGCCAACAGAGTTTTAACATATTGTTTGTTACAAATTTGGCAATCAAAAGAAATCAATTACTGCGTGACAAATGTGATAGGGGTAAAATCCTTTGCTGTCCAGTTGCTTGGTCCGTCGCTAGCAGTCGGGTAGATCCAATTATCAAACTCAGCTTCCTCCACATCCTCCTCGATAGCATTCACCCTTGAGCTGGAAATAAACACCGGAGCCTTTCCAATCTTCTCTTTGCGCATTGCCTTCTGAGCCTCTGTAGTAAAGCCTAGCCCAAACTTGTCGTTCTTCTGAGTGAAGTCAGGAAGCTGACCCCAGTGTGCACCATCGCCTTTCTGAACCACAGCCCGGGCATCCCTTAGGGAAACCATCTTCAAGGAATCATTCTCTTCGGCCATTGTCTCCGCAGCTGCTGAAATTGGATGTACCTCCTCGAAATGTTGGAAGGGAGTTTCAATAAATTCTCCGTCCATCTCGATGTACCTGAAGGAATTCAAATGGCTCACCATATACTCCTCTTCTCCTTGCACAGTGACAATTTTCCCCCTGACGGGATACTTCAGCTTTTGGTGTAAGGTGGAGGTCACTGCCCCAGCTTTGTGGATCCAAGGTCTACCCAACAGACAGGAGTACGATGGACGTATATCCATCACGTAAAAGGTAGAGTCAAACACTTGAGAGCCCACACGAATAGGGATGTTAACCTCTCCATGAACCATCCTCTTGGAACCGTCAAAAGCTCTGACGATGATATTGCTGGGTTTCAACTCCAGGCCCTCATAATCCAGACGATCCAAAGCCTTTTTCGGAAGAACATTCAAGGAAGAACCAGTGTCCACCAATACATGTGCCAGAGTAGTGCCCCTGCATTCAATAGAGACATGCAGGGCATCATTATGGTTCCTCCCTTTTGCGGTTAGGTCAGCATCTGAAAAGCCCAAGCCGTTGTCCGCCGTCAAATTTGCTATGCAGTCAGTGAACTGAACTGCAGACGTCTCCTGCGGCACATGGGCCGTCTTGAGAAATGAGATCAAGGCTTTTGCATGGGCCTCGGAACATAGTAATAAGGAAAGCAGGGAGATCTTGGAGGGTGTATGCCCTAACTGTTCGACAACATTAAAATCACTTTTCTTTATTATTTTCAGAATCTCCTCCATTTCTTGTCGGGAGGCCTCAGCATTCACGGGTATTGGTGCCTCCATCTGGGCAGGCTCTTCTTCAATCCCTTTGCCCCGAGCATTTGAGGACTCGGCAGCAGGGGACACAATTTGATCAGCAACAGGACTTGGTAAACTTGCAGGTTTTATGAGGAGGGGTTTTCGAATAGCGGGAGGCGCAATGTCAGGCGAGAAGAGCCTGCCACTGCGGGTGACTTTAGCCGGACCGGTGATATCGCAGATACTGGCACTAGCATCAAATTCTTGCTTGATTCCATTTACATATACGTCTGCCCCATAATGCCAGGGGACAGCTTTATCAGACACGTAGGAGAGGGGTCCTGGAACAGTAATGATCACAGGCGCAACTGTCAAGATTTGAATAGGCTTCTTTGGGGGAGCCTTGATTGGATTTTTGAAGATGGTAATCACGGAAACTTCTTTCATTGGAACCAATTGAACAACAGTCTTTTTGAATAAAATCTCCTTGCTATCCATTAGGCCTTGGATGCCTAACCTTAGCAAGGGACAATCGGATAGGGAAATAGCACAGAATGGGCAACCTTCGCCGCAACCCGGAAATAAACCGGCCCGCAGTAGGTTCTTCTTAACAGTCTTCAAAGGGGTAACAACTTCATCTATCGAAACAGCATACACTTCTTCCTCAATGGCATTCACCCTATGCTGGGGCATAGGAGCCGTTACAACATTCGGTCTTTCCGGCGCTTCAAACTGAATTTCTTTCGCGTCAATTAGATCTTGCACTTTGTTTCTCAAGGCCCAACAATCATCAGTAGTGTGCCCGGGACTATCAGAATGATAAGCACACCGGGCATTCGGGTTGTATTTAGGGGACGCAGTGTTGACGACCTTAGGAGCTTCTTTGAGGGTCACCAGGTTGGTGGATAACAGTTGGGGTAAAATTTGAGATAATGTCATACTCAATCGGGTATACTGCCTCTTGGGCCTTTCACTTCTTTGCTGATTGTACTGCTGAGGAGCAGCAACAGGTTTAGAGATGACCAAAGCATTAACGGCTTGGCGACCTTCGGGCTTGACTTGTCTTCTAGGGCCATAGACGGCACTTGCTTCTTTCTTAAACGGCCTCTTCTCAGCACTTGTAGAGGCAGCCTTCTGTATCTTGCCTGACCTGATGCCAGCTTCAATTCTCTCTCCCGTTAATATCAAATCTGTGAACCCAGCGGAGGAGTTACCAACCAAATGATTAAAAAACGGTCCAGACAACGTTCCCAGAAACATATCCACCAGCTCTCGATCAGTTAATGGAGGCTGCACCCTGCCAGCCAAATCTCTCCATTTTTGAGCGTACTCTTTGAATCCTTCACCCGTCCCTAGAGACATACCCTGAAGTTGGGTACGCGTAGGAGCGAGATCAGAATTATATTGGTATTGTCTGTAGAAAGCAGTCGCCAAATCCTCCCAGTGCCGGATGCTAGCTCCGTCTAATTGGTAGAACCATTCAAGCTGAGACCCCGAGAGGCTGTCTTGGAAGAAGTGAATCCAGAGGTTTTTATCCGCCGTGTAAGGTTGGATTTTCCTTACATACGACCTCAGATGTAACTTTGGGCAGGAGACCCCATCATACTTGGCGAAGGCAGGCGCCTTAAACTTGTGTGGAATTACTACTCCAGAAGATAATCCCAAATCCCCGAAATCCAGTCCCGGCACGTTCTGAATTTCCATAGCGCTCAAGCGGTCCTCCAATTGTTTGTATCTGTCGGCAGCAGGTGGGTATTGTTCCTCGTTATAATCCGTCTCGTTGTCGGAGACTGCGGGACTAGGTGCTTCTCCCCCTTGGGGACTGTTTTTCTCTGCAGAAGAAGTGGTCGGATCAGCTTCATTGTGGAGTGTGTTCCCAAATCTGCGTCTGGTATTGAACATCGCCGTTCTCTTTTTCTTCTTCTTCTTTAGGAGTAGAGTCTTCAACTCTTGCTGACCCTGGGCTAGGCTTAGGACCATTTCTTGAAACTGTGCACTTTGGGCCTGGAGGGCCTTGATTGCTTGCTCACTGGATGACTCCGAATTCATGATGACTGTGCACATAAACAGCGAAGAAAATTAAGCAACCTGTGAAATAGGGTACCTGCTATGCATATGGTGTAATGGAATGCGTATGTTTTATGTTTTCAAAGACAAATAAGATTCAACTTTGTAGACAAAAAGGGAAACACACTTCATTAGATTAAAATTTTTCAACTGTTCAACAATTTGCCCTTAGGCATTACAGGAATGAAAAATACGGAAAAGGAAATAAAACTACAAAAGGGAATAATCAAAGCTCATCAATGCTCCCATGGCCTCCTCCTCTCAGTGCTGATGTAGTTGTTCAGGACACGTTCTTCCTCCAATTGCTTAGTCAGCCTTTGGACCTTCCTTTCCTGCTCGTTGAATTTCTCCCGATAGAAATCCCGTTCTTCCTTTAGCTGTGCCCAAGATCTCTTCATGGTGTCAAAATCAGTAGGTATCTGAGGAGGGAGGACAGTTGGAGGAACCCCATCTTCATTGGGAGTTTCAAGGATGATTGGTCTGACAGCTTCGTACGGCATACCTAACTTCTGAGCACGGATGCGGACCCATTTGCAATAGGGCTCCAATGGTAAAGAAGTCTTTGGTCCTAACTCATGTGGGTCAGCTTTGTGGATTCTGTCCCAAGCTCTAATGAATCCCTGGCGTAGTTTGTCACTACCTGCCTGAAACTCAAAATGGAAGTGAGGAACCAGCATTTCATGGGGCCCATCTCCTCTGGCTCTTCCAAACTGACGGAGAGCTAAACATGGATTGTAAGAGATTCCTCCTTGGATACCGATCAACGGGACATTAGGGTATTCTCCGCAACGGTCGATAACAGCTACCTCGTCCAAACCTCTGAGAGTCCAAGTGATATCCTTATCTGTGAGAGACATTAACCTCCGAGCCCAACCTTTTCCTTCTTCATTCTTCAGCACGGACTTAGGAAGGTGCGAAATAAACCACCTTACCAGCAAAGGAGCACAACACCATGGAGTTCCCCGTTTTCGAGCAGTACGAGCATGGAGTTGTTGTAGAATGTCACCCAAGAGAGTGGGTACCGGATTTCGAGACATGAAGATTCTTATGACATGGATACTGATGAAGGTGTCAGGGTTGGGAAACAATACCAGACCATAGATCAAAAGAGCCAGAATATCCTCATATGCTTTGAAGTCCAAGTCATTCCAGAAATCATTAGCCTTGCCAACCAGAAATTTGACCAAAAAGCCCTTGATCCGATTTCTAGTTTCCCAGTTGGACAATACCTCTTCTTTGGTCAAGGGGAGAATTGCAGCAATTTCTTCAGGCCTAGGAGTCTTTTCCAAACCAGTGAAAGGAGTTTGTTCCAAGACAGGAATCCCAAGCAAGTAAGAGAACTCTTCCAGGGTAGGAACCAGCTGGAAGTCTTGAAAGGTGAAACAATGATGCAGAGGGTCATAAAACTGGGTCAGAACACTTATCAGTTGTTGGTCCCATTTTGCAGTGATCAAGCCAAGGAGGGAACCATGTTTGTTGATGAAGGAGGTAGTGTTTGGAATTCTGTCAACCAACTCTTTAAGCAAATCAGGTGGGTGAACAAAATTGAGCCGGATAGTGTTCCTTCGCACAGGCATCATGATGTCCTACAAAACAGAGCAAAGATGAAACCTTTTTGTCTTTGAAATGGGTTAGCCTTGCATGCAATGGTATGATGGCATGATGCTATGATGAAGCATATCACAAGTATTCACATAGGCAGATAAAGCACACAAGTCACACAAGACAACCTCAGGTTTCAGGCCAGCATGAGTTTCAGGTATTACCCTCTTTTGGTTTTGTTGGTTAAAACCTGTCCTATCAAAAGTAACCGGGTTCTAGAGGATCTCAAATCATTGGCTACCCTCAATCGGTCATAACTCCAGCATCGCAATCTTTTCTCGCGGCCAGAACCATCTCGAGAGTTTAGCCTCAATGAGTGTAGCATACTGCTACTGTCCTAATAGCCAAGTTGGTCAATTTAGGGTTCTAAGGTTGGTTGGTGTTTAACGACCCCTTAGAAGACCTATATTCTCCCCGTTACAACACAAGGGATATAGGTACAGACTAAGATGCCACACCAACGTAGCCACTGCTTCACCCATGTCGGTCTACGCCGGACAGGTCCCTCACAGATTATGCTACCTAAAAAGGGTATTTCCCAGATCCGGGTTAGGATCTATGAAACTCCAATGCAAAGCCCACAAATATAAAAGCAGACAAAGCAAACAATTGAAAACACAGGTGATCTAAAACCCTAAGGTTACTCCACTTTTAAGTACGTCCCCAGCAGAGTCGCCAGTTCTGTGATACGGTGGGAGAACTGACTTGAGGTTCGCGTTTGTATTCGCAAATGTTGCGGTTAGCAAGAGTCGCCACCGACTTTTTATTTTATCCTAAGGAAAGGTTAAAAAGCACAGCAAAAACCTTTTGAGATGTTTTCTTGGGTTCGGGGAGTAGATTATAGAAAGGGAAGGTATTAGCACCCTTTCTATCCATGGTTATCCATGGGCTCTTAGTTACTTGCTTAGATCACTTGCCTTTTGTTTTCAATTGTTTTAAATGGTGCTTGAGTGTGTGGGTTTTGAAAATGTTTTGAAAAGAGGCCAATGTGGTGGCAACCTTTGCAATGATCCATGTGGGGATGTATACAAAGATGTATGTCTTTTGAAAAGGTTTTCATTTGTTTTTGAAAGTTGTTTGGAAAGTGTAGTGAAGTGTGGTTTGAAAAATAGGCAAGTGTTTTGTTTTGCAAGTTGGTTCAAGTAATTAAGAGGTTATCTACTCCTAAATTTCTCAAAAGATTATTGCTATACTTTAACCCTTTTAACAAGTTTGCACCACCATTGTATTTGGTGGGCAACCTTGTGTTAGGATGTGAAAGGGACAGGCGCGGGTCATCGTTTAGACCATAATTGTAACGACGTTAAATGTCTTTGGGCAATTTCTCTAAGGGACTTGATCATTTGTTTTGTTTGTTTTGAAAAGTTTTATCGAGGGACTATGATCATTCAAACTGTTTGCTTTGCCCAAAGATGTTCAACATACAATATGGCCCATTTATTTGAAGGCAACAAGTGGAATACCCTAGGGGGTGCAAGTGTGATTTGTGTGTCCATTTTCATGCTTGTTTATCTTGTATTAGGTCAAACTATTTTTTATCGTTTTTTCGCATTCAAACCCTAATTCTAGCATGTCATTATTTAGAAAGCAATAAAGTGCGAAATTAAAATTACTAAACTATTACACAACCAAATATGGGAAGGGGGGTACAAATGTTCAAATGGGGATATTGACAAGAATTTAAATCTAAATTATTACAACAATTGGATATTTGCATGGTAAATAAATTGCATAATTTAAATGTAAACAAAATAAATATGTGAAATGTAAAAAAGAAAGTTTTTTTTTTTTATGTGTATGAGAAAATATTTATGTAAAAGGAAAAAGAAAATAAAAATGTATCTATTTTTTAGTATTTTGAAACTTAGGGTAAGAAACCCTAATTTTTATATAAAAAGTATTATTATCTAATTAAATTCTACTATTTGTTTATTATGTACAAAAATAAAATAAAATGAAGTATTTTGTGAAAAAAAGTATTTTTGTATCGAATATTAATAAAAATGAAGAAAATCAAGTATTTTATATTTTTATCTTAAATATATTAATAAACATGTATATATACATATATTAAACCCTAAATGAGTATTATACAAAATGAATATTTATTTAATATTTTAATAAAATAAATAAAAGTATTTTTTGTGTGAAATATTTTCAGAGAGTAAAAATAAAAATAAAAATGTATCTACATTATTTTCTATTTATTTTAATAATAGTATATATATATATATATATTTGTATATAAATAAAAGAAATAAACAAACAAATATGCCATAAATACAAAAATGATGGAAAAAATATTTTAAAAATTTTAATGGCATGAGAAAAAATAAACAAAGTCAACCCAAAAAGAAAAAGTCAAAAATGTTGAAAAATAAACAAATGGGCTCAGGGGGGTGTAAACCAAAAAATGGGGTGTGAAAAGCAACACAAATCCAAGCCCAGCCCACTTCACTCCTTCTTCAACCTCCAGCACAGGTTATTTGAAAAACGCGCGCCAATGTTCAGTCCCTTCTAACTCTTGATTCCTGGCTTTTTAGCAAAAACTCATAACACAAGAAATGTTCAGCATGAAGAGACGGTTCTAACCATATAAAGAACATGACCTATCTCTCCAAGATGAGGGAGAATTTCTCTCCCCCTCTTTTCTGACCTAATTTTTCTACCATTTTCAGAGCTCAAATTCTCTCTACTCAGGCAAAAGAAATGAGAAGTAAAGCTATGTACATGTTCAGGGCTATGAGTAGGACCTTGCTTCTTCACAAACTTAAGACTAAATATGCCTAATAAGAGAGATACGAATTCAAACTTTTACCTGTGCAGTTGAACTTCTATGTGGAGAATGAGAGACTTTCAGTGCAATGTAATGATTGGAAAAGCTTCCTTGAGGTCCAGGGATGCTTTTTCAATGCTCACTTTGTCTTGAACCTTCTTGTATCAAGCTATAGAACTTCACCTGCAAGTTAAAGATGTGAAAATGGTGGAAGTGGTTAGAGCAACTACAGATCGTGCCTTAGCTTATGGATAGCTTGCATATGTTGTAAGGAAGGTAGAGGAACAGGTTTGGACAGAAATGTTTGAAGGGAATGAGAGATTGCACTCAAACTGCAGGGGCACCCCTGTTTGTGCAGTTTGAGGATGATTCTGAGATGGAGAGGGTTTGAAAGGCAAATGGCTCGAGCAAAAGCTTCAATGAGGTCTATGGAATGTGTTTGATATCTTTTGTGCTGTGTTTCTTGACTGATATGAGAGATAGCATAAGTTATGGATGTTACTTCTATGTGAAGCAAGCAAATGTCAACTTGGTTTCTAGGCCAGTACAATGCCTCAATCTATGCTGCACCTTTGAGTCTTGATCAGTGGGATATGCCTATGCTTTTTGCTTCAAAGATCTGCATTGTACCTCATAGATTTGCAAAGTTGCCATAAAGTATCACTTTACAAGAATGGATAACATGCTTTTTCTAGTTTAGGCTTGATTTTGTGTGTATTATCCAAATGAGCAAAATAATGTTAGAACACAAAGGATATGCATTGAATTATTGAGTGAGAATGGGATTAGAGGCCTGCAATGTAGCTTAAGCATGCTGAATTCAAATTTGCCAAGTTTATGAACATGCTTTGATGAAGAACAAAAGTGAATTTTTGCCAACTTGTGAAATTCGAATCTCTCAAGTTATGAGGTTGTTTGATGAGTTCTTGGACATTTTGGAAAGCTTGTAATGTGTACTACAATCCATCTTTGAAATGCAATTTGAAATTCCAAGTGGAAGGGTATGAAAAGTGGCCTTGAAGTAGGGTAGAAAACCTTGTCAAAATAGGTCAAATTTCACTAAGTTAAAAGATGGTTTAGTGCCCTTATTCAAAAAATCATAACTTGAGATACAAGCTTCAAATGAGAAAACTTTGTGAATCAAAGTTGTAGATTTTGCAACAAGCTACAACTTTCATGTTTTGACTTTTGTTTGAATCCAAATGGATCATGGTGAAAAGATGGGGCAAAGTTGGGAAAAAATTAGGGTTTTCCATAACTTAGAAAAATTCTAAGTTATGAAAAATTCCATTTTCAAACCCTAATTTGCATTTTGTGATTTCTTGGTGAACAAGTTTCATGATTTGGCATGTTTTGATGAAAAATGAATCTTGACTCTTGATTTTGACCAAAAAGTCAAAGTTTGACTTTTCAGTATACAGTCAAAATTGATCAATTGACTGGGAAATTCAACTGTCAATCTTGTGTACTTGGGATCTTTTGAGCTTGATGAACATGTCAAGATAATTCCATGGGGTCCTTGAGTCCATATGTGAGCTTGGTTTGCCATTGGCTAGGTCAAACAGTCAAAAATTGCCTTTGTGCAGTCAAAACCCTAAAAATGACCATTTTGCCCTTTTGGTGATCTGATCAAATTTCTTGGGGAATTGTGATTCAAACTTGATCAAATGGTCCATGTGAGTTCATAATGTTGATGTGGATCAAATTTCATGAGGTTTGACTGTCAATTGGCCACAGTTGACTTTTTCCCCAATACAGCTGATTTCTAGGTCAACTGTCCAATTGACTGGGAAAAACTTGGAATCAAGACTTGAAACTTGGTATGGGTAAACTTGGGAGTCCAACATGAAGCATGAAAGTGATCTTAGGCATTTTAGGTCAAAACATCTTTAGGCAAACACAAACCCTAATTTGAGTCCACAGTGTAAGGAGAAGTCTTGAGCAGAGGAAACCCTAATTGGACCTTGATCTTTAAAGGTCTTGTGATGAGAAAATGATGAGGAAATGGGAGGGCAAATTTTGGGGTACAACACCGTCCATCAAAAGTTTGACCAATAAGGTTGAAGACCTCTCCATCATAAAAATTTCAAACAAACCTCTTAGGATCTCCTCAAAGGGTCCTATCTGGATTTTGAATGAACCGGCTATTGCTCCTCTGATAATTACTACCCCTTGGCCAATTCCGTACTCTTCTAACAAAGCTGTGTCGTGGAACTACGGTGCCGAAGTGTATTACCATAGAATAAAACAAGATGCTTGGATTGAAGAAAGCAAGGCTGATGACATTGGTAATATTACTGGCTCTAGTAAGGTAACCAGAACTGGGATTCTTTTCTCCCAACATTTCACCCCCAACTACTACAAAGACACTTGTGTGCATCACCGCTGTTAAGCCTAGTCCTAGCATTAGAGGTAAAGAGAAATTAGTTAAGCCTACTGAGATAGAGACGCCTGCAAAAGACGTTGCCTCTGAGGAACCTTCCGTTCAAGAAATGGATGAAGTCTTAAAGATTATAAAAAGAAGTAATTTCAAGATAGTGGAGCATCTGGGGCAAACCCCTTCCAAGATCTCGATGTTATCTTTGCTACTTTGTTCCGATGCTCATGCCTGATCATTAATCAAATTCTTAAAGAAGGCTCATGTCCCTCATGAGACCACAACCGACCAGTTCGAAAATTGTGTGGCAAGCTTGACGGTCAACAACAGATTAGGGTTCTCTGATGCTGATCTGACACCACTTGGAAGAAATTACAACAAAGCTTTGCATGTTTCTGTTGAAAGTAAGGGGACTACCCTAGCACATGTTCTGGTTGACACTGGATCTTCTTTAAATGTGCTACCTAAGGGGGCTTTAGACTTGTTAAACTGTGAAGGACTGGTGTTGAAGCCGAGCGATATTATTGTGAGGGCTTTTGCTGGATCCAAAAGGACAATTCATGGAGAGGTGGATCTCCCGATCAAAGTGGGCTCACAGATTTTCAACTCTAATTTCTACATCATGGACATCCGTTCTGCTTACTCTTGTTTGTTGGGTCGCCCTTGGATCCATGGAGCTGGGGCAGTAACATCTACCCTTCACCAAATTCTAAAATACCCAGTCAAGGGGAGGATCGTCACTGTTTGCGGTGAGGAGGAATTTATGGTAAGCCATCTCAATTCTTTCAAATATGTGGAGATGGATGGAGAATTTATAGAAACCCTGTGCCAGGCTTTTGAGGTTGTTCCGCCTATGGTTGCTACTGCCAAAATTTCCTCCGACATGCCCAAAGATGATAAGGTCGTGCCAAGGATGGTTTCATTTAAGGATGCTTGTACCGCAGTCAAAGATGGAATCTGTGATACCTGGGGGCAACTCCCCGAGATCCTATTCAAAGCAAATAAATATGGGTTAGGTTTTACTATCAAATCTCAAAAGGAAGTTAGGCGCGTTCGTGCGGGAAATCCCCCTCTCTATATTAGAAACCATGAAGTAAACGTTGTGGAGGATTCTGATGATAAATGTGCTTTCGAAGAATGGATATACCCTACTATAACAGAGCTCAACAATTGGCACACAAAGGACTTCATTCCCATCTCCTTCATTGAGGAGTAATTACTTGTTTATTGCTTTCTATCAATTAAAGAGCCTTTTATCTGTAATATTAAACAATGAATTTTAAGCCATATGCCTGGCCCGGGGCACTATGGTCCATTTGTTAAGGGTTTTATTTATGTTCATTTTATCATATGATCATTCAATATAAACCATTGGACTTTGTCATTCAAATTTTTGTGCTCATTGTCTTTCTTTTTCTTTAAATTCGTTTTTCAAATAACCATGTAACTTACATGCATACACACACACTCTTACATATCCTCGTCCACTCCGGATCTCATTACTAATGACTCTACTATTTCCAGTTATGACTTTGAACATCCAATTAACCAAGCTGAAGACGAAGGCGAGGAAGATTGTGAAATACTGGGAGAACTAGCCAGACTTCTAATGCAAGAGGAAAAATTTATTCAGCCGCATGAAGAGTCAGTTGAAGTCATCAACCTAGGTACCGAGACAAACACGAAAGAGGTCAAGATCGGCGTCAACCTAGGAAGCAGTTTCAAGATCGGCGCCAACCTAGATAATTATGGATGAAAAGGGTGCTAACACCTTCCCTCTTCATAATCTACCCCCCGAACTCAAGAAAATAATCTCAAAGGTCTTTCCTGTTCTTTTCACCCTTTCCTTATAGGATAAAAGAAAAGTTGGTGGCGACTCTTGCTATCCGCAACAATTGCGATCAAATGCAAAACACCCAAGTCAGTTCTTCCATCGTATTACAGTGTGTCTTAGTAAATTTTGCAGGTCAAGAAGATTTAATCTGGAATAGATTTTTTACCTCCAACTGTACGTAATTTAGTAAATTGAGCCTTTATAATATTTAAGAAACTTTGTATTGTTTGTTCCAAGATTTTAGGAGATTTTGCTGCATAATTAGTGCATCACTCAGCTTATGGATCAAGAAATATTTGGATGCCTATTTTGAAGCCCATGGACTACATAGGTGTATTTAAAGAGAAGACTTAACCTAATGTAAATTAACTTTTCAATATTTTGTAAATTAGGGGAAGCTTAGAGTCTTAGGTTTTGATAGTCTCTTGTGTAGTTGTAAGTCACCCTTGTATCTTTTGATACTTGTGGTAGACGTAATGTTCTCACTCAGAAACCTTTAGGTAATGAGTTGAGTATTATTCTCACTCTTAAAGCTTTTAAGCAAAAGAGTTGAGTTTTGTATTGGAAGTGTAATCTTCTTATTGGGTTATTTTTGATACAGTCACTAAGATTAGGACTGTTAGATATCTAATCAAACCTGATCAGGTGGGATCGTTAATGGCCCATGAGCTTGAGTTGAATGATAGTTGAGAGTGAAGTGGAGAGGGGGTGTACTGATCAGTGGTATTTACAAAGTTATTTAGCATTAATTGCAGTTATCTTTTCTTTTATTGCCGAGTGTTTATTTCCTTTTACCGCATTTTATGTTTTGGTTGTGTGTTTTAGTATTTTCAGGGTCAGAGAATGAAACAAGATAATTCAGGGAGAAAAAGTACAAAAACTCAGAGTTTAAGAGAAAGTAAAAAAATCCACCTAGTGAAGGCATGACACGGGTCGTATCAGGATGGGCGAATGAAGAAAGATGGAAGTCAGGGGTGCAACACGGGAAACCGTGTTGCCTGACACAGGCCGTGTTGCAATCCCTAGGACCTTAAAATAATATTTGGGAGTTTGAGGGCCAACACGGGTGATCGTGTTTCCTGACACAGGTCGTATTGTCCTGTGACGCTGATTTGCTGATTTTTTTTCATAATGTTTCCTTATGTTAAGCTGTGAAGGCGTTTTGGGTAATTCCAACCGACCTAGATGAATGGTATTTAAATGAGTTTTCACAAGGAATAAAGGGACTTTGGAGGAGGAAGAATATTTTACACAACTAAGGATTGGGGATATCAAGGTTCTTGGAGAGCATAAGATTCTCATAAGCGGAAGCAATTGAAGATCGAAGCTATCCAATTACTTGTAATGTCTAATCTTTATCTTGTGATGATTTTGAACAATATAAGTAGCTAAACCCCCAAATGCTAGGGGGTATCCTTGATTTGACTCTCTAAACAATTTTTATTCCTAGATTTCTTTTATACAATAGTCTTCTCTATTTTATTTAATTGTACAATATTTTTATGCCTTCCTAATTGGATAAATTAGGATTAATTTATGGTTAATAACCAGTTGGACCATGGTTGTTTAGGTTTTTGTGTAATTAGGATATAGTAGATATCACCTAGGATTAGGGATACCCTATAGTTACCAGATTTAACCCTTGATAAAATAAAGGCTTGACTCCATCAGATATCTCTAAGGACTTAGGATTTAGGATGGATGGTTAAAGGTTTTCCCACTAAGGACTTAGGGGAAGATAATCTAAAGGGTTGGTAATTTAAAGATATGAACTTGTTGAAGAGATCAAGATTCAAGGTTGTTACATGGAAAATTATACACCATACCCTAGCATACTCCTCATATCTGTGAGAAAGCCCTAATTTACATTCTGCTTATTTTTATTTCTGCTAAGTGACATTTCCTAAACCAAAACCCCAATTAAAGTTTTTGTTTAATTGAACGTGAATTGAAATCGATAATTGCATGCAGTCCTTGAGATCGACATTCGGGGAATTTCCCATTATTACTGCAAGGAAAAATAGTATACTTGCTATTTTTCTCAACAAGTTTCTGACTTCGTTGTCGGGGACTACCTATTTATTGAGTGTAATTTGAGTTCAATTAAAATTTTGTTGCTCTACAATTAAAATTTCTTTTCTGTAATTTTTATATTTTTGTCATTACTGGTTTTTTCTACCTTTGCATGCGAGGAAAGCCCTCAGATGAATTTCCTTTTGATGCAGAAATCGAAAGAACTTTTCACACATGGCGCAGATAAGCTCTGTTAGTTAGACAAGAATCAGAAGGTTTATCAAATCATTCAGGTTCGGAGTGTGAAAAGGAAAAATCAGTGGTTGAAGACCCACCACCACCAGAGATACTTCTTGGGGATTATGGAGGAGCAAATGCTCTAGCAGGTTGGTTGACTATTATGAATCAACCGGTCAATATTGAAAATTTTCAACCGCATCCTTCAACCATCCTCCAGCTCGAGAACAAATCTTTCATCATAAAGATCAATGAAGATACCAATAAGCATTTGCAGAGATTCCTCACCATGAGTACTACTTTGAAGATTGAGGGGCACTCTAAAGAAGCCAAGAAATTAAGGGTGTTCCCGTTCACGTTGTCTGAAGATGATGAAGAATGGTTTTACTCATTTCTTGCAGGAAGTATCACCACTTAGGAACGGATGGAGAAGACTTTTCTTGATGAGTACTTTTCTGTTTCTGTTTATATTCACAAAAGATATGATATTATGATTTTTAAGCAGAAGGAATGAGATTCGTTAGGTGATGCTTATAAGAGGTTCAAGAGGTTATTAGTGGCCTGTCCCACTCACAACATGTGTCAAACTGAGAAAATGCAAATGTTTGTAAATGGCCTCATAATGAAGACAAAACAGCTTATTGATACAGCTGCCGGTGGCTCATCCAACTTTACAACAACCACTGGTGTGAAGAATATTATTGAATCTATTACTGTAAATGAGCATCTGGAGCTATGTGACAGAGTTGTAATCAAACCAAATGGAGTGATTAATTTAAAGTTGGAAGTGAATAAGAAACTGAAAATTGAAGAGGCTATTGCTGCAGAAGTGGAGAAAAAACTGAAAACAATGAACATGGATACTCAACAGGTAGCTCAAGTTCAACAGGTATAAAAGGTTGTTTGTGAAATTTGTAGTGGACCACACCTTACTGTGCAATGTGTTACAACTCCACAACAAATTAAGGGGATAAAATTCTTGAGACAAAATAACCCATATTCTAACACCTATAATCTTGGGTGAAAGAATCATCCTAACTTCTCTTGGAAAGATTAGCAGCAACAAGCTCCTCAGAAGGCAGAGTTGGAGGTGGCTATTGAAAAGATGGCTGCCCACACCTCTAAATTTCAAGAAGAGACAAGGAGTAATCATAGGAATACCATACCTACAATCAAGAATTTGGAAGTTCAAATGGGACATATTGCACAACAGGTAGCGTTGCAAGCACAAGAAAATCAGAAAAATCATGAGAATGTTAATGTTGTCACAACAAGGAATGAGAAAGTTGTTGAAGAGAAGAAAGATGAGGTAAATTTTTATGATAATATCATAGAAGTAGAGTTGGAAGTGAGAGAGAATAGTAAAAAAACATGAAGAAGTGGTATCACCTGTGAAGCCAGTTGAAGAAAATACTAACCAGTGATCAAGTCACCGTATCCATCTCGAGTGGCAAAGAAGGACATAAAAGAGAAAGAGTTTGATAAATTTGTCCAGTTGTTCAAGAAGCTAGAGGTTAATATACCATTCTTTGAAGCACTCGAGAAAATGCCTTTGTGTCAAAAGTTCATGAAGGAGGCATTATCAAAGAAGAGATCAACAGGAGAGGGATCGTCACCCTGTGATGAGAAATTATGTGTAATTGCACCCGAGAGAAAAACACCTGTCAAGCAGAAGGATTCGAGGTCAGTTGCAATACCATGCACCATAAAAGACAGAACTTTCAAGAGGGTTTTAATTGATTCTGGTTCTAGTGTGAGTTTGATGCCATTGTCTATTTTCAAAAAGTTGGGTATTGAGAAGATAAGCGGGGGTGGGACAAAATTGAAATTTGTTGATCACATCATCAAGCAGTCATATGGGATAGCTGAAGATGTATTAGTAGAAATTGACAATTTTGTTTTCCCAGTTTATTTTCAGATAATGGATATACCTAAAGATGAATAGACTCCTATCATTCTTGGTCGACCATTTGTGTTGACTAGTCGGTGCAATTTTGATATTGAGACATGTAATCTGACACTGAAATCATTTGATGAGGAGATAACCTTGAAGGTGTTGGAAATCAAGAAGCAAGGTGCAAGTGGAAAGAGTGAATCTTCATTCAGAATGATCATAGTAGAAGGAGATATCAGAAGTTTAAAATCACCCCCGGAAAAAGTCTCCAACATAAGCTCTCAGGTGGCATCAACAAAAACTTCTAAGTTCAGCCCAGAAGTCAAGAAGAGAAAGAAAAGGAAACTCAAAATTAAAAATACGAAAGTTGGAAGGGACTGGAAGTACAAAGTGGCCAATGCTTTTGATCTAGATGAGTTCTGGATTATGGAAGAGATAAACAACAAGGTGTGGAAGAGGAAGTACCCCCATAAGGGGATGGACTGTCAAGCCATGCGACGTTAAACAAAGTGCTTCATGGGAGGAAACCCACGCTTCTATAACTTAGTTTTTGTTTTGTTTACAGGTAATAAAAAGGGAGTTTTACTGGTGAAAACTAGGAGGCAGCAACATGTGTTGCATTACCCTCTGTGAGTCACCTTCTCGAGCTTGTTCTGAAACATTGGGGTTAATGTTTAGTTCAAGTTTGGGGGGATTTTATTTATTTTCTTCTTTTTGAATTATTTGTTAGTTCTATGCGAATTACTATTTAAATCCACAAGTTGAAGTCCTCCAAATTTTGCCGAAATTTTTTGTTTTGTTCAAAGAACTTGTTTCTCATAGAGTTCAGGTATATAGAGACAAAGGGATGGTTATTGCGAGGTAGGTAGTTTGAAATAATATGACATTGAAACGAGTCTAACGTGTAGATTTGTACCATAGTGCTTGAATCCTGAGAAGTACTCCTGAAGTAGTTTATCCTTACAGTCTGGCATAATATAGATTCACATGCATGTATGATTGATCGAGAAATAAATAAATTTGGCACCAAATGATGAAAAGGCAGTAAAAGGCAACCGACTTGCTAAGTTGGGTAGCCCTCACCCGGTTATTCATCCCAAAGGGGTTCGTTCCCAAAACGTCGTCGAGAAGGACAATATATAACTGCAAAGTTTGAAAATTTCATCGGTATTTAAAAGTAGTCAATGCTGTTATTTAGTTCGTAAACAAAGATTCTTGATTAGTCTTGTGCATGTGATGATCATCATAACTCTCATTGCCTTAATTTGAATGTCCGAATGAAAAAGGAGGAAACTCGGAAATAGAATTAAGTATAAAGCATGGTTAGAGAGGTATCTGAAGAGGAAGCTCGAGATTTAAAGGTTCTTAAACAATCTCTTCGCGTCACGTGAACATCAGACATAATTCTTTTTGATCAATTTGAACGGATGTCTCACGTATGAGTATCGGGCTGCTGTAATTTTCATGATTTCTTGTAATGGTCGCTCGAGGTCAAGTAACTGTTTAAGTTTGGGGGAGTTTGATCAGTGGTATTTACACAATTATTTATCGTTAATTACAATTATCTTTTCTTTTATTGCTGAGTGTTTTATTTCATTTTATCACATTTTATACTTTGGTTGTGTATTTTAGTATTTTTCAGGGTCAGAAAATGAAATAGGACAACTCAGGGTGAAAAGTGCAAAAACTCAAAGTTTCAGAAAAAGTAAAAAAATCCACCTACAATCACCCGTGTCTCCTGACACGGGGCATGTCAGGATGGGCGAATGAAGAAAGATGGAAGTCAGGAGTGCAACACGGGCGGACGTGTTGCTTGACACAAGCCATGTTGCAACCCCTGGGACCTTAAAAGAATATTTAGGAGTTTGAGGGCCAACACGGGCGGTCGTGTTGCCTGACACGGGCCGTGTTGGCCTGACACGGGCCGTGTTGGCCTGTGACACTGATTTCCTGATTTTTTTCATAATTTTTCCATATGTTAAGCTGTGAGGGTGTTTTGGGTAATTCCAATCGAACTGGATGAATGGTGACTATTTTAATGAGTTTTCACAATGAATAAAGGGACTTTGGAGGAGGAAGAATATTTTACACGACTGAAGATTAGGGAGATCAAGGTTCTTGGAGAGCGGAAGATTCTCATAAGCGGAAGAAATTGAAAATCGAAGCTATCCAATTACTTGTAATGTCTAATCTTTATCTTGTGACTATTTTGAACAATATGAGTAGCTAAACCCCCAAATGATAGGGGATGTCCCTGATTTGACTATGTAAATGATTTTTATTCCTGAATTCCTTTTATATAATATTCTTCTCTATTTGATTTAATTGTACAATGTTTTATGTCTTCCTGATTGGATAAATTAGGATTGATTTATGATTAACAACCAATTGGACCACAGCTGTTAAGGTTTTTGTGTAATTATGCTATAGTAGATATCACCTAGGACTAGAGATACCCTATAGTTACTGGATTTAACCCTTGATAAAACAAAGGCTTGACTCCATCAGATATCTCTAAGGACTTAGGATTTAGGATGGATGGTTAAAGGTTTTCCCAATAAGGACTTAGGGGAAGATAATCTAATGGGCTGCTAATTGAAGGATATGAACTTGTTGAAGAGATCAGGATTCAAGGTTGTTATAGGGTAAATTATACACCATACCCTAGCATACTCCTCATATTTGTGAAAAAGTCCTAATTTACATTATGCTTATTTTTATTTCTGCTAAGTGACAATTGTTAAACCAAAACCCCAGTTAAAATTTGTGTTTAATTAAACGTGAATTGAACTTGATAATTGCATGCAGTCCTTGAGATTGACATTCGGGGAATTTCCCATTATTACTGCAAGGCAAAAATAATACACTTGTTATTTTTCCCATCATGTACATGCAAGGTACTCCAATGCCAAAGTAAGAATAGAGACAATCAGTGTGCAAGTACAAAAGTGAGTAAGTAAATGAATACTTGACCCTCTCATGTGAGAGGGTATTTATAGCCCCCAACACTGTGCCAAGATCTTTGTTATTGGGCCAATAATAAGACCCAATAACAAAGACTATCAGGGTTACATAAGTGGTGGAGTCCATCACGTAGCCTCCTCCCTGGTCAACTTCCCCAAGATAGGGAAGTTGGACCTGTTATTCTTGGTGGGAAGGATGGTAGCGGTTATGGACAAGTGTGGGCTACGTTCCTCTAACAGACGCATAGTGAAATCCCTAATGATTATTGGTTTGAGCTGGATGCTATCGGGCCTTAGCAGAGGTGCTGGATTGGGCCTCCCCAACAGTGGGTCAAGTGCCAGCCCAGTCCAGAACAATATCATTGAGGTGATTTATGGAGTGAGATGGTGATTTATCTTATCTAGATGAAGACTTCTAGGTAGAAGTTGCACTGGGTAGGGATTAAGTGAGAAGTTATAAATTGAGACTGTTTAGGATTTGAATTAATACTACTGATAGTGAATTTTCTTCCTGGCTTGGTAGCCCCTAGAGTAGGTGATGTTGCATGAACTAGGTTAACAACTCTATGTGTTATTTATCATTTTGCAATTTTAATTTCAATATCTCTTGCGTCTTGATAAATCTATCCAGTCTGTCAACAAATGTTATAACATCTGTCTTGACATTATTCTGATGTTGGAATATCAGTATTAACATGTGTTATCTGTACCAGAATTTCAATCTCCAACAGACCAGATTATATGAGTCGTTCTCAGTTAATCCCCAACGAGGCTGTTGTGCATTTATTCTCCCAGAGAGTCTCTTTGTTTTTACCCAACAGGAAGTTACTTATCTACACTAAGAAAGTGTTTGAACTTAAGATTCAATAAAGGATTACTGAACTTAACTGTCACGAGTACATCTATCTTTCAACGAAAGGCGTTTGAATATGGTGTTAATGATAAAATACCTCTACTAGAAATTGGTTGTATATGATTACATCCCCAACATTTTCTTTTGGATATGATATGTTATCCATCCCTTACAGATCTATTTAACATGTTTGTACATCTTTATTGCAATCCACTCTTAGCAAGATATCAACGGGGCGAAGATTTGTCAATAATGAAGCTTGTTTAACATGTCTGTACATGTTTTTCGTGATCCACTGTTAGCAAGATGTTGGCGGGGTGAGGATCTGTCAACTTTTATTTGTTTGTCTGTTGTGATTCACTGTCTGCAAGGTGATAGCATGGCAAGGATCTACCAACATCGAAGGTGCTTGTTTTGTTGTGATCTTCTGTCAGCAAGATGTCGGCAGGGCGAGGATTTGTCAACATTGAAGCGGTTTAGTAATTTTTTACATATTCGTTGCGATCTATTGTTAACAAGATGTTGGCGGGGCGATGATCTCTCAATGTTAATTTTGCTTTTTGGTTGTGATCTACTGTCTGCAAGACGCTAGTGGGCGATGATTTGTCAACACTGAAGTTATTTTGTTGCAATTAAATGTTAGCAAGTTGGTAGCGGGGAGATGATCTGTCGACATTAGAAATGTCTATGTCAGTCAAGAGCAATTGAACAAGATTTTCTATTCCCTTGAGGAGTAAACTTTCAATCAAGAGCAACTGGACATGGTTCCCCAGAGCATTTGCGTAGCTGTTGACGTTTAAGAAATCAATAGTATTTCTTAATCTCTATACATTCATTCATCTCTTGATTAAGAAGTCAAGCGTATTTTTTAATTCATGTAAATTCATTCATCTAATGATTAAGAAGTCAAGAGTATTTCTTAATCCCAATTCATTCATTCATCTGATGATTAAGAAATCAAGAGTATTTCTTAATCGCAGTGCATCCATCTAGTCATTTGATGTTTAAGAAATCAAAAGTATTTATTAATCTCAATAAGTTCATTCATATGTTGATTAAAAAGTCAAGAGTATTTCTTAATCACAATACATTCATTCATCTGTTGATTAAGAAGTCAAGAGTATTTCTTAAATTCCAGTGCATTCATTCATAATCTTGAGCCCATCATTCTATTGCATTAGAGGGCAAAATTTGGATCTGTTTAGTATTTAAACCAACTTCCACCATGACGATTTGAAGACAGGAGTTCTTCATATCCTCATGTTAAAGATGTTTAAATATGGGCAACTCTCATACCCTACTTTTGTCCTAAGTTATTTATTCATCGAAGCATTTGCATCATCTTTCCATCAGCCATTCATTAGTTCAATAAAAGTCGACATTCAGTGAACTTTCATTTCGTTTTAAAATAATAAAAAATCGAGATAATTGCATTTCATGTATTTTCATCACCTCATGCATCTTTTTAAAGCAATCCAAGGTCATCAGAATAAAATTTTGGTTTTACAAGCCGGCCGGTCAAAGCGATTCGAAATTGTGCAAAAAATTAGCAGGTGAAATATTTCAAGTTTTGATCTTTACCTTACTGTTTTATGAATATATGTTGCGCGTAAATCATGTTGGTGTGCTCGTTTTATTTTTTCGACGTTGTTTGCAGTCGACTTCTTACCTATCAGAGCTTGTTTAACTAAGTATTTTTATTTGTAATTTTGATCATTTTCAGACTTTCTAGTAAAATTTGTTCCACATCGATCATTTTAATATTTTTATTTTTATTTTTTGATCAAATGTGCGTATGATTGTTATTAGTTCCCGTCTTTTTTTTCTTCTTATTTTTATTTATTTTTAATCAACATAAATGGTGTGTTCACGTTTGTTTATTTTTTTTCTTTCATTCTCGGTCTTATATATTAGAAGCAAGGGTATTATAGAGTTTGACTTTAACTAAAATAGCCATAGTCTATACTAGTATATGTTAATCGAAGGTTGAGAAAATGTGGGAGAACAAATGCGAATAACGTTACAACCACATTCCCCACTAGACACCACTCTCCCATTTTCCAATTTCCATGATCTCTTCATCAATTCAATGATTCACCGAACACTTGGTATGCAAGTAAAGAAACCACAAATTCAATAACAATTCTCCATTAATTTGTCAACCACTACCTACAACAACAACGAATAACATCGCAACAACAAAGCTGTAGCCGAATTGAACCGAAAAGGGAAAGAAAAAGAAGAAGAAGAGAACTCGCAAATTCTCCGACACGCATTATCTCTAAATACGATCGCTGTTCTGTGACTACAATCATCAACTTCTGCCACCGCGAGCCTGAACAACACCGCAGACTCGATTCCCTTTGCTCGAAACTCTCTCTGTCGCCCGGAAATTCCGCTGCTGCCCGGTAGTTTTTATTTTCTGCGTTGGACTTTCGCTTTGTCATTGAATGGTTTTCGTTTGAGTCTTGTTTGCATATGTGAATGAGTGAACCCATGTTTTGATTGAGAGTGATGATGCGGAAAAAGTAAAAAAGCACGAAAAAACGGTTTTTTTCGTTCATGCGATATCGTTCACGTTACTGGTTATTTTCTTCTTTCCTTGTCTACTTCTTTTTTCCTTTTTATTTTTTTAAATTATATTAAGCATGTCAAATGTCAAGGATTTATTGGCTATTGTTTAATTATAAGAAAGTAATCATGTGCATGATCCCATAGAATCTTATCATGCTCCCTCTGTCAGAGCCCTACGATCAAAATCCAATGGCCACCTTACCTTTTTTTTTTAACACTAATTGGGTCTCCTTTTTGGGTTTAGACACTTTTTCTATGTTACACCCCTCTATTCATTTTCTGCACCTTGTTATTTCTATTGTTAATTGATTTCTTTTTTATTCAAGAGATAGTTTTTAGTTTAATTAGTTAATTGATTTTTGATGACGAATTGATTGATTGGTAAAATTAAGTGCATGATTAGGTAAATTGGTTTAGGGATTAACCTTCGAAATGATGATTTTTTGAGCATTTAACTAATTGCTTGTTTAGTATGATGATTCGTTTATTTGATCTAATTATCTGTTGATTCATATCGCGAAAAGCTAAAAATCCTTTTCATAATATAGGGACGTGTCTCCTTTCTAAAACACTTGATCCACCGTCAGGTCATCCATTCTCAAAATCATTTTCTTAATAAACTAGAATGAAAAAGAAAGTTATTGGGTGTAGACCTCTTCCGTTTATCTCAAATGCTTTCACAATAAACTTTAAAGCTTGATCCAACGTTAAGCCATTTTTTTCAAAAAAAATCTTTTTCTAAACAAAATGGATTGAATGGACAAGCCGGATGAATATCTAACCTTTTCCTAAAATAATTGGATACAAGCCGCATAGCTTAACCATTTGATTAATTACGATCCAATCCAAATACTTTAACTAAGCGAGCTTAGTTCAAACTCGACTGACAATAAACAAGCAACATGGAAGAATAGTTTACCTTTCTCACGAGTATTTGAATACGAGAAGCATATATCGGCCATTTGATACTCACGCACTGTTAAAGAGTTGAGATTAAACTCTTCTCACTCTTTTCAATAAAACAGGATTAAACAGGCAAACTGGAAGAATATTCAACCTTTCCCTAAATGTTTGAATACTAGATGCATATCTAGGCCATTTGACACTTGCATCCTAATAAAATCAACCAACCAATAAAACATGTTTTTACCCGAGTGCGACTTGAAAAACCTTTTCAGAAATGAATGTGTCTTAGAAATTTCGACGCGAAACAAACATAGGAATCATCCTCCAAGAGCGAGCAATAATCAAAGGCTTAACCGTTCGAAATGTCTAACACGTCATTTTCTAAAATACAACCAACAAACATGTGGTTTTCTACCACGAACTATGAAGCTCTGACTTCCTCATTGCACCTTGAGGATACGTAGGCACGAGATTTTGATATCTCGGTGAGCCCAATAAACTAAAAAATAAAAACCCTTTAGTCTTTTCTTTTTAAGTATAAGATCACAAACGATTCACACTAACACTCAAACACATGACTAACTAAATGGGTACCGTTGAGTACAAAAGAAGTGAGGTGCTAATATATTCCTCTTGCATAACTCACTCCTGGACCCGTCCACGGTTGCAACGATCATTCCCTTTACCTTGTGGGTTTTATTAGACAATTTCTCGTTTCTTAAGAATACATAAAAATCGATGGTGATCCTATTAGTATTTCAAGCGTGTGATATACTCGAGAAAGTAGCAAATGGTTTTTTTAGTTTTAAGTGCGAAAAAGATAAAAGTGTTTTGACAATTATGAGAAAATGATCATGTTTTTCCTAGAATCCCTTATTTCCCTCTTGTTGATGTCTAATGTATTACATGAATGAAACATCATTATATTTCCAAGGTAAATTAACAAGACCACTATACTCAATCTCTTGGTGTATAGCTCACTAATTCCTACTTTAGGTATCATATCCCTATTCAACTGGTGTTAGTGGAATCAAGGCGATGATACAATACGTTAATTTTAATGCCACTACTTGAGGTCTCCTATTCCTATAAATCAGCATAAGTACGATAATTGCCCTAGTTCAAATGCACAGGCTAAAGGTCGGTATTCTCTATACGTCCACAATCACATTAACAAAGTATCTCAAATAACACACTTTAAGTGCAATAGACAATTAAATAGATATATAACTAAGATTAATCATGCAACATTAAATTAAACACATGCCCTAACATGTTTGAAATAAGTTCACCAGACAAAACATAACCTAAGAGTATTTAGCTACTCATAATGATTAAATTACAATACCAAATAACAAGAAGAAGTTTGGTACGAAAATTTGTCACTTGCAGTCTCCAATTGCAGAACCCCTGAAAAGATATCAAAATTCCCCTTTTAAAGCCTTCAAAACATACCAGAACACGTCAAAAATTGCCTAGATAAAGGGCGCATCATGCGCGTGATGTTTTCCACCATGCACATGATACTTTCAAACACTGCATCGCGTGCGCGATACTTTCCATCGCACACTCGATTTTTCCAGAAGTTAGATCTCCCTTTTAGCTTTATTTTGCAAAAAAAAACATGTTCCAAAATGAGTTACGATTCTCCAAATATGACCAATTTATTGGACAAATGTCAAGATGTAAATTGTGCTGAAAAATGCTCGTTTCTTCACAATTTCTTTAGGATTTATTGTCTTTTCTTTGTTTCTTCGAATTCTTCATTTTCTTCATACTTCTTCATATTTAGCTCATCTTTAATTAGAAATTACATCGAGTTCATCGCAAATACTCATAAAAGCATGTAATGATAAACTTTCATCAAGGTGGCAAGACTGCTTGTTATGAGAGAAACTAGGGCACAAAGAGGCTAATAACTCGAAATACTTACTGATTAAGGTGTAACTTTACATTAACTATGAAAAACCTGTTGGCCACGGAGACCTACCGTGGTCCTGGAAACCTCAGATACAAGTGACCATTAAAGAAATAAGTTAGTCAACTTAGAGAAGAAAGCGAGAATGGACCCCTCTCCATATTTGATGCTTTTACTCCCCTAAACACTTTATGGGAGAGAATTTTAAAAGAATGTGTGAACACGAAGTTCAAGGAAGCCAGGATAAGGAACTCATATCTTAAAAGAGTCTTTTCAGGCGGATAAATCCAAGTACTATTGTTTCAAGAAAATCCACAACCATAACATAAACGATTGCATTCAACTGAAGGATACAATTGAGGGACTGATTAAGAAGGATTGGCTAACCAAGTACACCAGGGACGACAAAACAACACATAAAGACTCCCCGAAGAATAAATAATTCCTTAAGAAAAATGTCGAAGTTGTTGTTGCGGCCAAGGGCAAGGATACTGATAACGAGAAATCATATCATATAATTACTACACTTTCTACCGATTTTATAATACATTGAGTCGTCTAACTCCCGATTATTCCGAGTTTTTATGTCTTTTCACAGGTATAACATTTGTCAACTCAAGACAATGAAAAAAGGACCACATGAAGAAAGCTAAACAAGAAACAGAAGAGAAAAGAAAAAAATCTCAGATTTTGCACCTGTGACGACCGTCACACCCTGTGACGACCGTCACGCCTCCCCAACTAGAAAGAACGCTCATCACACATCGTTGACGAGCGTAATGCGCTATTTAAGCGCATTACCACCGTCACCCACCTGTGACGACCGTCACGTACGTAAAGAGGAACGTTATGAATTGGTGGAGACATGGGCAACGTGAGGCACAATCCTTCTCTAATATTTCCTCCACTCAGTAACCATGCATCCTATTTTCACGCCACTCAAGCCTCTTCCAAGATTTTCTCAACTGCAATATTTTCTCCTATATATATGTGGTAGTGCAAAGGGACCAGGGTCGAAGAATTTTTCCAGAGACCAAAATTGCTGCTTTTCTACATTAAACTATATTATTTATTTTTGAACCATTTTTCATTCATACTGTAATTTTTATTTCCAGAATTAGTTTTTAGAGTGTTAATTCTTCATCTAAGAATTAACACAGTTATAGATTTCAATTGAATTGCAAGGAATTTGTAAGCATCCAAGATTACCACAGCAACATTATTTCCAGGTTTTTTATTGCAATTAATATTTATTCATTCTTGTATTATGTCATTTATTTTTATGAATATTATTTTAAATCGCATAGTTATTAAATATATTATGTCCGGCTAAATTAATTGTACCGGTATGTGACTCATAAGTACCGAAAGAATTCAGTGATACCTTGGCTAAAAACATTTATAAAACAATTTCTGGTTTCTAATTTCCATGTTTAATTTAACTACCCTTGTCACGAGAGTGAGAGGATAATTAACACGATTTTGCCACGAGAGTGAGAAATTAATTAAGGCAAGAACCTGCATGCGAGAGCTGGGGTTCAACCCAGATAGTGGTAACGAAACATTAATTTTTAAATACACGAGAGTGTTTTAATAAATTAATTAAACTCAAATTGTTTTCAAAAAGTGTTATTAAATTTAAAGTGCATCCACTAGGTTTAGTAGCATAACTTATTTCATGAACACGAGAGTGTATGTCTCAGGTTTTTAAACAATTAGTTTTTACCGAAATACTTTATAGGCCAAGCGATTCAATAAATTCCCGAAGTCCGACTATCACATACCGGTATAACTATTACTATTATTTTTAATTAAACTGTTTCCCCCCAAAAATCGAATATTCATCGCTTAGTTAAACAAATTGTAGCATTAGATCGTATGCGATTGATCCTCAATCTCTGTGGGTTCGATAATCTTTTAAAACTAGAACGACTGAACTGTATACTTGCAGTTAGTATCCCGACAGACTCATAAAGTCCCGATCAAGTTTTTGGCGCCGTTGCCGGGGACTGATTAGTCAATTAAGTACGATTCTTCTGTTGCGCGTTTAGACTAGGCAACAGAAACCCTCTTTCGATTTGTATGCCAAATACTCACTCCCGAAGCGAGCCTTTGCATCTACAAATCTTGTCCCAGTTACTATGTATCACCCGAATTTTTTCTACAACCCCCACTCTGAGTATTTCGAGGAATTACAAGAATCCCATAAATTCGACCTCGAAATACTATTGGAGAATTTCAATGCATCACAGACTCATTCTCACCCGAATTACCTTTCCAACCACCAATCCCAACGTTTTGAGGAATCGCAAGAATATTATAATTCCAACCAAACTTATCCTCAACCAAATTTCCCCTACAATCACTACACCCAATATTTCGAGGAGACACAAGTATCCTATAAATCCGACCTCGAAATATTAATGGGAAATTTTAATGAAATATCAATGATGACAAAGCGCTTTACGGAAACACAAAATGCGACTCTAACTCAATTTGAAGAATCAGAAGAATCGCATGATTTTAACTTCGAAACATCAATGGAGGATTCCGACGCGACACTAATTCACTCTAGGTTAGAATCTCTGATGGAGCACTTTGTAGAGACACAAAATGTCCAGAACAAAGAGTTTAGAAAACAAAGTCTTCAAAACAATGAAAACCTTAGGCAACTGACCACTGTGGTTGACTCGCTCGCGACCCACAACATAGCCTTAGAGACCCAAATCTCCCAGCTTGAACAAAACCCTCTAGGAACCTTCCCTGAGGAGAAATTGGATGTTGTAATAACCAGTAGTGAAAAACAAGTTGAAAATCTTAAGGAGAGTGATAATGAGGTTGAGGAGAGTGATAATGAGGTTGAGGAGAGTGATGATGTGGATGAGGAGAGTTCAGACGAGAAAAGAGTAAAGATTGAGAAAAATCCTCCAACACCATCTAAAAGGGAGGTTGTAGAAGAGGTAGAGAAGGAAGAACCTATTGTTGTTCCTCATCCATATACCGCATTGATTCCTTTCTCGAAAAGTTTTATGGATGCTCAGATAGACTCCAAATCTAAAACGTATATGGAGGTATTGGAAAATATCCACACCAATGCACCCTTGTTTGAAGTCTTGCATAAAAATAGAAAATTAGAGGACCATAAAACTAGGGATACTATAAGCGTTAAGAGGGTAAGGTTAACCTTTGAGGTGGTGGATGAAATCACTAAGCCCAAAATTGAAAAGTTGATACTTAGGATAGATCCAGAACCACCACCACAAGTTCAAAAGAATGAACCACCCCACAGAAGAAAGAAAAGAAAAGGTGAGGGATATGTGAGATGGCTTGATAAGTGGCCATGGAAAATGATGACTACTAAAAGTTCAACCGAGGAGTCATCCTCGAGAGAACCACCATGAGTGCTTGCACTCCTGAGTCGTCGAGCTATCGATGTTAAACAAAGCACTGCGTGGGAGGCAACCCACCTATTTGTTTTTGTTATTATTTCCGTTTGTTTTTATTTTTTATTTTTGATTTTTGATTTTCTTTTCTGTTTCTACATTTATTTCTTTTAAAGCCTTATTTTCATTTTTTTCTTTTTCATTTTTTTTCTAAATAATTTTATACAACTGCTGCTGATTTTCAATCAACTTTACAGGTTTTCCAAAAAAGTCTTTTTCTATCCTACCTTCTCCCCTGATTTGCTTTCCCTCTTTGTTATTTACTATGGAAACCACTTTTAGAGGCAGAAACCAAATGAGGAGGTTTGAGGAATTATCACACAGAAATATTGGTATGACCTTATATTATGACGAACCCACAATGGACACTTTAGGCATTAAGGATAGTGTCCATTATCTGCTTAGCCAGCTGGGATGGGAAAAAGCCCACATTAAATCTAGGTTTGTTACATACCGCGAGCTCACCCTTGAGTTTCTGAGCTCCTTAGTTCATATACCCGAGCGTGGTTTTGGAACTAGAAAGGGATTTATAGCCTTCAGGTTATTTGGTATTGAATTTGCTTACACCCATAAAGAATTAGCCGACCTTCTAGGATTCCCTAGCGGACCTTTTGCTTTTTCTACCACCCAGGCAGAGTTAATGGATTTTGAGCTAGACTATTTTTGGGGGACTTTAACTGGAAATTACCACCCTGAGCCGGATAGCATGGATAATAATGAAATACACAACCCCGCTATCCGCTATTTCCACAAGATTCTAGCACATACCATTTTCGGCAAAGAATAGAACCGCATTGCCGTATCTAAAGATGAGATATTTTTGCTGCAGTGTATGACCCAGGGCCGACCTGTAAATGTAGTGCCATTCTTGATGCAGACATTTGCCCGCATTGTTGAGAACCCTAGCGAGCCGATCATCACAGGAGGCCTTGTTACCATGATTGCTAACGCCCTCGGACTTAGATACCAACTACATAGGTGCACACAATTTGGTTCAATCCGCCCTATGAACATTGATTTTTGTTTCCACCTACGAATAATAGGTAACCTAGGTCATGCACCCTTCGATTACTTGATAAGGGACGAAGTAGTCACGGTATTTACACTTCCTAACCATGCCAAAACAAGTGCCCACAATCGCGACAATTGGCTGTATGAGCTTAACCCTCCCGTCCACCCTTCGACACCTGAGACACCCCAATCCTACCAAGTTTTTGATACCACAATGTCTGATGAGAGTGACCCCGAGACCCCTCCTGGTTACCATGATTGTAACAACATCGTAGAGTATGTTGATGCCCATGAAACAACAAAAGGAGAATATGCTATAAATTTGAATAAGATCTTTTCTACGCTGGATTTTTACCAGACGGACATCAATGGAATCAAGAACAAGCTGCAGGATATGCGTATGGACGTGATAAGCTTAACTGATATAACTGTGGAACAGTTTTATCACATACATGCAGCTTTCGAAGACTTGAAGACGCGACTGGGATGAAGCAGCAGAATTAGCACTTATTTTTACCTTGTGTTTTATGTTTCTAGGCATTTTATGATTTCATTTTAAACAAGTTTACTCTTTACAGTTTTTAAAGTTCTGTTAGAAACATATATTTATTTCAATTTCAGTTTATTTTCATTTCAATTTCAGTTTATTTTATTTCATTTTCAGTTTATTTTCATTTTCATTAAATTTACTGTGTGTTACATCTAATATTATATTCACTTATCATATTATCATTTTTGCAAAATTTTGTTATACGATGTATGTTGGAAATACTCTGCATGTATTGAATTATTGTGTTATAATGTTTTGGAATTATATTGTTTCGTCCATTTCATAAATATGATTCTTTGCACCCGTAACTATCGTAACATCCCCATGACGAGCGTAACACGCGTTTCACCATGTTACACCCGTCATCCCATTGTGACAGTCATCACGCACGCCCAATAGCAGATTCTGCTATTACAGAAGCCGTTCCACTTTCCATTCATTCTTCCCTTTTTCCCAAATCCGTAACAGTACCCATTCAAATTTTCTCTCAAATTCCAACACTTAAACTCCATCAACCCACTACTCAATCCACATTCCAAACCATTTTCACGATTAAATATTTTGCATGCACTATGACCAACAACTAGCAAAATCAAATGAGCGCAGCGCTTGAAAGAAGACAGCAGGAGCAATATGAGTATCTATGCGCTCAAAACACTCAGATCTTGACTGGACAGCAGAGCATGAATGAGAGGTTGGATGAGGCCCTGTTAGAGCTCAATGCCTTAAGGCTGGACGTCAGCACCCTTGGTTTCCAGGATACTGACACAGAAGCCACTCCTACCAGACGCTCTCGCACCAGGAGTAGAGGACGTGGTCGCCAGTAGTTTTTCTTTATTTTCTATGTAGTTTATTATTTTTTCTGTTTCATTTCCTTTCCTTTCCGTTTGTTTTTGTAATTGTACTTCCCCGCCTATATACTGCAACATTGAGGACAATGTCGGATTTAGTATGGGAGAGGTACCTTTCCATCTTTTATAAACTAGTAAATTTTTACGATATGTCTCGATTCAAATTCTTCGCTTTATTTAGCCATACCAAAAATTTTTTATCTTCGCATTAGCCCGACATACCTATTTTAACGAAATCCCAGTTGAGGAAGCCGAAAACGACATAACAAGATCGATACGGTTATGACACCGTAAACTTCCTACTTATGCGATCCGTTTCAATAACCATAATACCGATATCTGGAGTTTTAAGTTCTAGAGTAACCCCTAGTAGTTTATACTAGCAGTCAGCACCGTCTTGACACAAACCACGTGGAGAATCGATGAATATAAGTGTTTGATGCCTAATTCTAAAAATATCCTTCCTATCTCGCTGCTAAAAGAAAAGAAATTTTGTGCACCAAAATATACGGTCACATATAAGAGCTGAGCAAATAATGAAGGAATCCAGTGTTGGTTGGTTCAGAGGTATCTGGTTCTGAACTCGGTAGGGCGTGCTACGGCCCGATCCCCCATAACCTCCAATTTGGATAACATATGTAGGTTGCCACATTCGTGTACCAGACCCCGTGCTAAAAGGATCAAAGTCACTAACCGGTTACTCCACTACGTGCTTGCTAAGACAAAGGGCTTAATGTGATTGCGCCAGAACCAAACCGGGTGAAAAAGATACGAGAAACTCTGGGCAGAATTATAACAGAACTGTTGGATATCTCGTTTGAAATGGAAGCCTGCGACTAGGCTTATTGCTTGTGTTATTAGCGTATCTTTAGTGTTTCACTCAAGTATTGGCCGAACCGACGTGGATTTCCCGAAATTGCTTTAAAAATCCAAGGTATGTCATGCGTATGCGCTTGACAAAACTTGTCCGACCTTTTGAATGACTATTTGCTTGAGGACAAGCAAAGGTTTAAGTATGGGGGAATTTGATAACGAGAAATCATATCATATAATTACTACACTTTCTACTGATTTTATAATACATTGAGTCGTCTAACTCCCGATTATTCCGAGTTTTTATGTCTTTTCACAGGTATAACATTTGTCAACTCAAGACAATAAAAAAAGGACCACATGAAGAAAGCTAAACAAGAAACAGAAGAGAAAAGAACAAAATCTCAGATTTTGCACCTGTGACGACCGTCACACCCTGTGACGACCGTCACGCCTCCCCAACTAGAAAGAACGCTCGTCACACATCGTTGACAAGCGTAATGCGCTATTTAAGCACATTACGACCGTCACCCGCCTGTGACGACCGTCACGCGCGTAAAGAGGAACGTTATGAATTGGTGAAGACGTGGGCAACGTGAGGCACAATCCTTCTCCAATATTTCCTCCACTCAGTAACCATGCATCCTATTTTCACGCCATTCAAGCCTCTTCCAAGATTTTCTCAACTGCAATATTTTCTCCTATATATATGTGGTAGTGCAAAGGGACCAGGGTCGAAGAATTTTTCCAGAGACCAAAATTGCTGCTTTTCTACATTAAACTATATTATTTATTTTTGAACCATTTTTCATTCGTACTGTAATTTTTATTTCCAGAATTAGTTTTTAGAGTGTTAATTCTTCATCTAAGAATTAACACAGTTATAGATTTCAATTGAATTGCAAGAAATTTGTAAGCATCCAAGATTACCACAACAACATTATTTCCAGGTTTTTTATTGCAATTAATATTTATTCATTCTTGTATTATGTCATTTATTTTTATGAATATTATTTTAAATCGCATAGTTATTAAATATATTATGTCCGGCTAAATTAATTGTACCGATATGTGACTCCTAAGTACCGAAAGAATTCAGTGATACCTTGGCTAAAAACATTTACAAAACAATTTCTGGTTTCCAATTTCCATGTTTAATTTAACTACCCTTGTCACGAGAGTGAGAGGATAATTAACACGATTTTGCCACGAGAGTGGGAAATTAATTAAGGCAAAAACCTGCATGCGAGAGCTGGGGTTCAACCCAGATAGTGGTAACGAAACATTAATTTTTAAATACACGAGAGTGTTTTAATAAATTAATTAAACTCAAATTGTTTTCAAAAAGCGTTATTAAATTTAAAGTGCATCCACTAGGTTTAGTAGCATAACTTATTTCATGAACACGAGAGTGTATGTCTCAGGTTTTTAAACAATTAGTTTTTACCGAAATACTTTATAGGGAAAGCGATTCACCGAATTCCCGAAGTCCGACTATAACATACCAGTATAACTATTACTATTATTTTTAATTAAACAGTTTCCCCCCAAAAATCGAATATTCATCGCTTAGTTAAACAAACCGTAGCATTAGATCGTATGCGATTGATCCTCAGTCTCTGTGGGTTCGATAATATTTTAAAACTAGAACGACTGAACTGTATACTTGCAGTTAGTATCCCGACAGACTCATAAAGTCCCGATCAGATACCAACAGTGAGGAGGAAGAAGGACAGAAGGGGAAACACAAATATCATTTCCATCACTGGTGGTTCCTAGAGGACGAAAAAAATGATCCAATGGGATAATGAAGAGGAAGATTGCCAAGCTAATGACCGTAAATAAGAAGGATAGAAACACTTCTACCAAGTGGTAAGAAAGGATAATAATCAGATTCCTTGACAACGAGAAAGTAGGGGGATCCCAAACGAGATCTCCCCCTTGGTGATTACAGCTACAATCACTAACTTTAACGTCACCCGAGTACTTAATTATGGCAACACCTCTTTGGACATCATGTATTTGAATCTCTTTGAGAAGATGAGGTTGAAGAAGGAGAAGTTATGGCCTTATGAAAGGTCCGATCTATAAACTTTCAGCCAAACTATAACCCTTCCTTAGAGGTACATTGAGTTGATGATTACCTCCAAAATAAATCATGTGTCTTTGTTGAGGGCTTATGACAGTACAATCGATATTCTCATTTCTCTTCCATTCATAATGATATGGAAGATAATAATTTCTTGAAATAGGAAGACAATTCATCTAAACTACTAAATAGTTTTATTTAAACAAAAAAAAACTAACATTTAAACACATGAAAATAGAAAAATTTAACAATTCAAGAAAATGTGAATAACCAAATTCACGTGCACATCAATCAAGCAAAAATTTTATTTAATTATAATTTAATATCATGATAAATAAAAAACAATTATATAGTTTATGTGAAACATTCGAATTTTTTTTCAAATAACCAGTTTTTAAAATAAAAAATCCCAAATAATCAAGTTTTCAAAAAATTTACCAAACTGACCACTTTTCAAACAAAAATAATTTGCCACACAGAGGAGTAGCCACTCTGTGTGGCACATGCATGCATTTTAAAGAGGAGGCGCCACACTGCATAACTTGTCCTCCTCTATAAAGTCATGTAATATGGCGCATGCATGTATTTTCAGAGAGGAGACGCCATCTTCCTTGGCTTAACAGTGTTATTTATTAATATTTTTTTTTTAAAAAAAGTAACTAAAAATATTTTATATTAATATTTTATATTACACAACGCATGAATACATTTTTTTGGGACGTCCCCTCAACCTAAGCGGGTCCCAGTATGACATAAACGGCCTCGCCTTTGCCTCACCCCTTGTCTCACTCCTCTCTGTTGATTTTCTTGAGGTGTTTGGGGTCTGTTCTGACTCGCTTGATTATGAGGTGCTTGATGTGATGGTCATGGTACATCAGGATCATACATCTCATTAATCATTTCGCCCCACTGTGTTGTGCTTCCAAAGAGATTGGTTTCCATGTTGTTGAAGTTTGGTCTTTTAGGTTGGGATATGTGTGGGTGGGGTGGTTGATAGTATTGGGATGTTGAATCGTGATGGAAACGAAGCAACGATTCTTGTGGTGTATGAAATCTGTATGATGGTTGGGTACTTCGATGGTGTGATGTTTGACTGTATGTAGGTTGGGTGATATGGTAGGAAGGAGATGTATCATATGTGTCTTGGGTGTTGTGGTAGGATGAGGATGGTGCATATTATTAGTGGTGGGTCGGGTCATGCTCTTGGTATTGTGTTTATGTGGGTGGCATGAATTGATGACGGGTTTGGTTGAATGAGGTGGTGTATGGTTGTTGGGTTTGAGTGGGCTGACATTGTGGTTGGGTTTGGTACTTTTGAGGGGTTGGTTGTTGGGTTTGGTATTGTTGAGGGGTTAGTTGGTGGGGTTTTTGTTGGGCGTATGTTGTAGCTCTTTGACGCAGGTCGATCAAATATGTCTCTTGAGAAAGAAACAAATTTTTTGAAACTGATGTGTACCATCTCAAATATTGGAGCGTCGGTTTTAAGTCATCTTGCAAGATCGGCTCCCTTAGGACCAATTCACGTCTATGCCTCCATTGATGATATTGATTTTTAGAGAAGTCTCTTAAATTGTTAGATCCCCATTGGTCGTCAACTATGAGTAGATGCCATTGTCCCAAACATGTTGGGGGCCGGGGATACCCTGTTGCATGCTGAATTGTAGCTTCACACGATCACTGTGGTGCATCTCCACAGTAGTGAACCTGATGAGTGTTATTTTTGCAGTCCAGACTTCAGCATCAGGTGGATTAATCTCATGGTCGAGATCCTTATACGGCCTCCATACAAACTGTAGAAGAAAAAAAGTTATATAAAATATTAAACTTAATCAACCTATTGAATGTGTTGTATAAAATATGTAAGTTTAATACCTCTTCGGGTCCAACATGATCAATAATATTTCGATAGAATACTATTATGTTTCTAGGGGATTTGTTGTAATTCATCCCAGGAATAGACCACCTACAGAGAAAAAATGGGTAATAAATTAATACATATTGGTTACAGTATATAGTATGTAAAATTATGGTTTCGTAATTTTACTTTGTAGCAAAGGGGAAGATGAATGGCCTTGTGTTGCGGGGGGCGAGTGTCGACATTCTCGACCAGCACCATGTCTGGAGCAAAAATGTGCAGGAATAGAAAGAACAACTACCGTTTGATGCATTTTTACACAGGGAACTATACAGATGGGCCGAAACAGCAGAACCCCAACTATATGTGTTTATTTTATCAAATTGTCTTAACAAGGGTAAATACATGATATTAACAGTATTACATGTTGTTTCAGGAAATAAAAAATGGCCAAATAATATCATTATGTAACTGTTGTACCCCAAAATTTTCCCTCTCATTTATCAAGATTTTTCTCACAAGACTTCTTAGACTCAAGACAAGTTTAGGGTTTGGTCAGCTCAAGACATCACCTTGCACTGATAACCTAAAATTAGGGTTTGAGTTTGCACAAGGATTTTTAGACCATCAATGCTTCATGTGACTTTCATACACCATCTTGGACCCCTAAGATTGCTCATGTTAAGTTTCAAGCCTTGAATCACATTTTTGCTCAGTCAATTGGACAGTTGACCTAAAAATCAGCTGCATTGGGGAAAAAGTCAACCATGACCAATTTACAGTCAAAATTCATAATTTTTTATCCACGTCAACATTTTAGACTCATATGTATCATTTGATCAAGTTTGGATCACAATTTTTCAAGAAATTTGATCAAATCATCAAAAGGGCAAAATGGTCAAAATTAGGGTTTTGACTGAGAAAGGGCAATTTCTGATTTTTTACCTAGCCAATAACCAATTGAGTTAAAACATGATTTCAAGGGTTCAATGGCATCATCTTGACCTAATTACATGTTTAAAAAGATCTCAAGTTCATTGGATTGACAAATGAATTTTGCAGTCAACTGATCAAAAGTCAATTGTACACTGAAAAGTCAAACTTTAACTTTTTGTTCAAAATCAAGTGCCAAGGGTCATAATTCATCAAGATATGTCAAAATATGAAACTTGTTGACCAAGAAAACCAATTTTGGAAATTAGGGTTTTGAATTTGAAATTTCATAACTTAGAATTTTTCTAAGTATGGAAATTTTCTTATTTTTCCCCAACTTTTCACCACTTTTTCACCATGATGCATTTTGATTCAAAGAAAACTTCAAACATGAAAGTTGTAGTACTCCATTAAGTCTACAACTTTTCTTCACAAACTTTTCCCAAAATATGCTTGGATCTCAAGTTATGAATTTGTGAATATAGGGCCATGAACTTCTTAACTTAGTGAAATTTTGCCCTAATTTAGGCAGGTTTTGGACCCAACTTCATGGACATTTTTCACCTAGTTCCAAGAGGTATCTCAAAATGAATTTCAAAGATGGATTATAGAGAACATTTCAAGATTTACAAAATGTCCAATAACTCTCCAAGATCATTTTTGGTTAGGGAGAATCGAAGAAGGGAAGTTGGCATTTTCTCACTTTTGTTCATGCCATTTTCACATAGCATCAAGTTGCAAATCAAATCCATGTTGTTTGAATCTTGCTTTACAGGTCCTAAACTCACTTTACACTCCATAATTAAATGCAAACTCATAAGTTAAAGGCTTTATTTTCACTTTTGAAGCATTGTACAAGAGATGTTTCCATTTTTGGCCAAAAGGTTACAATGCCATTTTCATAAAGGGCAACTTTTGCAACTTTGTCAATCTTGAGCCTTGGACCTGTCCCTTTGATGCGAGAAATTTCTACAGGTCTCAAGCATATTGTACAAGTTCATTTCAGGTCACAAGCAAGCAAGGACAAGCATGTTAGCATTGGTCTTGTCACTTTACTTAAAAAGCAAGAAAGGTTGCAAAAGGTCAAAAACTTGTGAAGCTAGTAAGGAGTGTACTTTGTATCCCTTCTCTACATATTCACAAACTTGTCATAAGGCTTAGCACGATTGCATTGAATCTGAAACTCTCCAAAACTCAAAAACACCATTTTTCTGTCCAAACACGGCATTTCTGCAAAACCCAAGCCAACTGATTCTTGACTCGTGTGTTTTGTATTTTAACACTTCAAACACCTTCTACATATCATACCAAAGCAAGCCAAGCCCTTACCCTGGTTCTGTAACCCCTGTTTCAGCCATTGCCATTTTCACTTTGGAAGCTTGCAACTTGACTTGTGCAAAGAGTTTCAGCCATCCTAAGAGCAAGCTAAGCATTGGAATAGCTTCAGGGAAGCTCAAGGAAACTCACACAATCCTCAGGCCTCTATTAAAGTCCCTACATTGCTCTACTCAAATCCAACTGAAGGAGGTATTTTCTTGAACTCTATCTCTCTGAATAGGCATCCTCAAGCCGCGATTTGTGAAGAAAAAATGTAGTCCATAATATGGTGAAGCTGTACATATGCATACTTTTCATTTATATTAACTATGCTGAGAGAATTTGAAGTTTGAATATGATGAAATTTTTAGGTCACGAATTAGGGGTTCCAAAATTCTCTCTGATCTTTGAGAGTTAGGTTACAAAATTTATATTGTTGGAATCGTGAGCTCAAATGCCACATGTTTCATGTTATGCGTTTTTGTTTTTGTGCAAGCATGAGAGAGTTGCAGGTTTGAACTAAGCGCGCGAAGAAGAAGACTGGATGGAGGACAGGGATGAGTGTCTCTGGCTTTTTGACAGCTTTGGCCTTTTTGTTTTTAGCATTCACACCCCCTGACTTACTTTTACACCCCCTTGACTAACTTTGTTATATTTTTGTGTTTATTTTATATTTTCATATTTATAGCTTTCATTTATTTTTCTGAATAATAAAAATCATAAAAAATAATTTCTTTATTTTTTGCAATTTTTTATTTTATTTTATTTATTATTTTTTACATAAAAATAGTTTATTAGGATAATAGATTTTATTTTTCTTAAATAAATTTGTAAATACAATATAAAAATACTTAAAATTTTTGTTATATTATTTATACACATAAAATATTTATTTTCTACACATACTTAATTTTTAATATTTATATATAATATTATTTATCATTTTCTTATACAAAAAATGCACAAAATATTAATATAAACATTATTTTCTTTTAATTAAAAACTAGGGTTTCATCCCTTCAAAAAATAAATAATATTTTTTTTCCTTTTTCTAGGGTTTAAATAAAATATTTTCTCATACAAAAAACAAATATAAAACATTTTAACATAAATACATTTGCATTGCATTTTAAATATTTGTATATTTATTTGATTCGCACAATATTCGATTGGGTTGTAATAGTATTTTTAGATTTATATTTGTGCAAAATCCCCATTCAAAAACTTGTATCCCCCCTCCCATAATAATTGTTGTAATAGCTTAGTTTACATTTACGCAATTTATCACTTTTATACCATGTTTAGTAAACTAGGGTTTTGCATGACAAGAACAAAAACAAAGCACGAATAGAAAAGACCTAATCCAAGACAAATCAAATGCATGAAAAATGACACACATTGCACACAATCACCCTTAGGGTTTCACCCACTTGGTTGCCTAAATTTAAATGGCCATGTTACGCATGCGAAGTATCTTAGCAAAACAAAACAAAAATAAGATCATAGTCCCTCGATGACGCTATACAAAAGTTGTCTAAAACAAAATGATCTTGGTCCCTTAAAAATGATAAGATACTTGGCAACATTGCTATCATCGTCATACGATGACCCACGCCCGTCCCGTTAACATCCAAAGAATGGTAAGTCAACAATGTCAAAGGAATAAAAATGCACAAGAAAGACATTTGAGTAGGTAGATAGCTTCTAATTTACTTACTCCATTTCAAAATAAACCCTTGCTATTTTCAAGCATACACACACATTTCAAAACATTTTCAAAATATCTTACAAAACATTGAAACATTTTTGAAAAGACAAACATCTTTATATACATTCTTACGAACGAGAATCATTACAAAGATTGCCTAAACGAATAGCCTCTTTTCAAAATACTTTCAAAATCACACCAAACACCATTTCAAACAAAGCAAAGCAAGTGATCTAAGCAAGTAACTAAGAGCCCATGGAAAACCATGGATGAAAAGGGTGCTAGCACCTTCCCTTTTCATAATCTACCCCCTGAACTCAAGAAAACATCTCAAAGGTCTTTCCTGTGCTTTTTTACCTTTCCTTTTGGATAAAATAAAAGTCGGTGGCGACTCTTGCTAACCGTGACATTTGCGACAAAACGCAAAACCTCAAGTCAGTTCTCCCACCGTATGACAGAAATGGCGACTCTGCTGGGGAGTCTTATAAAAGTGGGGTTACCTTAGGGTTTAGATCACATTTATTTGGTTACAATTATTTGACTTGTTTGCTTTACACTTTGGTTCTATTGTTTGGGTTTGAATCCTCCATCCGAATTTGGGAAACATTATAGGTAAATAGCAATACGTTGTGGAAACTGTGCGGGGTATACTGACACGGTCTAAGCAATAGCTATGTTAGTGTGACATATTTGTGGGTACCGGTAGCCTTTGAGTTAATCAAAGAGAATATGGGGCCGCTGAGTGATGTCATGAAGCACTAACAAACTTCTAGAACCTTTACTTGACCAACTTGGCCTTTTAGGATGTAGTGAGATGATCGACTTTGGTGCAGTCCGAAGTTGGTAGATACTCGATACTACACTCATTGAGGTTTGGTTCCTTGGAATATTTCGGTCGCTAATAAAGAGGCTTAAATTGAAACAATGAACAAGGAAACAATCCAGTGATATTGAGCTCATTAGAACCCGATTACTATTTCTAGGACAGGTTGAGCCAACTAAACTTCAAGAGGGTACTTACCTATGAAACCCCATGCAAGCCTAAACTAGGAACTTGTGTGATTTGCTTGTACATATATACTTGTGAATAACATCATGGAAATCATGAGCATCATATGCATCCACTAACCATTTCAAGGATTTTGGAAATTCATCTTTGTTCTTGTTTTGTAGGATATGGATTCACTTCGCAGGAAAACTATCCAAGTCAACCTTGTAAGAATTCCTCCACAACTCAAGGAGCTAGCTTTAAGGATTCCTGAGAACTCTCCATTCACCGAGAGACATGGTCATCTACTCAACTTGGTCACCTCCAACACAGAGGAAGACATGATGAAGGTTCTCTTCTAGTTCTTTGACCCTTTGCATCACTGCTTCACATTTCCTGACTACCAGCTTGTGCCATCTTTGGAAGAATTCTCTCAACTCTTGAGGATTCCCATTCTCAACTAACTACCTTTCAGCGGTACGGAAAGAGATCCAAATCCAGAAGAGATTGCTCAAGCCCTGCACTTGCACTCATCTGATGTCACAACCCATTGGGAAACTAGAAGTGGTGTCAAAGGTTTCTTGGCAAAGTTCTTGTTTGAGAAGGCCCAAAGATGTTGGAACTCCTTGGACTTGCAAGCTTTTGAGGAGATTGTATCTCTTCTCATCTATGGGATGGTCTTGTTCCCTAATCCTGACCAACTCATAGATGTGAGTGCTGTCAAAATCTTCATGTCACGCAATCCGGTGCCTACTTTGCTTGGAGATATCTTACACTCTTTTCACACTCGTACAATGAGGAAAAGAGGTGTTCTCATGTGTTGCACTCCTCTCCTGGCAAGATGGTTTATTTTTCATCTTCCCCAATCTGTCTTGAAGAATGAGCAAGGTTTGAGGTGGTCACAAAGGTTGATGACACTTAAACATTAAGATATTCATTGGTGTTCGCGATCCAAAGAGAATTTTATCATTGTCGACCGTTGTGGGGAATTCCCTAATGTCCCTCTACTTGGCATTAGGGGAGGCATCACCTACAACCCGTGCTTGGCTCTAAGACAGTTTGGTTATGCCCGAAGGGATGGCCCACATGATATGCTGATTCAAGGCTTGGTTTTCGACTTCGACAACAATGATCAAGGTCTTCGCCAAAGGTTCATCCGAGCTTAGAGGATGCCAAAAAAGGTAGACAGTAAGACCTTGGGACACAAGAATTCCATCCCTCTTGAGCCTTACCTCAAGTGGGTACGAACCCGCGCCCAAAGTCTTATGATGCCTTACCCCTCCATTCTCCCAATGATTATAGAGCCGATTAAGGAAGGAGAGGTTCCATACACCATCCTACATCCTGACATGCCGACATCACTCGAAGATCTACAAAGGAGTTGGATATAGCTCAAAGAAGAACACGATACTTTTGAAGCCCAATTCTACGCAAGCGAGAAGAAGGTTTTGGAACTCACTCGGTTACTTCATGAAGAGCAGACTCTCAACACCTACATTTCACCAAAGAGGATGCGCAATGTCTTTTTATCTTAGAATTTTATATTATTTTGCCCTAGGGGCATTGATGTACTCAAATTCTATTTTATTAATATAACATGTGTTCCTTTTTTGTTTGAAACAAATTTGAATTTTCAAATCCTTAAAAACATTGCATGAATACATATCATTCATCATAAGCATAAACAGGTCTTTGAAATAAGTTTCCTCATCCTTCTACTATTTATTTCAGCAAGATGGATCTTGAACAAACGGTTAAAGACTTGCAAGCTCAGAATACACAATTTCAACAGTTACTCTTGACCTTAGCCAAGGGGCAGGAGAAGCTAAAGACTCTGCTAGAAAAAGAAAAAGAGAAAAAGAAGAAGAAGCCAGCTGGTGTGGTTATCATGGGCAGAAGGTTTCAGGGACAAGCCAAAAGGACCTTAGAATTTCCAACAACCTCTGACGAAGGGGAAAGAAAAGGAAAAGAAACGGTAGTACCGTCAGATTCTGAAGCAGAAGAAGAGGACTACTCTGAACAGCAATACCCTTCGGCCGATGACAAATATAAACACCTGGAAGAGCGTCTAACTGCTATGGAGATACAGAGAGTACCAGGGCTAGATTTCGAGGAATTGGGACTGGTGTCAGGAATAGTAATCCCGCCGAAGTTTAAAGTGCCATTATTCGCCAAGTATGATGGGGTGTCTTGCCCCAAAATGCACCTACGATCTTATGTCAGGAAGATTCAGCCGCATTCTGTTGACAAAGACTTGTGGGTCCACTTTTTCCAGGACAGTCTATCAGGAACGCAGGTTGATTAGTTCTACCAGTTGGAAAGGGCTGATGTCCATAATTGGGAAGACTTGGCAGCTGCCTTCTATAAATAGTATCAATACAACGCCGATTTGGCACCAACCCGTACTCAACTCCAGAGTATGGCTATGGTATCAAATGAGGGCTTCAAAAACTACGCCCAAAAGTGGAGGGATTTAGCCGGAAGGGTGCAACCCCCTTTATCTGAAAGGGAGCTAGTGGAAATGTTCCTGGGAACTCTATTAGGTCCTTTCTTTAATCATCTGATTGGAATCTCCTCTGCAGGGTTCACTGAATTGATTTTAACTGGAGAGAGGGTGGAAGCCGGTATAAGAAGTGGGAAAATTCAAAAAGACGCATCTGCCTCTACAGCTATAAAAAAAGCCCTTCACTGGAAAGAAGGAAGTGTTTTCTGTCTATACACAGAGGAATCAGGGAAGAATTGAGCGCCGACCAACGGTGGGGGCCGTTATGATTCAAAAGCCTGCATCAGACCAGCCAAGAAATAATCAGCCGAGAAATAATCAGCCAAGGGAGGAAAGGCCAACCCGGCAATTCACCAAGATTAACACGACTCCAGCTCAAGTCCTACCACATCTTCTGAAGTTGAATCTGGCCATGCAAAAAGAGGCCCCTAAAAATCCCAATACTGCGTCTCCACACTACCATCCAAATGCCAGGTGCGCATACCATTCTGAAAGTCCAGGGCACGACACCAACAACTGTTGGGTTCTGAAGAACAAAATTCAAGATCTGATAGACGCGAAGGAAGTTGAATTTGAAGCGCCTGAGAAACCGAATGTTATTTCTGCTCCGATGCCTAGGCATGGACACAATTCCAATGCTGTTGAGGATGACTTATTTGTTGCCACTGTGGATGAACTGATAACTCCACTCCCGATCATCAAGCTGAATTTGTTGAAAGCTGATATTTTCCCAGGTTGTGACAAAGACTGCCATGTCTGCCTATCCTCATCATTTGATTGCCCTCTATTGAAAAAAGGTATCCAACAACTGATTGATAACCAAGAAATTTTGTTTGAGAAAGCTCCTGTTCCACCCGTTCTAGTGAAAGAAGTTTCAATAATAACCATCTACGCCAATCCTTCCAGGGTCCCTAAAAGACTCTTTAGGATTACATCTTCTCCAGTGACTACTCCACTTAAGATAACAATGCCCGAGCCGACTCCATACCAATTAGATAAAACGGTACCATGGAATTATGGTGGAGAAATCTACTACCATGGTTTCAAACAGATTGGACAGACTGCCAAAGAAGAGAGCTCCGAAGAGGACAATTCCGACATCAGTAACATTTTCGGAACAAGCAAAATTACTCGTAGTGGAAGAATTTTCTCTCTAGAGATTGCCCCTTCAAAGGCAGTCTTTGGACTCGTGGTCGTTCAAAAGATTACATTTGTACCAGTGATTATACCTGTAAGCGTACCTACCAACAAAGACAATACAATTCATATCCCTACTTCCACTGTTGAGAATAAAGGAATGAATGTTCAAGAGGAGCATGTCCGGACGAAGGCTCAATCACTAGCTATTCCTGAAACATCCAAGAAGGAGATGGAAGAAACCCTGAGGATCATAAAGAAAAGTGATTATGATATGGTTGAGAAATTGGGGCAGACCCCCTCCAAAATCTCTATGTTAGCATTGCTGTTGTGCTCTGAGGCACATGCTAAAGCTTTGGTAAAATTTCTAAAGACCGCTCATGTGCCGCAAGAGACGTCTGCGGATCAATTCCAAGAGTGTGTGGCCAGTTTGACAGCTGACAATGGCTTGGGTTTCTCTGATGCTGACTTGATGCCCAAAGGGAGAAAACACAACGAGGCACTACATGTCTCAGTGGAGTGTAGAGGAACGACCCTAGCCCATGTATTGGTTGATACTGGATCATCTTTAAACGTCTTGCCGAAGAAATCCCTTGATAGGTTGGATTGCGAGGGGCTGGCATTAAAACCTAGTAATATAATTGTGAGAGCATTTGACGACTCTAAGAGGATGGTCCATGGGGAGGTGGACATCCTGATAAAGGTGGGAACCTAGACCTTCAATTAAACTTTCTATGTGATGGACATCCGTCCTTCTTACTTGTGTCTGTTGGGACGCGCCTGGATTCACAATGCCGGTGTTGTCACCTCCACCTTGCATCATATGCTGAAGTACCATGTCCAAGAGAAGATCATAATTCTCCATGGGGAAGAGGAATACATGATTAGTCATCTGAATTCTTTCCGATATGTGGAATTGGATGGTGTTATACCCCAAAATTTGCCCTCCCATATTCATCAAGAAATTGCCAAGCCAAGATAGAAAATTCCCCAAGGGTTGTGCAGTGCAACAGTCTCCTAAACAGTCCAAATTAGGGTTTTGTGATCTGACCAAAGAAAGGAAGTTTTCAAAGGCTCAATCAAGTCCCATATGCTTACAAACATGGTCAAGCATCCTCATATCAAGTTTCAAGGCATTCAGCTCAAGATTGCACAGTCAAAACCCTAAATTGCCCTACAGTCAACTGTAGGGGCAAAATGGTCATTTGACAGTCAAAAGTTCAAATTTTTGGTCAACATATCATTTTGAAGCCACAAACATCATTTGATCAATGCTTGATCATGATTCTCAAAATTTGGCTCAGAAATCATCAAAGATGCAAAAGTTGCTATATTTGGACAGCTGAAAAAGTCAACTGAAATTGACCAGGGCATAACTTTCACATGGATTATCAGAAAAATTCCATCCAAAGCTCATTTTGAAGAGAAAGACATTTCCTACAACTCATCTTCATACTTCAAGTCCAAGAAATGCTCTCACAAAAAGTTATCAATTTCAACATTACAGGTCATTTTCAAAAGTCAACAAAAAGGGACTTTAAGTCAAAGGCCATAACTTGAGATTGGTAAATCAAAATGACATGGGACCAAAGGCATTGGTTAAAGGACTCAAAGACCTTTCCAAAATGTCCAAGAACATGTGAAAAGCTTAAAAATTGAGCAAGTTATGCCTTGTAGAAGTTGGGAAATATTTGTGAAGTGGCAAAAGTCAACTATCCTTGAAAATCCAATTTTGACAAAAGGACCCCATTTTTTCCACTTGGTCCATCCTTGTCATGCCACACACGTGGCCCATGATTAGTTTCAAGACCAAATATTGATTTTTTTATTTTATTTAATTTTTGATGATTTAATTCATTTTAATTCTTTGAAAATTCAAATAAAATTTAAAAATCAATGAAATAGTGTCAAATGAACTTGGACAATTTCTATGTATCATGAACCAACTCAAGAAATCAGGCTAGGGTTCATTTGCACACTAGGTCTAGGTTTTGGCTAAAAGGTAGGAAAAATGGTTAATGGAAGAAACCCTAAGACTAATTCTTTCCTAAGCATGAATGAAGGCCAAAAAACTAGCCAATTCCATTCCATGAGATGCATTGAGTCAAACCCTAACCATAGTGCAGCAAAAGGCTCGCTCAAAGGTGATTTGGCAATTTGAAAAATGAGCCATATAAGTCAAAACTGATTTCAAAGTTAGGGACAATTTTAAGCCTTGATTCATATACCATTAGCATCTGGAGGCAATTCTGAAGGCATTCCACCTCCTAACATCAATCAAAACACGCAGAAGCAATAGCTACAACTCAAGCTGTACATAAAATTTTTTGAAATCGTATTCTTAATTCTAAGCATCTTCATTGCATTTCAATTGGATATTATTATTCCATGTGATGTTTCCAAGCTATTCATGATGTTTAATTTCATTTTTGTTGATCATATGAGATTTCACCATTTTCGAATGTTAGGGTTTCCAGCTTTTTAATTTAGGGCTTTCAAAAATAGGCAAAATCAAAGCTCAAGACTATCGCCATTAAGACCAGCATGTTCCAATGAACAAGAAGCATGCCTCGCGAACAATTTATGTCAAGCAGGGTCCTATTCGCTATTTTCTAAAAGGCCTTCTATAGCAACGGGTTAAAACCGTTGCTTATTGCTTGTGTGTTTCAGAAGAAAAAAAAGGGGAACGAGGACGATGATGTGCTGGCATGCAATGGTTGGATGTTTTAAATTCTGCGCGCCCAATTATTAATGCGTTTAGTTTTTCCTTTTGTTTTTTATGCACTATAATATGGTAACTAACGCGTGTTAGCTCAGCTGGCAGGGATATACGCTATTGACCTTCATGACCTGGGTTCAAGTCCCAGGTCTACACAATTTCATATTGTTTTTCAACTTGAATTCACATGCAGCGTTCATAGTGACGTCCACCATGTTCCATCCTCATCCAACCTCCACGCGTCCAGAGAGCATCAGATCCATGGCCAAGATGAAGAGTGCACCATACATCAAGTCAACACGTTGGCACATGATCCAGAAAAGTCAATGATTCACAATGCAAATGGGCCAAAATCACCAGGCCTACACCTCCAAATTTGGAACCACACCTCCCTGGTTCTATCTTTTTTTTCTTTTTCTAATTTTCTTTATATTCTATTATTTTTAAATTTACTTGTGTATTTTATTTTCTGATTTAATTAATTCTTACAAAAATATAAAAAAAACATTAAAAATACAGAAAGGACAAAAAAATATAATTAACTTTGATTACTTTTATAAATAAATTAAGATGTAAATCATTTAGTTTAATTAAGTTTTAATTTTAATTCTTTTTCATAATAAAAATCCAAAAAATGTAGAATTAGATTAATTATTAATTTTTTTTATATTTTTTTTTTAATTGTTCCTTTTCTCACAATATTATTATTTATTATTTTTATGATTAAAAATTGTACATAAATTAATTTAGAGTTAAATTAGGTTAGAAATTAAATCTCTTTCTTAAAAACTTAAAAAAAAAACATTAGAACTAGGGTTTAGCATTTTAATTTTAAATCATTTTGTTCTTTTTTTTCTTTTAAATCTAAAAAACACAAAAAATATCATTCTCATTTAATTTTAAATTCCTTGATTAATTTTAATTGTTTGTAAAAGGGTCCAACGCCCTAATTTTGTTTAATCTCTTTATTTCGCGCATCTATTTTATATTGTTTAAATACCTCTGTATATGCCCCAAAGCCTTGTAATAAGTTTAGATTTATTTCTTGCACTTTTTATTTTATTGTTTTTTACTTTCAGTCAAATCGGGTTCAGTTTTTTTTGGCGATGTGGACCCGCGCCAGTTGTAATAGTCTAGATTTATTTTCTCGCAAATATATAACTGTTAATAAATATGCATGAAAGAATGAATGCCCAAAAATAAAATCGAATCGTTAGATCACCAATGCATGACAAGACAAACAATAAACTGAAAATGACGCACAATTCACACACCACCCCTAGGGTACGCCTCACTGTTGCCTTTCGAAAGGTGGTCGTCGAATATAGGACATTTTAGTAAGTCCTTATGTCCATGACATGATCCAGTTGCCTCGAAACGGTTGCCTCGAAAATAAAGGATCAATGGCATAAGGGTAGCTTCTAAGGTGTCCTACTGTTGCTCTGGTGACCACCACGTCCCTAAAACTCGAATTGACCCGAACACCTCCAACAGTGGTGCTACCTACCTCTCAATGGTGGGATGGCATTACTTTAAAGGACATTTACACAGACGAATTCCTTAGGGTAGGTAGGTTCTCAAGGATACTTGCTCTAATTTCAAACAAAAAAAACTTTTCACACCAACACATTTTCAAAAGCTTTCAAAGCAAACTTTTCAAACACTCTGACGTACGAGTCGAACTGAAATTTTTTCAAAGAAACTTTTTAAAACCCACAATTGAAAAGCAAACAAACAATTTTGAAAACACATTGAGCAAGTACCTAAGAGCCCATGGATAACCATGGATAGAAAGGGTGCTAACACCTTCCCTTTCTATAACCTACCTCCCGAACCGAGAGCAATCTCTTTAAGGAATTTTTCTGTGCTTTTGTCCTTTCCATTTGGAGAAAATAAAAGACGGTGGCGACTCTTGCTTCCGCGACATTTCGCGAACCAGCTTTAAAACAGTCAGTTCCAGATCCACCGATCACAGAACTGGCGACTCTGCTGGGGACAAACTTAAAGTGAGGTGTACCTTAGGACTAAGATCATTGTGTTTTCAATTGCTTTCCTTGTATGCTTTAAAATTGTGGGACTGTCTTGGGAGTTCTATAGGTCCTAATCCGGATCTGGGGGATACCTTCTTAGAAAGTAGCAACAAGGCTGTGAGGGAACTGTGCGGGGTATACCGACATGGTTGAAACAGTCTGCTACGTTGATGTGGCACTTTGGTGTGTACCGGTAACCCTTGAGTCAGTCAAGGAGAGTACGGGGCCTCCATGTGGTGTCATGAAGCATCAACAGACCTTAGGAACCTTAATTGAACAATCTTGGCCTCTTTAGGGTAGTGAGATAACTGACTTTGGTACAGTCCGAGGTTGGTTGATACTCGATACTACACTCAATTGAGGGTTGCTTTCCTGGAATATTTCGGTCGCCAGTTCAGTGGCTAAATCGAAACGATGAACAATGAAAGCAATCCCGTGATATTGGGAACCTTAGAACCCGGTTACTTTGATTAGGACAGGATGAACCCACCAACTTCAAGAGGGTACTACCCAGACCTCATGCTGGCCTTAAACCTTAAGGGCCTGTCTTGTGTGCCTTGCGTGCCTTACATGTTTGTCTTTGTAAATATCTGTGTTTAATCATAGCATCATGACATCATCCAGCATCATATGCATTAACTAACCATTTCAGGGGTTCGAATTTTCATCTTTGTTCTTGTTTTGTAGGACATGGAAACTGTTCGTAGAAAGACAATTCCAATCAGTCTTGTAAGGATCCCTCCTCAGCTTAAGGAGCTTACATCCAGGATTCCTGAGAACTCTTCATTCAGTGAAAGGCATGGAAGCCTCATCAGCTTGGTCAACACCAACATTGAGGAAGATATGATAAAAGTCCTGTTCCAATTCTTTGACCCTCTGCATCACTGTTTCACCTTCTTGGATTATCAGTTGGTACCTACATTGGAGGAGTTCTCCCGACTCCTGAAGATCCCTATCCTTGATCAGCTACCCTTCAACGGTACAGAAAAGGAACCTAAGCTTGAAGAGATTGCTAAAGCCTTGCACCTACAGTCATCTGACCTCAAGGGACATTGGGAAGTTAGAAGTGGTATCAAAGGGTTCTTAGCCAGGTTTCTGTTTGAAAAGGCCTATGATTGTTGGAACTCCCTTGACTTACAAGCTTTTGAAGAGGTTGTGGCCCTCCTTGTTTATGGTTTGGTGTTGTTCCCTAACCCAGACCAGCTCATTGATATCAGTGCCGTCCAGATCTTTATGTCCAGGAATCCTATACCTACGTTGCTGGGGGACATCCTTCACTCATGTTACACTCGAACCATGAGAAAAAGAGGTGTCCTAATGTGTTGCACTCCTCTCCTGGGAAAGTGGTTTATTTCGCACCTTCCACAATCAGTCCTGAAGAACGAGCGGGGTTTGAGATGGTCACAACGGTTGATGACTCTTACACATGCAGATATACATTGGTGCCCTAGGTCCAGGGAAGATGTCACTATCATTGATCGTTGCGGGGAGTATCCCAATGTTCCTTTACTTGGAATCAGAGGGGGTATTACTTACAGTCCGTGCCTGGCTTGGAGACAATTTGGTTATGCTCGGAGAGATGGTCCTCATGACATGTTGATTCCTGACATAGTTTTTGACTTCGACAACGATACTCAAAGACTTCGCCAGAGATTTATCAGAGCTTGGAAGATGCCTAGTAGGATAGACAGCAAGACACTGGGGCACAGGAACTCCATCCCTTTGGAGCCTTACCTCAAATGGGTACGAGCCCGCTCTCAGAAATTAGTAATGCCTTATCCTCACATGCTTCCAGTAATCAAAGAACCTGCCTTGGAGGGAGAGGTGTCTCATGTCATTCAGCACCCTGATATGCCCACATCCTGGGAAGAGATGCAGAAGAGCTGGATCCAGCTTAAGGAAGAGCGGAATTCTCTTGAGACTAGTTTGCATGCCAGTGAAAAGAAGGTCTTGGAGCTCACCCGCCTGTTGCACGAGGAAAGGAATCTCAACACTTACATAGCTCCAAAGAAGATGCGCAACATATTTTGGATGTGATTTGATCTTTTTGTACTTTTGCCCATGAGGCTTTGATGTATTAAACAATGATTTTCTTAATAATAACGCGTGTTCCTTTTGGTCTACAACAAATTTGAAATTTTGAACTCTTGAATGCATTGCATAAACACATATCATTCATCATGTGCATCATAAATACTCTTCTTTTCAGGTTGTTTACCGTTCTTCGCTGTTTATTTCAGCATCATGAACCCTCCTGAATCATCAACCGATGCGGCTATCAAGGCTCTTCAGGCGCAGAACGTCCAGTTTCAGGCGCAAAACGCCCAATTTCAGGAGCTGATCAAGGGATTGTCTCAGGGTCAACAAGAGTTAAAGACCATGCTGTTGAAGAAGACTAAGAAGAAGAGGAGGACTGTGCTATTTAACACTGGGCGCAGACTCGGGAACACTTTGGTTGTTGAAGCTGAAAGGACTCCTCCATCTGTGATGGAAGGTAGTCACCATGAAAGGGAGGTCACTACTCCTGTGGGCTCTGATACTGAAATAGACTTCAATGACGACCAGTACCCTCCTGCTGAAGACCGGTACAAACAGCTGGAAGACAGATTAAAGGCTGTGGAAGTTCAACGGGTACCTGGATTGGATTTCGGAGACTTGGGGTTATCTACTGGAGTGGTGATCCCACACAAGTTCAAAACACCTGCCTTCGTGAAGTATGATGGGGCTTCCTGTCCCAAGATGCACCTCCGTTCTTATGTAAGGAAGATCCAGCCTTACACAGCAGACAAGAACCTTTGGATCCACTTCTTCCAGGAGAGTCTTTCAGGGACTCACCTCGACTGGTTCTATCAGCTGGATGGAATCAGCATTCGTAACTGGGAGGATCTGGCCACTGCTTTTTACAAGCAGTATCAGTATAATGCCGACCTCGCTCCTACGCGTACCCAACTCCAGGGTATGTCGCTAGGGTCGAGTGAAGGTTTTAAGGAGTACGCTCAGAAATGGAGAGACCTGGCTGGCAGGGTGCAGCCACCATTGACGGATCGGGAGCTAGTAGATATGTTCTTAGGGACCCTATCTGGTCCATTTTTCAATCATCTCATTGGTAATTCCTCTGCTGGGTTTACTGATCTGATCCTGACTGGTGAAAGGATCGAGGCCGGTATAAAATCGGGGAAGATACAGAAAGTTGCCTCCTCCAGTACTGAGAAGAAACCCTTCAAAAAGGAGGCTAGTGCTGTATATAACTCCCAGAGAACAGAGCGACCTGAACACCGCCAATCTGTCAGTGCGGTAATGATTGCCAAACCTGCTGCCGCTCCTCGGCCAACTAATCCTCAAAAGTTTGAAAGACCCCGGAGAGAGTTTACCCGGTTAAGCATGACCTTATCACAAATCCTGCCACAGTTGCTATCCACCAATTTAGTGACTGTCAAGGAGGCTCCAAAGTTTCCCAACACTGCATCCCCCAAGTTCAATCCAAATGCTCGCTGTGCTTATCACTCTGATAGCCCGGGGCATAACACAGATGACTGTTGGGCCCTAAGAAATAAGGTTCAAGATCTCATTGATGCAAAAGAAATACAGTTTGAGGCGCCCGAGAGGCCGAATGTTGTAAATGCTCCCATGCCCCAGCATGGAGTGAATGCTGTTGAGGATAATTTGTATGTAGCTTCGGTGGATGATGTTGCTACTCCGTTGTTGATGGTCAAGAGGAATCTGTTGCTAGCCGGTTTATTTCCGGGATGTAGCGAAAGTTGCCCTCTATGTGTTGCTTCCCCTGCTGGTTGTTCTCTGTTGAAGTCAGGCATCCAAAACCTGATAGATAGTAGAGAGATCTTGTTCGAAAAGACTATTGTTCCTGCTGCTCCTGTTGAAGAAGTGTCGATCGTTACTATCTTCAACAACTATTCCGAGGCTCCTTCAAAGAAGCCTATACAAATTTTGTCAGTTCACAAGAATGTTCCCATCACCATTACTGTTCCGGGGCCTATACCCTACAAATCTGATAAGGCTGTCCCATGGCACTATGGGGCGGATGTTTATGTTCTGGGTGTGAAACAAGAGTGCAACATTGATACTGGTGTCTCCAACATCACCGGGCCTGCTAAGGTCACTCGTAGTGGAAGACTGTTCTCGCCAGACATTGCTCCTCCAGCAATTCATAGGCCTTTGATCTTCACACCTGCCAGAGTGCCTGTTTCTCCCCCTGATCAAGTATCCACCCCTGCTGCTGAGTCATCTGATACTCGGGGCAAGGGGATTGCTGCTGATGTGCCTGCCAGGACGGAGGCACCGAAGACCATTGTTGAGGCTTCCAAGCAGGAAATGGAAGAAATCCTCAAGATAATAAAGAAGAGTGATTTCAACGTTGTGGAACAGCTGGGGCACACCCCCTCTAAAATCTCCATGTTGTCATTGCTGCTGTGTTCAGAGGCCCATGCAAAGGCTCTGATTGCTTTCTTAAAGACTGCCCACGTACCCCAAGAGACAACTGTTGACCAGTTCACCGACTGTGTGGCCAACCTAACTGCTGATAATGGCCTGGGTTTCTCTGATGCCGATCTGACAGCAAAGGGGAAGAACCATAATGATGCCTTGCATGTCTCCATTGAATGCAGGGGCACTACTCTTGCTCATGTGCTGGTTGACACAGGTTCTTCATTAAACGTGCTGCCCAAGAAGGCTCTGGATAGGCTGGATTGTGAGGGTCTAGAGCTCAAACCAAGTAGCATTGTTGTCCGGGCCTTTGACGGGTCCAAAAGAATGGTGCATGGTGAAGTGGACATCCCAATCAGGGTTGGGTCACAGGTATTTGATTCAAAGTTCTATGTGATGGACATCCATCCGTCCTATTCTTGTTTGCTGGGACGCCCGTGGATCCACAAGGCTGGAGCTGTGACTTCCACATTGCATCAGAAGCTCAAGTACCCGGTCAGGGGGAAGATCGTAACAGTGCAAGGGGAAGAGGAGTACATGGTCAGTCACCTCAACTCCTTCAGATATGTAGAAATGGATGGGGAGTTCATTGAAACCCCCTTTCAGCATTTTGAGGAAGTACCGCAAACCTTGGCAGCAACAGAAGATGAAGAGGTTTCTCCTATGAAGATGGCCTCCTTAAAGGACGCCCGGGCTGTGATCGAGAAGGGTGAATGTGCAAACTGGGGCAAGCTTCCTGATCTTACTCCTAAGACTAACAAGTTTGGGCTGGGTTTCACCACAGAAGCTCAGAAAGCGGTGCGCAAGGCGAGAATCGGAAGACCTCCTGTGCTCATCACCCACTCAGAAGTGAATGCTGTTGGAGAGGAAGATGAAATAGAAGAGTCAAAGTTCGATAGCTGGATCTACCCGACGGCCGACGGTGGATTGACCAATTGGACTGCTAAAGATTTTACACCAATAACTTTTGTTCCCCAGTAATGAATTTCCTTGTTTTTGATTTGTAATAAACAGTAATTTGAGACTATATGGCCCGGTGTCTTACCCGGGGCACCGTGGTTTTATTTATGAGGGCTTTTGTTTGTCACTATCATATATCATGAATAAAAGCATTGGACGTTTTTCACAATTCAAATTTTGCGCTCCTTTTCTTTCCTTTCTTTACATATTATAAAACAGCTGTATTTACACACACACTCACTCATACAGGTTTCAATCCACTCTGGATCTCACTGGTAACGACTCTGCTACTGCCGGTTATGACTTCGAAAATCCGATCAACTTGGCCGCAGACGAAGGTGAAGATGATTGCGAAGTGCCTGGTGAACTTGCAAGATTGTTACAACAGGAAGAGAGGGCAATTCAACCCCATGAAGAGCCCGTAGAAATAATAAACTTGGGTACTGAGGAAGACAAGAAAGAGGTGAAGATTGGTGCCAACCTAGAACTCAGCGTGAAGCAACGGTTGACTCAGATGCTGCATGACTATAAAGAAATCTTTGCCTGGTCCTACGAAGATATGCCCGGATTAGATACCGACATTGTGGTCCATCACTTACCAACTAAAGAAGATTTCCCTCCGGTTAAGCAAAAGGTCCGCCGTATGCGTCCAGAGATGTCTGAGAAGATTAAAGCCGAGGTTATGAAGCAGTTTGATGCCGGATTTCTTGCTGTGACTTCTTACCCTCAGTGGGTTGCTAATGTGGTGCCGGTACCAAAGAAGGACGGCAAGGTCAGGATGTGTGTCGATTACAGGGATCTGAACAGGGCCAGCCCCAAGGATGACTTCCCTCTACCCCACATTGATGTCCTTGTTGACAATACAGCTCAGCATAAAGTGTTCTCTTTCATGGATGGCTTTTCAGGCTACAATCAGATCAAGATGGCACCTGAAGACATGGAAAAGACTACCTTTGTTACTCAGTGGGGCACCTTCTGTTACAAGGTCATGCCGTTCGGGTTAAAGAATGTTGGGGCAACCTACCAACGGGCCATGGTTACCTTATTTCATGATATGATCCATCACGAGATAGAGGTGTATGTGGACGACATGATCGCTAGGTCCCAGACTGAGGAAGAGCACCTTGATCATCTGCAGAAACTGTTTGACCGTTTGAAACTATACAAGCTGAGGTTGAACCCGAACAAGTGCACCTTCGGGGTAAGATCTGGAAAGTTGCTAGGCTTTGTGGTCAGTGATAAAGGAATTCAAGTGGACCCTGCTAAGGTCAAAGCCATTCAAGAGATGCCGGTTCCTAAGACGGAGAAGGAAGTCAGAGGCTTTCTAGGACGCCTGAATTACATTGCTCGCTTCATCTCTCATCTGACCGCTACCTGTGAACCAATCTTCAAGCTGCTGAAGAAAGATCAGGTAGTACGTTGGAATGATGAATGTCAGGCTGCTTTTGATAGAATCAAAGAATATCTCCAAGAACCACCCATCCTTATGCCACCAGTGGAAGGGAGACCTTTGATACTTTATCTGACAGTACTTGATAATGCAATGGGGTGTGTGCTGGGGCAGCATGACGAGTCTGGCCGAAAAGAGCATGCCATTTATTACCTTAGCAAAAAGTTTACCGATTGTGAGACCCGATACTCACTGCTTGAGAAAACTTGCTGCGCTTTGGTATGGGCTGCTCGCCGGCTGAGACAGTATATGCTGACTCACACTACCTTGTTGATCTCAAAAATGGATCCTATAAAGTATATATCCGAAAAGCCTGCTCTGTCTGGGAGAATTGCAAGATGGCAGATGATCTTGACGGAATACGACATTCAGTACACGACCCAAAAAGCCATCAAGGGAAGTGTATTGGCAGACCACTTAGCACATCAAGCTGTGGATGACTACCAGTCAATGAACTTCGAGTTTCCAGATGAAAGCATTATGATAGTAACTGACTGTGAAATACCTGGACCGGATGAAGGACCTGAACCGGGATCCCGATGGTCTATGCACTTTGACGGAGCCTCCAATGCTTTGGGAAATGGTATCGGCGCCATAATCGTATCTCCACAGGGTACTCATACTCCACTCACCGCCCGGCTGTGTTTCAACTGTACCAACAACATGGCGGAGTATGAAGCGTGTATTATGGGTCTTCAAGCTGCGATAGACCTGAGGATCAAATTTCTGAGTGTCTTCGGAGATTCCGCTCTCGTGATCAATCAGATCAAAGGAGAGTGGGATACGAAACATCCAAACTTGATTCCTTACAGAGAATGCGTGTTGGCCCTGATCCCCCACTTCACAGAGATAACATTTGAGCACTTTCCAAGAGAAGAGAATCAGTTGGCGGACGCGTTAGCTACAATGTCTTCAATGTTCAAGGTTAAATGGGATAATGAAGCTCCCCGGATCATCATTTGGAAACGGGACGAACCGGCATACTGTTGTGATCTCGAAACTGAATTGGTGACTGAGAAGCCTTGGTACTACGAAGTGAAGAGATATCTGGAAGCTCAGGAATACCCTGAAGGTGCTTCTGTCAATGATAAGAAATTCCTGAGGAGGTTTGCAGCCAAGTTCTTTCTTAGCAACGGCATCTTGTACAAGCGAAACCAGGATTCGACCCTACTGCGTTGTGTAGATAAGAATGAAGCGGAAAGAATCATGGAAGAGCTACATGATGGGACCTTTGGTACACACTCCAGTGGACATACCATGGCCAAGAAGATTCTACGGGCAGGGTATTACTGGTCCACCATGGAAGCTGATTGCTACCAACATTCTAGGACATGCCATAAATGCCAGATCTACGCAGACAAGGTGCATGTTCCTCCGGTTTCCCTGAATGTTCTGACTGCGCCTTGGCCGTTTGCAATGTGGGGCATAGACATGATCGGTGAGATTAAACCTACGGCATCTAATGGACATCGCTTCATCTTAGTGGCGATTGATTATTTTACGAAGTGGGTTGAGGCAGCATCCTACGCTACGGTAACTAAGACTGTTGTGGCACGGTTCATTCGGCACAATCTGATATGTCGGTACGGTGTCCCTGAGCGGATTATTACAGATAACGGTACCAATCTGAACAATAAGATGATTGCTGAGCTCTGCGAACAGTTCAAGATACAGCACCACAATTCTTCTCCTTACAGACCGAAGATGAATGGGGCTGTAGAAGCAGCTAATAAAAACATCAAGAAGATCGTGCAGAAGATGACAGTAACGTATAAAGATTGGCACGAGATGTTACCGTTCGCTCTGCATGGGTATCGTACTTCAGCTAGGACGTCAACCGGGGCAACTCCTTTCTCTCTGGTTTATGGCATGGAAGCAGTCTTGCCGATTGAGGTACAAATTCCTTCTCTCCGGATAATGAAGGATGCAAATCTGAATGAAGATGATTGGATCCAGACACGACTTGATCAGCTCAACCTTATTGAAGAAAAGAGACTTGCTGCTATCTGTCATGGTCAGACGTATCAGAAACGAATGATCAGGGCATTTAACAAAAAGGTCAGACCACAGGAATATCAAGTCGGGGATCTGGTGATCAAGCGAATCATCCTTCCTCAGAGTGATCCAAGGGGCAAATGGACCCCTACGTACGAAGGGCCATTTGTGGTTAAGCATGTGTTCTCAGGAGGAGCAATGATATTAACCAACATGGATGGTGACGACCTTCCTCACCCCGCCAATGCAGACATAGTTAAAAAATACTACGCATGAAAAATGACCCGCTAGGCTGACATGCCTAGGCAAAAATAAGGGCTTCCCGTCGAACCAAAAGGGTTCGGGCAAAATGAAGGGATGAAAATGAAAAATCTGTACACCCGGCAAGTCGAAAACCTGAAAAGGCGGCTTGGGCAAAAATGGGTATCCCGGTGGACTGAAAACCCGAAAAGGCAGTCCAGGCAAAAATTAGGGATAAAAGTGTAATACTATGTCTCATTAGATCACTTTGCATCCAGAATCCGGTATCTACATCAAGACGGCATCGATCAGTCAGCTTCACTTTCAGTCGAGGTCATCAAGTGATGAGACGCTCAGAGTTATAAAGGCAATAGCAGAGTTGAAACCCAGTGGATCATTCATATTTCACACAGCTGTTTTATTTTCTTTTGTACAAAACTTGTATAAACTCTTTTGTTCAGCGGCGTACCTCTTACTAGGACGTCAGCCTCTTGTACACAAAACGCCTATTAACAGGCTATTCAAAATCAATACAAATATATTTTTCAGTTAAACGTGCCAACTGTTTTTTCTTTTTCCGTTTTGTTTTGCAAGGAACGTCCAAGGTTCAATTTGTGATATGTGCATTGACAATAATTTGCTAGCTCATAAATATTTGCATACGAAACAAAGAATTAATTGCAGGTGACACTAGAAACAGGGGCAATAAAGAGTTGTCTGAGTAGTTTAATTGTTTTATCCTCCAAGGTACCAAGGTAGGTTCAGCTAAAGAACCTAACCAGACATCTTAAATTCCCCAGAGAATGAGACAGCAAGTCAGTGCATTCTTCCCCAGCATATCAAAATTCCCCAGGAGAGTCCCATCCAAGTTCCCCAGGAAAGATGGGATTCATCTCCCTAAGCAGTAAGCTTATCCCCAGTAGATTCTGGAAGCTTATCCCTCGCAGAGTACGAACGCGTCGTCCGGCTTTATTCAAAGAGTTATTTCCTTAACAGGATATAACTGGGTTATCCTCAGCCAAAAGCCAAGGGAAAGTCGTCGTCAACGTAGTTCTTTCCTATCCCCAGCGAAGTCTATTCACACTTCCAATACAACAATGGTATCCCCAACGGAGTTACTATCAACAATTCAGCAAAGCATCTCTATCCCTACAGAGTATTGCTTCTCAGCATGATCGCTAGAGTAGCTTTTATCCCCGCAGAATCTTCCATTCGCCAAGTTTATTCCGCAACGGAGTCATCTTCTCCTACCGGTATTCTTGCGATTATCATCCCCAGCGGAAGCAAAAGCTTATTCTTCAACATCAGCCCAGGATACGACTTCCCGGCACCCGTCAAAGATTTACGTTCCTAGACGAAAACATACATAAAACATCACGTACATCATTATAGCATGCATAACGCACTGCATCATACAAATCTCATCTATGTTGAGAACATCATTGCTTGATCCATATCATGCATTGCATATGACTGACTTTTACCTTTCAGGGAAGATCCAGTTAAGTTCTCAAGCTACATTTCAAGACCTAGACTGGTTCAGTCAAAGGCTTTCTCTGGTTCAGTTAAATCGTCCCAAGATTTTCCTGATGCTTATCCCTTTGAAGACGTTTCAAGACCTAGACTGGTTCAGTCAAAGGCCTTCTCTGGTTCAGTTAAATCATCCCGAGATTTTCTTGATGCTTATCCCTTTGAAGACATTTCAAGACCTAGACTGGTTCAGTCAAAGGCCTTCTCTGGTTCAGTTAAATCATCCCAAGATTTTCCTGATGCTTATCCCTTTGAAGACGTTTCAAGACCTAGACTGGTTCAGTCAAAGGCCTTCTCTGGTTCAGTTAAATCATCCCGAGATTTTCTTGATGCTTATCCCTTTGAAGACATTTCAAGACCTAGACTGGTTCAGTCAAAGGCCTTCTCTGGTTCAGTTAAATCGTCCCAAGATTTTCCTGATGCTTATCCCTTTGAAGACATTTCAAGACCTAGACTGGTTCAGTCAAAGGCCTTCTCTGGTTCAGTTAAATCATCCCGAGATTTTCTTGATGCTTATCCAGTTGAAGACATTTCAAGACCTAGACCGGTTCAGTTAAATCGTCCCAAGATTTTCCTGATTGCTTATCCAGTCAAAGGCCTTCTCTGGTTCAGTTAAATCGTCCCAAGATTTTCCTGATTGCTTATCCAGTGGAAGACATTTCAAGACCTAGACCGGTTCAGTTAAATCGTCCCAAGATTTTCCTGATTGCTTATCCAGTCAAAGGCCTCCTCTGGTTCAGTTAAATCGTCCCAAGATTTTCCTGATTGCTTATCCAGTGGAAGACATTTCAAGACCTAGACCGGTTCAGTTAAATCGTCCCAAGGTTTTCCTGATTGCTTATCCAGTCAAAGGCCTTCTCTGGTTCAGTTAAATCGTCCCAAGATTTTCCTGATTGCTTATCCAGTTGAAGACATTTCAAGACCTAGACCAGTTCAGTTAAATCGTCCTAAGATTTTTCTGATTCTTACCCAGTCAAAGGCCTCTCTGGTTCAGTCAGATCGACCCTAAGATCTCCCTGATTCTTATCCCAGTAGAAGACACCCCAGATTTTTCTCAACGAGCGTTGTTGAAGTTAAAGTCGCCCAAGGCTCTCTTACCATTCATGCTAAGGAAGTTATCATCCCTGGTTCATTCATCAGCGTTTGAAGCTCCAGACTCAGCTCCTGTAACTTGTCAGGACATACCTATACCAAGCATCTAAGATCAGCTCCTGCAACGTGTCAGGTACTCATTTTCTGTTTTGCAGGTATGCAGGTGCTCGCTAAGGAATCTCCCACGCGATCAACATCCAGATGGCATCTATAAGCCCATCATCCTATCCAACAACCTCCAAATGGCATCTATAAGCCCATTCCCACCACATTGCTACCATGTGAGCGCAAATTTCTGGGCACTCTAGTGTCCAATCATCTTTTACCCTCGGATTACGAAAGGCACGTCAGCCAATCTGCATCCTCAGGTCTAAGAAAATTGAACAGGGGCAACTGTTATACCCCAAAATTTGCCCTCCCATATTCATCAAGAAATTGCCAAGCCAAGATAGAAAATTCCCCAAGGGTTGTGCAGTGCAACAGTCTCCTAAACAGTCCAAATTAGGGTTTTGTGATCTGACCAAAGAAAGGAAGTTTTCAAAGGCTCAATCAAGTCCCATATGCTTACAAACATGGTCAAGCATCCTCATATCAAGTTTCAAGGCATTCAGCTCAAGATTGCACAGTCAAAACCCTAAATTGCCCTACAGTCAACTGTAGGGGCAAAATGGTCATTTGACAGTCAAAAGTTCAAATTTTTGGTCAACATATCATTTTGAAGCCACAAACATCATTTGATCAATGCTTGATCATGATTCTCAAAATTTGGCTCAGAAATCATCAAAGATGCAAAAGTTGCTATATTTGGACAGCTGAAAAAGTCAAATGAAATTGACCAGGGCATAACTTTCACATGGATTATCAGAAAAATTCCATCCAAAGCTCATTTTGAAGAGAAAGACATTTCCTACAACTCATCTTCATACTTCAAGTCCAAGAAATGCTCTCACAAAAAGTTATCAATTTCAACATTACAGGTCATTTTCAAAAGTCAACAAAAAGGGACTTTAAGTCAAAGGCCATAACTTGAGATTGGTAAATCAAAATGACATGGGACCAAAGGCATTGGTTAAAGGACTCAAAGACCTTTCCAAAATGTCCAAGAACATGTGAAAAGCTTAAAAATTGAGCAAGTTATGCCTTGTAGAAGTTGGGAAATTTTTGTGAAGTGGCAAAAGTCAACTATCCTTGAAAATCCAATTTTGACAAAAGGGCCCCATTTTTTCCACTTGGTCCATCCTTGTCATGCCACACACGTGGCCCATGATTAGTTTCAAGACCAAATATTGATTTTTTTATTTTATTTAATTTTTGATGATTTAATTCATTTTAATTCTTTGAAAATTCAAATAAAATTTAAAAATCAATGAAATAGTGTCAAATGAACTTGGACAATTTCTATGTATCATGAACCAACTCAAGAAATCAGGCTAGGGTTCATTTGCACACTAGGTCTAGGTTTTGGCTAAAAGGTAGGAAAAATGGTTAATGGAAGAAACCCTAAGACTAATTCTTTCCTAAGCATGAATGAAGGCCAAAAAACTAGCCAATTCCATTCCATGAGATGCATTGAGTCAAACCCTAACCATAGTGCAGCAAAAGGCTCGCTCAAAGGTGATTTGGCAATTTGAAAAATGAGCCATATAAGTCAAAACTGATTTCAAAGTTAGGGACAATTTTAAGCCTTGATTCATATACCATTAGCATCTGGAGGCAATTCTGAAGGCATTCCACCTCCTAACATCAATCAAAACACGCAGAAGCAATAGCTACAACTCAAGCTGTACATAAAATTTTTTGAAATCGTATTCTTAATTCTAAGCATCTTCATTGCATTTCAATTGGATATTATTATTCCATGTGATGTTTCCAAGCTATTCATGATGTTTAATTTCATTTTTGTTGATCATATGAGATTTCACCATTTTCGAATGTTAGGGTTTCCAGCTTTTTAATTTAGGGCTTTCAAAAATAGGCAAAATCAAAGCTCAAGACTATCGCCATTAAGACCAGCATGTTCCAATGAACAAGAAGCATGCCTCGCGAACAATTTATGTCAAGCAGGGTCCTATTCGCTATTTTCTAAAAGGCCTTCTATAGCAACGGGTTAAAACCGTTGCTTATTGCTTGTGTGTTTCAGAAAAAAAAAAGGGGAACGAGGACGATGATGTGCTGGCATGCAATGGTTGGATGTTTTAAATTCTGCGCGCCCAATTATTAATGCGTTTAGTTTTTCCTTTTGTTTTTTATGCACTATAATATGGTAACTAACGCGTGTTAGCTCAGCTGGCAGGGATATACGCTATTGACCTTCATGACCTGGGTTCAAGTCCCAGGTCTACACAATTTCATATTGTTTTTCAACTTGAATTCACATGCAGCGTTCATAGTGACGTCCACCATGTTCCATCCTCATCCAACCTCCACGCGTCCAGAGAGCATCAGATCCATGGCCAAGATGAAGAGTGCACCATACATCAAGTCAACACGTTGGCACATGATCCAGAAAAGTCAATGATTCACAATGCAAATGGGCCAAAATCACCAGGCCTACACCTCCAAATTTGGAACCACACCTCCCTGGTTCTATCTTTTTTTTCTTTTTCTAATTTTCTTTATATTCTATTATTTTTAAATTTACTTGTGTATTTTATTTTCTGATTTAATTAATTCTTACAAAAATATAAAAAAAACATTAAAAATACAGAAAGGACAAAAAAATATAATTAACTTTGATTACTTTTATAAATAAATTAAGATGTAAATCATTTAGTTTAATTAAGTTTTAATTTTAATTCTTTTTCATAATAAAAATCCAAAAAATGTAGAATTAGGTTAATTATTAATTTTTTTTATATTTTTTTTTTTAATTGTTCCTTTTCTCACAATATTATTATTTATTATTTTTATGATTAAAAATTGTACATAAATTAATTTAGAGTTAAATTAGGTTAGAAATTAAATCTCTTTCTTAAAAACTTAAAAAAAAACATTAGAACTAGGGTTTAGCATTTTAATTTTAAATCATTTTGTTCTTTTTTTTCTTTTAAATCTAAAAAACACAAAAAATATCATTCTCATTTAATTTTAAATTCCTTGATTAATTTTAATTGTTTGTAAAAGGGTCCAACGCCCTAATTTTGTTTAATCTCTTTATTTCGCGCATCTATTTTATATTGTTTAAATACCTCTGTATATGCCCCAAAGCCTTGTAATAAGTTTAGATTTATTTCTTGCACTTTTTATTTTATTGTTTTTTACTTTCAGTCAAATCGGGTTCAGTTTTTTTTGGCGATGTGGACCCGCGCCAGTTGTAATAGTCTAGATTTATTTTCTCGCAAATATATAACTGTTAATAAATATGCATGAAAGAATGAATGCCCAAAAATAAAATCGAATCGTTAGATCACCAATGCATGACAAGACAAACAATAAACTGAAAATGACGCACAATTCACACACCACCCCTAGGGTACGCCTCACTGTTGCCTTTCGAAAGATGGTCGTCGAATATAGGACATTTTAGTAAGTCCTTATGTCCATGACATGATCCAGTTGCCTCGAAACGGTTGCCTCGAAAATAAAGGATCAATGGCATAAGGGTAGCTTCTAAGGTGTCCTACTGTTGCTCTGGTGACCACCACGTCCCTAAAACTCGAATTGACCCGAACACCTCCAACAGTGGTGCTACCTACCTCTCAATGGTGGGATGGCATTACTTTAAAGGACATTTACACAGACGAATTCCTTAGGGTAGGTAGGTTCTCAAGGATACTTGCTCTAATTTCAAACAAAAAAAACTTTTCACACCAACACATTTTCAAAAGCTTTCAAAGCAAACTTTTCAAACACTCTGACGTACGAGTCGAACTGAAATTTTTTCAAAGAAACTTTTTAAAACCCACAATTGAAAAGCAAACAAACAATTTTGAAAACACATTGAGCAAGTACCTAAGAGCCCATGGATAACCATGGATAGAAAGGGTGCTAACACCTTCCCTTTCTATAACCTACCTCCCGAACCGAGAGCAATCTCTTTAAGGAATTTTTCTGTGCTTTTGTCCTTTCCATTTGGAGAAAATAAAAGACGGTGGCGACTCTTGCTTCCGCGACATTTCGCGAACCAGCTTTAAAACAGTCAGTTCCAGATCCACCGATCACAGATGGCAAGTTCATTGAAACCCCTTTCCAACATTTTGAAGAAGTCTCTCAGGAAATAGCAGCAACCAAGGCGGTATCCTTAACTCCTATGATCACAAGACCTCCACCTCGGATGTCATCTCTAAAGGATGCAAAGACAGTAGTGGAAGAGGGAGGATGCACCATCTGGGGGCAGCTTCCAGACATCCCGTACAAATCAGACAAGTTTGGCTTGGGATTTACTTCGACTGCTCAGAAGGTTGTGCGTCGCGCCCATGCCGGAGGGCCACCTGTGAAGATCATCCACCAAGGGGTTAATGCACTAGAGGACAATGAAGAATATGGCAGCTTGGAAGATTGGATATTTCCTACTGTCAGCGGAGGACTCCGCAACTGGGAAGCCAAATACTTCATCCCAATAACTTTCATATCACAGTAATTTATCTTTTACATTTCTGTTGGACTTGTAATAGTTCACAAACAATTCGTACATTTTCAACCTTGTGTCTTACCCGAGGCACAACGGTCCAGTTGTAAGGGTTTTTATTTCATTTTCATATGTCATTTAATGAATCATGGACGCTTTTTCATATATAAACCTTTTGCGCTCATTGTCTTTATTTTACATTTTATTGTTTTAAGATGGCTATACCCTTACACACACTCACACTCACAAATGCAGATACCCTTCCACTCCGGATCCCATGGATAACGATACTGCTATAGCCTTCAGTGACTCTGAAGATCTGATCTACCAAGCCGAATATGAAGGTGAGGAATATTGTGAGGTGCCAGGGGAATTGGCAAGACTATTACAACAAGAGGAAAGAGCTATTCAGCCTCATGAGGAGCTGTTGGATACGATCAACTTGGGTACTGAGGAAGATAAAAAGGAAATCAGAGTGGGTGCCAATCTAGAGCCGAGTGTCAAGGAGAGCCTAATTCATCTATTGCATGATTATGTTGAGATCTTTGCCTGGTCATACGAAGACATGCCGGGACTTGATACAAACATTGTGGTACACCGTCTACCCACAAGAGAAGACTGTCCACCAGTGAAGCAAAAAGTCCGCCGCATGAGACCTGACATGTCAGAGAAAATCAAAGCAGAAGTTATGAAGCAGTTCAATGCTGGATTTCTAGTTGTTACTTCCTATCCTAAATGGGTTGCTAACATTGTTCCCGTGCCTAAAAAGGACGGCAAATTAAGAATATGTATGGACTATAGAGATTTAAACAGGGCCAGCCCTAAAGATGACTTTCCACTTCCGCACAACGACATCCTGGTTGACAATACAGCTCAACACAAAGTATTTTCTTTCATGGACGGATTCTCAGGCTATAACCAGATCAAAATGGCACCTGAGGACATGGAGAAAACTACATTTGTCACACAGTGGGGTACGTTCTGCTACAAAGTGATGCCACTCAGACTGAAGAATGTCGGGGCAACCTATCAACGCGCCATGGTAGCTTTGTTTCATGATATGATACATCTTGAGATAGAGGTCTACGTAGATAACATGATAGCCCGATCACAAACTGAAGAAGAACACCTTGATCACTTGCAAAAGTTGTTTGTCAGGTTGAAAGAGTACAAACTAAGGTTGAATCTAAACAAGTGCACATTTGGAGTCTCGTCCGATAAGCTCTTAGGTTTCATTGTCAGCAACAAAGGCATCGAGGTTGATCCTGCCAAGGTCAAAGCGATACAAGAAATGCCTGCTCCTCGCACCGAGAAGGAGATCAGAGGATTCTTGGGATGCCTAAACTACATTTCTAGGTTCATTTCTCACCTAACATCTACTTGTGAACTAATCTTCAAACAGCTGAAGAAAGATCAGGTAGTTAGATGGAATGATGACTGTCAGATTGCTTTTGATAAAATCAAGGAGTATTTACAAGAACCTCCTGTCTTGATGCCACCATTCGAAGGAAGACCACTAATCATGTATCTGATCGTTTTAGAGAACTCAATAGGGTGCGTATTGGGGCAACATGACGAGTCTGGCCGAAAAGAGCATGCCATTTATTACCTGAGCAAAAAGTTTACCGACTGTGAAACTAGATATTCATTGCTCGAGAAAACTTGATGCGCTTTGGTATGGGTTGCTCGCCGGCTAAGATAGTATATGTTGACTCATATCACTTTGCTGATATCTAAGATGGATCCGATAAAATACATCTTTGAGAAGCCTGCTTTGTCTGGGAGGATAGCTAGATGGCAGATGATCCTAATAGAATATGACATACAATACATGACCCAAAAAGCTATAAAGGGCAGTGTTCTAGTTGATCATCTTGCTCATCAAGCTGTAGAAGATTATCAATCCATGAAGTTTGACTTCCCTGACGAAGACATCATGACAGTAGACGACTGTGAAGGAATCAGACTATATGACGAACCTGAACAAGGATCCCGATGGACCCTGTACTTTGATGGGGAATCCAATGCACTTGGTAACGGTATCGGTGTTGTGTTCATATTTTTGGAAGGATGCCATACTCCTTTTATGGCCAGACTTTGTTTCAACTGTACGAACAACATGGCAGGATATGAAGCATGCATCTTTGGACTCAAGGCTGCCATAGACTTGGGAATCAAATCTTTAGTTGTGTTTGGGGATTCAACTTTGGTCATCAGTCAGATCAAAGGAGAATGGGACACTAGGCATCCTAACCGCATCCCTTACAAAGGACATGTTTTGACATTGCTACCACATTTTGAGCAGATTACCTTCGAGCACTTCCCGCGAGAAGAAAATCAGCTAGCAGATGCTCTAGCTACAATGTCATCCATGTTTAAACTTAAGTGGGATAACGAGGCTCCCCAGATCACCATTGAACGAATGGACGAACCTTCACACTGTCACGAGATTAATACTGAAGAAGTAGTGGACCATCCCTGGTTTCATGAAGTCAAAAGGTATCTCGAGGCTCAGGAATATCCAGAAGGAGCTTCAATCAATGACAAAAAGTTCTTAAGGAGATTCTTGGCTAAGTTCTTCCTGAGTAATGGCATCATGTATAAACGCAATCATGATTCTATTCTGCTCCGTTGTGTGGATAAGATTGAAGATGAAAAGATCATGGCTGAACTGCATGAAGGTGCCTTTGGCACTCACTCTAGTGGGCATACGATGGCGAAGAAAATCCTACAGGCAGACTATTACTGGTCTACCATGGAAGCAGACTGCTATCAACACTCTCGGACCTGCCATAAATGTCAAATCTATGCAGACAAGGTGCACGTGCCTCCGGTTCCTCTAAATGTCTTAACAGCTCCTTGGCCCTTCACTATGTGGGGAATTGATATGATTGGGGAGATCAAGCCTACAACCTCCATTGGACACCACTTCATTCTAGTGGCCATTGACTATTTCACAAAGTGGGTCGAAGCAGCTTCTTTCACATTCGTTACTAAGAATGTTGTTGCCCGCTTCATCAAGAAGAATCTTATTTGCCGGTACGGTATTCCAGAAAGGATCATCACTGATAACGGTACGAACCTTAACAATACTATGATCACCACCTTGTGCAAGTAGTTCAAGATTCAACACCATAATTCATCCCCATATCGGCCAAAGATGAATGGTGCAGTCGAAGCTGCTAACAAAAACATCAAAAAGATCATACAAAAAATGACAGTCACCTACAAGGACTGGCATGAGATGCTACCGTTTTCTCTCCATGGGTACCGTACCACGGCTCACACATCAATTGGGGCAACACCCTATTCTTTGGTTTATAGCATGGAGGATATTTTACCTATTGAGGTTCAGATCCCCTCTTTGAGAATCATGAAGGATGCATGTTTGAGTGAAGACGATTAGATTCAAACTCGACTTGATCAGCTGAACTTAATTGACGAAAAGAGACTTACTGCTGTTTGCCATGGTCAGATGTATCAAAAATGGATGATCAAGGCTTTGAACAAGAAAGTCAGACGCCAAGTGTATCAAGTTGGAGATCTAGTGATCAAGCGCATCATCTTGCAACAAAGTGATCCCAGGGGCAAATGGACTCCTACCTATGAAGGACCATTTGTAATCAAGAACATCTTTTCTGGTGAGGCAATGATCTTAACCACCATGGACGGCGAGGACCTGCCATACCCTGCGAACGCAGACATAGTCAAAAGATACTACGCATAAAAGACCCGCTAGGTTGACACACCTAGGCAAAACAAGGGCATCCCGGCGAACCAAAAGGTTCAGGCAAAAATTAGGGATAAAATAAATAAAAATTTGTACACCCGGCAAGTTGAAAACCCGAAAGGGCGACTTGGGCAAAAAAGGGTTTCCCGGTGGATCAAAAACCCGAAAGGGCGGTTCAGGCAAAAGTTAGGGAATTAAAGCGTATGACTATGTCTCGTCGGATCACTTTAAGGACAATCTCTTTAATGACAAACCTGGAGCTTCTAATCAATCCAATCATTATTGGACGAAGCAACAAATGGACAAGATATTCGGAGATACGAAGGCTATAGCAGAATGGGAACCCCATGGGATTTTTTACACATAGATATCTTTCTTTGTATAAAATTTTCTTATTTTTATGACACCATCCTCTTACTAGGATGTCTGTCTCCTTTGTACACAAATACTTATTCAAAGTAAATACAAAGATATCTCTTTCAAAGTACATAAAACTATTTGCCTTTTTCTTTACACTTGTGTTTATTTGCAAAAACGTCCAATGATTCATTAATGAACATATGCATTTGAACATAATTACTGTTTACAAATAAACGAAATGGAAAAGAACAATTACTGACAAATTGAAAGAATAGGAAAACGCCTTTAGTCTATTCCATGAACAATCCCTACAGTACGTCATTAAAATCCCCAGCGGAGCCAAAACTTTGAACTACCAATCCCCAGCAGAGCTGAAACTTCAAACTATTAACCCACAGTGGAAATCATCCAGTTTCTCCAAATTCCCCAGCAAGTCATCTTGAAGCTTGAGAACCAACCAGATAACAACTTCTGATAACTCCCCCAGTAGAGTGGCAGACAACCCAAACTCCTGAACCTTTTTTCCAAATAGGAATAAGCTTTTTCCCCACAGAATTTTCATTCCTCCCTAACAGAATGAGGATTCTCATTCTTAATTCCCAACAGAAGTCATCAAAATTCTCTGGATTCTCCAAGCAGATTTCTCAAGCAGTACATGGCATTACTCTCACAACGGAATTTTTGTCAATATTCCAACTTCAAGACATGAAGAATCCCTATATCCCCAGTGAAGTCACCAAGGATTCTTATCCTCATCAATCAAGGATTTATTTTCCTCAGCAATACATCAAATTAGCTTACATGCGCATACATTACATCCATATATCATAAACATTGATAAAGCACATTTATTGCATCATACATTTCATGCAACATAACTTTGTGTTTCAGCTAACATTTTTACCCTTTTCAGGATAAGATTAACAGTTATCATTAACAATGTTCAAAGATTTCAGATACAGTACAGATACGCTCCAGACAAGGATGTTATTCTGATACTCATTCAGATCTCAACTTCAGATACAGTCCAGATACGCTTCAGACACGGATGCCATTCTGCCACTCATTCAGATTCAAGTTCAGATACGCTCCAGACACGGAATCCATTCTATTACTTATTCAGATACAGTTCAGTTACGCTCCAAACAAGGATGCCATTCTGATACTCATTCAGACCTCAGTTCAGACACAGTACGGATACGCTCTAGATACATATGCCATTCTGTTACTTATTCAGATTCAGATTCAGATACAGTGCAGATACACTCCAGATACGGAAGTCATTCTGTTACTCATTCAGATTCAAGTACAGACACAGCTCGGATACGCTCCATACACGGATGCTATTCTATTTCTCATACAGATTCAGTCTACAGATACAGTTCAGATATGTTCCCGATACAGACACCATTTTGATACTTATTCTTCTGACTTACAATTTACAATTCAACAAACGTTCTTGGATGGTATCTACAAGACCATCTCCAACAAGATTCTATCACCTCTCCAAATGGCATCTTTAAGCCCATTCCCTCAACTACACCTTTGTCGAGTGCAAATTTATGGACACTCTAGTGTCCAATCATCTTTTACCTTCGAGTCACGAACGGCAAAACTCGCCAATCTAACTCTTCAGGTTCAAGAATATTGAACAGGGGCAGCTGTTGTACCCCAAAATTTTCCCTCTCATTTATCAAGATTTTTCTCACAAGACTTCTTGGACTCAAGACAAGTTTAGAGGTTGGTCAGCTCAAGACATCACCTTGCACTGATAACCTAAAATTAGGGTTTGAGTTTGCACAAGGATTTTTGGACCATAAATGCTTCATGTGACTTTCATACACCATCTTGGACCTCTAATATTGCTCATGTTAAGTTTCAAGCCTTGAATCACATTTTTGCTCAATCAATTGGACAATTGACCTAAAAATCAGCTGTATTGGGGAAAAAGTCAACCATGACCAATTTACAGTCAAACTTCATAATTTTTGATCCACATAAACATTTTAGACTCATATGTATCATTTGATCAAGTTTGGATCACAATTCCTCAAGAAATTTGATCAAATCATCAAAAGGGCAAAATGGTCAAAATTAGGGTTTTGACTGAGAAAGGGAAATTTCTGATTTTTTACCTAGCCAATGACCAATTGAGTTCAAACATGATTTCAAGGGTTCAATGGAATCATCTTGACCTAATTACATGGTTCAAAAGATCTCAAGTTCATTGGATTGACAAATGAATTTTGCAGTCAACTAATCAAAAGTCAATTGTACACTAAAAAGTCAAAATTTGACTTTTTGGTCAAAATCAAGTGCCAAGGGTCATAATTCATCAAGATATGTAAAAATATGAAACTTGTTGACCAAGAAAACCAATTTTGGAAATTAGGGTTTTTAATTTGAAAATTTTCATAACTTAGAATTTTTCTAAGTATGGAAATTTTCTTATTTTTTCCCAACTTTTCACCATTTTTTCACCATGATGAATTTTGATTCAAAGAAAACTTCTAATATGAAAGAGTAATTCCTCCATGAAATCTACAACTTTGCTTCACAAACTTTTCCCAAAAGATGCTTGGATCTCAAGTTATGAATTTGTGAATATAGGTCCATGAACTTCTTAACTTAGTGAAATTTTGCCCTAATTTAGGCAGGTTTTGGACCCAACTTCATGGACATTTTTCACCTAGTTCCAAGAGGTATATAAAAATTCATTTCAAATATGGATTATATAGCACATTGCAAGCTTTCCAAAATGTCCAAGAACTCTCCAAGATCATTTTTGGTTAGGGAGAATCGAAGAAGGGAAGTTGGCATTTTCTCACTTTTGTTCATGCCATTTTCACATAGCATCAAGTTGCAAATCAAATCCATGTTGTTTGAATCTTGATTTGTAGGTCCTAAACTCACTTTACACTCCATAATTAAATGCAAACTCGGAAGTTAAAGGCTTTATTTTCACCTTTGAAGCATTGTACAAGAGATATTTCCATTTTTGGCCAAAAGGTCACAATGCCATTTTCATAAAGGGCAACTTTTGCAACTTTGTCAATCTTGAGCCTTGGACATGTCCCTTTGATGCAAGAAATTTCTAAAGGTCTCAAGCATATTGTACAAGTTCATTTCAGGTCACAAGCAAGTAAGGACAAACGTGTTAGCATTGGTCTTGTCACTTTACTTAAAAAGCAAGAAAGGTTACAAAAGGTCAAAAACTTGTGCAGCTAGTAAGGAGTGGAATTTGTATCCCTTCTCTACATATTCACAAACTTGTCACAAGGCTTAGCACGATTGCGTTGAAGCTGTAACTCTCCAAAACTCAAAAACACCATTTTTTTGTCCAAACACAACATTTCTGCAAAACCCAAGCCAACTGATTTTTGACTCGTGCGTTTTGTATTTTAACACTTCAAACACCTTCTACATATCATACCAAAGCAAGCCAAGCCCTTACCCTGGTTCTGTAACCCCTGTTTCAGCCATTTCCATTTTCACTTTGGAAGCTTGCAACTTGACTTGTGCAAAGAGTTTCAGCCATCCTCAGAGCAAGCTAAGCATTGGAATAGCTTCAGGGAAGCTCAAGGAAGCTCACACAATCCTCAGGCCTCCGTTAAAGTCCCTACACTGCTCTACTCAAATCCAACTGAAGGAGGTGTTTTCTTGAACTCTATCTCTCTGAATAGGCATCCTCAAGCCACGATTTGTGAAGAAAAAATGTAGTCCATAACATGGTGAAGCTGTACATATGCATACTTTTCATTTATATTAACTATGCTGAGAGAATTTGAAGTTTGAATATGCTGAAATTTTTAGGTCACGAATTAGGGGTTCCAAAATTCTCTCTGAGCTTTGAGAGTTAAGTTACAATATTTATATTGTTGGAATCGTGAGCTCAAATGCCACATGTTTCATGTTATGAGTTTTTGTTTTTGTGCAAGCGTGAGAGAGTTGCAGGTTTGAACTAAGCGCGCGAAGAAGAAGACTGGCTGGAGGACAGGGATAAGTGTCTTGGGCTTTTTGACAGCTTTGGCCTTTTTGTTTTTACAATTCACACCCCCTGACTTACTTTTACACCCCCTTGACTAACTTTGTTATATTTTTGTATTTATTTTATATTTTAATATTTATAGCTTTCATTTATTTTTCTGAATAATAAAAATCATAAAAAATAATTTATTTATTTTTTACAATTTTTTATTTTATTTTATTTATTATTTTTTTACATAAAAATAGTTTATTAGGATAATAGATTTTATTTTTCATAAATAAATTTGTAAATACAATATAAGAATACTTAATATTTTTGTTATATTATTTATACACATAAAATATTTATTTTCTACACATACGTAATTTTTAATAATTATATATAATATTATTTATCATTTTCTTATACAAAAAATGGACAAAATATTAATATGAAACATTATTTTCTTTTAATTAAAAATTAGGGTTTCATCCCTTCAAAAAATAAATAATATTTTTTCCTTTTTCTAGGGTTTAAATAAATTATTTTCTCATACAAAAAACAAATATAAAACATTTTAACATAAATACATTTGCATTGCATTTTAAATATTTGCATATTTATTTGATTCACACAATATTCGATTGGGTTGTATTAGTATTTTTAGATTTATATTTGTGCAAAATCCCCATTCAAAAACTTGTATCCCCCCTGTTGTACCCCAAAATTTTCCTTCTCATTTTATCAACATTTTCTCATCACAAGACTCTTGGAACTCAAGACCAAGCTAGGGTTTGCACTGCTCAAAAACACCTTCTTGCACTGTTGACCTAAATTAGGGTTTGAGTTTGCACAAGGATATTTTGACCTACAATGCCCAAAGTGACTTTCATACTTCATGTTAGACTCATAAGTTTTCCCATGCCAAGTTTCAAGCCTTGAATCAAATTTTTGCCCAGTCAATTGGACAGTTGACCTAGAAATCAGCTGTATTGGGGAAAAGTCAACTGTGGCCAATTTACAGTCAAACCTCATGAATTTTGACCCACATCAACATTATGAACTCATATGAACCATTTGACCAAGTTTGGATCACAATTCCACAAGAAATTTGATCAGATCACCAAAAGGGCAAAATGGTCATTTTTAGGGTTTTGACTGTACAAAGGCAATTTTTGACTGTTTGACCTAGCCAATGGCAATTTAAGCTCAACCATGGAATCAAGGATTCAATGACACTATCTTTAACTATTCAACAAGTTCAAAAGATCTCAAAAGCATAAGATTGACAGGTGAATTTTTCAGTCAACTGATTAAAATTTGACTGTACACTGAAAAGTCAAACTTTGACTTTTTGGTCAAAATCAAGTGCCAAGAGTCATTTTTCATCAAGATGTGTCAAATTATGAAACTTGTTCATCAAGAAACCCAAAATTGCAAATTAGGGTTTGAAATTGAAAAATTTCATAACTTAGAATTTTTCTAAGTTATGAAATTTTCTTAATTTTTCCTAACTTTGCCCCACATTTTTACCATGATGAAAATGGATTCAAACAAAACTTACAACATGAAAGTTGTAGTCCTCCACAAAGTCTACAACTTTTATTCACAAATGTTTCTCAAAAGAAGCTTGGATCTCGAGTTATGATTTTTGGAACAAGGGTCCCTAAAACTTTTAACTTAGAGAAATTTTGCCCTAGTTTAGGCAGGATTTTGACCCATCTTCTTGGCCATTTTTCACATAGTTACACTTGGAGTCTCAAGTTTCATTTCAAATATGGATTATAGTAAATGTTGCAAGCTTTCCAAATTGTCCAAGAACTCCTCAAACACATATGTGGTTAGGGAGAATCGAATGCTTGAAGTTGGCAAAAACTCACTTTGTAACCATGGCCAATACATGTTCATACAAGTTGCAAATCTGACCAAACTAGCTTTGTACTTGATTACAGGTCTCTAAACCAATTTACACTAAAAAATTGAATGCAAATACATTGGTTAAAGGCATTGTTCTGATCAAGGGAGCATTATACAATGAATAATTCCATTTTGGGCATAAAGATAACACTTCCATTTTCATAAAGCATAACTTTTGCAAAGTTGCTTTTCTTGAGCCTTGGACTTCTTTCTTTGCAGCAAACAAGTTCCACAAACTTAGGCAAAGGTACAAGAATCTTGTGCATGCTTGGAGATAGCCTGTACATGCCTATCTCATTTCACTTCACACTTTTCTTTCAAAACAAGTCAACTTGTCAAAAGTCCATAGCTTGCACATCTGATATATTCAACTTAAGACAACATTTGAAACAAGTTTGATACATCCTTGTAAGCCAGAAACACGAGCCAATCAACCCTAAAACATCCTTGAATACCAAAACTCCAAAAACTTGCAAAACAGGGCAGTTGCTGCAACTTGAGTGCCATAGCTCATTTTGCTCGTGCATTTTGCTCCTTTCCACTTCAAACACCTTCCATTAAACTCACTCAAGCTATCCCAAACCTCCATTGCCAACTGTAACTCCATTTACAGTGTTCACCATTTCTGTTTCAAGCTTATGCAGGTTGACTTCTAGAGGTTGATTCAGGCCATTTCAAAACAAACTAAGCATTGGGAAAGGTTCAAGGAACATCAAGCAAGCTCAAAAGAACCTCAGGCCTCACTGAAAGTTGCTGCATTGCCATACTCGTGTCCAACGGAAACAGGTTTTTCATGAACTTCTATCTCTCTATTTAGGAACATTTAGCCTTAGGTTTGTGAATAAAAGATGTTGTACTCATTGCCTTGAAACCATACATATGCTCAGTTTTCATTTATATTAATCATGCTAGGAGAATTTCATCCATGAACATGTTGAAAAAGTTAGGTTAAATTTTAGGGCCAGAGAAATTCTCTCTGGTCTTTGAGAGTTAGATTTAATGTTTTATATGGTTGAAATCGTTGTTTAATGCTCTACAAGTTTCATGTTTTGAGTTTTGGCAAAAGATCACAAACGCAGGAGATACGAATTTGAACATAGGGCGCGCGCATCCTTTGTCACAAAGTCAGGGATGAAGTGGAAATGGGTTGGGCCTGGCTTTGTCCTGCTTTTTGCACCCCTATGCTTGCTTTTCACACCCCTCGGCCCAACTTTTTATATTTTTTCATTTTTGAATTTTTACTTTCTTTTCTGACTTTGTTATTTTATTTTCAAACATAAAATAATACTTAAAAATATTTTCACAATTTTTTACATTTATTTGGTATTTATTTTAATTATTTCTAATATAAAAAACATTTTAATACCTTTTTCTTATTTGTTTAAATATAAAAATAATGTAAATAATACTTTTATTTTCATATCTTATTTTTATTCACATTGAAAATATTTTCTTGAATATATTTTATTTTTGTAAATATTTTATTTTATTTTATACATATTTAATATATATATATATATATATATATATATATATATATATATATATATATATATATATATATATATATATATATATATATATATATATATATATATATATATATATATATATATATATACTTTATTTTATTAAAAATATAGAATAAAAATACAAAAATTAGTACATTTTTATTTTTATTGTTATTTTATACTAAAAAAACATTTTTTTTCAATATATTTTTATTTTTGTACATATTAATATATTTTTGTATATAAATAATATATAATATCATTTTCTTAAGAAAAATTAGGGTTTACCCCTTAATTAAATAAAATCAATTCTTTTTTATTTTTTTACACCTTTTTCTTTATATTTAAAAATACTTTGCATACATAAAAACTTTTTTTGCATAATACATCTTTTATTTAATATTTATTTATTGTGTTTATTTAAATATTGCCCATTTAAATATTATGCATTGTAAATTCAATTTGGTTGTAATAATTTAGGGTTTTAATTTCTTGCAAAATAATCCCCTATTCAAAATTGTACCCCCTCCCTATATCAAAGTTGTAATAGCTTAGATTTATTTTTACGCACTTAATGCTTTCAATTATGCCATGATTAGAGAATTAGGGTTTGTATGCAAAATAAAAACAAACAAACAGTTTGACCTAATCAAAAACAAAAATGCATGAAAAAACAAACACAATGCACACTTGCACCCCTAGGGTTACAATCCACTTGTTGCCTTCAAAAATGGGCCATGGTATGCATGTTAAGTACTTTGGCAAAACAAAAACAAAACAAAAGATCATAGTCCCTCGATGACACTATCTGAGTTGCCTAAACAAAATGATCAAGTCCCTCAAGAAAATTGCCAAAAATACTTGACACAATTGCTATCATGGTCTATACGATGACCCGCACCTGTCCCGTTTAACATCCTAACACATGGTTGTTCACCAAATGCAATGGTGAAATAACACTGTTAAAAGGGTTAAAAACATAAGAAAGATCTTTGAGTAAAATACGGTAGATAGCTCTTAGTTACTTGATCAAAAAGCTTGCAAAACATCCTTGCTATTTTCAAAACACACTTCACAACACAATTTCAAAACCCTACTTTCAAACATGAAAAACTTTTCAAAAGACAAAAACACCTTTGTATACATTCAAATAAGAATCATTACAAAGGTTGCCACAACGATGACCTCTTTTAAAAACATCTTTCAAAACCACACACAAAACACCATTTCAAACAATTGAAAAGCAAAGCAAGTGATCTAAACAAGTAACTAAGAGCCCATGGATAACCATGGATAGAAAGGGTGCTAATACCTTCCTTTTCTATGCTTTTTGACCTTTCCTTAGGATAAAATAAAAAGTCAGTGGCGACTCTTGCTAAACCGAAGCATTTGCAAACACAAACGCAAAATCTCAAGTCAGTTCTCCCACCGTATCACAGAATTGGCGACTCTGATGGGGAATACTTTAAAAGTGGAGTAACCTTAGGGCTTAGATCACCTTTTTGCATGCTTATCTTGATTGCTTTGATTGCTTTACATTTGGTTATCTTGTTTGGGCTTGAAATCCTCCACCCGGATTTGGGAAACATTCATAGGTAAATAGCAATACATTGTGGAAATTGTGCGGGGTATACCGACATGGTTGAAGCAATAGCTATATTAGTGCGACATATTAGTGAGTACCGGTAGCCTTTGAGTCAATCAAAGAGAATACAGGGCCGCTGAGTGATGTCATGAAGCACTAATAAACTCTTAGAACCTTACTTGACCATCTTGGCCTTTTTAGGGGTAGTGAGATGACCGGCTTTGGTGTAGTCCGAAGTTGGTAGATACTCGATACTACACTCATGGAGGGTTGTTTTCTTGGAATATTTTGGTCGCCAGTTAAGTGGCTAAACCAAAACAATGAACATAGAAAATAATCCAGTGATATTGAGCCCCTTAGAACCCGGTTACTATTTATAGGACAGGTTTGAGACAACTAAACTCAAGAGGGTACTTACCTATGAAACCTCATGCAAGCCTGAAACTAGGGTTTTGTGTTACTTGCTTGTACATGTGTTTGTGCATACATCATGAACATCACAAAGCATCATATGCATCCACTAACCATTTCAAGGGTTTGGATCTTCATCTTTGTTCTTATTTTGTAGGTCATGGAACATCTTCGCAGGAAAACAATTCAAGTCAACCTTGTGAGAATCCCTCCTCAACTCAAGGAGCTTACTTCCAGGATTCCAGAGAATTATCTCTTCAGTGAAAGACATGGTAGACTTCTCAACTTGGTCAACTCCAACATTGAAGAAGACATGGTGAAAGTTCTCTTCTAATTCTTTGACCCCTACACCACTGTTTCACATTCCCTGATTACCAACTGGTGCCTACTTTGGAGGAATTTTCTCAACTCTTGAGAATTCCTATTCTTCATCAACTACCCTACAACGGTACTGAAAAGAACCAAAGCCTGAAGATGTTGCTCAAGCATTACACTTGCAACCATCTGATATCAAAGGACATTGGGAAACCAGAAGTGGTGTCAAGGGTTTCTTGGCAAAGTTTCTGTTTGAGAAGGCACAAGACTGCTGGAATTCTCTAGATCTACAAGCTTTTGAGGAGATTGTGGCACTCCTCATCTATGGGTTGGTCTTGTTCCCAAACCCTGATCAGCTTATAGATGTGAATGCTGTCAAGATTTTCATATCTCGGAATCCTGTGCCTACATTGCTTGGGGATATCCTACACTCATTTTACACACAAACAATGAGGAAAATAAGTGTTCTCATGTGCTGTACTCCTCTCCTAGCAAGGTGGTTTATTTCTCACCTTCCACAATCAGTTTTGAAGAATGAGTAGGGTTTAAGGTGGTCACAACGATTGATGACCCTCACACATTCTGATGTTCATTGGTGTTCTCGGTCCAGAGAAAATGTCATCATCATTGATCGTTATAGGGAATTCCCTAATGTCCCACTACTTGGCATTAGGGGAGGCATTACCTACAACTCATGTTTAGCTCTAAGACAATTTGGATATGCTCGGAGGGATGACCCTCATGACATGCTGATTCCAAACCTGGTTTTTGACTTCGATAACGATGCGCAAGGACTTCGACAAAGGTTCATCAGAGCTTGGAGGATGCCCAACAAAGTGGATAGTAAGACACTGGGGCACAAGAATTCCATCCCCCTTAAGCCTTATCTCAAGTGGGTACGAACCCGCGCCCAGAATCTTATGATGCCATATCCTCACATTCTCCCCGTGATCAAAGAGCCTGTTATGGAAGGAGAGGTTCCATACACCCTCCTACATCCTGACATGCCAACGTCATTGGAAGAATTACAAAAGAGTTGGATCCAACTCAAGGAAGAACGGAATACTTTTGAAGCCAACTTCTATGCCAGTGAGAAGAAGGTTTTGGAGCTTACCCGCCGACTTCATGAGGAGGAAACTCTCAACACTTACATTGCACCAAAGAGGATGCGCAATGTCTTTTTACATTAAGAATTTTGTAATATTTTGCCCATGAGGCACCTATGTACTAACAAATTTCTTCTTAATATGACGTGTGTTCTTTTTGTTTCCAACAAATTTGAATTTTCTGAATCCTTGAATGCATTACATGAATAACATACCATTCATCATATGCATAAACAGGTCTTCACACCAGGTTTCCTTATCTTTCTGCTGTTTATTTCAGCAAGATGGATTTGGAGCAGACGGTTAAGGATCTGCAAGCACAGAATTCTCAATTCCAGCAACTCCTCATGACCTTAGCAAAGGGTCAAGAGGACCTTAAAGCACTGTTGGAGAAAGATAAAGAGAAAAAGAAGAAAAGGCCCGGTGTGGTCATCATGAGAAGAAGGTTTGAAAGCAATGCTAGAAAAGTTCTCGAGTTCCCCTCGACGTCTGATGAAGGGGCTGGTAAAGGAAAAGGAACTGCAATGCCTTCTGAATCTGAAGTTGAAGGAGAAGAAGAGGAAGAAGATGAAGATTACTCCGAACAGCAATATCCCCCGGCGGATGTTAAGTTTAAAAATCTTGAGGATAGATTGGCAGCCATGGAGTTGCAAAGGGTACCTGGTTTAGATTTCGAAGAACTAGGGTTGGTCTCCGGGATCGTTATTCCTCCCAAGTTCAAAGTTCCTACATTTGCCAAGTATGATGGTCTGTCGTGTCCAAAGATGCATCTGAGATCCTACGTCCGAAAGATCCAACCCCACTCATCTGATAAGGATCTTTGGGTCCATTTTTTCCAAGACAGTTTGTCAGGCACACAATTGGACTGGTTCTATTAACTCGAGAGATCGGAGATTCATAACTGGGAAGACTTAGCTGCTGCTTTCTATCGGCAATACCAATACAACGCTGATTTAGCACATACTCGTACTCAACTACAGAGTATGGGTATGGCTTCTAATGAAGGATTTAAAGAGTATGCCCAGAAGTGGCATGATCTGGCTGGAAGGGTGCAACCACCATTGTCAGATAGAGAGCTGGTCGACATATTCTTAGGGACCCTGTCTGGCCCTTTCTTCAATAATTTAATCGGGAGTTCCTCCACGGGATTCACTGAATTAATTTTAACCGGTGAAAGGGTCGAGGCTGGTATCAAAAGTGGTAAGATTCAGAAAGATGCCTCCACGTCCACTGCTATTAAGAAGACCTTCCCAGCTAAGAAGGAAGCTTCTGTTGTTTATTCTCAGAAAAGCCAAGGAAGAACCGAGCGCCGACCAACTGTAGGAGCTGTGATGATTCAAAACTCTTTAAATGATCAACCTCGCAATAATCATCCAAGATCTAATCAGCAACGGGTAGAAAGGCCACAACGGCAGTTCACCCGAATCAACATGACACCAGCTCAAGTACTCCCTCATTTGCTAAAGCTGAATCTTACCAATTTGAAGGAAGCGCCAAAGAACCCTAATACCTCTTCTCCGTATTACCACTCCAATGCAAAATGTGCTTAACACTCTGACAGTGTAGGGCATGATACCAACAACTGTTGGGCTCTTAAGAACAAAATCCAAGACATGATTGACACCAAGGAGGTAGAATTCGATGCGCCCGAAAAGCCGAATGTGATTTCTGCCCCAATGCCCAAGCACGATCATAATGTTCGTGCCGTTATGGAAGACCTTCATGTTACCAATGTTGCTGACCTTTTGACTCCCTTACCAGTGATTAAAGTGAATTTGATGAGAGCCAGGATATTCCCAGGTTGTGGAAAAGACTATTACTTTTGTTTAAACATACGAGCTGACTACCCAATGTTGAAATCAGGCATCCAACGCCTGATGGATACCCAAGAGATACTCTTCCAAAAGACTCCTGTTGATACCTTCACTCCTGTTACTCCTGCTACTTTTTCTACTTCAACCAATGACATTGCAATAATAACCATCTCCGAAAATCTTTCCAAGGCTTGCAAAAGGCCTGTCAAGATTACGCATGATCCTAAATTAGTACCATTGAAAATCACCATGTCAGGGCCTGTCCCGTATCAATCTAACAAGACGATACCATGGAACTATAGAGGAGAAATATTCTATCATGGCATCAAATAGATTGAATCAGTCCAAGAGAATTATGATGATGAAACCCCTGATATAGGGAACATTGAGGGAACAAGCAAGATAACTCGCAGCGGACAGATTTTTTATCTGGAGATTGCTCCTCCACAAGCAGTCTTCAGACCCTCGAAAGCTTATGTGCCTGTTAAGCCATCTGTGCAAGGCCCGATAATTGAAGAAATTGATATACCTGAAGTTAGACCCTCTGTTGATACTACTGATAAGGGTAAGGGGATACTAGAAGCGCCTGTCAGGATGAAGGCTCAGACTGTGGTAATCCCCGAGACCACCCAGAAAAAAATGGAAGAAATCTTAAAAATAATCAAAAAGAGCGACTACGACGTCGTGGAACAACTAGGGCAGACCCCTTCCAAAATCTCCATGTTGGCTCTTCTACTCTGCTCTGAGGCCCATGCTAAGGCCTTAATCAAATTTTTAAAGACGGCACACGTGCCTCAAGAAACTTCGGCTGACCAGTTTCAAGAGTGCGCGGCTAGCCTCACTGCTGATAATGGTCTTGGTTTTTCCAATGCTGATTTGACCCCTAAGGGAAGGAAACACAATGACGCGCTACATGTCTCAGTAGAATGCAGAGGAACCACCCTTGCCCATGTCCTACTTGATACCGGTTCATCCTTGAATGTGCTACTGAAGAAAGTGTTAGACTGTTTGGACTGTGAAGGGTTAGTGCTGAAGCCAAGTAATATCGTGGTTAGGGCCTTTGATGGGTCCAAAAGAATGGTTCATGGAGAGGTTGACATTCCTATCAAAGTGGGCACCGAGACCTTCAACTCTACCTTTTATGTGATGGACATCTGTCCTTCATATTCGTGTTTGTTGGGAAGGTCGTGGATCCACTATGCTGGGGCAGTTACCTCCTATTTACACCAAATGCTAAAGTATCCTGTTCAGGGTAAGATTATAATAGTACACGGCGAGGAAGAGTATATGATAAGTCACCTCAACTCCTTTTGCTATGTGGAGTTGGATGGCGAATTCATAGAAACGCGTTTCCAACATTTTAAGGAAGTTTCTCCTGAGGTCGCAGTTGCGAAGACAATGGTTGATGTGCCTATCGTTCCCAATCATGTGTCTAGGATGGCATCTCTCAAGGACGCAGAGGTTGTAATCAAAGAAGGAAAGAGTACAGTGTGGGGGCAACTGCTTGATTTTCCCCATAAGACGGACAAGTTCGGACTAGGTTTTACTGCTGCTGGCCAGAAAGCTATGCGTCGCTCCAAGGATGGAGGACCACCCGTAAAGATCACTCACCACGGAATTAATGCCTTAGAAGATGATGATGAAGAAGACAACTTTGAAGATTGGATCTTTCCAATTGTCGAAGGAGGGTTAAGCAACTGGGAAGCAAAGGACTTTATTCCCATCACTTTCGTCAACCAGTAATTTATCTTTGAACAATTTCTTATTTTGGTCTGTAATAACTAAACAATTTGTACACTATTTTCACCTTATGCCTTGCCCGGGGCATATAGGTCCATTTGTAAGGGCTTGATTTTCTTCATTATCATATGCCATGTTTTAATGAATCATTGGACGTTTTCATCTATAAACTGTTGTGTTCATTTTCTTCCCTTTTGCATCTTGTTTTGTTTAAGGATGGTTATCCCTTACACACACCCACACTGACAAAATGCAGGTAGCCATCCACTCCGGATTCCATGGGTGACTATTCTGCTTTAGCCTTTGGTGACTCTGAAGATTTGGTCAATCATGCTGAGTACGAAGTTGACGAAGACTGTGAAGTGCCGGGAGAGTTAGCCAGACTTTTGCAACAAGAAGAGAGGGCTATTCTGCCTCATGAAGAGTTGCTAGAAACCATTAACTTGGGAACAGAGGAAGACAAGAAAGAGGTTAAGGTGGGTGCCAACCTGGAACCAGATGTCAAAGAGCTCTTAGTGCAGTTGTTGAACGAATATGTTGAGATCTTTTCCTGGTCCTATGAAGACATGCCGGGATTAGACACAGATATCATGGTTCACTGTCTCCCTACAAGAGAAGATTGTCCGCCGATCAAACAAAAAGTCCGCCGAATGAGGCCCGACATGTCTGAAAAGATCAAAGCTGAGGTAATGAAGCAATTCAATGTTGGCTTTCTGGCTGTTACTTCCTATCCATAATGGGTTGCTAACATTGTGCCACTGCCTAAGAAGGACGGCAAAGTCAGAATGTGTGTGGACTATCGGGACTTAAATAGGGCTAGCCCTAAAGATGATTTTCCACTGCCGCATATCGACATCTTGGTTGACAACACAGCTTAACACAAGGTATTTTCCTCCATGGATGGATTCTCGGGATACAACCATATCAAAATGGCCCCCGAAGACATGGAGGAAACTACTTTTGTCACGCAATGGGGTACCTTCTACTACGAGGTGATGCCATTCGGACTGAAGAATGCCGGGGCAACCTATCAACGCGCCATGGTAGCTTTGTTTCATGATATGATACATCATGATATCGAAGTCTACATAGACGACATGATAGCCCTATCACAGACAGAAGAAGACCACCTTGATCATCTGCAAAAGCTGTTTGTCAGGTTGAAGGAGTTTAAGCTCAGACTGAACCCAAGCAAGTGCACTTTTGGAGTCAGGTCTGGTAAACTTTTGGGATTTATCGTCAGCAACAAAGGCATTGAGGTTGATCCAGCTAAAGTCAAGGCTATACAGGAAATTCCTGCCCCCCCACTGAAAAGGAGGTTAGAGGTTTCTTGGGACGCTTAAACTATATTTCCAGGTTCATCTCTCACCTGACATCTACTTGTGAGCCAATCTTCAAGTTGTTGAAGAAAGATCAGGTAGTTGAATGGAACGATGATTGTCAAGTTGATTTTGATAAGATCAAGGAGTATTTACTAGAACCTCATATCCTGATGCCACCCATCGAAGGAAGGCCGTTAATCATGTATCTGACTGTTTTGGATAACTCAATGGGGTGTGTACTGGGCCAACATGACGAGTCTGGCCAAAAAGAGCATGCCATTTATTACCTTAGCAAAAAGTTTACCGACTGTGAGACTCGCTACTCACTGCTCGAGAAAACTTGCTGCGCTTTGGTATAGGCTGCTTGCCGGCTAAGGCAGTATATGTTGACTCATACCACTTTGCTGATCTCCAAAATGGATCTGATCAAGTATATCTTCGAGAAGCCTGCTTTATCTGGAAGAATCACTAGATGGAAAATGATCCTGACTGAGTATGATATCTAATATACTACCCAAAAAGCTATAAAAGGGAGTGTACTAGCTGACCATCTAGCTCATCAAGCCGTCGAAGATTATCAATCTATGAGATTCGACTTCCCTGACGAAGACATCATGACATTGGACAACATTGAAGGTAACAGACCGTATGACAGACCTGAACAAGGATCCCGATGGACCCTGTACTTTGATGGTGCTTCAAATGCACTTGGCAACAATATTGGTGCAGTACTCATTTCTCTGGAAGGTTGCCATACACCCTTCACTGCCCGACTTTGTTTCAGCTGTACAAACAACATGGCTGAATATGAAGCTTGCATCTTTGGTCTCAAGGCTTCTATAGACTTGGGAATCAAATCTTTGGTCGTATTTGGAGACTCGACTTTGGTTATCAGTCAATTCAAAGGAGAGTGGGACACTAAACATCCTAATCTTATCCCATACAAAGAACATGTCTTGACATTGTTGCCTCATTTTGAGCAGATTACTTTCAAGCACTTCCCGCGAGAAGAAAATCAGCTAGCAGATGCTCTGGCTAGAATGTCTTCCATGTTTGAACTCAACTGGGATAACGAGGCTCCATAAATCACCATCGAGCAAATGGACGAACATGCGCACTGTCATGAGATTAATACCGAAGAAGTAGTGGAACAACCTTGGTTTCATGAAATCAAAAGGTATCTCCAGACTCGAGTATATCCTGAAGGAGCTTCTGTTAATGACAAAAAGTTCTTAAGGAGATTTGCTGCCAAGTTCTTTCTAAGCAATGGCATCCTTTAAAAGCGTAGCCATGATTGTGTTCTACTTCGTTGTGTGGACAAGGTTGAAGCAGAGTTGATCATGACCGAAATACACAGTGGCACATTTGGCACCCACTTAAGCGGACATACGATGGCTAAGAAGATTCTAAGGGCAGGCTACTACTGGTCTACCATGGAAGCTGATTGTCAACAACATTCTCGTACTTGTCACAAATGTCAAGTCTACGCCGACAAAATACATATTCCTCCTGTTCCTCTCAACGTTCTGACAGCTCCTTGGCCATTTGCAATGTGGGGCATTGACATGATTGGAGAGATCAAGCCCACAGCATCCAATGGACATCGCTTCATCCTAGTGGCTATTGATTACTTCACGAAATGGGTCGAAGCAACTTCCTTTGCCTCCGTTACAAAGAATGTGGTTGCCCGCTTCATTAAGTAGAATCTCATATGCTGGTATGGTGTCCCCTACAATATTATCACAGACAACGGAACAAATTTGAACAACACTATGATCACCGCTCTGTGCGAGTAGTTCAAGATTTATCATCACAATTAATCTCCCTATCGGCCAAAGATGAACGGTGTTGTTGAAGCCGCGAACAAAAATATCAAGAAGATCATTTAAAAGATGACAGTCACCTATAAGGACTGGCATGAGATGTTATTGTTTGCTCTACATGGATATCATACCACGGCACGTACTTCAACAGGGGCAACCCCCTTTTCTTTAGTATATGTCATGGAAGTTGTTTTACCTATGGAAGTTCAGATTCCTTCCTTAAGGATTATGAAGGATGCCGGTTTGAGTGGAGACGATTGGATTCAGACCCGGCTTGATCAACTTAACTTGATCAACGAGAAATGACTTACTGCTGTTTGTCATGGTCAGACGTATCAAAAATAGATGATCAAGGATTTCAACAAGAAAGTCAGGCGTCAGGTATATCGAGTCGGAGATCTTGTGATCAAGCGGATCATCTTGCCGCAAAGTGATCCCAGAGGCAAGTTGACTCCTACTTACGAAGGACCATTTGTGATCAAGAGCATCTTTTCTGGTGGGGCCATGATTCTGACCACCATGGACGGTGACGACTTGCTGCACCCTGCGAACACAGACATAGTCAAAAGATACTACGCATAAAACGACCCGACAAGTTGAAAACCCGAAAGGGCGACTTGGGCAAAAATGGGCATCCCAGTGAATCGAAAATCCGAAAGGGCGGTTCAGGAAAAATTAGGGATAAACAAAAAAAATTTGTACACCCGGCAAGTTGAAAACCCGAAAGGGCGACTTGGGCAAAAAGGGGTTTCCCGGTGGATCGAAAACCTGAAAGGGCGGTCCAGGAAAAAGTTAGGGAATTAAAGCGTATGACTATGTCTCGTCGGATCACTTTAAGAACAATCTCTTCACCAACAAGCTCCAAGGTTCTGATCAATCTAATCATCGGCGGACGAAGCAGCGAATGGACAAAATACTCAGAGTTGTGAAGGCTATAGCAGAATAGGAACCCCATGGAATTGTTACACATAGCCATCTTTCTTTTTGTATAAAATTTCTCAGTTTTTATGACAACATTATCTTACTAGGATGTCGTCTCCTTTGTACAAAGATACTTATGAAAGTTAATACAAAGATACTTCAAAGTGCAGAAATTTACTTGCCTTTCTTTTCTTTTTACACTTGTGTTTTATTTGAAAACGTCCAAAGTTTTGTTAAATAGGCATATGCATTTGACTATAATCACTGCTTACAAATAAACGAAATTGAGAAAGGATAATTACTGATAGGTTGAAGGTGTAGGAAGATATCCTTGTGCTATTCCAGAAGAAATCCCCTGTGGTATGCCATTCAGAAGCTAAAACCTTGAAGTATACATCCCTAACGGAGTTAAAATTCAAGATCCCCAACGGAGCCAGTGTGTTCTAAACTTTATCCCCCCAGCGGAGTTAAGTTTCAGAATTCCCATCAGAGATAAGTCTCCAAACTCCCGATCCCCAGTGGAGCCCGAAAACCCTGAAATACATATCCCCAGCAGAGCTAGAGAATTCTAAACCTTCTTCCCCAGTGGAGTTAGAATATTCTAAAACCTTATTCCCCAGCGAAGTCAAATTTCCAACTATCAATCCCCAGTGAGAACCATTCAGTATTCCCCAAATTCCCCAGTAGATTGGCATACAACCCAAGCTCCTGATTTCACCGGCCGAGGAAAAAATTCTCTCCACAGAGTTATTTCCCAGCAGATTGAAGATTCTCGTTCTCATTTCTCCAGCAGAAGCCTCCTAGGTTTTAGCTCCCCAGTAGAGATTTTCAGAGTTTTCCTTATTTCCCAGGAAAGTCATGAAGGATTCTCATTCCCCGCAGAAGTTGTCAAAACTCTTGTTAATCCCCCACCAGTCACCAAGGATTTTCAATCCCCAGCAGTGGTCTCAGGATTTCTCATTCTCAACATTCAGAGTTCTTTAATCCCCAGCAGTGGTCTCAGGATTTCTCATCTTCAACGATCAAAGATTTTTTAGCCTTCAGCATCAGTCAGGATTCATTTTCCCTGGCAGCAGTCAAAGATTTCATTATCTCCAATTATCAAGGATTTATCTTCCTCAGCAAGACAGCTACCCAGCTTACATGCATATCCATTACATTCATATATCATAAACATTGATGAAACACAGTTCATTGCATCATGCATATCATGCAACATAACTTTGTGTTTTAGCTAACATTTTACCCTTTTCAGGATAAGATTAAAAGGCTATCTTTAACAATTATTCAGATACAGTACAGATACACCCCAGACACGGCGGTCATTCTATTACTCATTCAGAATTTCAAGTCAAAATACAGTACATATACACCCTAGACACGGCGGTCATTCAACTACTCATTCAGACTTCAGCAATCCAATACAGACTAGATACGCTCCAGACACGGCGGCCATTCTGTCTCTCATTCAGATTCAACTAACAACTTCAAGTTCAGATACGCTCCAAACACGGATGCCATTCTGGCCCTTACACCAGAAGTTTGATTTTCCCCAGTGTAGTCGCCACGGAAGTCATTCTGTCATTTATTCAGATCCCAGTTACAGTTTCAGATACACTCCATACACGGAAGTCATTCTGCTACTTATACAAATCCCAATTTCAGATACAGTCCAGATACGCTCCAGACACGGTTGCCATTATGTCACTCATTCAGAATTTATCCCCAGCACACAGTTGCTCCATATACAGTTACAGCTCGGATATGCTCCAGATATGGACGTTATTCCTTTGCTTACACAGACTCAGTCTCCAGATACGGTTCAAATGCATTCCAGACACGGATACCATTTTGATGCTCATTCTTCTGACCTACAACATTACAGTTCAACAAACACTCTTGGATGGCATCTTTAATCCCATCTCCAGCAAGATTCTATAATCTCCAAATGGCATCTTTAAGCCTATTCCCTCAACAATATTTTGACGAGTGCAAATTTACGGGCACTCTAGTGTCCAATCCTCTTTTATCTTCGAGTCGCGAAAGGAAAACTTGCCAATCTAACTCTTCAGGTTCAAGAAGATTTAACAGGGGCAAATGTTGTACCCCAAAATTTTCCTTCTCATTTTATCAACATTTTCTCATCACAAGACTCTTGGAACTCAAGACCAAGCTAGGGTTTGCTCTGCTCAAAAACACCTCATTGCACTGTTGACCTAAATTAGGGTTTGAGTTTGCACAGGGATATTTTGACCTACAATGCCCAAAGTGACTTTCATACTTCATTTTAGACTCATAAGTTTGCCCATACCAAGTTTCAAGCCTTGAATCAAATTTTTGCCCAGTCAATTGGACAGTTGACCTAGAAATCAGCTGTATTGGGGAAAAGTCAATTGTGGCCAATTTACAGTCAAACCTCATGAATTTTGACCCACATAAACATTATGAACTCATATGAACCATTTGATCAAGTTTGGATCACAATTCCACAATAAATTTGATCAGATCACCAAAAGGGCAAAATGGTCATTTTTAGGGTTTTGATTGTACAAAGGCAATTTTTGACTGTTTGACCTAGCCAATGACAATTTAAGCTCAACCATGGACTCAAGGACTCAATGAAACTATCTTGACCTATTCAACAAGTTCAAAAGATCTCAAAAGCATAGGATTGACAGGTGAATTTTTCAGTCAACTGATCAAAATTTGACTGTACACTGAAAAGTCAAACTTTGACTTTTTGGTCAAAATCAAGTGCCAAGGGTCATTTTTAATCAATATGTGTCAAATTATGAAACTTGTTCATCAAGAAACCCAAAATTGCAAATTAGGGTTTGAAATTGAAAATTTTCATAACTTAGAATTTTTCTAAGTTATGAAATTTTCTTAATTTTTCCTAACTTTGCCCCACATTTTCACCATGATGCAAATGGATTCAAACAAATATTACAACATGAAAGTTGTAGTCCACCACAAAGTCTACAACTTTTATTCACAAAGTTTTCTCAAAAGAAGCTTGGATATCAAGTTATGATTTTTGGAACAAGGCTCCCTAAAACTTTTAACTTAGAGAAATTTTGCCCTAGTTTAGGCAGGATTTTGACCCATCTTCTTGGCTATTTTTCACATAGTTACAATTGAAGTCTCAAGTTTAATTTCAAATATGGATTATAGTACATATTGCAAGCTTTCCAAATTGTCCAAGAACTCCTCAAACACATTTGTGGTTAGGGAGAATCGAATGCTTGAAGTTGGCAAAAACTCACTTTGTAACCATGGCCAATACATGTTCATACAAGTTGCAAATCTAACCAAACTAGCTTTGTACTTGATTACAGGTCTCTAAACCAATTTACACTCAAAAATTGAATGCAAATACATTGGTTAGAGGCATTATTCTGATCAAGGGAGCATTATACAATGAATAACTCCATTTTGGGCATAAAGATAACACTTCCATTTTCATAAAGCATAACTTTTGCAAAGTTGTTTTTCTTGAGCCTTGGACTTCTTTCTTTGCAGCAAACAAGTTCCACAAACTTAGGCAAAGGTACAAGAAGCTTGTGCATGCTTGGAGATAGCCTGTACAGGCCTATCTCATTTCACTTCACACTTTTCTTTCAAAACAAGTCAACTTGTCAAAAGTCCATAGCTTGCACATCTGATATATTCAACTTAAGCCAACATTTGAAACAAGTTTGATACATCCTTGTAAGCCAGAAACACGAGCCAATCAACCCTAAAACATCCTTGAACACCAAAACACCAAAAACTTGCAAAACAGGGCAGTTGCTGCAACTTGAGTGCCATAGCTCATTTTGCTCGTGCATTTTGCTCCTTTCCACTTCAAACACCTTCCATTCAACTCACTCAAGCTATCCCAAACCTCTATTGCCAACTGTAACTCCATTTACAGTGTTCACCATTTCTGTTTCAAGCTCATGCAGGTTGACTTCTAGAGGTTGATTCAGGCCATTTCAAAACAAACTAAGCATTGGGAAAGGTTCAAGGAACATCAAGAAAGCTCAAAAGAACCTCAGGCCTCACTGAAAGTTGCTGCATTGCCATACTCGTGTCCAACTGAAACAGGTTTTTCATGAACTTCTATCTCTCTATTTAGGAACATTTAGCCTTAAGTTTGTGAATAAAAGATGGTGTACTCATTGCCCTGAAACCATACATATGCTCAGTTTTCATTTATATTAATCATGCTAGGAGAATTTCATCCATGAACATGTTGAAAAAGTTAGGTTAAATTTTAGGGCCAGAGAAATTCTCTCTGGTCTTTGAGATGTAGATTTAATGTTTTATATGGTTGAAATCATTGTTTAATGCTCTACAAGTTTCATGTTTTGAGTTTTGGCAAAAGATCACAAACGCAGGAGATACGAATTTGAACACAGGGCGCGCGCATCCTTTGTCACAAGGTCAGGGATGAAGTGGAAATGGGCTGGGCCTGGCTTTGTCCTGCTTTTTGCACCCCTGTGCTTGCTTTTCACACCCCCTGGCCCAACTTTTTATATTTTTGCATTTTTGAATTTTTATTTTCTCTTCTGACTTTTTTATTTTATTTTCAAACATAAAAAAATACTTAAAAATATTTTCACAATTTTTTACATTTATTTGGTATTTATTTTAATTATTTCTAATATAAAAAACATTTTAATACCTTTTTCTTATTTGTTTAAATATAAATATAATGTAAATAATACTTTTATTTTCATATCTTATTTTTATTCACATTGAAAATATTTTCTTGAATATATTTTATTTTTGTAAATATTTTATTTTATTAAAAATATAGAATAAAAATACAAAATTAGTACATTTTTATTTTTATTGTTATTTTATACTAAAAAAAACATTTTTTTCAATATATTTTTATTTTTGTACATATTAATATATTTTTGTATATAAATAATATATAATATCATTTTCTTAAGAAAAATTAGGGTTTACCCCTTAATTAAATAAAATCAATTCTTTTTTATTTTTTTACACCTTTTTCTTTACATTTAAAAATACTTTGCATACATAAAAACTTTTTTTGCATAATATATCTTTTATTTAATATTTATTTATTGTGTTTATTTAAATATTGCCCATTTAAATATTATGCATTGTAAATTCAATTTGGTTGTAAAAATTTAGGGTTTTAATTTCTTGCAAAATAATCCCCTATTCAAAATTGTACCCCCCTCCCTATATCAAAGTTGTAATAGCTTAGATTTATTTTTACGCAATTAATGCTTTCAATTATGCCATGATTAGAGAATTAGGGTTTGTATGCAAAATCAAAACCAACAAATAGTTTGACCTAATCAAAGACAAAAATTCATGAAAAAACAAACACAATGCACACTTGCACCCCTAGGGTTACAATCCACTTGTTGCCTTCAAAAATGGGCCATGGTATGCATGTTAAGTACTTTGGCAAAACAAAAACAAAACAAAAGATCATAGTCCCTCGATGATGCTATCTGAGTTGCCTAAACAAAATGATCAAGTCCCTCAAGAAAATTGCAAAAAATACTTGACACAATTGCTATCATGGTCTATACGATGACCCGCGCCTGTTCCGTTTAACATCCTAACACAAGGTTGTTCACCAAATGCAATGGTGAAATAACACTGTTAAAAGGGTTTAAAACATAAGAAAGATCTTTGAGTAAAATAGGGTAGATAGCTCTTAGTTACTTGATTAAAAAGCTTGTGAAACATCCTTGCTATTTTCAAAACACACTTCACAACACAATTTCAAAACCCTACTTTCAAACATGAAAAACTTTTCAAAAGACAAAAACACCTTTGTATACATTCAAACAAGAATCATTACAAAGGTTGCCACAACGATGGCCTCTTTTCAAAACATCTTTCAAAACCACACACAAAGCACCATTTCAAACAATTGAAAAGCAAAGCAAGTGATCTAAACAAGTAACTAAGAGCCCATGGATAACCATGGATAGAAAGGGTGCTAATACCTTCCCTTTCTATAATCTACTCCCCGAACCCAAGAAAACATCTCAAAGGTCTTTCCTGTGCTTTTTGACCTTTCCTTAGGATAAAATAAAAAGTCGGTGGCGACTCTTGCTAAACCAAAACATTTGCAAACACAAACGCAAAACCTCAAGTCAGTTCTCCCACCGTATCACACCCCCTCCCATAATAATTGTTGTAATAGCTTAGTTTACATTTACGCAATTCATCGCTTTTATACCATGTTTAGTAAACTAGGGTTTTGTATGACAAGAACAAAAACAAAGCACACATAGAAAAGACCTAGTCCAAGACAAATCAAATGCATGAAAAATGACACACATTGCACACAAGAACCCTTAGGGTTTCACCCACTTGGTTGCCTAAATTTAAATGGCCATGTTACGCATGCGAAGTATCTTGGAAAAATAAAACAAAAATAAGATCATATTCCCTCGATGATGCTATACAAAAGTTTCCTAAAACAAAATGATCTTGGTCCCTCAAAAATGCTAAGATACTTGGCAACATTGCTATCATGATCATACGATGACCCACGCCCGTCCCGTTAACATCCAAAGATAGGGTTGCTTACCAAATCAATGGTAAGTCAGCAATGTCAAAGGAATAAAAATGCACAAGAAAGACATTTGAGTAGGTATATAGCTTCTAAGTTACTTGCTCCATTTCAAAATAATCCTTGCTATTTTCAAGCATACACACACATTTCAAAACATTTTCAAAATATCTTACAAAACATTGAAACATTTTTCAAAAGACAAACATCTTTGTATACATTCTTACGAATGAGAATCATTACAAAGATTGCCTAAATGAATGACCTCTTTTCAAAATACTTTCAAAATCACACCAAACACCATTTCAAACAAAGCAAAGCAAGTGATCTAAGCAAGTAACTAAGAGCCCATGGAAAACCATGGATGAAAAGGGTGCTAGCACCTTCCCTTTTCATAATCTACCCCCCGAACTCAAGAAAACATCTCAAAGGTCTTTCCTGTGCTTTTTTACCTTTCCTTTTGGATAAAATAAAAGTCGGTGGCGACTCTTGCTAACCGCGACATTTGCGACAAAACGCAAAACCTCAAGTCAGTTCTCCCACCGTATCACAGTAACACCGAGCTTTCATAATTTTTTCTTGTTCCGTAGAGTTTTCGTTATTACGAGACTACTATGATATTCTCTAAGAAGGCGGAGATTAATACCTTGGCCTCTAGACCCTTGTTCAAATAAAGAGACTCCAAAAAGTTGCTCGCATATGGTGTTGTCTTGGTTGACTCGGCCATTGACAGCCTTACCATCGATCGATAGGCTAAATAACATGTACACGTCCTCTAGTGTGATTGTACATTCACCACATGGAAGATGAAAGGTGTGATTTTCGGGTCTCCATCTCTCCAATAATGCGAGAATAATTTTATAGTCAACATGGTAATTGACTATGTTGAGTAACGAACCAAAACCGGCATGTCGTAAGTACGGTTCAATTTGAACATCGTAAGAGACATACTCATGAACACGACAACAAAATATTTTAACATCCTATTAAAAACATGAATTATGTATAAGAAATAAAATATTTACGTATAACAATCATAAAAATTATGGAAATAAAATTTGTCGTCAAAAAATAGATATTGAGAAAAATACAATTACAAAGGTTTCAATGTTATTGAGAGTTCCTCTATGTTGATCACCCATGGTCAAAAGAGACATTTTTTCTTGATTACTCTTGTGTTGTTGTTGATTTTTCAAGAAATTAATAGTGTGTGAGTTATGATTATGATGAACATATAGGGTGAATGTTACATGTATTTATAGGAAAGTCTTGAAGAACACTATGCATTCACGTGAGAATACTTTGCATGCAAGAGATACACATAGGCGCCACCCTAGCTGGTGCATCCTCTTGTTTAATACACATAGGGGCAACACTAGGTGGCACATGCTCACTTTGATACATATAGGCACCATTCAACATGGCTTGTTGCTTTTTGCATGCATGAAAACCTGCAGCGTGGCAGGGATCATATGGCATGCATGCAATTTTGTTTTTCAATGACAAGCCACCCTAGGTGGCGCATGCATGCAAAAAGAAGAGGACAAGCCACCCTAGGTGGCACATGCATGCAAAATATAGAGTACATCCCATACTTTCATCAGTCTATTTAATCGTCTGTGTAGGGTGCATTAATAGTATCCATCCATAACTCACAAAAAACATTCATCAACAACATGGATCATTCACAAAATTATACTATTGTTGCCCATATTAACGGTGAGACGTTCAACTGCGATAGCTTAGGTTTTAATTTTCGTAATACCGATTTTATCCGCTTTCGGATAAATAAGAAATCAAGTTTTGCACGCTTCAAGATAGACTAGAAGCCAAATTGCACTGTGGTCCAGTTTACCAAATTCTTTACAAGTCCCCATTTCTATTTGACAACAAACAAGTCATATTTTATCAACTAAAGGTGTGTGACAATGATGATGTTCGAAACATGTTTTGAACTCATGAACAATTTGGGTTCAATGAGATTGAGCTATATGTTTTATTACAGTAACCAGATCAATCTCAGGTGGTAGATCATTCTCAAGACTTTGAAGAAGAGGATGAATCTAACGAGGACAACATCTCAGAGTCGATGTTATTGACCAAGAAGAAGAAGATGATAAGGCAATGATTGATTTTATGGTCAATGATGATGCTGCAGATCAAGAGCATGAACCTGTACCTACAAGTCATGCTTACGACCCTCCGTTTCACATGACGAACTTGAACTTGGGGGAAGATTAACCAGCCTCATAAATCTTTCACAATCCTTATATGCAGACCGAAGGGGCCTTAAAAGTTGGAGACAGATTTTGAACAAAAGAAGAGTGTCTTAGAGCTATAAAAAATTACCACATGGAAATTTTAGCTGACTTCACTGTAGATAAAAATAATTCAGGGAGGTACGTTATTTTATGTCGTCAAAAATCAATTTGCCCTTTTCGGTTAACTGCATTTTACAGAAAGAAAAGTGATTAATGGGAAGTAGGTTCCATTGATCCACTCCACACTTGCATCACCACTGTTCCAACGCAAGATCATCATAAACTTAGTTCTCAAATTATATGTCAAGAAATCATGCCTCTTATTAGCAATGATCCATCATTAAAGGTGTTGTACCCCAAAATTTTCCCTCCCATATTCCTCAAGATTTGTCAAGAATAATCTTCAAATTGCTCAAGATGGCTCAAGAGGTAGACAATCAAACCACCTCCTAAGACAGCTGAAATTAGGGTTTTGGTTCTTTCAAGGAATTTGGGGTTTTCAATGGTTCAATCAAGTCTCATATGCCTATATATACTCTCAAGCACCTACATGCCAAGTTTCAAGACTTACAGTGCCAATTTGCACAGTCAAAAGCCCCATTTGATCCAGAGTCAACTACAAGGGCAAAATGGTCATTCTGCAGTCAAAAGTCAGAATTTTTGGTCAACATATTATTTTGAGCTCACAATCATCATTTGATCAAGTCTTGATCATGATTCCATAAGAATAGCTCAAAAATCATCAAGATGCAAAAAGTTACTATTTTTGGACAGTAGAAAAGTCAACTGTATCTTGACCAAGGCATAACGTTTTCATGGTTTGTCAGAAAAATTCCATCCAATTCTCATTTTGAAGGGGATGCAATTTCCTAAAATCCACCTTCACACTCCAAGTTCAAGAAATGCTCTCACAAGAATTTACCAATTTTTACATTATAGGTCAATTTCAAAAGTCAACAAAAGTACACTTTGAGTCAAAGGCCATAACTTGAGATTGGTAAATCCAAATGACATGGGACCAAAGGCATTGGTTAGAGGACTTCAAGAGCTTTCCAAAATGTCCAAGAACATGGTCATGTGATCAAAATTGAGCAAGTTTTGCATTGGGGAAGTTGGGAAGTTTTCATGAATTTGCAAAAGTCAACTTTGCTCAAAACACCTTCTTTTTGCTAATGAGCCTCAAATCTCTTCTTGAAACTTCACCCAGGACCTATGCACGACCCATCAAGCTTAACTGAATTTATTTTCTTATTTTTATTGATTAATTGGATTTTTAATTAATATTAATTCATTTAATCAATTTAAATCATAAGAAAATGGAAGATTTGTTTTTTAAATCTTTTGTGAAGCAAATCTGATCAAAACATGCTGGAAAATTCGTGCACAAGTCAAAGATACAAAAACATCCAATTTTGGAAACTTTGTTCAATCATGAAGAATCAAAAATATTTGATTTCCAATCAAAGATTTAAACATCAATGCAATGGATATTGGCCCAGCTTTTTGACCTAATTTGTTTCCCTTATATGTAAGCAAGCAAACCCTGACCTAGTGGACGATTGAAAGGCTGCAGAAACAACCATGCAGTTTCAAGAATTTCCAAGAAAATTAAAAACCTGTTCTTGCATTCTAGGGCGATTTAAGGGTTTTTGTTGATTCAAATACATTGCAGGAGGTTCCAGGAACGTTTTGCAATCAAACTCAGGCATTAAAGCTCAAAGAATCGTCATATACAGAACCACGATTTGCCTTTCTTATTCAGAATTATATATCTTGATTCATGCACATTTAACATGTTTTTTTGGTTGATTTGCATTGCTAGAGACTGAACAAAGCTAATGGAATGATTTAATTGAACCATAGCACCCTGAATCGGAGAATGCCATGACTGAATTTTTAGGGTTCTTGAGCTTTCAATTAGGGCTTTCTAAACCAGAGAAAATTGGGACCAGTGAGACACATGGTTGAGATCGTGATACCAAGACGAACAAGACCAATACCTCGCGAAATATTTATGATCATTGTGGTTCTAATCGCTATTTTTCGTGCAGATAGATAGTGGAGGTTAAAAACCCCCGCTATCTGATTCTAATTGTGCAGAAAAAACGAAGAAGACGATGATGTGTTGACATACCATTGGACAATTTGAAAAGCGCGCGTTATCTTTTGTTTTATTACAGCGTATTGATTATTTTCATATATAATTATTGCTCTTTATTTTAATAACAGTTGAAGCAGGTGGTTGAGTGGCAAGCGTGCTGGCCTGGAAGCATTGGGACCTGGGTTCGAGTCTCAGGTCCCCCAAAACGTTTATTTCATTTTTCTTCACATATTCACATGCAGATTTCCAAAGGTAGTCCACCATGCACCTCAAATATCAATGCGACATGTGGCTTCAGGCATAGATCCAGTGGACATGAGTGGGAGATCACCATATGCCTTAGTCAATGAGCGTGCAGGGAGTCCAGAAAAGTCAAACAGACTGGATGTAGTGGGCCTTCAGAATTGCTCTTGTCACTCCAGAATTAGGCCCAACACCCCCCTTCAAGTTTATTTATTTTCTTTTTTATTTTCTTTTATTTTAATTATTTATTATAATTATTATTAACATTAACAAATTAATATTTATTTTCATAATAAAAATCAGAAAAACATAAAAAATATAATATTTTTATTTATTAAATTTAATTAGTTATTTTGTAAATAAATACTAACATAATTAATTTAGTTTTTTTAATTAGGTTAATTTTAATATTTTCACAATAAATAAAATTAATATAGAATTAGGGTTTTTGATAACTTTTAATCATTTTATTTTTTATTTATTTCCTTGAGACATTAAAAAACCCAAAAATATTTCATTTAATTAATTAATTAGCCTAGGTTTAATTTAATTAAATGCAAAATAATAAAGATCTCTTTTTTTCTCAAAAAAGGGTCAAAACCCTAAAAAATCTCCGATACAATTTCGCTCGCGCGTATGTTTATTTTATTCATGTTTTGATCCATATTATGTATTTGCTCCGAGGATGTAATAGCTTTAATTAGGACTTTTTTATCGCTTTTATTTATCTTTCCCGCAATTTACTTTTCAAGGGTTGTTTTTGGCGATGTAAATACCCGACGCCTTGTAATAGCTTAGCTTTATTTTCCGCAACTATTAAACTGCTAGATGTATGCTAACTAGGCTATGCATGACAAGATTTCTCTTAAAATAAAATCAATCGTAGCTCACCATAACATGTACAAAGATAACATAACTGAAACCTGACACACTTGCACATGCCACTCCTAGGGTACGCCTCACTTGGTTGCCTCGACGTGGTCATTGAGTATAGGGTGTTTTAGAGGTCGCCCTCTTGTCTAAAGATCAAAGTTGCCTCGAAACGGTTGCCTCGATAAAAAATGATCTAAGACATTAGGGTTACCGCTAAGGCGTCCTACCATTCCTTTAGTGACCATACATGTCCCTAAAATCGAATTGACCCGAAAACTCCAACGACGGTGCTACCTACTTCTCAATAGTGGGATAATACTGTCTAAAGGACATTTACACAACTTAATTTCTTTTGAGTAGGTAGAGGTTCTCAGGTACTTGCTCTTTCAAAACAAAAATACTTTTCGCACTTACACTTTTCATACAAAGTTTTCAAACAACACTTCATATACTCTTGAGGACTGATACAAGAGTTAAATCGAAGTTTTCAAACAAAACTCTTTTCAAAACCCACAAACACAAGAAAAGAAAAACATTTTGAAAACATAGTGAGCAAGTACCTAAGAGCCCGTGGATAACCACGGATAGAAAGGGTGCTAACACCTTTCCTTTCTATAATCTACCTCCCGAACCCGAGAAACATCTCGAAAAGGAATTTTGTTGTGCTTTTGTCCTTTCCTTGTTGGAGAAAATAAAAGACGGTGGCGACTCTTGCTTACCGCGACAATTTGCGAAAATAAACGCAAACGCGAACCAGCATTTCAAAATAGTCTGTTCTATTTCCACCGATCACAGAACTGGCGACTCTGCTGGGGATTATTATAAGTGAGGTGTACCTTAGGATTAGATCACCATGTTTTCAATTGTATGCTTTGTGTGCTTTAATTTTGTGGGCTTGTATTGGAGTTTTATAGATCCTAACCCGGATCTAGGAATACCCTTTAGGTAAGTAGCAATAAACTGTGAGGGACCTGTCCGGCGTAGACCGACACGGGTGAAGCAGTAGCTACGTTGGTGTGACACCTTAGTCTGTACTGATATCCCTTGTGTTGGAACGAGGAGAATATGGGTCTTCTGAGGAGTCATTAAGCACCAACTGACCTTAGCACCTTAAATTGACCAACTTGGCCATAGAACAGTAGCAGTATGCTACGCTCATTGAGGCTAAACTCTCGCGATGGTTCCGGCCGCAAGAAAAGGTTGCCAAACTGGAATTATGACCGATCGAGGGTAGTCAGTGATATTGAGATCCTCTAGAACCCGGTTACTATTTTTAGGACAGGTCTTAACCCACTGAAACTGAAAGAGGGTAGTACCTAAACTTCATGCTGGCCTGAAATCTAAGGGCTCTGTTGTGTGACTTGTGTGCCCTTACCATGTTTGCCTTTTGTGAATACTTGTGGTGTGCCTTTACCATGACATCATAACATCATAACATCATAACATTGCATACATCCTGCATAAGGACTAACCCATTTCAAGGATCTCAAGGGTTTGTGATGCAGGTCATGATGAACTAAATGTCTAGCAAGGGGCAAAGGGGATTTATTTTCCTCTAGCCAAGGTTGTTTGGAGATCAAGACATGATAGCTTGAGTCAGGGGCTATGACCCACTCGATATGGTGAGCTTGACTCTTGAAGAAGGACTCTCAACAACATGAAGTTCCTTCAATCAAGCTGCAAAATTCAAATTCTAACAGTTTCTTTGTTTACCTCGCGAGGTCCTTGAAAACATTGCATACATAAATCATACGCATGTCATTTCATCATATGCATAACAGGTACCCTTTTTACAGGTCACTTATCTTCTTCGTTGTTTATTTCAGCAATCATCATGTCTACTGAACCTTCCACTGAACAAGCTATCAAGGCCCTCCAGGCCCAGAACGCCCAGTTCCAAGAGTTGGCTATGAGCCTAGCCCAGGGTCAACAGGATTTGAAGACTCTGATTCTGAAAGAGAGGAAGAAGAAGAAGAGGACCGTCTTGTTCAACACTGGACGCAGATTTGGGAATGAACTGCAGAATGAGGTTGAGCTGACTACCTCATCGGTAGGAAAAGACAGTCCACAAGAGAGAAGGGTTCCTAGCCCAGTAGTCTCCGACAACGAGACGGATTATAATGAAGAACAGTACCCTCCTACTGAGGATAGGTACAAACAGCTGGAGGACCGCTTGAGCGCCATGGAGATACAGAATGTGCCCGGGTTGGACTTTGGAGACCTAGGCTTATCCTCTGGGGTGGTGATTCCCCATAAATTCAAGGCACCTGCCTTTGCCAAATATGACGGAGCTTCCTGCCCAAAGTTGCACCTCCGGTCTTATGTAAGAAAGATCCTGCCTTACACCGCTGACAAGAATTTGTGGATCCATTTCTTCCAGGATAGTCTTTCAAGGACTCAACTTGAGTGGTTCTATCAGCTGGATGGAGCCAGTATCCGTAACTGGGAGGACTTGGCTACTGCGTTCTATAAGCAGTATCAGTATAATTCCGACCTTGCTCCTACGCGTACCCAACTCCAGGGTATGTCAATAGGGACGGGTGAAGGATTTAAGGAATATGCTCAAAAGTGGAGAGACCTGGCTGGAAGGGTGCAACCACCGTTAACTGATCGGGAGCTTGTTGATATGTTTTTGGGGACCCTGTCTGGTCTGTTCTTTAACCATTTGATTGGAAACTCTTCAGCCGGGTTTACAGACCTTATCTTGACTGGTGAGAGGATCGAAGCTGGTATCAAGTCTGGGAAGATACAAAAAGGTGCCTCCTCGAGCACTGAAAAGAAGTCGTTCAAGAAAGAATCTAGTGTTGTCTATGGTTCAAGGAGACCAAATAGATCTGAACACCGCCAAGCTGTCAACACGGTGGTTATTTCAAAACCTGTTGGGGCTCCTCAGCATCACAACCAACAAAGGGGTGAGAGACCTAGAAGGCAATTCACTCGACTCAGCATGACCTTGTCCCAGATATTACCGCAGTTGCTGAAGACCAATTTGGTGACTCTAAGGGAAGCTCCTAAGAATCCCAACACAACATCTCCAAAGTACAATCCTAACGCCCGCTGCGCTTATCACTCTAATAGCCCGGGGCATAATACGGATGATTGCTGGACCTTGAAGAATAAGGTCCAAGACTTGATTGATGCAAAGGAGGTTGAGTTTGAGGCGCCCGAGAGGCCTAATGTTGTAACAGCCCCCATGCCCAAGCATGGAGTAAATGCTATTAGGGATGAAGATGACGTGGAGGAATCTGAATTCGACAGCTGGATCTACCCTACAACTAACGGTGGACCAAGCAACTGGACAGCGAAAGACTTCGTCCCTATTACTTTTGTTACTCAGTAATGAACTCCTTTGTTTTGAATTTGTAACAGACAATATTGTGAAACGTTATGGCCCGGTGTCTTACCCGGGACACCGCAGCTTCATTTGTGAGGGCTTTTGTGTGTCATTTTCATATATCATTAATAAAAGCATTGGACGTTTTTTGCATTTCAAATATTGCGCTCTTTGTCTTTCTTTATTCTATATTGCAAAACAGCTATTTACACACACTCACATATACAGGTCCCAATCCACACTGGTAACGACTCTGCTACTGCCAGTTATGACTTCGAAAATCTGATCAACTTAGCCGAAGACGAAGGTGAAGATGATTGCGAAGTGCCTGGTGAGCTTGCAAGACTGTTACTCCAAGAAGAGAGGGCCATTCAGCCACATGAAGAGCTAGTGGAAACGGTAAATCTGGGTACTGAGACAGACAGGAAGGAAGTCAAGATCGGTGCAAATCTGGAGCTCAGCGTGAAACAACGGTTGATTCAGATGCTGCATGACTACGTGGAAATCTTTTCCTGGTCTCACGAAGATATGCCTGGGTTGGATACCGACATTGTGGTTCATCACCTTCCTACTAAGGAAGAATGCCCTCCGGTAAAACAGAAGGTTCGCCGTATGCGCCCAGAGATGTCCCAGAAAATCAAGGCTGAGGTTATAAAACAATTTGATGCCGGTTTTCTAGCAGTGACTTCTTACCCTCAGTGGGTTGCCAATGTGGTTCCAGTGCCTAAGAAAGATGGTAAGGTCAGAATGTGTGTTGACTACATGGATTTGAATAGGGCGAGTCCTAAGGATGACTTCCCTCTGCCTCACATCGACGTTCTGGTTGACAACACTGCTCAGCATAAGGTATTCTCCTTCATGGACGGTTTCTCCGGTTATAATCAAATAAAGATGGCTCCTGAAGACATGGAGAAGACCACTTTCGTTACTCAGTGGGGCACCTTTTGTTACAAGGTCATGCCTTTTAGGTTGAAAAATGCTGGGGCAACGTATCAGCGCGCCATGGTTGCTTTGTTTCATGACATGATCCATCATGAGATTGAAGTATACGTCGACGATATGATTGCAAGGTCCCAAACTGAGGAGGAACACCTTGACCATCTGCAGAAGCTGTTTGACCGATTGAAGTTGTACAAGCTAAGATTAAACCCGAACAAGTGCACCTTCGGGGTGAGATCTGGAAAACTACTAGGTTTCGTTGTAAGCGACAAAGGTATTCAAGTGGACCCCTGCCAAAGTGAAAGCCATACAAGAGATGCCAGTTCCCAATACAGAGAAAGAAGTCAGAGGCTTTCTGGGACGACTGAATTATATTGCCCGATTCATCTCACACCTGACTGCTACTTGTGAACCAATCTTCAAGCTACTGAAGAAAGATCAAGTAGTGCGTTGGAACGATGAATCTCAGGCCGCTTTCGAAAGAATCAAAGAGTATCTCCAAGAGCCATCCATTCTTATGCCACCGGTTGAAGGGAGACCTCTAATCTTATATCTGACAGTACTTGACAACTCAATGGGATGTGTGCTGGGTCAGCATGACGAGTCTGGCCGAAAAGAGCATGCTATTTATTACCTTAGCAAAAAGTTTACCGACTGTGAGACCCGATACTCACTGCTCGAGAAAACTTGCTGCGCTTTGGTATGGGCTGCTCGCCGGCTGAGACAGTATATGTTGACTCACACTACTTTGTTGATTTCAAAAATGGATCCAATCAAGTATATCTTCGAAAAGCCTGCCTTGTCCGAAAGAATAGCAAGATGACAGATGATCTTGACTGAATATGACATCCAGTACACGACTCAAAAAGCAATCAAGGGAGTTGTATTGGCAGACCATTTGGCACATCAGGCAGTGGATGATTACCAATCTATGAACTTTGAATTTCCAGACGAGAATATCATGGTAGTGACTGATTGTGAAATACCTGGACCGGATGAAGGACCTGAGGAAGTATCCCGATGGTCTATGCACTTTGACGGAGCCTCAAATGCTTTGGGTAACGTCATTGGCACCATGATCATATCCCCTAAAGGCTCTCATACTCCGATCACCGCCCGACTATGTTTCAACTGCACCAACAACATGGTGGAGTATGAAGCATGCATTATGGGTCTTCGAGCTGCAATTGACCTAAGGATCAAGTTTCTGAGTGTCTTCGGAGATTCCTCTCTCGTGATCAGTCAGATCAAAGGCGAGTGGGATACGAAACACCTAAATCTTATTCCTTACAAGGAGTATGTGTTGACGTTGCTGCCCCATTTCGAGGAGATAACCTTTGAACACTTCCCAAGAGAAGAAAATCAGTTGGCAGACGCGCTAGCTACGATGTCTTCTATGTTCAAAGTCAAATGGGACAACGAGGCTCCCCGGATCATCATTTAGAAATTGGATGAACCTGCACATTGATGTGATCTTGAGACCGAAGAGGTAACAGAAAAGCCTTGGTATCATGAAGTAAAGAGGTACCTTGAAGCTCAAGAATACACCGAGGGCGCATCCGTCAATGACAAGAAGGTTCGCGGCAAAGTTCTTCCTCAGCAATGACATTCTGTACAAACGTAACCATGATTCAACCTTACTGCGTTGTGTGGATAAGATTGAAGCAGAAAGGATCATGGCAGAGCTACATGAAGGTACCTTCGGAACTCATTCCAGTGGGCATACCATGGCAAGGAAAATCCTTCGGGCAGCATATTACTGGTCTACAATGGAAGCCGACTGTTATCAACATTCTCGGACGTGTCACAAGTGCCAGATCTATGCTGATAAAGTGCACATTCCTCCAGTTCCTTTGAACGTCTTGACAGCACCTTGGCCTTTTGCAATGTGGGGCATTGATATGATTGGCGAGATCAGACCTACGACATCCAACGGGCATCGTTTCATCCTGGTAGCGATTGATTACTTTACGAAGTGGGTTGAAGCAGCTTCCTTTGCCACCGTAACCAAGAACGTCGTGGCACAGTTCATTCGGCACAACCTGATCTGTCGATACGGTGTACTAGAGAGGATCATTACAGATAATGGTACCAATCTTAACAACAAGATGATTACTGAGCTCTGCGAGTAATTCAAGATACAGCACCATAATTCTTCTCCCTACCGGCCGAAGATGAATGGGGTTGTAGAAGCAGCTAACAAGAACATTAAGAAGATTGTGCAGAAGATGACAGTGACCTACAAAGATTGGCACGAGATGTTACCATTTGCTCTTCATGGGTACCGTACCTCAGCACAGACGTCAACAGGGGCAACACCCTATTCCTTGGCATATGGCATGGAGGCAGTCCTGCCCATTGAAGTTCAAATACCCTCTCTTCGGATCATGAAGGATGCAGGTTTGAGCGAAGACGACTGGATCCAGACCCGGCTTGATCAATTGAACTTAATCGACGAAAAGAGACTCACTGCTATTTGTCACGGTCAGACGTACCAAAAACGGATGATCAAGGCATTTAACAAGAAAGTCAGACGACAAGAGTATCAAGTCGGGGACCTGGTAATCAAGCGCATCATTCTACCTCAAGGTGATCCCAGGGGTAAATAGACCCCCACGTACGAAGGGCCATTTGTGGTCAAGAACATCTTCTCAGGAGGAGCGATGATTCCAACCACCATGGATGGTGACGACCTTCCTCACCCCGCCAATGCAGACATAGTAAAAAGATACTACGCATGATTAAAGACCCGCTAGGTCGACTGGCCTAGGCAAAAATAAGGGCTTCCCGGCGAACCAAAAGGGTTCGGGCAAAAATAAGGGATAAAAATAAAAAAATCTGTACACCCGGCAAGTCGAAAACCTGAAAAGGCGGCTTGGGCAAAAATGGGTATCCCGGTGGACTGAAAACCCGAAAGGGCGGTCCAGGCAAAAGTTAGGGATAAGCGTAACACTATGTCTCATTGGATCACCTCGCATTCGGACTTCGGTATCGACTAGCAGGCTCAGACGACACCAATCAATCAGATTCATCTCCAACTAAACAGCAAAGTGATGAGATGCTCGAAGATATAAAGGAAATAGCAGAGTTGGAACCCAGTGGGATTATTCACATAGTTGTTTTGTTTCCTTTTCACAAATTGTATAAACTCTATTTTGCTCGGCGGCGTTCTCTTACTAGGACGTCAGCCTCTTGTACAAAAAGCGCCTATTTTCAAGCAAAATTCAAAATCAATACAAGCTCATTTTTCAGACAAATTGCCAATTGTTTTTCCTTTATCTGTTTTGTTTTGCAACGAACGTCCAATGTTCATTTTTGATATATGCATTTGACATTAATTTCTGTTCATAAATATTTGCATGCGAAACAAAGGACTAATTACGGGTGACATCAGAAGTAGGGGCAATAAGAATTGTCTAAGCAATCTAGTTGCTCTGTCCACCAAGGTACCAAGGTAGGTTCGGCTGAAGAATATGACCAAGATACCTTCACTCCCCAAGAGTAAGACAGTAATGGAAGCTCTCCCCACTGAGACCTGCAATCATGAACGAATCAGCAATACTCTCCCCAAGCAGAGTCAATCTACCATCAGCCCTAAAAAAAGTTGGGTATCCCCAGTAGATCTTAATATTCTCCAGCGGAGTATATAGATATTCCTTAGCAAGCATCCCCGACAGTCTTATTATTCCTCGACAGAATATAAGAATGTTCCCCGGTGGAATACAAGATACCCCCAGTGGAGCCATTTCCCAACGCAGTCTAAAAAAGCTTCCCCGCCAGAGGTGAATCATCTTCCCCAGTAGATTCTGGAAGCTTGTCCTCTGCAGAATACAAATATATCTCCCCGACCATATTCAGAAGGTTATCCCCACAAGAGTCTAACTGGGTTATCCTCAGCGAAGTTCTTTCTATCCTCAACGAAGTTCTTTCTATCCCTAGTGGAGTTTATCATCAAAATCCCCAATAGAGCTTATCAACGGAATCCCCAGCGGAGTTATCGTTAAAATCTCAGCAAGGCATCTCTTCCCACAGAGTGATTCCCTGCAGAGTAATATCTTCACCAGTTTATTTCCCAACGGAGTTATACTCTCCCGCAAGTTTATCATCTTCGTTCATCATCCCCAGCGGAAACAAAGAATCCAACTCTATTCTCCAGCAGCTCCGGGATTTATTTTCTCTAGCTAAAACATCACATTCCCATACATCATGATACATGCATCATGTTGTACCCCAAAATTTTCCCTCTCATTTCATCAACATTTTCTCATCACAAGACCCTTGGAGCTCAAGATCAAGTTAGGGTTTACTCCGCTCAAGACTTCTCCTTGTACTGCTGACTCAAATTAGGGCTTGAGTTTGCACAAATATGTTTTGACCTAAAATGCCCAAAATGACTTTCATGCTTCATGTTGGACTCACAAGTTTATCCATACCAAGTTTCAAGCCTTGATTCCAATCTTTGCCCAGTCAATTGGACAGTTGACCTAGAAATCAGTTGTATTGGGGAAAAAGTCAACTGTGGTCAATTGACAGTCAAACCTCATGATTTTTGACCCACATCAACATTATGAACTCATATGGACCATTTGATCAAGTCTGGATCACAATTCCACAAGAAATTTGATCAGATCACCAAAAGGGCAAAATGGTCATTTTTAGGGTTTTGACTGCACAAAGGCAATTTTTGACTGTTTGACCTGGCCAATGGCAAACCAAGCTCACATATGGACTCAAGGATTCAATGGCATGGTTTTGACACATTCAACAAGTTCAAAAGATTCCAAATGCACAAGATTGACAAATGAATTTTCCAGTCAACTGATCAAAATTTGACTGTATACTGAAAAGTCAAACTTTGACTTTTTGGTCAAAATCAAGTGCCAAGATTCATTTTTCATCAAAACATGTCAAATTGTGAAACTTGTTCATCAAGAAACCAAAAATTACAAATTAGGGTTTGAAATGAAGAAATTTCATAACTTAGAAATTTTCTAAGTCATGAAATTTCCTAATTTTTTCCTAACTTTGTCCCATTTTTTCATCAAGATGTATTTGGATTCAAACAAAACTCAAAACATGAAAGTTATAGTCCATTTCAAAATCTACAACTTTGATTCACAAAGTTTCCTCAAAAGAAGCTTGTAGCTCAAGTTATGAATTTTGGAATAGGGGTGCAAAACATTCTTAACTTAGAAATTTTTTGACCTATTTTAGGCAGGATTTTTGTCTAACTTCATGGCCACTTTTCACATGCTTCCACTTGTAATTTCAACTTGCATTACAAAGACGGATTGTAGTACACATTCCAAGCTTTCCAAATTGTCCAAGAACTTCTCAAACACCCTTGTGGTTAGGGAGAATCGAATTTGTAAAGATGGGCAAAAGTCACTTTGTTCATAAGAATAATTTCATGTACATAACATTGGCATTTTGAACTCAGCTTGCACAAACTAGATTATAGGCCTTTTATCTCATCCACACTCAATAATTTAATGCATATCCTTTGTGTTCATGTCTTGTTTTGTGTATTTAACCATTACATACAAGATTAAGCCATATATGGAAAAAGCAATTTTGCCATTCTTGTAATTAAAGAGATACTTTATGTCAAAAAGCAAATCAAAGAAGTACAAGTAGATCTTTTGGGCACAAGATTATGGACTAATCCCACTGATCAAGGAGTGAAAAGGCAGCATGCTTGAGGGGCCTGTAGTAGCCTATAATCAAGTTGACAAACTTTGCTTAGATAAGAAGAAACTTTGCAAAACTAATCCAACATTCACTTCCTGCAAGCAAGAGCCTAAACAAACTTTGTCCACACATTTCATACTCCCTAACTAACTTGAAGCACGACCAAACCATCCCTGAAACTCCCTCATTCCCAGAAACACCATTTTTCTGCAAGAAACAGAGCATTCTGCATTTTAACTTGGCCAGTTCATTTCCCTCGTGCGTTTTGGCTTAAACCTCTTCATACACACTCCCTACCATCCATTGAAGTTATTCCAAGCATTGAACTGGAACTGTAACATCCATAACCAAGGTTGCCATTTTCATTTTTCATCTGTGCAAGTTGACTTCTATAGCTCGATTCAGTAAGATTCAAAGCAAGCCAAGCATAGAGGAAGCATCCTTGGACCTCAGGCAAGCTGTACAAATCTTCAAATTCCATTGAAAGTGCCTCCATTGTTGTACACGATTCAAGCTGAACAGGTAAAAGTTTGAACTTCTATCTCTCTATCCAAGCATATCTAGGCTTAGGTTTGTGAAGAAAGTATGTCCTACTCATGGCCCTGAAGCTACCCATATCATTACTTTTCATTTATGTTGTGTGTGCTGAGAGAATTTTGAAACAGAACATTTGAAAAAAGCTAGGTCAGGAATTGGGGGAGGAGAAATTCTCTCTCATTTCTAAGAGTTAGAACAACTTCTTTATATGTTTTAGAATCGTGACTTGATGCTCTATAACATTGATGTTGTAAGTTTTTGTTGAAAGTCAAAGAATCAAGAGATAGCAGTTGGAGAAGGAAACGCGCGTTTTTCTGTTTGAAAGGTTGCTGGAGGTTGAAGACAAGCCCCTTGGGTTGGTCCTGACTTATTTTTCTGTTTGCACCACTATTTCCCACATACACCCCCTTGGTCCATTGTGTGTTATTTTTATCATTTTTTATTTTTTTTCTTTTTGATTCTGACTTGTTATTTTTTGTCAAAATATAAAAAACATTAAAAATATTTTTCACCTTTTTTTGTATTTATTAGGCATTTATTTGTTTTATTTGATATATGTATGTAAATAAATATATATATACTTTTTATTTAAACCCTAGAAAATAATACCAAATATTCTTTTTTAGTCCTTATTTTTTATTTACCTTTTTGAAAACATTTGCTTAAAATACACTTTTTTTTGTAAATAATAAATATTTTATTTTTTGTATATATTTAGTATAGTTAATATATAATATAAATACTTATATATTTATTAGAATATTTAGGATAAAAAATACAAAAATAATACATTTTTCATTTTTTATTAATATTTAACCTCAAAAATTACTTTTTACAATATACTTCTTTTTATTTATTTTTTGTGTATAATTAATAAATATTGTATATAATAAATAATAAATACTTTTTAGGAAATTAGGGTTTTGCCCTAAAAATGTGAAAATGTCCAAAGTTAACCTTTTTTTATTGTTTATAGGTCACATGAAAAATACTTTTACATACACATAAAAACATTTTTGTGCATAATACGTTTTACATTTTTTTATTTGTATTTATTCAATTATTGTATAATTAAAATAGCTTGTATATTCAATTTGGATGTAATAGTTTAGATTTAAATTTCTTGCTAAATATCCCCCATTTGAACATTTGTACCCCCCCATCCCATAATTATGTTGTAATAATTTAGGATTTTATTTTCCGCATTTTAAAGCTTTCTAAATATGTCATGATAGACTTAGGGTTTGTATGCAAAAAATCAAACAACAAATAGCTTGACTAAACAAAAAGACAAAAAAGCATGAAAATGGACAACACTAATCACACTTGCACCCTTAGGGTTACTCCACTTGTTGCCTTCAATAATGGGCCATGTTGCATGTTGAGTTTCTTTGGAAAAACAAAACAAATCAAATGATCATAGTCCCTCGATGACGCTTTCGAAAGTTGCCTAAAAATGATCAAGTCCCTTAAAGGAAAAATTGCCAAAGACACTTGGCACTATTGCAATCATGGTCTAAAACGATGACCCGCGCCCGTCCCGTTAACATCCTAACACAAGATTGTCCACCAAATGCAATGGTGGAACAATACTGTTAAAAGGGTTAAAACATATGAAAGATCTTTGAGAAATTTAGGGTAGATAGCTCTTGGTTACTTGCCCAATCTTGCAAAACAATCCTTGCCATTTTTCAAAACACACTTCACAAACACAAACTTTCAAAACCTTGAAACATCTTTTCAAAAAGACAAACACCTTTTGTAAAACATTCGAGTAAAGAATTGTTACAAGGGTTGCCTAGACATGGCATCTTTTTCAAAACATTTTCAAACCCACACACAAAGCACCATTTCAAACAATTGAAAGCACCATTTCAAACAATTGAAAATGCAAGGCAAGTGATCTAAGCAAGTAACTAAGAGCCCATGGATAACCATGGATAGAAAGGGTGCTAATACCTTCCCTTTCTATAATCTACTCCCCGAACCCAAGAAAACATCTCAAAGGTTTTTGCTGTGCTTTTTAACCTTTCCTTAGGATAAAATAAAAAGTCGGTGGTGACTCTTGCTAAACCGAAACATTTGCGAAAACAAACGCAAAACCCAAGTCAGTTCTCCCACCGTATCACAGAACTAGCGACTCTGCTGGGGACACTTTGAAAGTGGAGTAACCTTAGGGCTTAGATCACCCTTTTGCATGACTAATTGTTTGCTTTGATTGCTTTACATCTTGATTCTCTTGTTTGGGCTTGAAATCCTACACCCGGATTTGGGGAAACATTCATAGATAGCAATAGGTTGTGGAAACTGTGCGGGGTATACCGACACGTTTGAAGCAATAGCTATATTAGTGCGACATATTTGTGAGTACCGGTAACCCTTGAGTTCAATCAAGGAGAGTACGGGGCCGCTGAGTGATGTCACTAAGCACTAATGACCTAGAACCTTACCTGACCATCTTGGCCTTTCATTAGGGGTAGTGAGATGACCGGCTTTGGTGCAGTCCGAAGTTGGTAGATACTGGATACTACACTCATTGAGGGTTGTTTTCTTGGAATATTTTGGTCGCTAGTTAAGTGGCTAAACCAAAACAATGAACATGGAAAATAATCCAATGATATTGAGCTCCTTAGAACCCGATTACTATTTATAGGACAGGTTTTTAAGCCAACTTCACTCAAGAGGGTACTTACCTATGAAACCCATGCAAGCCTGAAACTAGGGTTTTGTGTGATTTGCTTGTACATGTGTTTGTGCATACATCATGAACATCATAAAGCATCATATGCTTTCACTAACCATTTCAAGGGTTTGGATCTTCATATTTGTTCTTGTTTTGTAGGTCATGGAAATTCTTCGCAGGAAAACTATCCAAGTCAACCTTGTGAGAATCCCTCCTCAACTTAAGGAGCTCACATCCAGAATTCCCGAAAGCTCTCCCTTCAGTGAAAGACATGGTAGACTGCTCAGCCTAGTCAACACCAACATTGAAGAGGACATGGTAAAGGTGTTGTTCCAGTTCTTTGACCCCCTTCACCATTGTTTCACATTCCCCGACTATCAATTGGTGCCCACTTTGGAGGAATTTTCTCAACTCTTGAGAAATCCTATTCTTAATCAACTACCCTACAACGGTACGGAAAAAGAACCAAAGCCTGAAGATGTTGCTCAAGCACTACACTTGCAACCATCTGACATCAAGGGGCATTGGGAAACTAGAAGCGGTGTCAAAGGCTTCTTGGTAAAATTCTTGTTTGAGAAAGCACAAGAGTGTTGGAATTCATTGGATCTACAAGCCTTTGAAGAAATTGTGGCACTCCTCATTTATGGGTTGGTCCTGTTCCCAAATCCTGACCAGCTTATAGATGTCAACACCGTCAAGATCTTCTTATCCAGGAATCCAATACCAACATTGCTTGGGGACATCCTTCACTCATTTTACACACGAACAATGAGAAAGAGGGGTGTTCTCATGTGCTGTACTCCTCTCCTTGCAAGGTGGTTTATTTCGCACCTTCCACAATCTGTCTTGAAGAATGACCAAGGCTTAAGGTGGTCGCAACGGTTGATGACCCTTACTCACTCTGATGTGCATTGGTGTTCTCGGTCCAGAGAAAATGTCATCATCGTCGATCATTGTGGAGAGTTCCCTAATGTTCCATTGCTTGGCATTAGAGGAGGCATTACCTACAACCCTTGTCTAGCTTTGAGACAATTTGGATATGCACGGAGGGATGGCCCTCACGACATGTTGATTCCTGACCTAGTTTTTGACTTCGACAACGATGCGCAAGGACTTCGCCAAAGATTCATCAGAGCTTGGAGGATGCCTAACTAGGTAGACAGCAAGACACTGGGGCACAAGAACTCCATCCCTCTTGAGCCTTATCTCAAGTGGGTACGAACCCGAGCCCAGAGTCTAATGATGCCTTACCTTCATGTTCTCCCTGTGATTAAAGAGCCCGTTAAGGAAGGAGAGGTTCCCTACACCATCCTATATCCTGACATGCCAACATCATGGGAGGAGATGCAGAAGAGTTGGATCCAACTCAAGGAGGAACGAAATACTTTTGAAGCCAGCTTCTACGCCAGTGAGAAGAAGGTTTTGGAGCTTACCCACCGACTCCATGAGGAAGAGACCCTTAACACCTACATCGCACCAAAAAGGATGCGCAACGTCTTTTTACCTTGAGAAGTTTTTGTAATATTTGGCCCATGGGGCATTTATGTACTAACAAAATTTCTTCTTAATATGACGTGTGTTCTTTTTGTCTACAACAATTGTGAATTTCTAAATCCTTGAATGCATTGCATAAATAAGCATATCATTCATCATGCGCATAAGCAGGTCTCCACATCAGGTTTCCTTATCTTTCTGCTGTTTATTTCAGTAAGATGGATCTCGAACAGACGGTCAAAGACTTGCAGTCTCAAAACTCACAGTTTCAACATCTCCTGATGACCTTGGCAAAGGGTCAGGAGGATCTAAAAGTCCTGCTTGGGAACAAAGAGTAAGTGAAAAAGAAGAAGAAAAGAGTCAGGGTGGCTACCCTAGGAAGAAGGTTTGAGGGTGAAGCCAGAAGAGTTCTTGAATTTCCCCCTACGTCTGAAGAGGGAACCAGTAAAGGAAAAGGGGCTACGGTACCTTCCGAATCCGAAGCTGAAGAAGAAGAGGCTGAAGAAGAAGAAGACTACTCAGAGCAACAATACCCGCCCGCCGATGATAAGTACAAAAACTTGGAAGACAGGTTGGCAGCTATGGAGCTGCAGAGAGTTCTCGGCTTGGATTTCGAAGATTTGGGATTAATTGCTGGAATTGTGATCCCCCCGAAGTTTAAAGTGCCAATTTTTGCAAGATATGACGGGCTGTCTTGCCCAAAAATGCACCTAAGGTCGTATGTCCGAAGAATCCAACCTCACACTTCCGACAGAAATCTTTGGGTACACTTCTTTCAAGATAGCCTGTCTGGCACTCAGCTAGACTGGTTTTACAAGCTGGAAAGGTCAGAGATACATAGTTGGGAGGATCTGGCAGCTGCTTTTTATCGCCAATATTAGTATAAATCTGACTTGGCGCCAACCCGTACTCAGCTACAGAGTATGGGGATGGCCTCAGGTGAGGGATTCAAGGAATACGCCCAGAAGTGGCGTGATCTGGCCGGAAGAGTGCAGCCACCTCTTTCTGATAGAGAACTTGTTGATATGTTCCTGGGGACCCTGTCTGGTCCATTCTTTAACCATCTTATCGGTAGCTCTTCCGCATGGTTTACTGAATTAATTCTGACTGGCGAGCGGGTAGAAGCCGGTATCAAGAATGGGAAGATTCAGAAGGATGCCTCTGCATCTACAATTGTTAAGTAATCATTTCCAGCGAAGAAGGAAACGGTTGTTGTGTACTCTCAGAGAAGAGCGGGGAAGACTGAGCGCCGGCCGACTGTGGGGGCCGTGATGATCCAAAATCCATCAAATGATCATCCTCGTTATAACCAGTCCAGACCAAATCAGAAACGGGTGGAACGGCCACAACGGCAGTTCACCCGCATCAATATGACGTCAGCGCAAGTGCTTCCCCATCTGTTGAAATTGAATCTCGCCACTATCAAAGAGGCACCAAAAAATATGAACACATCCTCTCCGCACTATCATCCCAATGCTAAATGCGCCTACCATTCTGACAGTGTCGGGCACGACACCAACGATTGCTGGGCACTTAAGCATAAAATTCAAGACTTGATAGAGGCGAAGGAGGTTGAGTTCGATGCTCCAGAGAAGCCAAACGTAATATCTTCCCCGATGTCGAAGCATGGTCGAAATGTTCATGCTATTGAGGAAGATCTGTATGTTTCTGATGTCAATGACCTGATGACTCTGTTGTTAACAATCAAGTTAAATCTGTTAAGGGCTGGGATTTTCCAAGGATGCAAAGAAGACTTCTACTGTTGTTACTCTCTACCAATCAATTGTCCATTACTGAAGAAAGGCATTCAAGGCCTAATGGACAGTCAACAAATTTTGTTTGAAAAAGTTCCTGCTATTCCAACCCCTACTGAAGATGTTTCAATTATCACCATTCACGCCAATCTTTCCAAGGCCGTCAAAAAGCCTGTTAAGATTACATCCGCTACAAAGTCTGTTCCTCTGAAAATAACTATGCCAAGGCCTGTCCCCTACAGTTCTGAAAAATCAATACCATGGAATTACGGTGGAGAAATCTACTACCATGGTATTAAACAAGTTGAAGTAACCGAAGGAAGCTCTGATGAAAAAGATGCCAGCATTGGAAAAATTGCCGGCACAAGCAAGATCACCCGAAGTGGGAGAATATTTTCTCCAGAGATTGCCCCCCCAAAGGCAATCTTTGGACCCTCATCTGCTGCCAAAGTTATTCCTGCACCAATAAAACTTTCCGCTAGAACCTCATTGATTGAAGATGTTGTTATTCCTGTTGTTGTCCCTCCTAATTCTGTTGATAAGGGGAAAGGGATCCAAGATGAGCTCGTCAGGACGAGGGCTCAACCTTTGGTCATCCCGGAAACCTCTAAGAAAGAGATGAAGGAGATCTTGAAGATAATTAAAAAGAGTGATTATGACGTGGTAGAGCAACTGGGGCAAACCCCCTCGAAGATCTCCATGTTAGCATTACTGCTTTGTTCTGAGGCGCACGCCAAAGCATTGATAAAATTCCTGAAAACAGCCCATGTGCCCCAGGAAACCTCTGCCGACCAATTCCAAGACTGTGTAGCCAGTCTTACATCAGACAACGATTTAGGTTTCTCTGATGCTGACCTAACCTCAAAAGGAAGAAAGCACAACGACGCCTTACATGTGTCAGTAGAATGTCGAGGAACTACTCTGGCCCATGTTCTGGTCGACACTGGTTCTTCTCTGAACGTGCTGCCTAAGAAGGCTCTCGACCGATTGGACTGCGAAGGCTTGGAACTAAGGCCAAGTAATATCATTGTAAGGGCGTTTGACGGATCAAAGAGAATGGTACATGGGGAAGTAGACATTCCCATTAAGGTTGGCACAGAGGTGTTCCCCTCAAATTTCTATGTGATGGACATCCATCCGTCATACTCTTGCTTATTGGGGAGACCATGGATACACAATGCTGGGGCAGTCACCTCTTCCTTACATCAAATGCTGAAATACCCTGTCAAAGGAAAGATCATAACCGTGCACGGTGAAGAGGAATATATGATCAGCCACCTGAACTCCTTTCGGTATGTAGAGGTAGAGGGTGAATTCATTGAGACGCCATTCCAGCACTTTGAGGAGGTCTCTCCTGAAGTGGTAGTAGCAAAAACGGTAGCTGAGGTACCAAAGTAGATGGCCAGGATGGCATCTCTAAAGGACGCGAAGGCTGCAATGAAGGAAGGAAAGAGCTCAACATGGGGGCAGTTGCCGGATATTCCTCACAAAACAGACAAGTTTGGTTTAGGATTCACTACTGCGGGGCAGAAAGCTATGCGCCGCTCAAAAGTTGAAAGAACGCCCATCAAGATCTCTCCTTATGGGATCAATGCTTTGGAAGGTGAAGACGAAGAGGCCAACATTGAAGATTGGATCTACCCAACCATCGAAGGGGGACTACGCAACTGGGAGGCAAAGGACTTTGTCCCCGTTACTTTTATTAATCAGTAACTATCTGTCAAACATTTCCTGTGATCTGTAATAATTACTTTTGAACAATCCGTACACTACTTTTTCACCTCATGCCTTGCCCGGGGCATGTAGGTCCATTTGTAAGGGTTTTGATTATCTTCATATCCATATGCCATGTTTAATGATTCATTGGACGTTTTTCATTGATAAACTGTTGTGTTCATTTTCTTTCCTTTTGCATTTTTTGTTTAAGGATGGTTATCCCTTACACACACCCACACTCACAAATGCAGGTACCCATCCACTCTGGATTCTATGGGTGACTATTCTGCTATGTCCTTCAATAACTCTGAAGATCTGGTCAATCAGGCTGAGTATGAAGATCACGAAGGTTGTGAAGTACCAGGAGAGCTAGCCAGGCTTTTACAGCAAGAAGAAAGGGCCATCTTGCCTCACGAAGAGTTGTTGGAAACTGTCAACTTAGGAACAGAGGAAGACCGGAAGGAAGTACAAGTGGGTGCCAATCTGGAACCAAGTGTCAAGGAGCGCCTAATACAACTGTTAAATGAATACGTTGAAATCTTCGCCTGGTCTTATGAAGACATGCCGGGTTTAGAAACATACATCGTGGTTCATCGTCTCCCTACAAGAGAGGATTGTCCACCGATCAAGCAAAAAGTCCGCCGAATGAGGCCCGACATGTCTGAGAAGATCAAAGCAGAAGTGATGAAGCAATTCAACGCTGGCTTTCTGGATGTTACATCCTATCCACAATGGGTTGCTAACATCGTGCCAGTACCTAAAAAAGACGGCAAGGTCAGGATGTGTGTGGACTACCTGGATTTGAATAGGGCTATCCATAAAGATGATTTTCCGCTACCGCATATCGACATTCTGATTGACAACACAGCTCAGCACAAGGTGTTTTCCTTCATGGATGGATTCTCGGGCTACAACCAGATTAAAATGGCCCCCGAGGACATGGAGAAAATAACCTTTGTTACACAATGGGGTACTTTCTGTTACAAGGTGATGCCGTTCGGACTGAAGAACGCAGGGGCAACTTATCAACGCGCCATGGTAGCTTTATTTCATGATATGATACATCATGAGATCGAAGTTTACATAGACGATATGATAGCTCGGTCACAAACAGAGGAGGAACACCTTGAACACCTGGAAAAGCTGTTTGCCAGGTTGAAAGAGTACAAACTCAGGCTGAATCCAAGTAAGTGTACTTTTGGAGTTAGGTCTGGTAAACTTCTAGGGTTTATTGTCAGCAACAAAGGCATCGAGGTCGATCCAACAAAAGTGAAAGCGATACAAGAAATTCCTGATCCCCGTACTAAAAAGGAGGTTAGAGGGTTCTTGGGGCGCTTAAACTATATTGCCAGATTCATCTCTCATCTGACTTCTACCTGTGAGCCAATTTTCAAATTATTAAAGAAAGATCAGGTAGTCGTATGGAACGACGATTGCCAAGCTGCTTTTGATAAGATCAAGGAGTATTTGCTAGAACCTCTTATTCTGATGCCACCCGTCGAAGGAAGACCATTGATCATGTATCTGACCGTCTTGGATAACTCAATGGGGTGTGTTTTGGGCCAGCTTGACGAGTCTGGTCGAAAAGAGCATGCTATTTATTACCTTAGCAAAAAGTTTACCGACTGTGAGACTCTCTACTCACTGCTCGAGAAAACTTGTTGCGCTTTGGTATGGGCTGCTCGTCGACTAAGGCAGTATATGCTGACTCATACCACCTTGCTGATTTCCAAAATGGATCCTATCAAGTATATCTTCGAGAAGCTCGCTTTATCTGGAAGAATAGCTAGATGGCAAATGATCCTAACTGAGTATGACATCCAGTACACCACTCAAAAAGCTATAAAAGGGAGTGTACTAGCTGATCATCTAGCTCATCAAGCTATCGAAGATTATCAATCCATGAGATTTGACTTCCGAGACGAGGACATCATGAATTTGGACAACATTGAAGGTAACGGACCGTATGATGGACCTGAAAAGGGATCTCGATGGACCCTGTACTTTGATGGTGCTTCAAATGCACTTGGAAACGGTATCGGTGCGGTACTCATTTCCCCGGAAGGTTGTCACACGCCTTTCACGGCTCGACTTTGCTTCAGCTGTACAAACAACATGGCTGAATATGAAGCTTGCATCTTTGGTCTCAAGGCTGCTATAGACTTGGGGATCAAATCTTTGATCGTATTTGGGGACTCGGCTTTGGTTGTCAGTAAAATCAAAGGAGAGTGGGATACCAAACATCCTAATCTTATCCCATACAAAGAACATGTCCTGACATTGTTGCCTCATTTCGAGCAAATTACCTTCGAGCATTTCCCGCGAGAAGAGAATCAGCTAGCAGATGCTCTGGCTACAATGTCTTCCATGTTTAAACTCAACTGGGATAACGAGGCTCCCCAAATCACCATCGAGCGAATGGATGAACCTGCGCATTGTCACGAGATTAATACCGAAGAAGTAGTGGAACAACCCTGGTTTCACGAAATCAAAAGGTATCTCCAGACTAGAGAATATCCCGAAGGAGCTTCCGTAAATGACAAGAAGTTCCTAAGGAAATTTGCTGTCAAGTTCTTCCTGAGCAATGGCATCCTCTATAAGTGCAACCATGATTGTGTTTTACTCCGATGTGTAGACAAAGCTGAAGCATAGTTAATCATGACCGAGATGCACAGAGGTACATTTGGCACTCACTTGAGCGGGCATACAATGGCTAATAAGATCCTAAGGGCAGGCTATTACTGGTCTACCATGGAAGCAGATTGCCATCAGCATTCTCGTACTTGTCACAAATGTCAAGTCTACGCTGACAAGATTCATATTCCTCTGGTTCCTCTCAACGTACTGACAGCTCCTTGGCCATTTGCAATGTGGGGCATTGACATGATTGGAGAAATCAAGCCCACGGCATCCAACGGACATCGCTTCATCCTGGTTGCCATTGACTACTTCACCAAATGGGTCGAAGCAGCTTCCTTCGCCTCTGTTACTAAAAATGTGGTTGCCCGCTTCATCAAGCAAAACCTCATATGCCGGTATGGTGTTCCAGACAGGATCATCACAGACAACGGTACAAATCTGAATAATACTATGATCACTGCATTGTGCGAATAGTTCAAGATTTATCATCACAATTCATCTCCCTATCGGCCGAAGATGAACGGTGTTGTTGAAGCTGCGAACAAAAACATTAAGAAGATCATTCAGAAAATGACAGTCACTTACAAGGACTGGCATGAGATGTTACCGTTTGCTCTGCATGGATACCGTACGACGGCACGTACTTCAACCGGGGCAACCCCATTTTCTTTGGTATATGGCATGGAAGTTGTCCTGCCCATGGAAGTTCAGATTCCTTCTCTAAGGATTATGAAGGATGCAGGTTTGAATGAAGATGATTGGATTCAGACCCGACTTGATCAACTCCATTTGATCGATGAGAAGCGACTCGCTGCTGTCTGCCATGGTCAAACGTATCAAAAGCGGATGATCAAGGCTTTCAACAAGAAAGTCAGACGTCAAGTATATCAAGTCGGAGATCTCGTAATCAAGCGAATTATCCTGCCGCAAAGTGATCCCAGGGGCAAATGGACTCCTACATACGAAGGACCATTTGTAATCAAGAGCATATTTTCTGGTGGTGCAATGATCCTGACCACCATGGACGGCGACGATTTGCCGCACCCTGCGAATGCAGACATAGTCAAAAGATACTACGCATAAAATAACCCGACAAGTCGAAAACCCGAAAGGGCGGCTTGGGCAAAAATGGGCATCCCGGTGGACCGAAAACCCGAAAGGGCGGTTCAGGCAAAAATTAGGGATAAAACAAAAAAAAATCTGTACACCCGGCAAGTTGAAAACCCGAAAGGGCGGCTTGGGCAAAAAGGGGTTTCCCGGTGGATCGAAAACCCGAAAGGGCGATTCAGGCAAAAGTTAGGGAATTAAAGCGTATGACTATGTCTCGTCGGATCCCTTTAAGGACAATCTCTTCATCAAACAGCTCCAAGCTTCTGATCAATCCAGTCATCGGCAGACGAAGCATTGAATGGACAGATACTCAGAGTTGTGAAGGCTATAGCAGAATGGAATCCCATGGAATTGTTTCACATAGCCATCTTTCTTTTGTATAAATTTTTCAATATTTACGACGACATCCTCTTACTAGGATGACTGTCTCCTTTGTACAAATATACTCATAGAAAGTTAATACAAATACTTTTCCAAATGCAGAAATTTGCTTTGTCTTCCTTTTACTTTCCTACACTTATGTTTTATTTGAGAAACGTCCAATGTTTTGTTAAATAGGCATATGCATTTGAACATAATCATTTTCCTTACAAATCAAGAAGGATGATTACTGATAGGCCGAAGGTACAGGTAGATATCTCGATGCCCTTTCAGAAGGGATCCTCAACAGAGAAAGCTTTCCCAACACTGATTTCCCCAGCCAGAGAGCCTTCTAGAACTCAATTCCCCTCAGAATTAAAATTCAGTATCCCCAGTGGAGCCTTAAAATTTTGAAAATCCAATCCCCAGCGGAACTAAAATTTCCAACCATCAATCCCCAGCGGAACCAAACTAGTGAACCTTCTCCCCACATAGATACTTCCCACCAAACTAGGGATGCTCAGTCTTACTTCTCCAGCATGAGTCTATCAGGTTCTGAACTCCCCAGTAGAGGTCAACAGAAATTCTCTTACCCTGCAAGTCACCAAGGAATTCCAATTCCCCGCAGTGGTCCTAAGATCCCTCAACGATTGAAGATCTTGTGTTCCCCAAGCAGAATGAAGACTCTCATTCTCAGTTCCTCACAGGATATTCAGATATTCCCCAGTGAAGATCTCCTCAGGACAGGAATCCCCAGTAGATTGGTATACAACCCAAGCTCCCGATTCTCCAACAGTAGTCAACAGAGATGTCTCCTCTTCAGCAATCAAAGATTCTTGCCTTCCCCAGCAGCAGTCAAGGAATTATTTTCCCCGGAAGCAGTCAAGATTCTTTTATATCCAGCCATCCAGGATTCATCTATCCTCAGCAAGACAGCTCATCAGCTTACATGCGCATTTATCACATTCATATCATAAACATGGATATGACATATATTGCATCATACATTTCATGCAACATAATTTTGTGTTTAGCTAACATTTCGTCCTTTTCAGGATAAGAACAAAAGGCTATCATTAACAATTATTCAAGATGCAGTTTTACACGGACTCATCATCAGGAAACCCTACACCGGTTCCTTCTCCACTTCAAGACTTCTGAAAATAGTTCACGGGTTCTCCAGTAACGGATGTTAACCTATCGCTTGTTCAGATTCTTCTCAAGACTTCTGAAAACAGTTCACGGGTTCTCCAGTAACGGATGTTAACCTATTGCTTGTTCAGATTCTTCTTCAAACTTTTGAAAACAGTTTACAGACGCTTCCCAACAACGGATGCTGCTCTATTACTTATTCAACTTCAAGACTTCTGAAAACAGTTCACGGGTTCTCCAGTAACGGATGTTAACCTATCGCTTGTTCAGATTCTTCTCAAGACTTCTGAAAACAGTTCACGGGTTCTCCAGTAACGGATGTTAACCTATTGCTTATTCAGATTCTTCTTCAAACTTTTGAAAACAGTTTACGGACGCTTCCCAACAACGGATGCTGCTCTATTGCTTATTCAACTTCAAGACTTCTGAAAACAGTTCAGGGTTCTCCAGTAACGGATGTTAACCTATCACTTGTTCAGATTCTTCTTCAACTTCTGAAAATAGTTTACGGATTCTCCAGTAACGGATGTTAATCTATCGCTTGTTCAGACTCAAGACTTCTGAAACAGTTCACGGGTTCTCCAGTAACGGATGTTAACCTATCGCTTGTTCAGATTCTTCAACTTCTGAAAACAGTTTACAAATTCCTCCCAACAACGGATGTTAATCTATCGCTTGTTCAGACTCAACTTTTGAAAACAGTTTACGGATTCTCCAAACACGGATATCAATCCATTTGCTTATTCAAAACCCCCAGTTCAGAGATGTTCCAAAAAGGACACCTTTCTGATACTCATTCCAGATGGCATCTTTAAGCCCATCCCCGACAAGATTCTGTCACCCCTCTAGATGGCATCTTTAAGCCCATCTCCAAATGGCATCTCTAAGCCCATTCCCGCATCCATTGTTCTGACGAGTGCAAATTTAAGGGCACTCTAGTGTCCAATCTTCTTTTACCTTCGAGACGCGAAAGGCAAACCTGCCAATCTAACTCTTCAGGTGCAAGAAGATTGAACAAGGGCAACTGTTGTACCCCAAAATTTTCCCTCTCATTTCATCAACATTTTCTCATCACAAGACCCTTGGAGCTCAAGATCAAGTTAGGGTTTACTCTGCTCAAGACTCCTCTTTGTACTGCTGACTCAAATTAGGGTTTGAGTTTGCACAAAGATGTTTTGACCTAAAATGCCCAAAATGAATTTCATGCTTCATGTTGGACTCACAAGTTTATCCATACCAAGTTTCAAGCCTTGATTCCAATCTTTGCCCAGTCAATTGGACAGTTGACCTAGAAATCAGCTGTATTGGGGAAAAAAGTCAACTGTGGTCAATTGACAGTCAAACCTCATGATTTTTGACCCACATCAACATTATGAACTCATATGGACCATTTGATCAAGTCTGGATCACAATTCCACAAGAAATTTGATCAGATCACCAAAAGGGTAAAATGGTCATTTTTAGGGTTTTGACTGCACAAAGGCAATTTTTGACTGTTTGACCTGGCCAATGGCAAACCAAGCTCACATATGGACTCAAGGATTCAATGGCATGGTTTTGACACATTCAACAAGTTCAAAAGATTCCAAATGCACAAGATTGACAGATGAATTATCCAGTCAACTGATCAAAATTTGACTGTATACTGAAAAGTCAAACTTTGACTTTTTGGTCAAAATCAAGTGCCAAGATTCATTTTTCATCAAAACATGTCAAATTGTGAAACTTGTTCATCAAGAAACCAAAAATTACAAATTAGGGTTTGAAATGAAGAAATTTCATAACTTAGAAATTTTCTAAGTCATGAAATTTCCTAATTTTTTCCTAACTTTGTCCCATTTTTTCATCAAGATGTATTTGGATTCAAACAAAACTCAAAACATGAAAGTTATATTCCATTGCAAAATCTACAACTTTGATTCACAAAGTTTCCTCAAAAGAAGCTTGTAGCTCAAGTTATGAATTTTGGAATAGGGGTGCAAAACATTCTTAACTTAGAAATTTTTTGACCTATTTTAGGCAGGATTTTTGCCTAACTTCATGGCCACTTTTCACATGCTTCCACTTGGAATTTCAACTTGCATTACAAATACGGATTGTAGTACACATTCCAAGCTTTCCAAATTGTCCAAGAACTTCTCAAACACCCTTGTGGTTAGGGAGAATCGAATTTGTAAAGATGGGCAAAAGTCACTTTGTTCATAAGACAATTTCATGTACATAACATTGGCATTTTGAACTCAGCTTGCACAAACTAGATTACAGGCCTTTTATCTCATCCACACTCAATAATTTAATGCATATCCTTTGTGTTCATGTCTTGTTTTGTGTATTTAACCATTACATACAAGATTAAGCCATATATGGAAAAAGCAATTTTGCCATTCTTGTAAAGAGATACTTTATGTCAAAAAGCAAATCAAAGAAGTACAAGCAGATCTTTTGGGCATAAGATTATGGACTAAACCCACTGATCAAGGAGAGAAAAGGCAGCATGCTTGAGGGGTCTGTAGTAGCCTATAATCAAGTTGACAAACTTTGCTTAGATAAGAAGAAACTTTGCAAAACTAATCCAACATTCACTTCCTGCAAGCAAGAGCCTAAACAAACTTTGTCCATACATTTCATACTCCCTAACTAACCTGAAGCACGACCAAACCATCCCTGAAACTCCCTCATTCCCAGAAACACCATTTTTCTGCAAGAAACAGGGCATTCTGCATTTTAACTTGGCCAGTTCATTTCCCTCGTGCGTTTTGGCTAAAACCTCTTCATACACACTCCCTACCATCCATTGAAGCTATTCCAAGCATTGAACTGGAACTGTAACATCCATAACCAAGGTTTCCATTTTCATTTTTCATCTGTGCAGGTAGACTTCTATAGCTCGATTCAGTAAGATTCAAAGCAAGCCAAGCATAGAGGAAGCATCCTTGGACCTCAGGCAAGCTGTACAAATCTTCAAATTCCATTGAAAGTGCCTCCATTATTGTACACGATTCAAGTTGAACAGGTAAAAGTTTGAACTTCTATCTCTCTATCCAAGCATATCTAGGCTTAGGTTTGTGAAGAAAGTATGTCCTACTCATGGCCCTGAAGCTACCCATATCATTACATTTCATTTATGTTGTGTATGCTGAGAGAATTTTGAAACTGAACATTTGAAAAAAGCTAGGTCAGGAATTGGGAGAGGAGAAATTCTCTCTCATTTCTGAGAGTTAGAACAACTTCTTTATAAGTTTAGAATCGTGACATGATGCTCTATAGCATTGATGTTGTAAGTTTTTGTTGAAAGTCAAAGAATCAAGAGATAGCAGTTGGAGAAGGAAACGCGCGTTTTTCTGTTTGAAAGGTTGCTGGAGGTTGAAGACAAGCCCCTTGGGCTGGGCCTGACTTATTTTTCTGTTTGCACCATTATTTCCCACATACACCCCCTTGGCCCATTGTGTGTTATTTTTATCATTTTTAATTTTTTCTTTTTGATTCTGACTTGTTATTTTTTGTCAAAATATAAAAAACATTAAAAATATTTTTTCACCTTTTTTTGTATTTATTAGGCATTTATTTGTTTTATTTGATATATGTATGTAAATAAATATATATATATATACTTTTTATTTAAACCCTAGAAAATAATACCAAATATTCTTTTTCAGTCCTTATTTTTTATTTACCTTTTTGAAAACATTTGCTTAAAATACACTTTTTTTTGTAAATAATAAATATTTTATTTTTTGTATATATTTAGTATAGTTAATATATAATATAAATACTTATATATTTATTAGAATATTTAGGATAAAAAATACAAAAATAATACATTTTTCATTTTTTATTAATATTTAACCTCAAAAATTACTTTTTACAATATACTTCTTTTTATTTATTTTTTGTGTATAATTAATAAATATTGTATATAATAAATAATAAATACTTTTTAGGAAATTAGGGTTTTGCCCTAAAAATGTGAAAATGTCCAAAGTTAACCTTTTTTTATTGTTTATAGGTCACATGAAAAATACTTTTACATACACATAAAAACATTTTTGTGCATAATACATTTTACATTTTTTTATTTGTATTTATTCAATTATTGTATAATTAAAATAGCTTGTATATTCAATTTGGATGTAATAGTTTAGATTTAAATTTCTTGCTAAATATCCCCATTTGAACATTTGTACCCCCCCCCCCCCCCCCCCCATCCCATAATTATGTTGTAATAATTTAGGATTTTATTTTCCGCATTTTAAAGCTTTCTAAATATGCCATGATAGACTTAGGGTTTGTATGCAAAAAATCAAACAACAAATAGCTTGACTAAACAAAAAGACAAAAAAGCATGAAAATGGACAACACTAATCACACTTGCGCCCTTAGGGTTACTCCACTTGTTGCCTTCAATAATGGGCCATGTTGCATGTTGAGTTTCTTTGGCAAAACAAAACAAATCAAATGATCATAGTCCCTCGATGACGCTTTCGAAAGTTTTCTAAAAATGATCAAGTCCCTTAAAGGAAAAATTGCCAAAGACACTTGGCACTATTGCAATCATGGTCTAAAACGATGACCCGCGCCCGTCCCGTTAACATCCTAACACAAGATTGTCCACCAAATGCAATGGTGGAACAATACTGTTAAAAGGGTTAAAACATAGGAAAGATCTTTGAGAAATTTAGGGTAGATAGCTCTTGGTTACTTGCCCAATCTTGCAAAACAATCCTTGCCATTTTTCAAAACACACTTCACAAACACAAACTTTCAAAACCTTGAAACATCTTTTCAAAAAGACAAACACCTTTTGTAAAACATTCGAGTAAAGAATTGTTACAAGGGTTGCCTAGACATGGCATCTTTTTCAAAACATTTTCAAACCCACACACAAAGCACCATTTCAAACAATTGAAAGCACCATTTCAAACAATTGAAAATGCAAGGCAAGTGATCTAAGCAAGTAACTAAGAGCCCATGGATAACCATGGATAGAAAGGGTGATAATACCTTCCCTTTCTATAATCTACTCCCCGAACCCAAGAAAACATCTCAAAGGTTTTTGCTGTGCTTTTTAACCTTTCCTTAGGATAAAATAAAAAGTCGGTGGAGACTCTTGCTAAACCGAAACATTTGCAAAAACAAATGCAAAACCCAAGTCAGTTCTCCCACCGTATCACACATCATATCACATAATCTCATTTATGTTGAGAACATCATTGCTTGATCCATATCATGCATTGCATACGACTGACCTTTACCTTTCAGGAAAGATGCAATTAAATTCTCAACTATGTCAATGGAGACAAAACCAGATTAATCGATTCCTAAAGATTTTTCTGATGCTAATCTAGTCAAAGGAGACAAATCCAATCAAAGGAGACAAATCTATTCAAAGGAGACAAATCCAGTCAAAGGAGACAAATCTAGTCAAAGGAGACAAATCTAGTCAAAGGAGACAAATCCAGTCAAAGGAGACAAATCTAGTCAAAGGAGACAAATCTAGTCAAAGGAGACAAATCTAGTCAAAGGAGACAAATCCAGTCAAAGGAGACAAATCTAGTCAAAGGAGACAAATCTAGTCAAAGGAGACAAATCCAGTCAAAGGAGACAAGTCCAGTCAAAAGAGACAAATTCAGTCAATGGAGACAAACCAGTTAAATCGATTCCTAAAGATTTTTCTGAGGCAAAGCCCGTCAATGGATACAAAATCAGTTAAATAGATTCCTAAAGATTTTTCTGAGGCAAAGCCAGTCAATGGAGACACAATCAATTCCTAAAGATCTTTCTAAAGCCAGTCAATGGAGACAAAACCAGTTAAATCGATTCCGAAAGATTTTTCTGATGATAACCCGTCAATAGATACAACCCGTCAATAGAGACAACACCCGTCAAGAGAGACAACCCGTCAATAGAGACAACACCCGTCAATGAAGACAACCCGTCAATGAAGACAACCCGTCAATAGAGACAACACCCGTCAATGAAGACAACCCGTCAATGAAGACAACCCGTCAATGAAGACAACCTGTCAACGAAGACAAAACTACCTACCAACAATCTCCAGGTGGCATCTGTAAGCCCATCCTCCTATCCATCATCTCTCCAAATGGCATCTGTAAGCCCATTCCCGACATCACATTGCTGATACTACACCATGTGAGTGCAAATTTCTGGGCACTTCAGTGTTCAATCATCTTCCACCTTCGGATCACGAAAGGCACACAAGCCAATCTACATCCTCAGGTTTAAGAAGATTGAATAGGGACAACTGTTGTACCCCAAAATTTTCCCTCCCATATTCCTCAAGATTTGTCAAGAATAATCTTCAAATTGCTCAAGATGGCTCAAGAGGTAGACAATCAAACCACCTCCTAAGACAGCTGAAATTAGGGTTTTAGTTCTTTCAAGGAATTTGGGGTTTTCAATGGTTCAATCAAGTCTCATATGCCTATATATACTCTCAAGCACCTACATGCCAAGTTTCAAGACTCACAGTGCCAATTTGCACAGTCAAAAGCCCCATTTGATCCACAGTCAACTACAAGGGCAAAATGGTCATTCTGCAGTCAAAAGTCAGAATTCTTGGTCAACATCTTATTTTGAGCTCACAATCATCATTTGATCAAGTCTTGATCATGATTCCACAAGAATAGCTCAAAAATCATCAAGATGCAAAAAGTTACTATTTTTGGACAGTAGAAAAGTCAATTGTATCTTGACCAGGGCATAACTTTTTCATGGTTTGTCAGAAAAATTCCATCCAATGCTCATTTTTAAGGGGATGCAATTTCCTACAATCCACCTTCACACTCCAAGTTCAAGAAATGCTCTCACAAGAAGTTACCAATTTTTACATTATAGGTCAATTTCAAAAGTCAACAAAAGTACACTTTGAGTCAAAGGCCATAACTTGAGATTGGTAAATCCAAATGACATGGGACCAAAGGCATTGGTTAGAGGACTTCAAGAGCTTTCCAAAATGTCCAAGAACATGGTCATGTGATCAAAATTGAGCAAGTTGTGCATTGGGGAAGTTGGGAAATTTTCATGAATTTGCAAAAGTCAACTTTGCTCAAAACACCTTCTTTTTGCTAATGGGCCTCAAATCTCTTCTTGAAACTTCACCCAGGACCTATGCACGACCCATCAAGCTTAATTGAATTTATTTTCTTATTTTTATTGATTAATTGGATTTTTAATTAATATTAATTCATTTAATCAATTTAAATCATAAGAAAATGGAAGATTTGTTTTTTAAATCTTTTGTGAAGCAAATCTGATCAAAACATGCTGGAAAATTCGTGCACAAGTCAAAGATACAAAAACATCCAATTTTGGCAACTTTGTTCAATCATGAAGAATCAAAAATATTTGATTTCCAATCAAAGATTTAAACATCAATGCAATGGATATTGGCCCAACTTTTTGACCTAATTTGTTTCCCTTATATGCAAGCAAGCAAACCCTGACCTAGTGGACGATTGAAAGGCTGCAGAAACAACCATACAGTTTCAAGAATTTCCAAGAAAATTAAAAACTTGTTCTTGCATTCTAGGGCGATTTAAGGGTTTTTGTTGATTCAAATACATTGCAGGAGGTTCCAGGAACGTTTTGCAATCAAACTCAGGCATTAAAGCTCAAAGAATCGTCATATACAGAACCACAGTTTGCCTTTCTTATTCAGAATTATATATCTTGATTCATGCGCATTTAACATGTTTTTTTGGTTGATTTGCATTGCTAGAGACTGAACAAAGCTAATGGAATGATTTAATTGAACCATAGCACCCTGAATCGGAGAATGCCATGACTGAATTTTTAGGGTTCTTGAGCTTTCAATTAGGGCTTTCTAAACCAGAGAAAATTGGTACCAGTGAGACACATGGTTGAGATCGTGAGACCAAGACGAACAAGACCAATACCTCGCAAAATATTTATGATCACTGTGGTTCTAATCGCTATTTTTCGTGCAGATAGATAGTGGAGGTTAAAAACCCCCGCTATCTGATTCTAATTATGCAGAAAAAACGAAGAAGACGATGATGTGTTGACATACCATTGGACAATTTGAAAAGCGCGCGTTATCTTTTGTTTTATTACAGCGTATTGATTATTTTCATATATAATTATTGCTCTTTATTTTAATAACAGTTGAAGCAGGTGGTTGAGTGGCAAGCATGCTGGCCTGGAAGCATTGGGACCTGGGTTCGAGTCCCAGGTCCCCCAAAACGTTTATTTCATTTTTCTTCACATATTCACATGCAGATTTCCAAAGGTAGTCCACCATGCACCTCAAATATCAATGCGCCATGTGGCTTCAGGCATAGATCCAGTGGACATGAGTGGGAGATCACCATATGCCTTAGTCAATGAGCGTGCAGGGAGTCCAGAAAAGTCAAACAGAATGGATGTAGTGGGCCTTCAGAATTGCTCTTGTCACTCCAGAATTGGGCCCAACACCCCCCTTCAAGTTTATTTCTTTTCTTTTCTTTTTTATTTTCTTTTATTTTAATTATTTATTATAATTATTATTAACATTAACAAATTAATATTTATTTTCATAATAAAAATCAGAAAAACATAAAAAATATAATATTTTTATTTATTAAATTTAATTATTTATTTTGTAAATAAATACTAACATAATTAATTTAGTTTTTTTAATTAGGTTAATTTTAATATTTTCACAATAAATAAAATTAATATAGAATTAGGGTTTTTGATAACTTTTAATCATTTTATTTTTTATTTATTTCCTTGAGACATTAAAAAACCCAAAAATATTTCATTTAATTAATTAATTAGCCTAGGTTTAATTTAATTAAGTGCAAAATAATAAAGATCTCTTTCTTTCTCAAAAAAGGGTCAAAACCCTAAAAACTCTCCGATTCAATTTCGCTCGCGCGTATGTTTATTTTATTCATGTTTTGATCCATATTATGTATTTGCTCCGAGGATGTAATAGCTTTAATTAGGACTTTTTATCGCTTTTATTTATCTTTCCCGCAATTTACTTTTCAAGGGTTGTTTTTGGCGATGTAAATACCCGACGCCTTGTAATAGCTTAGCTTTATTTTCCGCAACTATTAAACTGCTAGATGTATGCTAACTAGGCTATGCATGACAAGATTTCTCTTAAAATAAAATCAATCGTAGCTCACCATAACATGTACAAAGATAACATAACTGAAACCTGACACACTTGCACATGCCACTCCTAGGGTACGCCTCACTTGGTTACCTCGACGTGGTCATTGAGTATAGGGTGTTTTAGAGGTCGCCCTCCTGTCTAAAGATCAAAGTTGCCTCGAAACTGTTGCCTCGATAAAAAATTATCTAAGACATTAGGGTTACCGCTAAGGCGTCCTACCATTGCTTTAGTGACCACACATGTCCCTAAAATCGAATTGACTCGAAAACTCCAACGACGGTGCTACCTACTTCTCAATAGTGGGATAATACTGCCTAAAGGACATTTACACAGCTTAATTTCTTTTGAGTAGGTAGAGGTTCTCAGGTACTTTCTCTTTCAAAACAAAAATACTTTTCGCACTTACACTTTTCAAACAAAGTTTTCAAACAACACTTCATATACTCTTGAGGACTGATACAAGAGTTAAATCGAAGTTTTCAAACAAAACTCTTTTCAAAACCCACAAACACAAGAAAAGCAAAAAAATTTGAAAACATAGTGAGCAAGTACCTAAGAGCCCGTGGATAACCACGGATAGAAAGGGTGCTAACACCTTCCCTTTCTATAATCTACCTCCCGAACCCGAGAAACATCTCGAAAAGGAATTTTGTTATGCTTTTGTCCTTTCCTTGTTGGAGAAAATAAAAGACGGTGGCGACTCTTGCTTACCGCGACATTTTGTGAAAACAAACGCAAACGCGAACCAGCATTTCAAAATAGTCAGTTCTATTTCCACCGATCATAAAAGGTGATTACAATTATTTATCATATCACTACAAGATTAAATTATACTCCCTCTTACAGGAAAACATGGATCGGGAGTACTAAGGCAGTTGAACTTGTGTACGGTAATTGGGAGGAATCGTACAAAGAACTTTCATGATTTTTGGTGGCACTCAAATATTATGCTTCGGGAACTGTTATAATTTTGGAGACACTCCCAGCATTTACCCTAGACAAAACTCGTGTTAGTGGAAATGGAATATTTCATCAATTGTTCTAGGAGTTTGAACCATGCATCAAGGAACATTACTCATGGCAGTGGCACAAGAAGGGAACAATAATGTTTTTCAGCTTGCCTTCGCTCTAGTTAAAGGTGAGACAGGTGGTACATGGAATTTCTTTCTGAAGAATCTCCAATTACACGTTGCTCCTAAACCCAACCTTTGTTTGATTTCAGACAGACAACCATCGATTGCAAGTTCATACAATAACCATGATAACGGTTGGCAGGATCCCCCTTCAACACATGTCTATTGCATTAGACATATGACACAAAACTTCATGCTCCATATCAAAGACAATACACTTTGAAAGAAAGTTATTAATGCAGGGTATGCCTTAACATAACCATCATTCCGACACTATCACGAAGAAATCCGGTTGGTAAACTCAGAAGCATTAAGGTGGATCGATAACATTCCAGTGGAGAAGTGGACTCTGGCATTTGACAATGGTCAACGATGGGGCCACATGAAAACAAATTTGGTGGAATCATTGAACTCTATATTCAAAGGCATCTGAAACCTACCAATTACTGCTTTGGTTAGAGCAACATATTTCAGGATGAGGTCATTGTTTGACACAAGAAGTTCAAAATGGAGGGAAGTGTTACAATCAGGGCAGTTGTTCAATAAAGGCACAATAAAAACATTTAACGAGGAGGCTGCGAAAGGTGTCACCATGTTTGGTCATATTAAAGGTTGCTTCAGTGTACAAGAGACAATGGATCATAATGAGGGGAGGCCAAGGGTATATTATCGGGTCGAACTAGATAGAGGTTGGTGTTATTGCCTAAAGTTTCAATCATTTCGCATGCCTTGCTCTCATGTTATAGCGGCATGTTCGCTTGGATCTAATAGAACATATATCCCTTGTGTACACAGTAAATAGTGTTTTAAGTGTGTACATCAATACCTTCTCCGTGTTGGCAAAGGAGGATTATTGGCCTGCTTATCAAGGGGACATTGTTTGGCACAATGAACAAATGCGACGGAAGAAAAATGGGCGCTTGAAAATCACTCGTATTAGAACTAAAATGGATACGACCAACAAAATGATAAGATTGTGCAGTACATGTCGTCTTTCCGGACACAATCAGAAAAATTGTCCGAATATTGGGTCTAGCTCTACAACCTAACTTTTTCATAGCAAACTTTTTGGAGTGTTTAATTTGTTGTACGCAATATATTTCAATTTAAATTCAGATTAACATTTTGTGTTCAATTTATCATTTGATAACAACAACTTTCACATAATGACACAAAATATTACAACACCACAAACTCAGGACAACAATACAACAACATGATAAACAGATAAACAACTAAACAAATCATAATAACTAATAGATAAAAACCATCAACACAATATCTTCTGGTCCAAGCATCATCATCATGACATCGTCAGTGAACAGTGGTGCTATGATATTCTCTTTCTACCTTCAGTGAAAGTTGGTAGGTCACCTTCAGTGAAAGTTGGTGCTTGTTATCTTTTTTCTACCTTCAGTGAACGTTGGTAGTTCATCGTCAGTGAACGACGGTGCTATGATATTCTATTTCTACCTTCAGTGAAAGTTGGTAGGTCACCTTCAGTGAAAGTTGGTGCTTGTTATCTTTTTTGCTACCTTCAGTGAACGTTGGTAGTTCATCATCAGTGAACGGCGGTGCTATGATATTCTCTTTCTACCTTCAGTGAAAGTTGGTAGGTCACCTTTAGTGAAAGTTGGTGATTGTTATATTTTTGCTACCTTCAGTGAACGTTGGTAGTTCATCATCAGTGAACGGTGGTGCTATGATATTCTCTTTCTACCTTCAGTGAAATTTGGTAGGTCACCTTCAGTGAAAGTTGGTGATTGTTATCTTTTTGCTACCTTCAGTGAACGTTGGTAGTTCATCTCCAGTGAACGACGGTGCTATGATATTCTCTTTCTACCTTCAGTGAAAGTTGGTAGGTCACCTTCAGTGAAAGTTGGTGATTGTTATCTTTTTGCTACCTTCAGTGAATGTTGGTAGTTCATCGTCAGTGAACGGCAGTGCTATGATATTTCTTTTCCTTCTACCTTCAATGAACATTGGTAGTTCATCGTTAGAGAAAGGAGGTGCTATGATATTTCTTTTCCTTCTACCTTCAGTGAATGTTGGTAGTTCACCGTCAGTGAACAACGGTGCTATGATATTTCTTTTCCTTCTACCTTCAGTGAAAGTTGGTAGTTCATCGTCAATGAACATCGACGATTCTTTTCCTTCTACCTTCAATAAACATTGGTAGCTCACTGTCAGTAAATGTCGGTATTGTTATTTCTTTCCCCTCTCTTCCCTCAGTGAACGTTGGTAGTTTCTCCTTCAGTAAAAGTTGGTGTATCCTTTGACTTTTTTATCATCCTCTATGAGTCAGGTCTTTTGATCCACCAGTGATTTATTTTCCTGGTCGGGTTTTTCTTTTTTTTTCTTCTTTTTTTTCCTTTGTACATCCCCAGTGGTGTTTTGCGTCTCTTTGATTCTGTTCATATGCATTCATAAGCATTGCATGGCATCTTAGGGCCGAAAATAGGGTTTGTTTTATATTTAAGTATCTTCAATCGCGGCGACATGAAGATTTTTAACCTTCGTATCTCCGGATAGAAGAAACTTAAATAAGGGCAGTTATTGTACCCCGATTTTCCCCTTAAGATCCCTTCATCATACCATGTTGATTCAATCACAACAAGATCACATTAGGGCTTTTGGTTTTCCTCCCTATCTTTAGCTTTGCTCTTTGAGGAATCACCAAGAACCTTGACTTGTTTTCTTTTGTGATCAAGAATATTTTATCTTTATTTTCCTTTTAATTAATAAAATACAATGTTGGTTTGTTTTACTTGTTAATAATGTAGGTAAAAGCAATGAGGCTTAGCAAGTTGCTCTATGGGTTCATGAGTTTATTTCCATGCCCTAGTAAATAAATGTTGAGAAGTCCAAACCTCACCAGTGAAGTTGTTTTGTAAGGGATGGCATGGCAAGGTTATTTTGGTTCACTACATTTCCAAGTTATCAAGATTGATTCAAAAGTGCAAGGGGTTGATTGAAGAAGTTGTCATGGTTGGACAAGGCCTTGTTCCCATTGGTCACAAGTGCATATTTCTCTAAATTCTCAAGATACGGAAGTGGTTTTGGTGGCTATTAATTCTCATTTTCATCCTAAATAACTTCTATTTACAAATAAAGAGTGTTGGTACAAGAAGGTGGTTCAAAATTGTCAAGGTTCCTCAAATCATTTTCTTGATCTAGGAGCTAGGGTTTTAAACTTCAAAGAAGTATATCTTGCTCATATTTTGGTATTTTTGAGTGATTCCAAAGAAATCCTTCTCTTCAAATGGTTATTAACAAATCACTTCAAAATTTTCAAGGAGTTTTCATGTGGAAGAAACTTGATGATGAAGAAAGATTACAAGTCCTCCAGATGAACCCCCAATTTCTCATGTGTGACTTCAAATGATCATAACTTGGTCAATTTTTATCTCCTAGAGCCCACTCTTTTTCCATAATGATCTTGAGGATGTGAATTTTATTCTTATTTTATATGCAAAGTGAGGAAATGTATGGAAGATTCCCTAAGGATACAAAAGATTATAGGTCATTTCATGATTTTTTGCCAACTTCAACAATTCATAACTCTCTCTCAATTTTTGGATATTTTGAATGGTTCAAGTTTCAAAGTGTCATTTAAGAGGTCTATTTCATGCCATCTTTTTTGGTCAAGAGCAAATTCCAAGTGGAAGGCCATGTTTAGATGCAAAACATTATAGGTCACTTTTGAAGAAAAATTTGAAATATTTCTAAGTATGGAAAGTCAACCCTTTTTCTCCAACTTTGACTCAATGCAACTTTCAGCTCAAACATCCATTTGATTTCATTCCTTTTCCATTGTAAAGCTTGTAACATCATCTTTCTAAAGCATCAAGAATCATGCCCTAAGACCCCTTGAGTTGAGAATGCCATTGATTTGAACTTGGTAACTTGAAACTGAAGTTTCTTCAAAAGTCAAAATTTGAAATCATTGATTTAGCTTCTAAACACTTTGTTTCTGCGCATTTTTGCCTCTAAACATGTTTAGTGAACTTCCAGAAGTGATTAGCACAGCAAAACGCGCGTTTTGGATGAGTTTTGATCAAATTAGAAGTCACACTTTTCTTGTTTGAAACTTCACACGATTTCCCTCCAAACTTCATCATTTCACATGCTTGGACATTCCATTTGATTCCATATAAATAGAGGGTCATTCCTCATTCATTTTCTCAAGCTTGGATAGTCAGAATCACCCTGCCAAACTTGTTCTATAACTCAAATTTCTGCAACTTTGAAATTTGTGTTCAAGCCTTTCTCAATCCAACTTTTCTAACAATTTACCTTCCTTGATCTTCCCTGAAGCTAACCATACAATTATCTTCAAGAATCATGCCCTATATTGCTCCATACAAGTCCAATTTCAGAGCTCTGCAACTCAACTTCAATAGGTAGATTTCTCCATCAATTCTTCAAAACTTTGATATCATTGTGATGCTCTCATTGCCCTGGTACTAGTCGCAACACTTACTTTTATCTGGAAATATGTTTTGACCATGAAATTTCAAATACCTTTTCAAACCTTTCCTTCTAAATTACTTGAGCTACAGTTTATATAAATATGTCGTGAAGGTGTGGTTATCTTCGTCTTGAAGAGACGAAGCGAATGGAATAGGTCTGAGCTTCTGATTTTATAGTTTGAGAGACCTGTAATTCATGTTGGCTGGAGGTTGAAGATGAACAACGTTTCATCTTCCAACCAATGAAGGCGCGCTATCTGTTTTTTTTTTTGAAAATCTGATTTAATTAATGATTCTATGCTTTATTCACTAATGACCATGATATGCACAGCGCATCAGATCCTTTGGATTTGATTACTAATGCGTTTTGACTCTCATCCAATGGTCCACATATTTTTGACTTTATTTTTCTTTTCTGATTTTTATATTTAATTATTTTAACTTTCAAAAAATCATAGAAAATTCATTTTTAGTCCAAAAAATCTAAAAAAATTATGAAAAATATTTTTGATTTTTCTCATTCTGATTTTTATTTTTTCACAATTTTATTTTGTGTTTTGATATTTTTAATAAAATTTCACTTTATTTGAATTGTTTTAAATGTTTAAAAATACTTTTATGCATTTTTAAATTCTGAAAAAATTATGGAATGATTCAATGATATTGTGACAAGTATTGGTGACCTCATTCATTTTTTATTTCTGACTTTGGTATTTTTTATCATTTTTTTGTTTATTTTACTCATTTCTTTTAATTTTAAAAATAGTTTATGACTTTAAAAAATTACCAAAAATTTTATAAAATTATTTTAGTTCATTTCTAATTTTTTATGGTCTTACATTTTATTTCTTGATTAATTTGAACATAGTTGATATTTTTCTCTTTTATTTCTATTTTAAAATATTTTAAAACCTTTTTAATGTATATACTAAATGCAATATTATTTTGTGATTATTTTCTGGTTGATCTTGGGTTGAATTTTTGATTATAAACTTTGTTAACATTATTGGATCCATGGTGTTGAGTTTAACTCCATAAAAATGGATGAATGATTTTAATAATAGTTTAATTGAAATTTAATTCAAATGTGGTTTGTATGCTCTTTCCCACCCCTCTTCATCTTATCCCTTTCTTATTTCACTAAGTGTTATTGGATCATGATCTCTATATCATGTCTCAAAATAAATGGTGCATACATTGCTATTGATCGACCTCAAAATAGGTGCGACTTCTACATAAGTCCACTTACGATTGCTTAACATAGCGCTAAATTTTATCCCGATTCGAATAAATGATCATTTGTGACCCAAACCTATGTTTGCAAGCCCAAGTATGTTAATTTGATCTCTTTGATCCAATAATCTTGAGATTCATTGTGTGGATGCTTTGGTTCTACCAATCCTCTAATGGATCTACAACACTTTTGGTCAACGCGGATCACTTAAACATCGTTGATCATTAAATGGTACTTTTGAGGATTCCAAATGGATGATATACTTGGAAAAAAGCAAATGCAACTTGTTGTGTGGAGGCTTTGGTTCTACCAATCCTCTAATAAGTTCCAAATGCAAGTTTCAAGAGGGTCAACCAACTAACCACTAATTATTAAATTGTTTTTACTTTATGCTTTTATTTTTTATGCTTTATATACCATTTACTTTAAGCATTATATTTCATGTCATTTTTATTTTGCTCACTTGAACTTTTCTTTTCTCTTCTAAGACGCCTAATAATCAACATGAACCCTAAAAACCTTTAATGATACTTGGACTATTTGGTTACTATCCTTGGCATTGGGGAGTATTAAACTTCTTAGACTTAGGATTAGAAACCTTGGCCTATGATTGAGACCATGTGACCTTAATTGATATTTTGGTTGGAGTTCTTGAGGTTTACCTCAAGACATTGGGTTGTTTGTTTGTTTTATGTGCATGTTATTGTGATTACATTCTTTGATTGTAATTTGGAATTCACCCGTATACAGTCGTTACTCTGCCCAATTTTTGTGAAGACTTAATACACTTGAAGTTTGGTTCTCTCAAGAGGTCTAGTATTTTTGCTTGCTTGGTCTCAATTCAAAGAATGGGAATTCTATCTTGACTCATAATGTCAAGTATTGGCTTATTTTTGGTTAGATGGTTCCTATCCCTAGCTTTTATCTTATGCTTTAGGATAGTCTCTTCTTCTCCTCCTATCTTCTTTAATTTCAAAAAATTTCTTCCTCCTTTTGAAAATTCTTCTTGTTTTAAAATTGAACCACTTTCATAATAAACTTGGACTTATGTCCACGCATTTTCAAAACATTTTCATAAATAAACTTCAATCAACTTAATAATACCTTGACACATTTTGTGAGAAGACTAAAAGTCAATCAATCTCATTTCAAACCATTTTGCCACTTTGGCTTTTTATTTTAAAAACTTTCCCAAAAGATTAGACTTTTGTCAATCCTTGTAGTGGTGCAAACAACTATACTTCTACAATATATAGTGAAGAGAGATATTTTCCACTTGGGTGTTGAGTGAGACATTGTTGATTTTAAAATCCAATCCATATCCCCCACTTTGAGATGATGCAAATTCTCCTTTCTCATGATTGTGGGTAGTAAGTATGTTTTTTCCACACGGACAATGACAATGATGTCTTATCTTATAAAATCAATTAACATACTTATGTTTTAATTTTTTTTAAAAGAGGAACTATGTGTACCCTGATCCCTTATTGCACGAAAGGTAGTATGTAGGCACTAAAGGTTCGCAACTGCGGCGGGTGCAAAAATCATAAAAAATATATTTCTTTTTCTCACCTCCGCCATCCATTTTTATACAACAGTTTATAGCCAAAATATACAGATTTTTCAAAGAGGTTCCTACGGAGTACCGTAGATGTTTAGGATGCTAATACCTTCCCTTTGCATAACAGACACCCTTACCTTGAATCTTTCCCCTTTTTTTGGGTTACTCGCTCTTTTCCCATTCCTTTGGAAACAATAAAGCACGGTGGTGATTTTTATTTTGATATGTATAAGTCTAGTCAATCCAATGGCTTAGTCTTAAACATTTCTACCGCTACAGCAAGTCAGGATGAAGAACAATGTAAGGAGTGTCTCCCTCAGCAATTGGCTTCATAATCAAAGGTAAGATGGTAGGGTAAGGCATCATAAGACATTGAGCACGAGCTCGCACCCAATTTAGGTAAGGCTCAAGAGGGATGGAATTATTGTACCCCAGTGTCTTGCTATCAACTCTGTTTATCATGCCCTAAGCTCGAATGAAGCTCAAATTCAGGTTCGGATCGAGGGCCAATTTATAACAAAACTCGGGAGTCAAATCTCAATGAGTGTAGTATCGAGTATCAGCCGAATTTGGGAATACACCAAAGGCGACTATCTCACTACGTCCTAATAGCCAAGTTATTCAATTAAGGTTCTAAGGTTAGTTGACGCTTCATGACACCATGCAGCGGCCCCGTATTCTCCTTGATTACTCAAGGGCTACCGGTACCTACCAAAGTGTCACATCAACGTAGCTATCATTTCAACCGTGTCGGTATACCCCGCACAGTTTCCACGATCTATTGCTACTTACCTAAAAGGTTTCCCCAGATCTGGGTATAGGATCTATAGTAACCCAAACAGTACCCTTAAAAATAAAGTTATACTCCCCAGCAAAGTCACCAGTTCTGTAATACGGTGGCAGAACCGACTGTTATACTAGTTTGGCATTTTGTTTGCAAATGTTGTGGTAAGCAAGAGTCACCACCGACTTTTATTTTATCCAACAAAGGAAAGGGTGAAAAGAACAGAAAAAAAACCTTTTGAGAGTTTCTGAGTAAGGGGGGTAGATTATGGAAAGGGAAGGTGTTAGCACCCTTTCCATCCGCAGTTTTCTATGGGCTCTTAGATGCCAGCTCATGTTTTGAAAATTGCTTATGCTTTGTGTGTTTTTGAAAATTGTTTTGAAAATGCCTTAGTGCGACGATTCACTTTGTGATAACTCTTATATCAGTCCTCAAGAGCGTTGACAAGGTGAATATTTTTGAAAGTGTTTTGAAATATTTTTGTGTAGATGCAAAAAGTTGTTTTGAGCAAGCATCTAAGAACTTATCTACTTATACTCGAAAAGGTCGTTATTTTTTCCCTATCCTTTAGACGGTGCTATCCTACTATTAGTGAGTAGGTGGCCCTATCGTTGGATGTATGAGGGACAAGCGCGGATCATCATTATGGTCATAGAAGGCAACATATAGAGATACCTTAGTAGTTCGAAGGGACTGTCATCATATATCTGTAGGCAACATCGAGGGACAAGATCATTTCTCGTAAGCAACTCGAGGGACATTGAGGGACTATGATCTTTATGATGACTTTAATCGAGGGTTTTTGATAAGGGTATCCCTACGTTCGAGGGATATGACCATTGTTTTTCCGAAGGCAACAAGTGAGGTTACCCTAGAGGTACGAGTGTGCAAATGATTTAGTTCGGTTATTTATCTTGAAATTAGGGTTTTTTATCGTTCATTTTTATCTTTCCATACAATCTTATTAGTCTAAGCATTGCATAAAATATAGTAGCTGAAGGTAAAGACGGAAATGTAAATCTAGGCTATTACAGAGTTTTGGGGAAGTTACATAATAGTGAAGAGTGCGGAAAAGAAATTTTAAAACTATTACATCCCGGAAGCAATTACATGATAATGATAACAAAATGTGGGAAAAATAAAGCTACGCTATTTTAGTTGAACGCGCCCTATACACTTTATCTAGGAAAATAAAAATAAGATGAAAATAGCAAAGAAAATGTTTTAGTGATTTTTTATGAAAAAAAATGATTTATAATAATTAATTAAATAAACCTAAAAAACCTAATTAATTTTAATTAATAAAAAATGTTAATTTTGAAAAAGTTAATTAAAATACCTAAATTCTAATTAATTTTAATTAATAATAAAAAAAGGTTAATTTTGAAAAAAAATTAATTAAAAAAAAAACCTAGAACCTAATTAATTTTATTTTAAAAAATGTTAATTTTGAAAAAAAAAGGTTAATTAAAAAAAAGAGGTTTTAAAAAAAAGCTTATGTTTAATGATTAACAGAAAAGATTAAGTTTGCAAAAAAATAGATAGAGGAAGAAACTTCAATGGAAAATAGGGTTGAAAAATAGGGTTAGAAAATACAAATAATGCAAATGTCAAGGGTGGGTGTTGAACCAAAAATTAATTTAAAACCTAAAATTAAATTTAAAAAAACTTAAAATTAATTATTCGAGTTTATTATGAAAAACCAAAGGTTTGTGAAAAATTTTAGGTTTTATGAAAAAAGTTTTTAACAGAAAGAATGAAAATAGGTAAAAGGATAAATAGAAAGGAAGAAAACCAAAACCAATAGGGGTGAGTGTTGAACTCACGCCCTTAACTTCCTCAGGATGTCTGTCTTGCCATGCATTAGTTGTTTTTATGATGCGGCCTCAATGTTTTGTAATAATCCTGCATGAGACCATGTCTAAATCTGCAGGGTTGAATCTCATGAACACATTAAATAAATTACTATATAATGAAATACAAAGAAATCAAATATATGAAATTTTATAATGTTAAAACCTTTATGGCATGTATGAGTGCTTCTACACTCTTTTGATCATGGTGATCAAACCAGCCTTACCCTTACTGGAGAAGTAGTGAGATGGAGGTTTGTAACGAGGATGACTTGTTTGTAGTGAGATTGGGGTTTGTAATAAGGATTTCAAGATTTTTAGGATTCTTGAAAGAATTTGATATTGTGACAAGATTGTGGCAAAGGTTTTTTTTCGTGTTTGTATGGGTGAAAAGAATGAGATTATATAATGGAAATTAGAGCAAAGATATGTGCTTTGAATGTGCAATTGGGCCTCCAATAACCACAAACAATAGTGCAGATTTTTATTCAATTGAGTCTGACACGTTCCATACTAAATCTCAGGGACTTAAGTGCAATTTTTGAAGTTGAAATGTGAAAACAAAATGTATCCAACATCGAGAACAAACTCCTGTCCGAAAATGGGCTTAATCGGATAAACAGTGAATTAGTTATGAATTTTCAAAGTTTCGCCTCAGACAAACTTATTTTGGGCTCTAGTGTCAACTCTGACACGTTCTTCAATAAAAATCTGGTATTGATCAGAGCAGAAACTAGTCTCGATTTTGGAAGCAAAGTTGTAGATCTGAGTCAGTGACCTTGTCTAAAAATATGGGCCCGATCGGATAAAAATTGACCGAGTTGTGAATTTTCGAAGTTTCGACCCAAATGAAATAATATTCAGCATTCACGATTTTCATGGCGTCACGCGCACTCTGGGCAAAAAACGAAGGCCTTTTGGATATTGTTCGAACTCGATACCTCATGCGAAAATGTAGCCAACTCAATTTTTGAAATTTTAGTGTCGGACCAGCTTGATACGATGAAAATCGCCCAAGTTATGATTTTCTGAACATGACGCAAATAAACTTCTGTCACAAATTTTATGTACGAAAATACTTGATAAATCCGCATTTTTAAAGACCTTCTGATTGAAATTAGCTTCTAGCCGTGAGAGATGAAAACGTAGATGACGTCAAGAATAAATTTTGACCACCGAGATGGGTTCAAAATGAGCCACGATATTCAAGTTATGAATTTTTTAGTGTGTAAAAACTGTACTTTCAGCACACTTTTTACCACATTTCTTCGAGAATAATCGCACATTCAGAGACCTTCTTTAAAGAATTGGCTCTCGATCTGAACCTGAATTTGAGAATATGTTATCAGGGATATCTTGGCGAGAGAACACCTGAATATGACGCGTCGGGTTGGACTTGTGAATCTTTGAACCCCAAATCATTGCGAAACAGCGAACCGATCTTCAGCACGGAAAATACTCTGAGAACATCCATTGGCGAAATAAACGTCACTTGTAACTTGACGAAGCTTTCTAAATATACCTTGATTCCATAACCATAAAACCAATGATATGCATATATATAACAATGAAATGTAAGCCAAAAAGATCGAAATAAAGAGGGTAAATTTTGGGGTACAACAACCATTACAATGAAATCATTGGGTACACTTGCTATCATCCTCTCATAATAAAATGAGCTCAGAGTTTTTAAAAAAAGCTTTGTTATCTCTTTTCTTCCATAGGAGGATTAATTTGTGCGGCAACCTCACGCCATATTTACGCATATTCCTTAAAGGATTCTTTCTCTTTCTGGAACATGGCTCGGAGTTGATCTCTGTCTGGAGATATATCAATATTTGATTTATACTATCGTACAAACGCTTCACCAAGATCATTTAAATTTCGGATACGAGCACTGTCTAGCCCCATACACCATTTCAAACTTGCACCGGTCAGACTATCCTAGAAGTAATGAATCAAAAGTTGATGATCATCGATATGAGTATACATTTTCCTCACATACATGATAAGATGGATTTAAGGACAAGAATTTCCATTATACTTCTCAAATTCAAGCACCTTAAACTTCACAAGAATCTTCATATTGGGTACTAGACAAAGGTCATGAGCATTTATCCCAGACAGTTATTTTCCTTTTAAGGCTTTCATTTCTCTTTGTAGATTTTGAAATGGGTCTTGGAAATCATCCATTCTCTCATAAACACCAATAATTTCACTGGGCTCAACATGATAAACAGGGTCTTGTCCATGTGGAATAATGTGAACCATGGAAAGAGCAATAACCATTACTGGTTGAACTAGAGGATGAACTTCAATAGCAGGATGGTAATTCTCAAGCATGAAACTATAAGGAATACCGTAAGTGTATCCATTAGGCATCTCACTCTGAGGAGCGCTGACAAGAGCCACAAACACATGAGTTGTTAGAATCTCTGAAATCACGGTAACTTGAGGCTGAGTTTAAACTGGATTCTAGCGTGGAGAAGAAGGAGGAGGAGGAGGCTGGTTTTGAGCATCAACTAGGGCTAGAACTAGAGCAGTCAATCTTTCCAAACCAATTCTCAATGAAGTAACCTCTTCACAGATTTCATGATTCTCTTGCTCAATACTCTCCATATTCTTATTAAAATCGGCACGAGTGTTGTATCTGTGAGACATCTTGTCTTCTACGAAAACCAAGAGAAAGGAATAAGATTCTGAAAAACTCTTGGAAAGCAAGACCAAATGTTGAGTGAAGCATGATATGAAATACAAATAATTGTTTTATTATTATTAGTTTTCAAGGAACTTAAAAAAGTTATAAACAATTGCAAACACCATAAGTAACACATTTGAAATAACTGAAAGTCTCATTTGATTAATAATTGGAAGGATTACAATTTGAAGTACAAGTTTCAAATAATCCTAAAAATAGAGGAAATAGCTAGATCTTAGGGTCCAAAGGAACTACATCTAAAGAATATCTAATTACACCCTACAACTTCCTCTTGAGCTTCCTAATCTCACTCTCATAAGCAAACTTCATCAGAGCTTTCTCAATCACAAGCCTATCCATAATGCCCTTCCAAACACCTGATGTAGGAAGAATATCATAAAACTCATGAATACTTTGAGATGCTAGAATGCTAGAGGAAAATAAATCCTCTTGCTCCCTCTCTCTCTTCTTGTCATGTTGCTCAAATAACTTGTCATTCTAAAGAAGTAACTCATCCTTTTGAAGAAGCAACTCATCTTTCTCCTTCAACTGCTTCTGCAACTCTAACTTCTCAGCATTAGAAAAATAGAATTTGTTCTCCCAATCCTCATTCTCTTGCTTCATTTTGGCTAAAGAACTTTAAAGACCCTCCTCATCTTCAACAAGACTAGGGGTATTTTAAAGACTACAAGACTCAAAAGTTTCTCAAAGGCATAAGGAATCTTGAGCTCACAAGCTCTAGCTTTCACCCATTGAGTATAGGGCTCCAAAACAACATAATTTTTTCTCCCTAACTCACTCCTCCATTTTCTATGGACATTGTGCCAAGAATGTACTATTATTTTCTTCAACCCTTGACTATCCATCCCTTCTTGGAAAAATAAACCTTCCAACATAATGTTATTTGGTTTATCCCTCATAGCATATCCAAGATGACGTCTTGCTAAGATCATATTGTAGTTGAAGGTGCGAGAAACACAAGAAAGGGGGTTTGAATTGGGTTGCACCAAATATAATATTTTCACAACTCAGATACAAAGTTTAACAAGTGAATAAAAATAAATTAATATAATTATTTTTATCCTGGTTCACTGTTAACAAAGTTACTCCGCTCCACCCCGTAAGGTGATTTGACTTATACACAAGGGCTTAATCCACTATAATAAACCACATTACAGACAACCACAATAAGTCTGGTCAACCTTATTGACACCCCCAATAAGTCCATCGATCCTCATTGCAAATATCCAATGACTGCAGCCAAAGTCTTATTGAGAATCTATACTACACATAGTCTCTCAAGGAACCTATCAACAACAATTGATTACAAATATGTGTATATAAAGGTGCTTCTACACAAGAAGATTACACAATGTTTAAGTACAACAACACAAAAGTATTGATGACAAGGTACGAATAAAAGCTCCTTGCTTATTTACAAAACTATACAAAGAATGACTCTACATAGTTTGTGTAGCGGTTTGGTGTAGTTTTATAGAACTGATTCGTTGATTTCAAATTCTTCTAAGTACTCATTTTTTAGATAAAAAAGAGATCTACTGGAGGGTAGAATAGGAAACACAAATACAATTTTTTTGTTCCCGACGTTTATGGTGAGACTGGTAGACAATAATACAAAAAGGTTTGTCCTTGCATAACTCTAGAGAGTAGAGGTCACAATGTACTTTTGTACTTTTATAATCATCATCACACGCTATCCCTTAGTCTTGATCTTCATCTTCTATATAACTTGGAACATCAGATGTAAATCTTGAGAAGGCCTTCAAAGCATCCTTGTATAAGTCATAATCAGAATCTCTTTTACTAATGTTCCTTAGAACCGTTTCATAAGAAGAATTCCAGAACCTTAACTTAACTTGTAACACACCATAGGTATTTTTTCAGAGTGTTGAGTTCAGAACCTGATGATGTCACACGCCTTCTTACTAGAGTCATAAAATGTTTAGCAAAATCTACACACTAGATAGAAACCATAAGAGTACATAATTTTTCTCTAAGATAACATGTAAAGTTATCATCAAAACTTAAGGCAAGATGTAGAACCAATATTGTTCTCATAATCTCCTCTTTTTTTATGATGACAAACCATGTATTTTGATAGAACAATTCATACAGGGTAATCACCATGGAGTGCAAATTCAGTAAAGCTAACCAGCTCCCCCTTAATATGTTAATACCTAAAATCCCATTTATGCTTGTTCAGAGTCCCCCCTGATCCCAAGACTCACAAAATGAATTTTGTAGTGCACAAAGTAACATATAGAACGAATACTTCTCCATTGATATCTCATTAGAGTTTGACTAGAAATTCCTGATCTTCATCTCAGAACCTGGCATACTATCATAACACTATGAAGTAACAAAACATGTTTAGTCACTGTATTGATGACTTGCATCAAACATCAGAACTAACTTACTGGTTCTTCTAGAAACTAGAATCGTGCCACCAGAAGATGCACAACAACATGTCACCAAAAGGTTCAGCACCTGAACCATTTCCTGACTGACCGTGTCTTTCGAATATGTTTTATGACCACATCTCAGGTTGAAGAAACTAGGAAAATAATGAACAATGAAGTTGCAATCAAATGTTATGTATCCAAAAGAAGGGAAAGAAAAACATCTAGTAAACCTATAAATGGAAATCATGGTCTTGCGACCAAGAGAAAGGGTACATGAGTCAATTATGCAAGAGGAAGGTATTAGCACCCCTCACATCAGTGGTACTCCACGTGATCCACTCTTGTTGTTCTAATCAAATTGTGTATTTATATCTAAAACTTACAAGCTAAGGGAATGCACGAATGAATTATTAACAAATAAAAAGAATAAAAGTTTTAATATTGCGCTCGCCTCAGTTTCGAAACCTCGTGCCTACGTATCCCCTTCGTGAAAAAGAGAATCAGGGCACCGTAGTTCTTCTTAAAAATTTTGATTTGTTGGATGTCTTTAATGAACAATGTTAAGTTTCGCATTCTATTGCAGCTCGACCTTTGGAAAATTATGTATTGTTGTAATAAGGAACTAACATGTTCTTACCTGAAAAAGTTTTCAAAATAAAATCTCGAAGGAAAAAGAAGTTTGAATTGGTTGAGTGTTTTTGTTCGGAGAATAACTCAATGGTCCTCCAAGGCCAGAGGTATCTGAGTATTTCTCATTTAATTTTGAAAAGTGTTTGGGATACGTGAAATACTAAATTCTATGACATGACATACTTTTAGATGGTCGAGCCAGGCGCCTCGTATCAAAAATACTCCACATGTGCTTAAGACTCGTGTCGTATTTGCACACATCATAGTTATTAGTCTTTTTAAATTTGATTAAGAAAATTTTTTAGTCTTAGAGATGCAATGCAAAATGGAAAACAAAATCTAAGAGGGAAACTCAAGTCCTAATGTTGTCATTTAAAATGATTCTAGAGTTAGGATATGAAAGGGAAACTACCTAATAGTTAAGATATATCATGGGTCTAAGATCAAGGATTAAGGGAATCTACCCAATGTTATCATGCTTGGTTTGAAACCTAAAGTATATTCAATTCACACCTTGAACAAGATGGAATCAAATTCCTAAGAGTACATGTGAATTAAACTATATAAGAAACCATACAAGACCACCAAAGAATTTAACAAGTAATCATGCTCAAACAATTAGACTAGCATACACAAAGCCACTAACCAAGGCATCATCTAATTGACCTATCCATAGCATATTAACCAAATGATCAAGTAAACAAATGGTTGAGGGATCTATACATTTCAAGTCAGTAGCTAAGGCAAGGTATTCACATCATACATGCTTCACAAAACTCAAAAAGTTTTCATACAACACTTTCTCAAAGACTAGGTCGAAAGATAGACCACATAAGCTCAAAGATTCAACCAATTGGCTTATCAATCCAAGGTACATGAATGATCAAATAACCAAAAAATCGAGGCTCTAATTCATGTCAATAAATTCAAAGTTAAGTGAAGAGAAACACTAATGAAATTTCACAAGTGCATCCTAACAATTCATCACTCACAAGAGAGTACCTCAAGTATTAAGTATGAATCGAGACTAGCAAAAACCAATTAGCATGTTATCAAAACATCAGCAAAAATACACAAAAATGTCACTCCAATCCTAAGACTTGAGGCATCTAATAATGGCAAAAACAGTGTTACAAATAGAGTTTAAACAAGTCCTAAAAAGAAACTTCACAAGGAAAGAAATCAATTCATAACAACTTGCAAAGATAATTCCAAATAAAATTGGAAAATATATGAAAAAAACAAATAAAAAATTCTACAAAATTTTTAAGACCTTAAAGTCTCTGGAAAATATTTCTGTTGATTTTTTAAAGCCTGGGAAAATTTAATTAAAAATCAAAAACCAAATTGTATCAATTATTGAACAAAAACTGGGAAAGGGGTGTAAAACATAAATCCAGAACTACACTACTCCAAGTTCCATACGCCTCTCATGGGCTTAACAAGGCGTGCCTCCAGCAAATCTCTTAGGCCCAGGTGCTTTCAGTCCAATTAATCAAACAAAGCCATTTTTTTTTTGTATTTTCATGAAGAGCAAAAAAAATAAATTAAATCAGTTAAAAAAAAAGAACAATTAAAAACATTGGTGGCATAGCAGAGGTGGATAAGTGGTAAGATAGGGCCCAATCACACGCAAACACGTCTAGGTCAACAATTCAAAACTGGTTATGAGAGATAAGTCGGAGCCCTAGCCCCGGTCATCCCTTCCGGCGGCCTCTCACCGGAACTTACAACTTCGTGAATCCAGACCTGGTTTTGTACAAAAGTTTTTCAAACATAGAGAAACTCACACATGAACTCAAGATCTCAAAACGGCAAATTCGGGAATCAAGATGTGTTGCGTCTAACACCAATGCCTACGTATCTGTAGGTCTTCAGATGCAGAGAATGCTTCTAATCAATATCAAAGTATCCTAAAAATGGAGCTGAAAAAGGTAGTAAAATGCAAGGATTCTTACCAAGCGGAGATTCCTACGCTGCGAGTTTGAACATGTTCAAGCTCCAGAAAACTCTACCTTTCGAACTTATGAACTTCGATAACCAAGAACAAATGCTTAGAACGCCTTAAATCTTGTTTGAACTTCTTGACGAAATCTAAATTGAGAGATGAACGTGAGCTTCGTGTAAGGTGATGGTGTTTTCAGACGAAGCTCGCTGCCCACCTCAGTAGCTCTTGCAACGTGATGATGATGATGAAGGTGATGGAAGATTAGAGGGTGGTGGAGGAAGATAGAGAATCGATGGAGAGAGTTTTTGCGCGTGATGGAGGAGATAGATCTCAGAAAAAAATCATTGTAACTGTTTTTCAGAGTTTGTTATATTTTCTAACTGAATAATTGTAGCTTCTTTGGTGAAGATGATGATGCCTTCAGCTGGGCAATACTCCTAGTGCATAATAAATGCAACCAGGACTCCTCCAATGCTTCAGATTCGAGGGAGATAATTGAGCCTTCAGATCCGAGAATGAGAGAGAGAATCAAGAGCTTCCAAGTTTGTTGTAACTGTTTTTGAGAGAGTTTGTTACGTTCTCAATTTCTGTGTGAGCGAAAATGATTGTGTACTGTGCATTAGAGTGAGTGTGCAGCTTATATACTCAAGGTTAAGATGTATGGTTAGTGTGTAATCATGATTAAGCTTTGTGTTAAGTTGAATGAACAAAGAGTGAGTTAGTGTATGGCTCGGGTTAGCCTTGAGTTACGGAATTGTTGTTGTATGGATAAGAGAATAGAGTGTGAGCTGGCAGCTTCACACCTTAATGCACCAGCCTTTTGAATCTTCTATTTTTGGTGCAAATCTAAATGATACATGCATGCTCAGGTTTTTGTATGGCCATATGGAGAAAGATGTGACGTATGCGTGAAGTGCCTTATGCTATATCCTACAGACCACACAAATGCCTTATACAATGCAATTTCGACCCAATGAAGATTGTGAGCATGTGGTCATGCCACCATATTGATGCATTCATATCTCAATGCTTAGGCCTTTACATGACTCAACCTTGGTATTAATAGAGAGCTGACATAACATACCATACTTCTCATGTTGGAAGAAAAATAAGAAAATGCCCATAACATCATTCAAAATGGCTATGAAGTTGTGATGTCAAGACTGCTTCCCATATTTGAAAAGTTCACCAAGTATGATGTCAAGTCATCAACTTCATCTTCACTACTTCTTGAACCTCTAACTCTTTGTATAGTGATCCAAATGGTGACTTCTTGATATCATAAGGAAGAGGAAACATGATATAGCAACTTTTGTGTTGAAGATCATTTGAGAAATCACTTGCATCATTCTAAAAAAAGCCTTGGAAGTCCTGTCACCCCCAACCGATTCACACACTTGGAATCTCTAAGTTACAAAATGCCAATTTGATCATTCCATAACTTTTGACTCTATTGATCAAATGGGAAGCTCTTGATATTTCCATAAAGCTTGTGGACGGATGAACAACATTGTAGTTGAAGATAACTTGAGTAGAGGCTTGAATCACCATTAATTTTCCTCTCAAAGTCCAACACTTGAATATCTTGAAAATACTCATAATATTTCTAAGTGTTAAACATTGCAGTCCTATTAAATCATTAACTTCTCACCTCCATATCTCTTGGTCTATGGGCCCTTTGGATTTGATTCCTTCTACAAACTTATAGTAGGAATCATCCTCTCCAATTTAAGCCCAAGATTGCTCAATTTTACTCAATGATGAGGAAGATATGCATCTTATAAGATGGCTATATGAACATGTTTTTGTACTTAGAGAATTTCCCTAAAATCCCTAATTTTCACCACTTTTGAGATTTTATTGATTTCTCTTGATTTCTTTGATCAAACTTCACATTTCCATGGATAATGACTTAAAGAGTTCCGGTCAACCATAATTTCTCCACAGTTGACTTTCTCTTTGATTTTTTATTGACTTTCTCTCAATGCAACTAAATTTCTATCTTCTATCCAATCTTGAATCATCTGATGAACTTGTGATGATCAAAAGGACACAAATGGGTACCTTGAGACAAGTACAAGATCATAGAATCATATTTTGCTCGAAAAGTCACTACGCCAAAAAAGACCTACGAAAGCGCTTTTTTTGGCCTTTAAAAGCGCTTTCTAAGGTGGCGCTGCTAAAGGTTTTAGCAGCGCTTTTTGTTTAATGAAAAGCGCTCTCATAGGTCTACTTATGACAGCGCTTTTTCTAAAAAGCGCTCTCTTAAGTACCCTTATGGCAGCGCTTTTTCTTTAAAGCGCTCTCTTTAGTACCCTTATGGCAGCGCTGTTTCTAAAAAGCGCTCTCTTAAGTAGGCTTTTGGCAGCGCTTTTTCTAAAAAGCACTCTCTTAAGTATGTTAGAACAAAGTTTGAATCTACTACCCTAAGTTTAAGTTTTGATGATAACAAAATGAAAAGATATATTAATTATGTGAATCATTTAAGAACTATTTGCTACCTAAAATATTACGTTCTGTTTTGCAGAAACTCTGATAGGTATCAGCAAGAGCACACCTAATCAGCATCAGAATATTGGTTATCAACGTCAGCATCAGAAGATGCTATATCAGAATACCAGAATCAGAAGAACAATTCACGCGTATGCTGAAGCTTGATGAACAGAACTGCGCTCAACACTCTGATAAAGACAACAACAGTTCATCAGCACTTAAGCAGAGTCAGAATGAAGCCAAGCCAGAACACGCTTTAAGTAGCAACGGTACTGTGCATTCAAAGCGAATTATTACCAACGGCAGCATTCCAGACAAGATCTGCTCAATAAGGAAAGTTTGTTATTGGCATTGAATCAAGAATATTGCTCCAACGTTCAACAAATTCAGTGCTATATAAACAACTCAATGAAGATTGAATTGGCTAATGCTCTACATCATATTACACGCCTAAAAGCTAATCATCATCTTCCTTCTCTCAGTTTGCTAAAAATCTCCATAATTCCTTACTCAATCATTGTTTAGCAATCTAGTTTCATAAGCTTAAGTTGTGTAACATCACAGTTGTGATACAGTTTTGTAGAAAACATTCACACACATAGATTTCTCTTCTTTGTAAGAAAGTGTTTCCTTGAAAAACCGGGTTGTGGTTTACATCAAGAAGGCTTTAGCAGTTGTTAAAGCAGTTTGTAATATTCAGTTGAATATAGTGAATTAAGACCTCGTTGGAGAGAGGCGAAATCACCTTGACGGGTGGACTGGAGTAGTTTGAGATCAAACGAACCAGGATAAAAATATCGTGTTCATTGCAAGTGTTTTTCAGTTTTACAATTCAACCCCCCCTTCTTGTGTTTCTCACTTCTTCAATTGGCATCAGAGCGCCTGGTTCTGAGCTAAAACACTTAACCGTGTCAGTACAAGATCCAGCGTCAGAAAAACACAATGGCAGGAAATTATTCTCACACCAGCAATGACAACCATGAGGACAGAGACAGATTCAGCGGCAAACCTCCAGTCTTTGATGGAGAAAACTTTGATTACTGGAAAGACAGAATTGAAAGCTTCTTTCTGGCACATGATGCTGATCTGTGGGATATGGTGACAGATGGATACACGCACCCTGTGAATGCAAGCGGTCAAAAGATTGATAGGAAAACAATGTCTGACCAACAAAAGCGTGACTTCAAGAATCACCACAAGGCCAGAACCATCCTTCTCAGCGCCATCTCGTATGCTGAATATGAAAAGATCTCCAACAGAGACACAGCAAAGAACATATTTGACTCACTCAGAATGACGCATGAAGGCAACGTTCAGGTCAAAGAAACTAAAGCTCTGGCGCTCATTCAGAAGTATGAGGCGTTCAAAATGGAAGAAAGTGAATCCATTGAAACAATGTTCTCAAGATTCTAGATTCTAGTAGCTGGTCTCAAGGTTCTGGACAAAGGTTACTCTACTGCTGATCACGTCAAGAAAATCATCAGAAGCTTACCCAAGCAGTGGAGGCCAATGGTTACAGCTCTGAAGCTAGCAAAAGATCTCAACAAAATTTCTCTGGAGGAACTTATCAGCTCCCTCAGAAGTCATGAGATAGAGCTAGAAGCTGATGAACCCCAGAAGCAAGGTAAGCCTTTAGCATTAAAATCTAACAAAAATCTGAGTCTAAAGTTTTGCAGGCAGTTGAAGAAACATCTGATGGATCCTCATCAGAAGAAGACGAACTCTCCCTCCTCTCCAGAAGAGTGAATCAACTGTGGAAGCAGAGGCAAAGGAAGTTCAGGAATCCCAGAAGATCTGATCAGAAAGAGTCTTCTTCCAGATACAGAAGGACAGATTCTTCCTCTGGATACAGAAGATCTGAAGGCTCCTCAGGTAGCAGAAAGCCAAACACCAAGGACATCATCTGCTATGAGTGCAATGAGCAAGGACACTAAAAGAGTGACTGCCCAAAGCTTCAGAGGGAAAAGCCCAAACAGAAGTTTGGAAGAGAAAAGAAGAAAAGTCTCATGGCTACATGGGATGACTCTGACTCGTCTGAAGCTGACTCAGAATCAGATGATGAGAGAGCAAACATAGCTCTCATGGCTAACATTTCAGAAGATAGTGAAGCTTCTGAATCAGACTCAGAATCAGATACTGAAGAGGTATTTCCTAACTTTGCTGTTAATTTTACCAAGGCTGAACTTGTTGAAAGCCTTAATGAAATCCTGGAAAGGTATCAGCAGATTAGAGTTAAATTCAGAGACCTGAAAAGGAATCTTGAATCTAACTCTAATAAGACTGAGAGTCTTAAATTGGAGAATTCTGAGCTGAGAATTAAAATTTCAAAATTAGAAAATACTTTACAAAACTCTCAGAAGGAACCAATTTCTGAAACTCCCAGCAACGCTGATGAGATCATCAAGGAGTATGATCACAGTTTCCAGAAGTTTCTTGCTAAAAGCATAGATAGAAGCAAAATGGCTTCAATGATCTATGGAGTTAGCAGAAACGGCAGGAAAGGAATAGGATACCAAGGTAAGGTTCCTACACCAAAGAATGTCATGGACTTAACCATTAAACACACTCCTCTGAATTCACATTTTGTGTATGGTCACACACATGATATTAAATACACTAGCAGTAAGTACTTTGTGAAACCAAAATTCAACCAGAGTTTTGGTAAATCTAACAAATCAGGACCCAAGAAAATCTGGGTACCTAAGGATAAAATAATACATGTTGCAGATATCTTTAGCAGCAAGTCAGAAACACCAGTCATGGTACTTGGACTCTGGATGCTCGCGACACATGACGGGAAGAAGGCATATGTTCCAAAGCCTGGAACTTAAGCCTGGAGGCCACGTTGGCTTTGGAGGCAATCAGAGGGGAAAGATCATTGGCTCTGGAACTGTAGGTAATGGAAATCTTCCCTCTATTAATAATGTTCTGCTAGTAGATGGATTAATGCATAATCTGTTATCCATAAGTCAATTAAGTGATAACGGTTATGATATAATCTTTAATCAAAAATCATGTAAAGTTGTTAGTCAGAAAGATGGGACTATCCTGTTTAATGGAAAGAGGAAAAACAACATTTACAAAATCAAACTTTCTGAACTAAAAAGTCAGAATGTAAAATGCCTTCTGTCTGTTAACAACGAGCAGTGGATCTGGCACAGAAGATTGGGGCATGTTAGTATGAGAAGAATATCTCAGATTAACAAACTCAATCTGGTCAGAGGACTTCCTAATTTGAAGTTCAATTCAGATGCTCTGTGTGAAGCATGTCAGAAAGGCAGGTTTGCAAAACCTTCTTTTAAATCTAAAAATGTTGTTTCTACCTCTAAGCCATTAGAACTTCTGCACATTGACTTATTTGGACCAGTTAAAACTACTTCAGTCAGTGGCAAGAAGTATGGGTTAGTAATCGTAGATGACTATAGCAGATGGACATGGGTAAAGTTCTTAAGACACAAGGACGAGTCACACTCTGTGTTTGTTACCTTCTGTAACCAAGTTCAGAATGAAAAGGATCTTAGAATCGTTAAAGTCAGAAGTGATCATGGTGGAGAGTTTGAAAACAAAGATTTTGAGTCATTCTTTAATGACAGAGGCATTCTGCATGATTTCTCTTGTCCTAGAACTCCCCAACAAAATGGAGTTGTAGAACGAAAGAACAAAACATTGCAAGAAATGGCCAGAACCATGATCAATGAGACAAACGTTGCTAAGATCTTCTGGGCAGAGGCAATAAACACAGCGTGCTACATTCAGAATAGAATCTCAATAAGACCTATTCTGGAAAAGACTCCATATGAATTGTGGAAGAACAGAAAGCCCAACATTTCATATTTTCCTCCATTTGGATGTACCTGTTTTATGTTAAATACAAAGAATTATTTGAACAAGTTTGACTCTAAAGCACAGAAGTGTATTATGTTAGGATACTCTGAACGCTCAAGAGGGTACAGAGTATACAATACAGAAACACAGATTGTGGAAGAATCAATCAGTGTTCGTTTTGATGATAAGCTTGACTCTGAAAAGTCAAAGCAGAATGAAGTTTTTGCAGGTATGGAAATTGAATTTACAGGTTCTGAAGACAAGTCATCAGAAGCTCTCAACACAGACACTCCTTCAATGTCTGAAAGAAGCACTGCTAGCAATCCTACAACAGCTGCTGATCAACCTCAAAAGAGATTACCCAGAAGCAGCTTGGATCACCCAGAAGAGACTATCTTAGGAAGAAAGGAAGATCCAATCAGAACAAGAGCAAGCTTCAGAAACTCTGAAGAAACTCTCATGGGACTTATGTCTCTGATTGAACCTTCTTCTATTGATGAAGCACTTCTGGATAATGACTGGATTCTGGAAATGCAAGAAGAGCTGAATCAATTCACCAGAAATGACGTATGGGATCTTGTTCCCAGACCAAAAGGATTCAACGTCATTGGAACAAGATGGGTGTTCAGAAACAAGCTAAATGAACAAGGTGAAGTCATCAGAAACAAAGCACGACTGGTTGCACAAGGTTATAGTCAGCAAGAGGGGATAGACTATACAGAAACCTTTGCCCCAGTCGCCAGGTTAGAATCTATCAGACTTTTAATTTCATTTGTTGTTAATAGAGGCATCACTCTGTATCAGATGGATGTCAAGAGTGCATTCTTAAATGGTTATATAGAAGAAGAGGTTTATGTGCACCAACCCCCTGGTTTTGAAAATACAAAACATCCAGAACATGTTTTCAAACTAAAGAAGTCACTATATGGTCTGAAACAAGCTCCCAGAGCTTGGTATGAAAGACTAAGTAATTTTCTGTTAGAAAATGAATTCACCAGAGGGAAGGTGGACACTACCTTATTCTGTAAATCAGTTAAGAATGACATCTTAGTCTGTCAAATTTATGTTGATGATATCATCTTTGGTTCTACTAATCCTTCTCTTGGAAGAAAATTTGCTAAGTGTATGCAGGCAGAATTTGAGATGAGCCTCATGGGGGAACTGAAATTCTTTCTAGGAATTCAGATCAATCAAACTCCAGAGGGAACTTACATTCATCAGAGCAAATACATCAGAGATCTTCTGAAGAAATTTGACCTCTCAGAATGCAAGCCATCAAAGATTCCAATGCATCCCACGTGTATTCTGGAAAGAGAAGAGGTAAGCAAAAAGGTAGAACAGAAAGTCTACAGAGGTATGATTGGTTCTCTCCTTTATCTGACAGCTTCAAGACCTGATATATTATTCAGCGTATGTATTTGTGCTAGATTCCAATCAGATCCTAGAGAATCTCACTTAACAGTTGTTAAGCGAATTTTCAAGTATCTGAAAGGTACTACTAATCTGGGTTTGTTTTATAGAAAATCTAGTGATTACAGTTTAGTAGGCTACTGCGATGCTGACTTTGCTGGAGACAGAGTAGAGCGTAAAAGTACTTCTGGAAGCTGCCAGTTTCTGGGAGAAAATCTGATCTCTTGGTCCAGCAAAAGGCAATCCACAATTGCGCTATCAACAGCAGAAGCTGAGTACATAGCAGCAGCAGGATGTAGCACACAAATGCTCTGGATGAAAAGTCAGCTTGAAGACTTCCAGATTTTTGAGAGTAACATCCCTATACTCTGTGACAATACTTCTTCTATTTGCTTAAGTAAGAATCCTATTTTACATTCTAGAGCTAAGCATATAGAAATAAAACATCATTTCATTAGGGACTATATTCATAAGGGAATTTTGAATTTAAAATTTATAGATACAGACCATCAATGGGCTGATATCTTCACTAAACCCCTTTCTGAAGATAGGTTCAATTTCATTCTGAAACATCTCAACATGAAAATCTGCCCAGAGTGAAAATGTTTTAATTCCATATATTTATCTTCAGAATGTATTTGTTTTACTGTGAACTTCTGATCAATCTCTTTTCAGAAAGATAGAACATGCAGATTGTATCAGATGCTAGTCTTAAAGATCTGAGTGTTTCAGCTCAAGGACAGACGTGCTGATCACTAAATCAAACAAGTTTCATCCAATCATCAGCAAATCTCTGAAGCAGAACGCGTGCACGCTTCTGAGAAGGAAAAACGCTGATTGGGTGCATTGAGACACATGTCTGGTAACCGTTTTAAGTATCTTTCTCAAATCCCCCAAAATCAGCAAGCATTAAATAAAAGTAATCATGTTTTTAAAACGTAATCATGATTTTATTTCTCTTTCTTGAAAACGTTTACACTTTCAAAATATTCTGAAGCCTATTTAAGCACATTAACCTCTCACTTTAATCTTTTACAGTTTCTCATTATCTCTCAAGTATTCTCTGCATTTTTTTCTGTGTTCATCTCTCTCAAACCCATTTTCTCAATTTTTCTCAAAATCCCTAAGTGTGAACATGGCAACCTCCAGCAGTGCTTCTGCAGGTTCTCAGAAGAAAGCATCATCTAAATAGTATCAAGTTCCATTCAGAACACTCCTCACTCCAGTGAAGAATCTTGAAGTGTTATCTGAATTGATTATTGATTTTGGCAGTCTGAAGGAGAATGGTTTTTATTTAACAGAAGAAGTTAGGGCACAGAAATGGGAAAGGTATTTTGACAGGTTGGTTGGACCAACATTCCCAATGTTAGTCAAGGAGTTTTGGATTCATGCAACTGCTTCAATGCATCAAGTCACCTCCTACATCATGGGGAAGAAGATTGTGATCACTGAGGATCACATAGCAAAGTTGATTGGTTACAGTGGCGGTGGCGTCTGCTGTATTGATATGGCTGAGAGATGCTCTGACATTGGTGTCATAGCAGAACAGATTTTCACCCTTGGGGTGCCCAGCAGCAAGATCAGAGATCTGAAGGATCATCACAGAGTTTGGGCGAAGATAATTCTGGGGTGTTTTAATCATAGGAAGCCAACTAGTTCCCCTGATTACATAAATATAGATCAGCAGTTTCTGATCTACTTTATCAATCAGAAGGTAAAAATCAACTTGGCTCATCTTCTATTTAATCACCTCAGAACAAGCGTGAAGGAAACCAGGGAAGAAGAAAGAACAAAGAGGGATTGGATACCCTTTGGAAGGTTGATATCAGATATTCTAACTGAGAATAGGCTGATAGAGCACCTGATAGAAGCTCAAGAGTTAAGCACCATTGAACCAACGGTTGGGAAGCCTCTGAACGTGAAGAATCTGAAGAAAATGAAGTTAATAGAGAATATCAGAAAGGAACCCAGCGTTACTCCCACTGCTGACATCACCAGCAGAAGAGTCCCACTGAGTGACTTTCCTTTATTTTCTGAGATAGAATCTAAACTAGTGGTGGTTCTCAGATACCTGGACGCGTGCAAGGCTGATGGCACAGATCCCAAGCTCAACATCAAAGATCTGCACCAACCTCAACCAGAAGTTACACTGAAGAAGACAAAGAAAAGGAAGGCCCCTTCAGAAGGAACATCCCAGCAGACACCCAAGAAAAGAGGTAATTTATCTGCTGCTTCTGTTTTAAATTCTTCTGCTAGGCCAACATCTATCCCAACTCCAGCTTCTCAAGAAATCCCAATCCCCATCCCAATAATAGATGAAACTGAACCAGAAGATGACCCTTCTGAGGCACTACAACTCAGAAGACCCCGAACCAAACATCCCAAACCAACAATTTCAACAACATCAGCAATTGACAAAGTGTTGTCTGACATTGATCAACATGCCTCTGATCACCCCTCCAATAATCCAAACTCTGAACCACAAATTGTTCACTCTCCTCAACCAGAACAACCTCTCTCACCCATTCCAGAAGAACCACTTATCCCTGAACAACCAGAAATTCCTCCTCCTTCTCCACAACCAGCAATTCCTTCTCCCTCTCCTCAACCAGAAATTCATCCACCATCACCTCAACCTGAGTTTCATCACTCTGAAACTCCAACTCCTCCACCTTCTGAACCTCATTCTCCTCAATCATCTGAACCACAACCTCTGGCAATCCAGCTGCCATGTGGAACAACAGTAACCATGGCCCAGTTGCCATCCTCGCCAGAATCTACTCCACCAAATACTTCCAAAACCCCAAACAGGTTTGCAGCAGTGGATTGCTTCTCTGAAGCAAGTCTGTCCTGGAATGATTGATCCAGCTGCCTCTGACCAGCTCTGGTCACAATTCAGAATTTGGGTACGTGCTGAAGCCCTCAAGTTGCAGGATATCAACTATGAGCAGGCACAACAGAACTTCAGCAAGCTGCTGAAGGAAGTTGAAAGTCAGCTGCCACAGGAAGACGTGCTCCTTCTGGATAGTGAGCCATGGTCTGAGAAGCGTCCAGCTTCAAAGGTGCAACCAGAAGAAGACAAGACTATTCAAGCTGAAGCCAGTCAAGCTGAAGATGTTGCAGAAAGCTCTCAGAAGCTCCCTGCTTCTGATGTTTCTCAAGCTGCCTTGGACAGGCAGACTCTGGAAGAGCTAAAGCTGAATGACATTCGTCTGCAGCAAAGGATGGATGAAAATGACCAGAAGATGAAAGAAAGGATGGATGTGCAGGATAGCAAGATAGACACAGTAGTCAGCATGGTGCACAAGCAGAATGAGACTGCTGATCAGATCAAAGCCATGCTGGAGAACCTGTTCACACGCCTTCCTCCCCAACCTTAGATTTTCATTCATGCCATTTTCATGTTTTCTTTGCATATCTTCTGTACTGTTTTGTTTGATTATAAATATTTTAATATGACAAGTTTTTCTACTCTAAATGTTTTAGCACGTCACTTACACTTTTTGATTGCTGACAAAAAGGGGGAGAACAAGAATGATATTTTTCAATAACGGATTACTGACATAAAATCTCAAACATTCTAACTCTGATATACTCGAATATGTTTTCTGCTTTTGCTTAAGTCTACAGGTACAAGAATGCTCTCTAAATCACTGAAGACTAAAGCTCTGATACTCTGATCCAAAGCAAAGCTCTAACAAAGCTCTGATACTCTGATATGAAGCTCTGCTCTGATATTCTGATCTAAAGCTTCTGATAGTCAAAGACTCTGATATTCTGATGATCAAAGAAAGACAATAAAGATCTGATCCTGAAGAACTCTTGGAATTAAAAAGGGAAGTAATAAATTCAGGGGGAGTATCTCTCAACTCTGACATCTCTTTATCCCTTATCTTTGATAAACTCTTACTCTGATACATCTTATCATTTAGTTATCTCTGATACCTTTTCACGTTATTTTCAATTAAAAATATCTAGTTTTTGTCATCATCAAAAAGGGGGAGATTGTTAGAACAAAGTTTGAATCTACTACCCTAAGTTTAAGTTTTGATGATAACAAAATGAAAAGATATATTAATTATGTGAATCATTTAAGAACTATTTGCTACCTAAAATATTACGTTCTGTTTTGCAGAAACTCTGATAGGTATCAGCAAGAGCACACCTAATCAGCATCAGAATATTGGTTATCAACGTCAACATCAGAAGATGCTATATCAGAATACCAGAATCAGAAGAACAATTCACGCGTATGCTGAAGCTTGATGAACAGAACTGCGCTCAACACTCTGATAAAGACAACAACAGTTCATCAGCACTTAAGCAGAGTCAAAATGAAGCCAAGCCAGAACACGCTTTAAGTAGCAACGGTACTGTGCATTCAAAGCGAATTATTACCAACGACAGCATTCCAGACAAGATCTGCTCAATAAGGAAAGTTTGTTATTAGCATTGAATCAAGAATATTGCTCTAACGTTCAACAAATTCAGTGCTATATAAACAACTCAATGAAGATTGAATTGGCTAATGCTCTACATCATATTACACGCCTAAAAGCTAATCATCATCTTCCTTCTCTCAGTTTGCTAAAAAGCTCCATAATTCCTTACTCAATCATTGTTTAGCAATCTAGTTTCATAAGCTTAAGTTGTGTAACATCACAGTTGTGATACAGTTTTGTAGAAAACATTCACACACATAGATTTCTCTTCTTTGTAAGAAAGTGTTTCCTTGACAAACCGGGTTGTGGTTTGCATCAAGAAGGCTTTAGCAGTTGTTAAAGCAGTTTGTAATATTCAGTTGAATATAGTGAATTAAGACCTCGTTGGAGAGAGGCGAAATCACCTTGACGGGTGGACTGGAGTAGTTTGAGATCAAACGAACCAGGATAAAAATATCGTGTTCATTGCAAGTGTTTTTCAGTTTTACAATTCAACCCCCCCTTCTTGTGTTTCTCACTTCTTCAAAGTAGGCTTTTGGCAGCGCTTTTTTATGAAAAAGCGCTTTCATTGGTGGCGCTTTTTTTTGGAAAAAAGCTTTCATAGGTTGTCTTTTAGCAGCGCTTTTTCTTGGAAAAGCGCTGTCATAGGTCTGCCTATGAAAGCGCTTTATGTGAAAAAGCGCTGTCATAGGTCTACCTATGAAAGCGCTTTTCTCCAAAAAGCGCTTTCATAGGGTGTTTTTTTTATAGGTATTATTTATATCATTCATATACCTACATTGTTTGCCATAACCTGTAATTCATAAATAGCGGTAATGCATTGTAATTCCGATACCCCGTTCTCGTACTCTTTCGATAATCGATTGGAATACATCCATGTCTTATCCATGGTTTACGGTTTCTGAGTCAAAACCAATACTCAATATAACAAAACCAATACTCAATACTTTTCACTAAATTCATTTTATTCTATCAACTACTTTAGTACACAAGTATAACACAAGAAACCATAAACAAGAAACTATCATTGCTCAAAATCAATCATAAATTATGTTTGTATCTCAAATTATATATAAACCATTGTTATCTGTATTCTAACTCAAAGTCAGTCTTACAAAATCAACTCTAACAACAACTAAACCAGTCCTTATATTATTCTCTGCTCAATAAAATATTGACACAACTCCTTTTTGGTTCTTCCAACTGAAGTTTCGTGTAATATGCACATTTGTACTCATCGAAGTACTACATAAGAAAACATAATATGCATGATTTAGTTAAAAGTAAAAAATTATATGGAATATCCGAGAAATAATAAAACAAATTCTAAGTTATAAATTTATACCGTGACTGGAATCTCTATTTGATTCAGTTGAATGATTTCTTTGATAAACCGCATAACGAAGTATCCGCAATCTATACCGTTTTGCTGTTGAGGACACTACATAGAAAAACAAATAAGAATATATAGTTGTATTGTTTTATCAAATAGCGTAAATATTATAAGCAAAATAGTGGAAATTAATATACCTGCACTTTGATCCAATTAATGTTGTTTGATTTAGACCGTCGTACCCGAGCTTCTCTTTGACACCGTAATACTTGTATCGCTCTAACAAATTAAAAATATATATTTAGAACAATGTCACAGAAATAATTAAATACATAAATACACATAAATATTTAGAATAATCTCACTTACGTATCAATCATTAACTTCATATCCGGATAATTTGTCCAATCACCGTCAACCGAATTCAGATAATAGACCACTTCTTTTATAGGATCGATAGCAACCAACAACCAGTGACGTCTATAAATTAAAACAACAGTTTAGAAGAAATTTTTCTATGCAAAAATTACAAATATTAAAATGAATTTAGAATGAAAATATAACCCTGTAGGAATAGTATTATACGCCCAAAGATATAAGCTTTCTGTACTTCCAGTTGCCATGAATCTTTCGACTAAGTGCTCTCTTACTGAATCTGTTTCCCTACCAATTGTCGCTCCGCTGACAAGGGAGGAAGACACAAAATGGAATCTGTTTGACAATTGATTCCCGCGCATCAATTTATCATATAACAGCCTTAAATAGAAACATAATTAATATTAGAGTATATTCATTGAAAATGTTTAAAAAAGATTTCAGCTAATTACATAATATAAAGATGGGGTTACCGGATGTATGCGTGCATAATACTGACGCCCAATTCTTTATGACGGAAAATCTGTTCCACGTCCTCATGTCCAATTATTTCTGTGCAAGGAAAACCAAAAATACCTTGATCCATATCAATTTGACGAATACCACCATCCATAAAATTTGTTGTTCCCACTATTGTTTCAAGACACTGCCGGTATCGAGGGAAAAATCTAGTAGGCACCCTTTTCTTGGGTGGTACGCCAACGATTTTCTGGCTCACTTGTTGTGACCCATGAAAAGGTACCTAAAAATCATATAAACTCGGTTAAATTATACAATTATGCAGTTTTTTATTCGGATCATATAATTAACACTTTAAGCGTACCTCTTTTGGTGATACGTCAGACTCGTCGTGCCACAAAATCCCTTTACCCTTAGATGCGGGTGTTGTAGGAGTCTATAATTACCGTGGAAATAACTGAGGTCAGAAATGACATTTGAAGACTTAAAGATTCATAATTGTTTTCAACATACCTGATCATCTATGAAAATGAGGTCGGATGGCCATGCAACAAAAGATCCAATTGCATCTCGCAGCAATGTGGTCTCAGCAACAATGTCAGGTACCGGCAGCAATGCATCCATATCTAAAGCAATGTCAACCGATACTTTCATGTGACCATCCGGAAGCGGTCTATTATGAAGTAAATCTCCCGAACTATTATGGACTTTTCCCTTGCCAACTAGTTGATAAGTCGGTGACGATAGGTATAGCTGGCAAGATGAAATGCCCTAAACCAATAATAACCGTTAGAAGTGACTAAAAGTATTCTATAGTAATAACGGATATATATTGAAAATTACCTCGGGAAATTTATGCTGAAAGTTGATACTAGCTTTGTCACTAGTTTCTTTCAAGTGTGAACTGCTCTTTTCCGCCATATCTCTCTCTTTATCCTTCTGCAATTCACGAACTTGAGCTTGTAAATCCTGCAATGTTTGCATCACTTCTGCATTGCTAGGATTTCTTCTCCTTGGATGCTTATACAAAGAGGTTGGAGTCACACCATGACCTTTACCCCTCACCCGACCCGGATACTCAGCAATATTTAGTGCTCGACTAAGTACGCTCCTGGTATCGTGAGGATCCTCACCTGGGGATACCGATTGGGACAAGGTCTCCTGTAATTCAATTACATATAAAAAATTATTAGTGGAGATAAAAAATTACTTAAATATTAATAAACATTAATTGATTTAACTAAAGACACAATCTTATACTTACACATTCATCATACACATGTTGAATATCGGGATTAACAGTTTGATCCTTGCCCACACGGGCTTCCTTCCACAACAAATGTGTCGGTAGTGATGTTGCATCACTTTTCGTCTCTTCTAACTACGCAATGACGGAGGTCTTAAGATCATCAACTATATAACACATTGAGAGAATTAATAAGATCGTAGAGTTTATATTTACTTACAATTTTTTCCTCTAAGCGAGCATATCCCAAACGCCCTTTTTTGTATGGATATGCAGGTTTTGACGCTCTCTCGCGATTTATAGCACTCACTTTCTTGAAATTCTCATCTCTTCTTTGCTACAAAACCATCCCATTCTTCCGGTGTAATGAAGTTCTCATATTTCTTTGGACGTTCCGGATCCTCTTCAAGAAAATTTCCTTCATCATCTTTAAGATACTTGTTGGTTAAAAATGTTCTCCACCCTCTGTATCTTTTTCCAGCCAAACTCATTATATACTTTTTACGGGTATCTTCAATGTTAAAAGACCTCTACAAAAAAACATACGCATAAAGTGTGTTAGTAAAAGAAATTTAAACACATATTATCGTCAAGATAAAGCAAATAACAAAAACCATATATGTACCTTTATCTCAGTCCAAACTTTCTCCTTAGCCTCATCCAACTCTCCTCTTTTCCATCTAGGAGTGGTGATCGGAATGTGTATACGAACAAGCGTACTAATGTAGCTTGTCAACTTTGCAGCATTAGACCCAATTAATTGGTCATTATCATTCCATTCTACATTATATGTTACTCCTCTATCTCTATCACGTATGATTTCCCTCATAATAGTTATACCTCGTGTAATATCTTTTTCTGAAGTATTTTCTTGAGTATTTTCAGGAGCATTTTCAGGAGCATTTGCATTATCTTGATTACTAGCCATTTGACCTGTAATAATGAAAAAAAATAAACATGAAATGTCAAATAAAAATGAAATGACAAATATAAAAATGAAATGACAAATAAAAATGAAATGGCAAATTAAAATGAAATGACAAATATAAAAATGAAATGACAAATAAAAATGAAATGGCAAATTAAAATGAAATGACAAATATAAATGAAATAGCAAATAAAAATGAAATGACAAATATAAAAATGAAATGACAAATAAAAATGAAATGGCAAATTAAAATGAAATGACAAATATAAAAATGAAATGGCAAGTTATATATACTATTACCCTTTTCACTAAGGTCTCTTTCTTTTCTTGGTAGGAATGTGTTCTACTCGTCTCTTAACAACGCGGACAGTTGGATTGATCCAAATACCCTCATTATGATCGTTTCTAATACATGATTCATTATCATTTTGATCAGTTATGGTTAAAGATTCAATGTCAACACCAATATCACTTTGATCTCCAATGCTTTCATCAATTACTTTGTTAGATAGTAGCACTATAGACCATTTCGTACTTGTCGGATCATTGACATAGAACACTTGTTTAGCTTGAGAGGATAGAATGAAAGGCTCATCTTTGTACCCCACCCTATTAAGATCCACTTGCAAAAAACCAGACTTATCCATTCGTATGCCATTATTATTTTCAACCCACTTGCAACCAAATATAGGAATCTGAAACTTCTCGTAATCAAACATCCAAATGCGCTCGATAACCCCAAAATATGACAGGTTTGCAAATTTTGGGTTTAAGTCCTTCACACTTGATATATGCATTGCTTCAGCGATCAAGGTGACACCACTATTTTGCATAGTACTTTTGTCATCCTGTTCTTTGGTATAAAATGTGTATCCATTAATTGCATATGCGCTATAAGAAAACACAATTAAACTTGGACCGTATGCTAAACATCTCAATCTTTATGTTACTGAAGCATGATCTGAACGATACTTTGAATAAATATGTTCCTTAAACCATGGTATGAAACTTAGATTGTGCTCTCGTACAATCCAATTCTCATTTCTATTCGGATTTAAACCTCGAAGAACACCCTTGTGAATTTCAACATACGGCTCAACTTCAAGCTCATTATGCAGAACATACAAATGCACTTGATCCCGTTCGACCATTGATACTGTCACAACTTTATTTCCAATTAGCTTCTTACCTTCTTTTTTTTCAACAATGTGAGATTTGGGGAGTCCAATTGATTGAACATTTGACAGATATACAGTACAAAACTCAACCGCTTCTTCAACAATATATCGTTCAACAATACAACCCTCTGGTCGACTTCGGTTTTTCACATACCCTTTTAATATTTTCATATAACGTTCAGTAGGGTACATCCATCTCATATAAGCTGGTCCGCACAGTTGTGTCTCTTTGACAAGATGAACGACAAGATAAACCATTATGTCAAAAAACGAGGGAGGGAAATACATTTCAAGATCACACAAAGTAACAACTATTTCTTTTTGCAATGTTGGTAAGATCTCAGAATCGATCACCTTACTGCAAATTGACTTGAAGAAAAAACACAGTTTAGTTATTGCGCTTCTTACTTTTTCTGGAAGAATAGAACGTATACCTATCGGTAGAAAATGTTCCATTATAACATGGCAATCATGCGTCTTTAAACTCTTTAACTTGAGGTCTTGCATAGACACAAGTCTTCTAATATCTGATGAGTAGCCTTCTGGAACTTTAACCTCACTTAGGAACTTACACAATATTTTTTCTCCTTTCTGGATAGAGTGTAAACAGCAGGTGGTAGATATGTTCGTGTTCCTTTTTTCACGGGTCCCAATTCAGTTCTTATTCCCATCTCTACCATGTCCTCCCTTACTTTAAGACCATCCTTAGACTTCCCTTTTATATTGAGTAACGTACCAATAACACTGTCAAATACATTTTTTTCAATATGCATAACATCAAGAAAATGTCTTACGTACAAAGATTTCCAATATGGCAATTCAAAAAAAATCGACCTCTTCTTCCACCCACCTGTAACAACTTTATGTGCAAAAGGCTTGCCAAACTGAATACTCACATCTTTCACCTTTTCAAATAATTGATCACCTGTCAATCCAGGCGGAGCTCTACGTTGTTCGGTATCTCCGTTGAACGCTTTTCTCCATCCACGATATTGATGTTTAGAATTTAAGAATCTATGATGACCGAGAAAGACATTCTTCTGACAAAGTTTCAATCGCATCGTATCGGTTCCATCTTCACAGATAGGACACGCTTTTTCACCTTTAATGCTATACTCGGATAGATTTCCATAGGCTGGAAAATCGTTAATTGTTCCAAACAACATCGCCCTCAAGTTGAAACTTTCTTTCCTATACCCATCATAAACCTCCACACCGTTCTCCCACAAAATCTTCAAATCTTCGATTAAAGGTTCCAAATATACGTCTATGTCATTTCCTGGTTGTTTAGGCCCAGAAATTAACATAGATAACATCATGTACTTACGCTTCATACATAGCCACGGAGGTAGGTTATAAATCATAAGAATTACAGGCCATGTGCTATGCGAGATACTTTGAATACCGTGTGGGTTCATTCCATCAGTAGACAATGCCAAGCGAAGGTTTCTTGCGTCTTTTCCAAATTCAGGATAATCATTATCAATTTTCATCCACTGTGGTGAATCTGCCGGATGTCGAAACTTTCCATCAACAATTCTTTCATCTGCATGCCAAGTTAAATGTCTTGAATCGGTTTCACTACGATACATCCGTCTAAATCTCGGAATTATAGGAAAATACCATAAGACTTTTGCCGGAGACAACTTTTTCTTATATCGAGGGGCACCACATTTAGGACACTCATTTAACGATGCATACTCGTTTCGAAACAAAACGCAATCTTTTGGACAGGCATGTATCTTGTCATAGCTCATGCCAATAGAGTACAACATCTTTTTGGCCTCATACGTTCGATTGGGGAGAACATTATCCTCTGGTAGCATATCTTTCATAAGGGCTAATAACTCTGAAACTTTTATCCGACCATCCATTGCCCGCCTTTAAGTTGTACAACTTTAATACCGCAAACAATCTTGTGAATTTTGTACAACCATTATACAACGGTTTCTCTGCATCGCTTACCAACCTCTCGAACATTTTGGGACAATCATTAAGATCTTCTTCAAGCGCTTCTGCAATCTCTTCAACTCGATCATAATCGTATGTATCTGTGCCATTGTCGTTTGAAGCATAGGTCCTATTATCCCCCGATTCATCATTCCCGTCACTTTTCTCACCATGCATATTCCAACATGTATAACTTCTATCAATTCCATACCGTATTAGATGCGATGCCAACTGAACCGCGTCAAACCGATTCCCATAACAGCAACACAAATAAGGACATGTCATTCGACCGGGGTCTTCGGCGTGCGCAACAACAAACTTAACGAATTCCGATACCCCGTTTTCATACTCTTTCGACAATCGATTGGAATACATCCATGTCTTATCCATGGTTTACGGTTTCTGAGTCAATCTAAGCTAAATGATAAGTTAGAAAACAAAACCAATACTCAAAACTTGCACTTGCTCTTGCACAACCATATAACAAAACCAATACTCAATACTTTTCACTAAATTCATTTTATTCTATCAACTAATCACATTTTATGATTACATCACTAATCACAATTCTTAACTCTCACAATTTTATATAAGCATGCATTCTGTTACCTTAAAAAGTTGTTTTTGTTTCTTTATCCATCTCATTAACAAGTTAATTAATCACTTTACATTATCTCTAATTAAATATACATATAGATATAGATATATAGATACATAATAATGAATGGTAATGTGAAATGGGTAACCCCGTTTGTTAATGAATCATAATTTCCACCACCATTCACTAACACAACACAACATCATTAGCACAACCCTCTACATGTCCGTTTCTTATATACTAGTACACCCTTGTTTCATCAAACTCAAGGGCTACCCTATACCAAACTTCATCTGTTTCTTATATATAGCATGGCCTCATTTTAGTCTAAGATATGTTTTCTGATACGAAATTTTGTAATAAACAAAAAGGACAAAATATTTTGTATAGATTGAAAAGAAGAAACAATCACCTGACGGTTCTCTTGTTTTCTGACGATTTGACACGTTTGAGTTCTCCGGTGAGATATGTTGCTCTGAATCAGAAGGTCCTGAAGAAGTTAAAGAAACCGATTAATTTACAAAACACATTAAACAAACATCAAAAGACAGAGAGCCTTAGTCGGGAATCACAATTACCTGCCGTCCAACTAGTGTGAATGAGAAACACTAACTGTGCCTGCTAATCAATGAAACAAGAATTTTGTATGTCACTATGGCTTCCAAGAATATATTCCGTGCCCGATTATTCAATAAACGCTCAATAACTTTTAAAACATAATCACCTAACGGGAACCAAAAATTCAAGCTCTTATCCAATTCAAGTTCATGATATGAAAAATCAAGCTCAAAGTAAGCTAAAATCAACCGAACCAAATTCCGGGAAACAACTATGTAATCCTAATAATGCTCAATAAAACTCATCTCAAACAAGTGTTCCATGTGCACACGATAAACAACAATACCATAACCGAGTTCGTCATTCAAAACCAAATCACACAATGTCATCACAAATTCAAAGCCAACATGTTTTAAAACAAAATTAGGAACAATCAAAATCAACACCAAGTTTAATTCATTCAAGATTAACTCAAAATGAAATAACATATTAATAACATCATTAGAAAATCATCAAAGGGTTTTAGGAAACTTTCAAAAATCATCAAACAACAACAACAACCAATACACTGTAAATGAGAAGAAAATAATAATCAACGAAAACCACAGTACGAACCTTGTGCGGCGGCGATGAGAGTTGACGATGGTGGCGATTGAACGGAAAGAGCTACCATGAAAAAGCGCTTTGGACGAAGAAGGAACAGGAACGAAAGGGTTTGGGACGTTGGAAGAGAGGAGGAAACACAAGAGCCACGTACAGTACGAACACACAGCTTTAATAAAAAACAATAAAATTTATTATAAAACAACCTACGAAAGCGCTTTTAAAAGCGCTTTCTAATGGTCATGTATAACAGCGCTTTTCCATAAAAAAGCGCTTTCGTAGCATACCCTATAGAAGCGCTTTTAAAAGCGCTTTCTAAAGGCCAGATTTAGCAGCGCTTTTGAAAAGCGCTTTCTAAGGCTGACCTTTAGCAGCGCTTTTGAAAAGCGCTTTCTTAGGTTCCCTCTGAAAGGCACCCTTTAGCAGCGCTTCTCAAAAAGCGCTTTCTAAGGGTGACCTTTAGCAGCGCTTTTGAAAAGCGCTTTCTTAAGGTACCCTTTGAAAGCGCTTTTTTTAAGCGAATTTTTTTTAATACCTACAGCAGCGCTTTTTCCTAAAAGCGCTTTCGTATGTGTGTTGCTAAAGCTTATTTTTGGCGTAGTGAGTCAATCACAACTTGACTTTGACCAAAATCCTAACTCATAGCCGAAAAGATAGGAGCTTATGATCAATCATTCAAAACCTTAATCCTTTTGATGATCTTTGGGGGAATATTTTGAAGAGATAAGATCGTGTGCCTTGAGAGAATCCTCATGATGATGAGACTTCAAGCTTCTAATCTCTCTAAATACCAATTCTTCTTTGAGTGATGAACAATCAAACCTCAAAACACTTGATCCCACAAGAAGAGAACCAATGAGATGTGTATGTATGTATGGCCATGAAGCATAAGCCTATCTAAGATTGAAAATAGAAGAGGGCATATTTTGGGGTGCAACAACTTCCCCTATTCAACCATCTTAAACCTGAGGTTGAGATTTGCGCTAGCCTTTCGAACATTCAACGTAGAATAGGATTGAATACCAATAGACCCGTAAAATTTTCACTCTGGAGAAGCAAAAGATGGTCAAATATTTTTTTGGGTGTTTTTTGTTTTTGTTTTTAGAAAGATGGTGACCAAAAGTTGGAGCTTTAGAAATATACATCGACCAAAGGCGGACATACAATGAAAAGAAGAGACCAACCGAAGAGGATTCTATCAAGGATACTAGTCGAGGATAGACTTACAAAGTAAAGAGACTAGCCGAATGAGACTCTTATTAAACATACCAATGAACATTGAAAATATATCTCAGGCCGAGGGAAAACATATAAAGGAAACAGACTAGTAAACATTGGAAATATATGCCAGACTGAGGGAAGGCATATACAGGAAAGAGACCAATGACATTGGGAATATATGCCAGGTTGAGGGAAGGCATATACAAGAAAGAGACCAATAAACATTGGAAATATATGGCAGGCCGAGGGAAGGCATGTACAAGAAAGAGACCAATAAACATTGGAAATATATGCCAAGTCGAGGGAAGGCATATACAGGAAAGAGACCAATAAACATTGGAAATATATGTCAGGCCGAGGGAATGCATATACAGAAAAGAGACCAATAGACATTGAAGATATATGCCATACCGAGGGAAACATATAAAGAAAAGAGACCAACCGAAGGGAACTTTAACCAGGAATACTAGTCGAAGGTAGACTCCTAAGAAAAGAACACCGATCAACTGCGAACTTACAATGAAAAGAATACTATCCGAAGTTAGACTCTTAACAAAGATATCAATAAACATTGGAAATATATGTCAGGCCAAGGGAAGACATATAAAGGAAAGAGACCAACCGAAGGGGATTCTAACAAGGAATACTAGTCGAAGGTAGACTCCTAATAAAATAACACCAATCAAAGGCGAACTTACAATGAAAAGAATATTAGCCGAAGGTAGATTCTTAAAAAAGATATAAATAAACATTGGAATATATGCCAAACCGAGGGAAGACATATAAAGGAAAGAAGACCAACCGAATAAGACTATAACAAGGAATACTAGCCAAAGGTAGACTCCTAAGAAAAGAATGTCGATCAAAGGCGAACTTACAATGAAAAGAATACTAGTCGAAGGTAGACTCTTAAAAAAGATACCAATAAACATTGGAAATATATGTCAAGCCGAGGGAAGACATATAAAGGAAAGAGACCAACGGAAGGGGACTCTAACAAGGAATACTAGCCGAAGGTAGACTCCTAAGAAAATAACTTCGATCAAAGGCGAACTTAAAATGAAAAGAATTATATCCAGAGGTAGACTCTTAACAAAGATACTTGTAATACAGTGGGAGAACTGACTTGTTTTTGCATTTTATAGCAGATGTTGCGGATAGCAAGAGTCACCACCGACTTTTCTTTTATCCAATAAGGAAAGGGTGAAAAGAACAGGAAAGACCTTGATAGATTTTGAGTTCAGGGGGTAGATTATGAAAAGGGAAGGTGTTAGCACCCTTTTCACCCATAGTTATCTACGGGCTCTTAATTACTTAGCTCACTTTAAAAACTTGCTTTGTATGTGTTTTGAAAATATTTTTGAAAAGACAAAGCACGGCTAACTTTGAAATGATTCTTGTATCAGTCCTCAAGAATGTATACAAAGTGTTGTTTTTGAAAATATTTGTTTGAAAGTGTAGTGTGAAAGAAACATTTTAGAGAAAAGTTGTGAGCGAGCAATTAAGAGTTTCTTACCTACTCATGGTTATTCTTATTCTTTTCCTTCTCCTTTAGAGATAGTATTATCCATACCATTAGTTGGTAGGTAGCCCTATCTATTGGATGTGAAGGGATAGGCGTAGGGTCATCGCATGGTCTTCGAAGGAAACACGTAGAGACACTTTAGCAATTGTATCAGAGGGACTAGGTCATTTTTCGTAGGCAACATCGAAGGGTCACCGAGGGACTATGATCTTTATTCGAAGGTCTTTTGCTAAAGCATCCCCACTTTCTAGGGACATGATCGTTATTCTGAAGGCAACGAAGAGAGTTTACCCTAGAGGTGCAAGTGTGCAAATGTGTTTGATTCAGTTATTTATCTTGAGATTAGGTTTTCTAGTCTTTGGTTTTATCTTGCCATACAAACCCTAGTTACTAAAAGTAGCAAAGAAATATAGTAGCATAAGATAAAGGCGGAAATGTAAACCTAGGCTATTACAGAGCTTTGGGGCAGTTACATAATAGAGGTGCAAGAAATAAAACCTTACAACTATTACATGCTAGGAGCAGTTACATAACAGGAAAATGCAAAAAAATTAAACTATGTTATTACATACGCGGAAACCTCATATACAATTTATCTAGGAATAAGATAAAGGAAAATAAAAATAGAAAAATAATGTAAAAAAGAAAATTAGTTTTGATGATGGCTAATTAAATAAAACCTAAAAAATCTATTTAATTTTAAAATTAATTAAAAAAAGTTAATTAATTAGTTGATAAAAAGAGGGTTAATTAAACCTAAACCTAATTAAATTAGGGTTTTAAAAAATGGTTTATTTTTAGGTTTAATGGTTTAGTGAAAAAATTAGGTTAAACTCAATCTTAGTCATGATTTGGCATGGAAGCAATGATCTCATTAGGAGTCTCAAGAGGTTCAAACTCAATCTCCTTAGCATCAATCGTATCTTGAATCTTGTTCCTCAACGCCCAACAACCATTTGTATCATGTCCAGGACTATTAGAATGGTATGCATACCTTGCATTGGGATAATAGCTAGGAGCGGAAGTATTGTGATTTCGAGGAGGATCCTTCAACATAATCAACTCTTCCTTCAACATGTGCCGTAACACTTGAGCCAATGACATGTTGATTTTGGTAAATTATCTTTTGGGTGTATCCTGCTTACGCTGATTACCCTATTGTCGTTGTTGCACTGGTGGAGTATTAGAGATCAACACTGCCCCCACAGATTGGATGTGGTCTTTCTTATTACGACCCTTCTAGACGTACAAAGTATTGGACTCTTTCTTACCATTGTATGACTTCTTCTGAGTACGTGAAGATGCAGTCACATGAATTTTACTGCTTCTGATTCCGTTCTCTATATGTTCTCCTGTTAATATCAGTTCAGTGACACCGACTAAAGAACTTCCAAGTAGATGATTATAGAAAGGACTTGTTAGCATGCCCATGAACATGTCAACCAATTCCCCCTCAAGCTCATTATTATCGTTTTTAACCTGTTCATTGTTTTTGTCTAATGGAGTATCAGAATTCTGAACTCGCTTGTCTGGACCTCTAAACCTTTTTCCCATGTTAGGGAAGCCAATTGGTTTCTTTTTCCTTTTCTTCTTCTCTTTGGTGATGAGGGTCTTCAACTCCTCCTGCCCCTTGGCTAAGTCTAGGAACATTTGTTGGAATTGAGTAGTCTGAGCTTGGAGATCTTTCACTGTTTATTTGAGAGCCATCTTTTACTGAAATAAACAGCAAGAAGATGAGAAAACATCTCTTGCGAAATACCTGTTATGATATGACATGTATGGTATGTAGATGTATATGCAATGTTTTCAAGGATCTCGCGGGATAAACAAAATGAAATGTCAGAAATTGAGTCTGGCTACAGCTTTGTCTAAAGAACTTTGTGTATCCATCTTAGGATGTCTTTCTATGAGAATCAAGCTCGCCATATCAAGTGGGTCTTAGCTTTTGACTCGATAGAATGTACCTCAGCCTTTGACGGCATCTGGTTAGAGGAAAATAAATCCTTTTCCCCTTCACTAGAAGTCTGGTTCATGATAAACCTGCATCAAAAGGTCCCTAAGATCCTTGAAATGGTTAGTAAAATGCAATGTCATGATGATATGATGTCGTGATGTTATGTTTAAAAAAGTAGAACACACAAGAGCCTTAGGTTTAAAGGCTTGCATGAGGTCCATAGGTAAGTACCCTTTTCTTTTTGAAGTTTAAGTTGGCTCAACCTGTCCTAAAATAACAATCGGGTTCTAGGAGTCTCATATCACCGATCTTTCTCGCGGGTTTTATTTTAGCACAGCAACTGACTTGCCACCAAAATATCCCGAAATTCGAATCTCAATGAGCGTAGCATCGAGTATCATCCAACCTTGAACTGCACCAAAGTCGATCATCCCACTACCTTCTAATGGCCAAGATGGGTCAATTAAAGTTCTAAAGGTTAGTTAGTGCTTATGACACGACGCGGCAGCCCAATGTTATCCTCGACTGAATCAAGGAACATCGGTACAAACCAAAGTGTCACACTAACATAGCCATCACTTTAACCATATCGGTCTATGCCGTACAATTTCCATGATCTATTTCTACTTACCTATGGTATCCTTATATCTGTGTGTAGGATCTTAGCAAGAAAATAAACCCAAGCAACCCTTAATTTTAAAGCAAACAAAGCAAGTAAAAGTGATCTAAGACTCTAAGGTAACCCCTCTTTTTAAGTAGTGTCCCAAGCAGAGTCGCCAGTTCTGTAATATGGTGGGAGAAATGACTTGTTTTTGTGTTTTATTGTAGATGTTGCGAATAGCAAGATTCATCATCGACTTTTCTTTTATCCAATGAGGAAAGGGTGAAAATAACAGGAAAGACCTTGATAGATTTTGAGTTCGGGGGTAGATTATGAAAAGGGAAGGTTTTAGCACCCTTTTCACCCATAGTTATCTACTGGCTCTTAATTACTTAGCTCACTTTGAAAACTTGCTTTGTGTGTGTTTTGAAAATATTTTTGAAAAGCCAAAGTAGGTTTAACTTTGCAATGATTCTTGTATCAGTCCTCAAGAATGTATACAAAGTGTTATTTTTGAAAATATTTGTTTGAAAGTGTAGTGTGAAATTTTTTTTTTGAGAAAAGTTGTGAGCAAGCAATTAAGAGTTTCTTACCATACCATTAGTTGGTAGGTAGCCCTATCTATTGGATATGAAGGGACAAGTGTAGGGTCATCATATGGTCATCGAAGGCAACACGTAGAGACACTTTAGAAATTGTATCAGAGGGACTAGAACATTTTTCGTAGGCAACATCAAAGAATCATCGAGGGACTATGATATTTATTCGAGGGTATTTTGCTAAAGTATCCCCACTTTCGAGGGACGTGACCATTATTTCGAAGGCAACGAAGAAAGGTTACCCTAGAGGTGCAAGTGTGCAAATGTGTTCAATTCAGTTATTTATCTTGAGATTAGGTTTTCTAGCGTTTGGTTTTATCTTGCCATACAAACTCTAGTTACTAACAGTAGCAAAGAAATATAGTAGCGGAAGATAAAGGCGGAAATATAAACCTAGGTTATTACAAAGCTCTGGGGAAGTTACATAATAGAGGTGCGAGAAATAAAATCCTAAAACTATTACATTCTAGGAGCAGTTACATAATAGGAAAATGCGAAAAAAATAAAACTATGTTATTACATTCGCGGAAACATGCTATACAATTTATCTAGGAATAAGAGAAAAGGAAAATAAAAATAGAAAAAGAAAAAGAATGTAAAAAAGAAAAATAGTTTTGATGATCGCTAATTAAATAAAACCTAAAAAATCTAATTAATTTTAAAATTAATTAAAAAAAGTTAATTAATTAGTTGATAAAAAAGAGGGTTAATTAAACCTAAACCTAATTAAATTAGGGTTTTAAAGAAGGGTTTATTTTTAGGTTTAATGGTTTAGTGAAAAAATTAGGTTAAAAAAAGATTAGGGTTAACCAAAAATAATAGGGTTAGGGAAAAATGACAAACAAGGTTAGAAAATAGAGAAAATGTGAAAAATGCCAAGGTGAGTGTTGAACCCACGCCCTTTGCCCTTTCAACAACCTGACTTGCCACTGTGCCAGGCACGCGCTAGTGTTAGGAGGATGGAATCAACGCAACATATAGTAAACCTACAAGGGTTGAGAAAATATTAAAAAAATGTCAAAAGGCAAGGATCGAACCCACACTCTTCTATACCAATGCCTTATCATGTTCGCGCTTGTCACTGGGGTGGCTGTTTCATCCGGCCATTCAGTGGAACCAATTAAATATATAATAAACATTATTTATGGATCATAGAGGTGTTGGAGCCCTAGCTCCGGTGACTCCTTTTCTTGTACTGTAAAACAAAGAATGTTAATGATTCAAAAGTACCCTACCCCTCTAATTTGGGCCTTGTGAATTCAATGGTACCCTTGGTTTTGGCTAAAACATCTTGTATGATGTATGATGAGATACGACACAAACAACCCAAAACGGTTCAAACATGGCAACCTTCCCTCCGGGAATTATGGGGGCCATGCGATGGGTCTATCCTGCATATTGACATCTCAGAAGTATGTTAGTAACATTAGTATGCATCAAAACATGATAAAAATGACAATATGAATTTCATGCAAAAAAACAAAATAGGTGATGCATAGCGCGATTTTCATGCCTCTTGGATCATCACAATTGATCCATTCTTACCCTACAATGCTTCTGGAATTGATTGGGAGGGTTGGCTTGCTTTGAAAGAGGCTGAAAGTAGGGATTGTAATTTGCCCTTGTTTTAAGAAATTTGAAGTTTTTTGGTATATATCTTCTTGCAAGGTTTTTCCGTCCCTTTGTCTTGTCTGAATGAAGAGTATATATAGGCTATGAATTAGGTTAAACAAGTGGGTTTGGACCTTTGTAAGAAAGCCTTGATTTAATTTATTTTATTTTGAATTCAAATAAATAAAATAAAAAATAAATGGAATAAAAATCAAAGCGGTGTATGAATGGATTCAGAGGTTCACTATGAGTTACAAAACACGTCTGGACCTTGAAACATAATCCCATTAGACCAAAAATTCAAATTTGATCAATTTAGGTTTCATGCATTTTCTCAAAATTGCCTAACTTGCACTAATCATAACTCAATTAATTCTTGTTATATGAAGTTGATCTTGGACTTTTTAGAATGTTCAAGATGTCCTCTATAATATCTATGTTGATCCTTTTTTCATTTAAAGAATTAATCTTGATGTAAGTTGCTTTGACAAAAAGTGTCTTTTTGTCGATTTTTGAAATGACCTATAATGTTTTGGCCCATATATCTCAAATGAAGCATTTTTTGGGCTTGAGCTTAGCGAGATAAAGTTGTAGAGAATTAAATTTTCTTCAAAATGAGCTTTGTTTGAGAAGAATCTGATGAAGCATGTGAAAGTTATGCTTGGTCAAAGTTCAGTTGACTTCTCCTTAAGAAAACCCTAATTTAGTAACTTTTGACTTTTGATGAATCTTGAGTTTTCTTGATGAATCATGATTAACCCTTGGTCAAATGATGAATGTGACTTCAAAATCTAGATGTTAACAAAAAATCTTGAAGTTTGACTGTATGTTGACCACAATTGACTTTTTGTCTAATACAGTGGATTTACAGTCATCTGAGTCATTGACTGGGAAAACTTGTGATGCAAGGATTGAAACTTGACATGAGAATTCTTAGAGACATATGAGAAACAATGTAATCCACTTGAGGCATTAGAGGCCCAATATTCCTTGAGAAAAGAAAAACCCTAATTGTAGGTCAATTGCTTAGGAGGAGAATTTGTCTGATTGATTCTTAAGTAACTTTGAGCAATTGAAAACTCTATGAGCATGAGGAGATATCTTGAAGAAAATGGGAGGGAAAATTTTGGGGTACAACAATACCAATAAACATTGGAAATATATGTCAGGATGAGGGAAGACATATAAAGAAAAGAGACTAAACGAAGGGGACTCTAACAAGGAATACTAGTCGAAGGTAGACTTCTAAGAAAAGAACGTTGATCAAAAGCGAACTTACAATGAAAAGAATAATAGTTGAAGGTAAACTCTTAACAAAGATACCAATAAACATTAGAAATATATGTCAGGACGAGGGAAGACATATAAAGGAAAGAGACCAACTAAAGGTGACTCTAACAAGGAATACACGCGAAGGTAGACTCCTAAGAAAAGAACGTCGATCAAAGGCGAACTTACAATGAAAAGAGACCAGACGAAAGGGTCTCTAGATAAATATACCAGACAAAGGTGGGTTTAACTGGGGATACAAATAGATATTGAATCTGAACAGAACGTCGGTCGAAGGCAAACTTACACAGAAAAGAGACCATCCGAAAGGGACTCTTAGACAAGGTTTGCCAACCTAAGTTGGGATTTTAAGAGGGTATTGAGGTATGCAAAATCATAAGAACTACATTATCCCTCAGGTCAAATACAGGGTATAATTACTCAAGAGTGGCAATTATTTGAATTTCCACAAACAAAGTATGGATACTCAAATAATTGAGAAGAAAGAGATGTTTATGCACCAACTCTTACTCGCACTCTAACTGCAAAGAGAAAACACAAGTAAAAAACACCAAGAACTTCCAAGGGCAAGAGAGATCCCTTATGCAAAAGGAAGTAAGGGGACCGACTTACCAAAGGTAAGCGGAGAGTTAGGGTATTTGCGCTAGGCAAAGAATCACATTATCCCTCAGGCCAAAGGCGGGTGTAATTCCTTAGAAGTATCAATGATGTGAACTGCCAAACACCAAGTAGGGCTATCCAAATAATTGAGAAGCAAGAAAGGTTATGCACCAACTCTTACTCGCACTCTAAATACAAAGAGCAAACACAGATAAAAACACCGAGAACTCTTGCAAAAAGGAAAGAAGGATCAGCGTCTCTTTGGGGAAAAAGAAAACACAACAAGACTCGATTGGGGGTAGAAGTCAACACAGACCCTACTAAAGAAACAAAAAGGGATTCCCACAAGACAAGACGCTTGGTAAACCAAAGTTATGAAGCGGAAATTTTGGAAGAAACATATTGGGAATGCCATAGGGATAACCTGAGTGGATTACACATCTCCCGGGTATATAACAACCAGGTTATTTCAGGTAAACATCATGATTGGCTTATGCTTCAACGCATGTTTGAATTTTTTATGACATAATGCTCCATAAACAATGGAAATGCTACACATTTGGGTATATGCAACGTAATGATGCATAATTGGATGTTTCATTGTGGAACTGCAAAAGAAATAAGGAACTACTGAAGAGGAGGCCTTGAAAATATGACCCTCTGTGAGGAATAACAAATCAGATTGCTGATAACCACATGCTACAAACTTTGATGAGAAATTTTACAAAAATAAATTGCAAACTCTGAAGAGAGATGCCAATGAAGATTGGACTTCTGATGGGATTCTGCAAAAATAAATTGCAAACTCTGAAGAGAGCCACCAATGAAATTTGGACTTTGCCAAGAAGATTCTGAAAAAGTAAATTGTAGACCCTGAAGAGAGTTGACTCTGACTTCAACCGTCTCTCGATATTTTGAGGAATAATCCACTATCTCTATATCGGGGGTAAGGAAACCTTCACACTCTTGGGAAAAAGAGAACTCTTGCATAGATCTTTTGACAAACAGCTTCTATTGGGGATAAGAAATATTCTTAAATAAGAAATCCCAACCATGAACTCCGCTGGGGAAAGATTCACCGCTTGGGGAAACCTGTTCTTCTTAGGGATGTGAGAATCCTTGTAAAGAAATCCTTAGAGTTTAACTTCCACTAGGGAGTACTACAACTTCTCATGCAGTTGGGTACAATATTTCTCATAAGAACCCTTAGAAATGCATACCACACTGGGGAAATAAATTTTTGTACGAAATCGACCAAAGTGTGTTTTATTGGGGAAAAAATTCTTAAAAGAAATCTTAACAAACAAACTCCTGTTTGAGCAAAAGTGCAGACTACACTAGGGAAAAAGGTTCTGTTTGAGGAAACTTTCTTTCCATTCTCTGTTGAGGAACACAAACCAAGAACTTTCTTTCCAATGCTTACGCATCTGTAGGTCTTCAGATGCAGAAAATGCTTCTAATCAACATCAAGGTATCCTAAAAATGGAGCTGAAAAAGCGTAGTAAAATGCAAGGATTCTTACCAAGCGGAGATTCGTCCGTTGCAAGTTTGAACGTGTTCAATCTCCAAAAAACTCTACCCTTCGAACTTATGAACTTCGATAACCAAGAACAAACGCTTGGGACGCCTTAAATTTTGTTTGAACTTATTGATGAAAAAGGCTATGAAGTTGTGATGTCAAGACTGCTTCCCATATTTGAAAATTTCATCAAGTATGATGCCAAGTCATCAACTTCATCTTCACTACTTGATGAACCTATAACTCTTTTCATGGTGATCCAAATGGTGACTTCTTGATGTCATAAGGAAGAGTAAACATATAGAAAATTTTGTGTTGAACATAATTTGAGAAATCACTTGCATCATTCTAAAAAAAGCCTTGGAAGTCCTGTCACCCCAACTGATTCACACACTTGGAATCTCTAAGTTACAAAATGCTAACTTGATCATTCCATAACTTTTGACTCTATTACTAAATAGGAAGCTCTTAATATTTCCATAAAGCTTGTGGACGGATGAACAACATTGTAGTTGAAGATAACTTGAGTATAGGCTTGAATCACCATTCATTTTGCTCTCAAAGTCCAACACTTGAATATCTTGAAAATACTCAAAATAATTCTACGTGTTCAACATTGCAATCCTATTAAATCATTAACTTCTCACCTCCATATCTCTTTATCTATTAGCCCTTTGGGTTTGATTCCTCATACAAACTTGTAGTAGGAATCATCCTCTCCAATTTAAGCCCAAGATTGCTCAATTTTACTCAATGATGAGGAAGTTATGCATCTTACAAGATGGTTATATGAACATGTATTTGTACTTAAAGAATTTCCCAAAAACCCTAATTTTCACCACTTTTGAGGTTTTATTGATTTCTCTTGATTTCTTTGATCAAACTGTACACTTCCATGGATAATGACTTAAAGAGTCCTAGCTGACCATAATTGACTTTCTCTTTGACTTTTGATTGACTTTATCTCAATGCAACAAAATTTCTATCTTCTATCCAATCTTAAATCCTCTGATGAACTTGTGATGATCAAAAGGACACACATGGGTACCTTGAGACAAGTATAAGATCATAGAATCATGTTTTACTCAAAAAGTCAATCAGAACTTGACTTTGACCAAAACCCTAGCTCATATCCAAAAAGATATGAGCTTATGATCAATCATTCAAAACATTAATCCTTTGATGATATTTGGGGAATCTTTTGAAGAGATAAGATCTTGTGCCTTGAGATAACCCTCATGATTATTAGACTTGAAGCTTCTAACTCTATGAATACCAATTCTTATTTGAGTGATGAACAATCAAACCTCAAAACTCTTAATCCCACAAGAAGTGAACGAATGAGATGTGTATGTATGTATGACCATGAAGCATAAGCCTATCTAAGATTGAAAATAGAAGAGGGAAATTTTTGAGGGGCAACCCAGACCATGTCTTCTGAAAATGTCTTAGAACATGTCTTTAGACCATGTCTTAGAACATGTCTTAGACCATGCCTTTAGAACATGTCTTTTAACCATGTCTTTTGACAATGTCTTCTGAAGGTTCAGAACCTTTGAACAATGCCTGGTTCACAACAGAATTACTATACTTCCAGAAAGTTCACAACTTCTGAAGTATTAGAGTTTGGTATAACATAACCTGGATACAAAACTTTTCAGACAATTTAAAACTTTTGAACAGTCT